>CM077580.1:35925804-36532101 GCA_039657365.1 Stephania yunnanensis
GGCGTATTTCATGTTTCTATTCAGATCATGGATCGATAGATCCAGAAGCTGAGGACCAAGGAAACTTCACTTGTACTTGTTAAATGGAAATTTTAGGGAGATTCAAAGTTAACCTGGAGTGCAAGTCTTTTATGAAAGATCATCTTCATATCTCTTTTGATCCAAGTAACCTGTAAGTTTATATTTAGAGGAAAGATTTTTCATTAATTAGGAAGAATTGTGAAATCCGAGAATTTCCTAAATTGTGTTAGACAACTAATTAACTATTTTGGATTTGATTTGAGATTTAGGTATTTGAGGTGGGACCCACATATGATGATCATAAGGTAAGATTATATTTTTATTCATTGCAAAATAATATCAAATTGGTTTTTAAATGTGTTGTCTAAGAGTTTCATATTGCATAACTATTATCTCCAATTTTTTGCAAATTTGGGGCATTTTTTAGGTTTTAATTTGGACTTAAAAACAAGAGATAATCATGAAATCAAATAAAAAATGGAAAATGACAAAAAGGGCATTTAATGTTATATTGATGAGGATAATTTTAGAGAGGTAAATTTGTAAATTGGCTACTTTTTAAATTCACAAATTAAATCAACACCTAAGGGGTTCGAGTTTCATTTTCAAATTGTTTCTTCAAGTCCCTTTAATGTTATCTTCTTCGTTTGTTCTGAATGTATTTGTCACAGTCCAAATCTTTAATTTGACTTTAATATTTTAATCATGATCAAATGACAAGTGACGTGGGACTCGCTTTGATATACGTGTCACGATAGAGGCTAGATGGCTGAGGTAAATGCTATATTTGTAATGATGAATGCCTAGTGTATTGTATATATATAGATTACTAAGTCATCCCTACTTGTGAATAGGTGTCAAGACGTGTATGGGAATGCACCCCGAGTTGCGTGTCGGAGTTGGACCGAGGTAGAGAACAATATGGTGACTTTGTATAAGCTTTATATTGCTTTTATAAGTGATATAAGAGGGGCTATTGTTGATTAAATATCAAATACACATAATTTAGTAAGTTAAAATAATAGCCACTTGATATCTCTCGAGACATGTAATGAACCATCTCAACACCACTTGAGTCACTTATTACTATCATTTGGCATGAGTTAGTGGACATGTGTTAATAGGTGTACCATTAAATAGGTCTCAAGATATGTGTGCACATTATGATCAATGGTTATCAATTAAACATATCCAATCATGAATATAAAGCTTTTGGTAAACTCAAGCAACTCAACTCTTTTACTTCACTTGCTTATTAGAGAAGCAAACTTGGTAGAGAAGGAGGAGCTGCTGGAGAAGAAGAAAATCAACAAAAACTTAGGGATTTAGAAAATGAGAGATCAAGTTTAGCTAGTGTTCATTAAGTTAGGTAACTTCTCTACACCATAGAGTTGGCTCAATTCAAATGAATTCATGAGTTTGATGCATGGGTTGTTGTTTTACCTTGTGGTTGATGTCATGGAACTCTAGTACTTGTATGGAGGTTCCTTAGGCATTAACATGGCCTATGTGTAGAGAAAACTCATAATTCTGATTGCAAAACTCTTGGTTTTACCACACATAGCGCGCTAGGTAGATCGGCTAGCGCGCTAATTTGGATTAGTGCGCTAGATAAGGATTGGCAGCGTGCTAGTATTTCATTAGCGCACTAACCCCAGACATTAGCGAGCTAGGTCTATGACAGGATAAAAACCGCAATTTGAAAAAATACCTTAAACACTTTAAAAGAGTCTAATACCTTAAGTAAATTTCTAAACATACTAAAAAACCTATAGCATGGTATCAGGAACCTAGGAAATTATTTCACGAATTCAAGTACGAGTGTCAAGGTGTTGGGAGGCCTGAGTAGCATAGAAAATTGTGTGGATTGTAAGTAAACTGATTGAGATATTTCTTTAAACTTCATTCCTATTCATATGTTCATTTTCTATCATTTACATTGAATTGCTTTTGTTGTTGTTGTTGTTGTTGTTGTCGTTGTTGTTGTTGTTGTTGTTGTTGTTGTTGTAGACTAAATTGCTTTGATACTCCATATGCCATGACTTGTTGTTCTTTCTCATTACATGAGATTTCTTTCGTGGTATAGTTGTTGATAAAAAGATTTCAATGGCTCCAATTCTTTTGCTTTTTCATTATTGATTGTTAATACATGTGGTTAGTGAAATAGCACGTTATTAGGTACGTATTACATAGTGTTGTAAATCTATATCCTTTGTGCATTAGTATGCAATTCTTTTATTGGATTCCAATATCGTGTTGTTCTTTGAATATGAAAGTAGTTCTTGTATCTAGGACCACTTTACGATAGAAATCCGGTGGATATACGGGGGTCACTAGACATTCAGGTATTTCTCCACTATCTTGCACAACACATGGGAAATGATTTTCGAGGTTGTTGGCAAGCATAACTTGTGCAGCATATGGGGTATGGGACCTGGGTTGTTTGGCAAGTTTATATGGAGTTTTATTAACCACTTTATTTAAATGGTGCTTGTTTTCAAACAATCCTAGTTATACTTCGATTTTTCATTGAATCAAATCATCCCATACATATTGGCTACTAAGCATATAATATTCAAATCCGTGATTTCAATAAGTAAGTAACAATCTATAAAATAGTTAATCAAAAATATGATTGGTTTAAAGCATTAAGTACACATTCATCTCATTACGACTACATTGCAAAACGGATCTATTTCATGTTTGGAGTTTTATTTAGATTAACAAACAATTCACTCATAATGATAAATAACATAATAATTATGGAAAAAATAGACATATTTAAAAATACATAGATAGAAATTCGAATCTTTTTCAAAAAGCAAAATAGTAAAGCATGACCTCCAAAACTGAAGAAAAGCATAAAACTGATAAAAGACCCTTAATCTCATGTTTTAGGGTTTATGATTTTAGTATATTAGGTAATACATATCTTAAACCTATTCAGAATCCTTGTTGTAATCCAAAATCGATGAACTCGTAGCCAGCGATTCCTAGCGATTTATGTGAATGAGGAATCGCTTGGAAAATTCAAAAAAGGCTCTCTTGTCTTTTGTGTATTTACTGATTTAGCCAGTGAGTAAAGTGTCTTATGAGTCTCTGGGAATCGCTAGTTCAAAATCTCAGTTCTTCCTTGCTTCCTTGGTGTTGATTATTTGTGCAATCTTTTAACTCTGTTATTTTTTTCATTTTCTTCTCATTTTCTTCATTTTTTCATATTCTTCATTTATGAACTAAAATAACAAAAATAAGAGAAAACCCTGCGTAATATAGTCTTCTACATCTAAAATTGTCAAAAAATGTAGCATTAAATATGTTTAATTATTGACTTGTCAAATACCCCTAAAATTAGCACTTTATCATTATGAGGAAATGAATTCTTTTAATCAAATCCTATTTTCCTCCCTCGTTTTGATCTCATAATTGCATACTCCTATTCCTAAACAAAAATAATCTTACAATAAAAAATATTAGCTTAATAAAAATAAAAATCACGATAGAATAGAAGGAACTATAAAATAACTCCTTTTATTTGACATTTCAACCTCCCAACTGTGCAACACACCTTAAAATTCAAAGTTAAACCAATCACCAAAATCAAGGCACTACATATGTTGTCTAAATCTCCACTAACAAGCATTAAGCTTACAATGACTAATATAGAATTCCATGATATGACTATCGTTAAATCAATCTCTTTTTTCAAACAATATTTGAATATCACCACAATTAAAGTCAATAGAAAATCTTATTCACCAATAATCATCATTTCACATCCATTTGTTTTGAACGTTAGAAAAAAATTACTTCACTCAACTGAGCTATAAGCACTCGAGCTAAATCTTTTTTTAGATAGTTTTTCACAAACATCCTTCCATTTTTTGATATATCACTCTTTCTTACTTCTTGTGAATATGTTTTATTTCTTCATATTGTATTCCTACGGTTCCCTGCTCTTTTTCATTTGGATGCGGTTTTTTTACTATTATTATTATTATTATTATTATATTATTATTATTATTATTATTATTATTATTATTATTATTATTTTCTCTCATTTTTCCACCACTAAATTCCCTGCTCCATTTCATTTAAAATTTGTTGGTCTCCCTATTTTTTCATTAAAAACTCTTGTAAGCTCTTTTCATTGACTCTTGTTCATGTGCTATGTCATTCTTGGTTGTAAAACGTGTAAATCAATTAGAATAGCATGTTATTAGGTGGGAGATCTATGGTAATGTGAATCTATTTCCTTTATGTATTAGTTATGCAATTTCATTATTGAATTCCTAATATATGTGTATTTAGGTGTGAAAGTAGTTTTTATATCTAGGATCATTATAGAGATGGGTAAACAGAGTCACTAAATTTTCGGGGATATCGGGATCTCAACACTAGCTTCTGTAGCACACGGGGTATGGGTTTGACAAATATATATACAAGAAATAGGCAACATGAGCATATCTACGCCCTAAATTATGGAACAAAGTTGATGTTATGCAATTTCATAGTCAACCAAGCCATAGATCGTTACTTCTTAGTTGAGTGTTAGTTTCATGATGTTTAACTTAAGTGTCTTAACTTTGACAAAAAAAGACTTAAGTGTCTTATAGCATGATTCTGATTTTAGCTTTCTTTGCCACTATTATGCTTAAAGATACTTATCGTATATTTAGAAATGTGGATAATTGTCTCTTAATGTTACTTTCTACATTACAATACTAACCTTTGTTTTTATGACTGTGGGTGTAGATACTACGAGTAGCAGACCTAGAAAGGAGAAGGTTGATGATTAGTTTTGAGCCGATAGATGATAGTTCATGCTACTTTTATAGGTGATCAATTTATGTATATATTGCTTACATCTTTTTGTATAACTTTGAGTTGTATATTGGGTAGAAAGGGTAGACTTCCCTATTGTTTAATTTATTACTTTAGTTGGTTTATATGATTATTTATTTACTTGGTTTTCACAGTAGGTGTTTTTTTTATAAATGCTTCCATTGATAATTAAGATAATTTTATTTACTTTTTAATGAACTCTTAAAATTATAACTTACAACTAATGGATATATCAATTTTGATGGTGTGTAATAAAATGAAAAGGATGACTAATATGTTGTTATGTCCTACATGGCGAGGGTTAGCTCTTAATGACATGATTAGGCTGGGTGGTACCCTGTTTGGAGAACTCGGCCCTCACAGTTAGTATCAAAGCCAACTTTTAAAAAAATCAACTTATGAATCTCCATAAAACACAATCTTAGATATGGAAACCAAATGGTCCTTGCCTAGAAAATTATTAGTTGGGAAGTAAGTGAATGTGAGATGGGGACTGCTATGTGTATATGTAATGTTTTGTATGCATATATACATAATATTTATGTATTAGCGGATGTTGTGATTGCTATCATCATGTAGACTATGATGGAACATAGCGCGAATGTGGAGATGTTAGTGAAGGTGTTAGCTAGTATAACATATTGGTTGATGATTCTTAGAGGCTATTCGATAGAGTTGCGGCACAGGGTCAACAGTTTTCGACTTCATGTCGGATATGACGATGCGTATGTCCGCACTTTCATAACCATTTACTATTGCTACTATTTTGACTGCAGTACTACCGACACTTGAGATACACGTTATTACAACTAATGATATGAAAGCGTTGGACTAACACAATCACTACTCAGAGACATCAATTGCCCGAGCTACTTAGGAATGTATGAGCGCATTTGGTTTCACCAGTCATTTCCACCGAGCCTACTATTGGGTTTCGGGGATCATGCACAACTGAAGTTTTTGAAACCTTTTCGTACATCCTATTTATTCCATTAAATTGATGTATCGAGAGAAAATCAAACCTTAACAAGAACAATTATATGTCTTCCTTGTTTGGTGTTGATCAATTACTTCAAAATGCTGCTAGAGATGAACGTCTTCTATCAGAAATCCACACACAAACTGATGATCACGATTTGGAATGCTAGCCCCAAAAAATCCTAGGACAAGAAATTCTCGCAAAAATTCTCTAGGAAAAATCTCTCTCGGGAATTCCCTAAAACAACCGTGACCTTAATGTCTTATTTATAGTACACCAAGTCGAGTTGTAAAAGAACTTCATCTCATAGTCACACTCCAAATAGAGTCCTAGATAAAGTCCAATTCTAAAAAGGATAGAGTTATAGATAATCTAAAATTACTAATCCAATAAGAGTTGTGATTTATCTAAAACTCAAATAAGAATTAAATTCATACTATAATTCCAATTAGAGACCTATTCAAAATAGGATTTACTAAGAGAAAAAATTTCTATTCACACTAAAAATGTATGAGAATCTTGAATCCTAGTCAAATGATGACATTTAATTAGAGTCTTCAAAATAAATTTTATCAAATAAAATTCATTAACCCAGACAATATCAAATTGCGCAAATTAGTTCTGTGTACAACCCAATAGGTTCATGTAACGTTGGCACTGAACCAAAACCATTTTGGTATATAAGTCGTAAGCGGTCTCAAGCAAGGCATTATGACTACCCAAGTAGCATGAAGGTCAATAAACGATACAACATAATAGGTAGTGTATATTATATCCCTTTGTCACGTGATATCTTTTGATTTAACATAAGACATGGAATGTCATCCTTATAGTTCAATCTACTAGTCTTGATCTCCGAGTAGATTGAAATTGTCAAGTAACATTGATCCAATCAATTAACTAGACATGACCATTTATTAGTCTAACATATCGAGGGGCTCAATAGATATCTCTCACTAAAAGAAAGGGATGAATTTCATCTTGATCACACAACATCCACATATTAGTCAAACAATGACTAATCATAATCTTTATAATCATTCAGTTAAAGACAACGTTTGATTGTATCAAATCATTATGCTCCTAATGTTGGAGCCTTTGGTGATCTCAAGTTAAAGGACTAAATGATATGACTCTCATGAGAATCACTTATGACATTGACCATGTAGTGTGCTCATAGCGGGTCGTTCCAGCTTCTATTCCCAAAAGATACCAATTATCTTTATCCATATCCGTGTACGCATAATCATCACAATATTATCAATCAAGACTCATACTAGTCTTAATTCATCATTGTTCCCATAATAATAACCGACTAGGGACATTTAGAATAATACAATAATTATCCATGGATACTATTATAAAAGAAACATGCATCTACTTATAACGATTTGGTCATTCTGCAAACCACCACCAAACTGCGAACCACCAAAATCGCAACCAAATCGACCGCGTTTTGCGCGGTTTGGTCGTTTTAGTTTTCGAGGTTTTTCTTGTTACATGTTTTCCAAAAATAAAATAGTGGTGGGAGGCGACAGTGAGAGATCACTGGTACGACATGGCGGTGATGGGTGGTTGGAGGCATTGAGTGGCATGGTGGAAGGAGGTAGCTGGTAAGAGATAGCGGCAATGATGGCTGGTAGGTGGCGGCGACGAGTAGTGGGAAGTGGCAGTGACGAAGACTAGTGGAAGGCGGCAACGGATGGCCCCAACTGGTGGAAGTGAATATGTTTAGAAACTTGAGATGGAGATGAAAAAATGAAATGGATGTTGTTTATATTGGTTAAGGTAAAGTTGTTTATATTGGTTAAGTTTTAAAATGTGAATTAAATAAATTTACTAAATTACATTCGATTTGGTTTGGTGAACCGCAGTTTTTCAATTTTTCAAGTTTTTCAAACCACCCCCAAACCGCGATTCTTCGGTTTTCAACTTTTTCAAACCACCCCCAAACCGCGAGTTTTAAAAATCATACCAAACCATATGGTTTGGGCGGTTTGGGCGGTTTTAGGGAAATCGATGCCCACCCCTACTTATAATAGTTAAACAACATTTACAGAATTAGCCTATGGCACATACCCCAACATTTCCCACTTGCACTAGGTCCAATCCTACACGTATTCAATGCTTAATAACCTTAATGCATTTTTAGTGGAAGAAGTTTGTTTACGTATCTGCTACATTGTTTGTTATCGATGGTCTCCAAATCTTTTCTTTCTCTCTTTTACAAGACAAAAATGCTCAAGTGATTCTTTAGATCTATAGTGTGATTTATGTTCCATAACCTAAATTTGTCCAATGGTTTTACAATTAAAGTCAACATTATTTCCAACACTTGTAACCACACCTTATTCAATCATGAACATACTATCTAAACAATTTCTTTGGTGCATCAAATGCTGCTAAAAACTCGGTTTATATTATAGGACATGTTAGAGTGAGTTTAGAACATTTTCAACTCATTCCTACAAAGTTGACACTTATCCATATTGTGATCATTAATCTTTTATATTAATTTGAAAGTTTGCCTTGTGTAACCATTTACAAGACTCATATTTTCAAACCTCTACAAATCCAATGACTTCTCTCAAGTTCTTCTGAAGTACTTAAGAATGTTATTAATTAATATCCAGAGACCTTCACTGGAATCTATGAGATGTATGTATGTTTTGCCCAAAGCATATGTCGTATCAAGTTGAGTGCAAAGTATAACATATGTGATGGTTCTCATAGCTTATGCTTATGAAATCTTATTCAAATTGTCATGCTTATCATTTGTCTTAAGATGTTGAGTCTTGTAGAGACTTATGTTATAAGACATAAGTACAAATTCTTGTAAGAATCTCGTACACTGAAACCTTTTTAAATTATTCGTCTATATTAGCACTCTCATTTAAAGCAATTACCCTCTTAGATCTATCTCCATAGATCTATATCACAGCGATATAGGCCTAATTAGCTATGAATCTCATTGAGAAACTTTCTTTAACCAAGAGTTGACATTCTGCAGGGTTACGATGTCATTTCTAATGAATAATATATCATTAATACAGATTCAGAAAGATAATTGCACTCCCACCAACCTTTATGTGTACACAAGGTTTATCTTCAACTCAATGAATGCAATTCATTAATTATTTCATCCAACTCTGATAAGCTTACTAATTCATAAATGGATCTTTTAAGCTTGCATACCTTTCTCAAATTCTCAAAATAATAAAAAAACTTTAAGTTATATCATATAAATCTTTAAGGAGCATAGAGCAATGCTATTTTTGATATCCATTTTTCATATCTTATATTCAAACTATGAAGTAATGACAATAGAATTCTAGAACTTGAGCTTAGCTACCAGTGAGAATTTTATCATAATCAACATCTTGATTTAGATTGGAATTTTCAATAAATTGTGCTTTTAAGTATGCATCTTTTCTTTTTCAAGTCATTTTAACTCATTTACATCCAATGATCATACCATCTTTAGGTAAATAATTAAAGTTCCAAACTTGGTTAATATACATGAATTAAAATTCAGAGTTAATAACACTTAGTTTCTTTGTTAAATCTAAATGAGACATGTGCCTTAATAAGTAGTGATTCATTCTGATCCAATATCAAAAATACATCACAACTATCAATAATAAGAAATTCCAAATTTCTCTGGCCAATTTCTAATTATTCTAGATTTTCAAGAGATACATGTTACTTAAGTATACTCGACTAGTTCAAAACTTTGTTGATCTTCCTAAAGTGGTTTGGTTCTCATTTTCGGCACTTGAACATTTCAAAATTTACTTTATTCCCAATTGTGTCTTTAAAATAAACACTTTACTTAGAAATACATCATTTTTAGCAACAAACAATTTGTTCATCAATAGTATAAAATAGTATCATAGTGTTCAACCTCAATTACAAAAGATTTAAGCACCAAACTTTATGTGACTTAACTTCTTACTTAAGTCTCGCCGCCTCAAACCTCAAAAAAAGACAAACTCGATCTTTTTATTCCATATCATATATGGAGTTTTATTAACCACTTTAACAAAAATAAGGCTTTGTTCGAATGCATTGGTTTCTAAAGTATAGCCTCAATAGGACATCTTAAGAAGGTCTGTGTGACACATCATAAATCGAATTATATCCTATATAGTTCGATTTCTCCTCTTAAAACATCATTTCTCAAATGAGGTTCCTAGTTGAGTTATGTGCAAAACAATCCCACAAATTTAAAGATGACCATTTAAAATCTTGGCTCAAATATTATACACTTTAACCACATCAAAGTATATTAATAGTTTGCCAATTGATTTATTTTTATACTCATTTTGAAATGTTAGTAACAATTCAAATTTATGTTTTCCTCATAGGATTTGTAATTCATTATAAAATGAACAATTTCATTCTTTTAATAACAAAATTTGTCTTTTAAGGCTTTTCTTTAGAACTAGGCAAAAGTTCAGACTCACAACTAAGATTTCTTTATTTGACACATAAACATCTTTGGAAGCCTTTACCTTCTCTTTATCATTTCTATATTTAGTTCCTTTATGTTATGAAGCATCAAATACATATCTAAGGCCTTTTATTTTTTATATTTTGTCATATAATTTTAAAAATCATATGCAACTGTAAACAAATTTATTCATGTCATTCATATTATATAGTTCAAAATTATTTTGATGAATTCTCGATCAAATCTTCCGCCAACTTTTGGAACATGAAGATTAAAGCCTTTGGAGATAATTAATATATTCCTTTCATGTTCCAAACATAAAGACGTATTAATAGGTTCTCAACCATTTTACAAGAATCTAGGAATTTTTAATCTTATACCTTTCCAATGTGACTTACTGTTAGAACATTTCCTTCAAATCACTGTCATGACGTTAGTTTCTACGGTCTCAAATCTTTCCTAAAATCTGATTTTATATATTTGCTAACATGACATATAATCCTTGTACTAATAGATGGTAGTTTAAAAGGAACCATTAATCTAAGACATACATACTTGTTTATATGGTTGATATTATTTATCAATTTTCAAATAAGAACAGAGAAATTAGTCTTAGAAATTATTTTATCCTTCTTAAGGATTGTCACAATTTCTACGAATTAGTGTTACTAGGAGTTAACATCTACACTTAGAAGATTATGGAGAATAATTTATTAGCGAGTAATTAAACTTTCACTAAATCAATAACTCTCGTAAATATTCATTTATTGGTTTAAGATCCATATTTTACTTAATTTTGAGACAGAGCAAAGGCATGACACTCAAAATGAAGTTATTTAGGTAGGTAACCATTACCATTGCATCATATGCAACTCTTACGTTCTTTATGTGACCTAGACATCATATGTCACAACATGTTATGTCTCATCTATGCCTAAAGCCCAAAACCGTTTTGATAGCTTTATTAAGCTAAACCAATTTAAAACATCCAGGTAATGTTACTCCAGCTTGCCTCACCAAGATAACACAATACACCCTACGAAGGCAGACCTATATTGATGTGATCGAAGCCTTGACAAGTGTTTAAAAATGGGTGGCACAAACTTAAAATTCTAATCGAGGGATTTTTTTGTCAAGTTTTATGATCGATGTAATGTTTCACAATGACAAATTCTAGCATCTATTAAATGATGGAATATCATATATATACCCAATATGCATAGAATAAAGATCATCGAAATAAAACAAGTATAAACATCTACATATATCAACAAGGCATTGTAAAGTGACATTGATCCAATCAATTCACTAGACATGGCCATTTATTAGTCTAACAAATCGAGGGGACCAATAGATATCTCTCTCTAAAAGAGAGGGACAAATTCCATCTTGATCACACAACATCGAAACATTAGTCAAACAATGACAAATCACAATCTTTATAATCATCCAGTTAAAGACAACGTTTGATTGTATCAAATCATCGTGCCCCTAATGATGGAGTCTCTGGTGATCTCAAATCTAATGACTAAATGATATAACTTTCATGAGAATCACTTATGGCATTGACTATGTAGTGTTCTCATAGCGGGTCGGTCTAGCATCTATTCCCAACCGATACACATTATCTAGATCCATATTCGTATACTCATAATCATCACATGATTATCAATCAAGACTCATACTAGTCTTAATTTATTATTTTTCCCATAATAATAACTGACTAGGGACTTTTCGAATAATACAATAATTATCCATGGATACTATTATAATAGAAAAATGTATCTACTTATAATAGTTAAACAATGTTTTGGCTTAGAGCATATACCCTAACACCTACGATGACAGTGTTTTTAGCATCTAAGATTTCGATTATATCGGCTACTACCAGTACTATACTATGAGCACCAGAGCTACTTATAGCATCGACTATACCTATTCCACCAGAGTTGTTTTTCATGGTAGTACCTGAAGAGATTTAAGTTGATGCTATACCCACATTAATTGAGAATAATAGGAAGAAGAAGAGAGGTAAGGGATTTCAGAAAATGTTCGAAGGATCCGGTTCATCTGGATTAGATATACCAGTCACCATGGCAGTACCTTGCGTATACGTTTCCCCACTGGCACCTGCGATGGCTAGTAGATTTATATCCATATCTTTAATTGTTATGGCTCCACCTACCTTCCTAACTTTTCCAGTCGAGCACCTCCAATAGTGCGATTACTGCAACAATTTCAACAAGCTCTGGGCAGTAGAGACTAGTATGCATTGGGTTCGGAGTAGAAACTCATTTTGAGATTGACCGAGTTGAGAAATTAGATAAGATATATGACATGTTGCAGATGTGGTCAGGGAGGATATATCATCTATTGCGATTCATAGTCCGTGAGTAGGTTTCCAATGCAACCTCAGACAAGACTTGCGATATCATTCTTACAAATTATTTAGAAATTAGGCGATCGAGGTCATGATGCATACAGGTTCCATGTGTAGAGTGGAGGAGACCATAAAGGTTGCATGTGTAGAACGGAGGAGACCACCAACATGTTATAGTTGTCTTCGGGTTACACAAAAGCTCATCGATGTCCACAACCAATGAATTTTCTAAAGTCAGAGATAGAGAGTAGGGTTTGAAATAATGACATGAGTCCACGATGAAAGCGATCGACGCACAGTTAGGCAACCTAGACAACACCGAGAAGACAACTAGCATGCTACTGAGGTGCATAGAACTGACACATGATTAGATGATGAGACGATGCCCGCAACCTCCAATTATTAACAGACTACCATGCAACAACATACCGGACATGGAGCTCACGTGGAAGTAGAGCCTAGTGTGACAACTAGGCTCTGCCTCCTACTTATATATAGACTGCTAAGTGACTCCTACTTATATATATATATCAAGACGTGAGGGGAGACACACCTCGAGATGCATGTCGGCATAGGATTGGGGTAGAGAGTGATGTGGTAGGTATTAATTTTAGTCAGTGTAACATAAATAGTTAGATTAATGTGCCTTTAGTTTGATGTACATTAATGGAACCTAAAGTTAGCTAAATAAAATATTAATTATTGATGTTCCACGAGATATGTGTGAACTAATCATAAGACCAATTAAGTTTCAATTGGTGTTAACAAGGTGGAGTTAGAGGAGACATAAAGGATTTGAAAAAAGATATGAGCATTAGACCAACCATGAGATGTTCATGCACATCAGGATTAATGGCCATAAATTAACCTTATCTACTTATATATAGGATGAGAGAAAGCATGCAACTCATTCTTATTTCATAACTTGGAGAAGAAGGAATTTGAGAAGAATGATTTGTTGAAGAATAGCAGCAGATTGCTAGTGAGTTTATGGTTATTTGGAAGGTGATGTTCAAGCTAAGGGACTATTAGGTAAGTTAATCTACATAATTAGTTAACAAAGTTTTGGTTAAAGTTAGAGGTGTGAGTCCAGTTCTAATTTTTGCGTGATTTCAAAGAGTAAATGAAGTTATGTTCGAAACTATTTTACATATTTCGATTCCTTGGGACAAAACTATTAAATTTTCTATAAAGAAGTTTGAGAATCAGAGTTAAATTGGCCAAGTCATGATCAATCAACGAGTTAGGTGTGTTCTTGGGTTTTAATTAAAGTGCATAATAAATTTATGGTTGATGAATATATATGAAGTGTATGCTGATATTGTTGCAATGGATGATGTATTGGGTCTCTGGTGGAGGGTAATAGAGATCCAAAGCTTTTAGTAATGGCCTTTTAGAGGAGGAACCCAAAAACTCGAAGTGCAAGATTTTTGGGATTTTTAGTGTGTAGCACGTTAGGCGTGTTAGCTAGAGTGCTACATGTCTTTAGAGCGCTAATGAATATATGTAGTGTGCTAAGTTGGTCTCTAGTACATAGACATATTACTCAACACGTTTGGTGCTTTGACAGTAATATTTCAGCAATTTATTTAGTTAAAATTCGACACCGTAAACATATCAAATATTATAACTGAGAGTCTAAAAAAACTATAAACCATATATTAATAACCTAGGGAAGAGTATTGAGGGTTTGGGTATGTGTTTGGAGATGCCGGATTAGCTTAAGAACTTAGTGTCGTTTGTATGTAAATGGATTGAGATATTTATTTCCATTTCTTTTCCATTATGCTTCTTGTTTACAATCATTTGGACTGATGAGCCTATTGCACTCTTAATGCATGACTTTGTTGTTTCGCCTCATTTCATTTTAGCATTCCTAATTTGTGTCATTTTCTTGAGTTGTAAAAGTAGTTCATGTATCTAAGACCATTATAAAGATGGGCACGTCACACAAGGTCACTACATTTTCGGGCATGTTAGGAACTCACTAGCAGCTTGTGCGGGATTTAGGGTATAAGACCGGGGTTTTTGACAAGTAAATATATATACAAGAAATAGAAAACATGAGAATATCTACACCTTAAATAGTGGAACATAGTTGATGTGATGTAATTTCATAGTCAACCATCCCTATATCATTACTTCTTAACCGAGTGTCGGTTTCATCATGTTTAACTTAAGTATCTTATAGCATGATTTTCGTTTCAACTTCTTTGTTACTATTATACTTTCAGATACTTGTTGTATATTTGGAAATGCAGATAAATGTTTCTCACTGTTACTTTCTACATTCCCGTACTCACCATCCTTTTTACGATGGTGGGTGCAGATACTTCAAGTACCAGACCAAGGAAGAAAAGGATGACGATTAGTTTTGAGCCGACAGAGGATAGTTCCTGCTACTTTTTCGGTGATTATTTTGTGTATCTATTACTTACATGTTTTTGAATAACTTTGGGTTGTATATTAGGTGGAGAGACTAGACTTCCCTATTATTTCATGTATTAGTTTGGTTGGTTTTTATGATCGTATGTTACCTGGTTTCCACAGCATGTGTTTTTTTTATAAATGCTTTTACTAATTTTATTATGTCTTTCACTGATAATTAAGATAATGTTAGTAATTTTTTAATGAATTTAAAAATTGGAAGTAACAACTAATGAATATATCTATGTTCATGGTGTGTAATTAAATGAAAGGCCGACTAATATGTTGGTAAGTCCTGCATGGTGAGGGTTAGATCTAAATGACGGAAATAGACCTGGTAGTACCCAGTCTTAATTGAAAATTGTTCACAAATTGAACAAAAATCAAAATTTTGTCAAAATAGAGTGCTAGGGTTATGATGTTTACGTTTTTGAGAGTGAATCTCTGTATTAGCCCGCTCTATTTAATCTTAGTTAATTTATTAATTACAGATTATGACCCGTAGCTTGGACCTACGTGGACACTGTCGACAAGTCTAGGGCACGCAATCATGGTATGAAAAGATATTTTGTATATGCGTGTTAAATTTTTGTATTATTATTCAATAATTCGTCTGGCACTAGTTAAGAATTTTATTTGTCATGTTGTGTGCGTGTAGTGTCGAGAGTGTAGGACGTCGTGGGGTGCACATAACACGGATGTATAGAGTAGTAAGGGGTTTATAGGTCACATCACCCATTACATCAGACCATACCTCACTTTTCTCTCTCAAAACTTTCTTTCTCATCTCATAACAAAACTCACAAACGCCCCTCTCTTTCTTAATGATCTCCTTCCTCCTCACACCCCCTCATTTTTCTTCCTCACCAAGCTCTTAATCATCAAGTTCTCCTCACACCTCCACAATCTCATTGCCTCTCTCGCGAAGTCTTCCTTCTTGGCAGCTCCCATAGGTGACCTTCCTATACTAAGGTGAGTGGTGATTATTGTCGTTACATTTTTGTAAAATCTGGAGCTATAATGGCGAGTTTGAGATGGAAGAGTTTAGTTGTTAATGTAGTTATTGTTGTTGTTGTTGTTATTTGCTTCAAAAAAATTGGAGAATATTTTTTTTCTCTCGAAGAAAAGACGGAATGGGGGATGTGGGGGGGTTGCCAGGCGCGCTGGTTCTTGGTACCTCCATGCAAGTCATGGGCTTGGTGGGACCGAATCATATCAACCCTGGTCTAGGCAATTGGGCTGAACAGTGCCAAATCGAATTGGGCCTGGTTCAAGCCCAACCTAGTAAATAATTAAAGTTTTTTAAATTAAAGAAAAATGATTTTAAATAAAAATAAATTACAAAAAATAATATAAACTAGATAAAAAAAAATTATAGAAAATTCCAAAAAAATCATAGAAAAGTTGAAAAATTAGAAAAAGCTAGGAAAAAGAGTTTTAAGACTTTTTCGGGCATTTGACACCTAAGTATAACCCGAAAAGTGTCATAAAACTAAATTTGGAATAAAATCTCAAATTTTTGGTCTCACATTATAAACTCACTCAATGTGACTCTAAAATAATTAAAGTGTTATAATTGGACACCAGGGACTTAGGAAACTATAATCAGGTGTCTGTTGTGCATCTGAGGCTTAAGAGAGATATTTTGGAGGGTTATTTGCGATTGCTTAAGGTAAGTAAACTGACAAGAAAGTTAGATAAAATTCATTTATAGAACTTGATATATTTTATATTTTAGTAATTCTATTGTGTTATTCATGCTAGCCACTCCTACTTGTGTACGTGTGTTTATCGACGGAGACGGGCATGGAACAGACTCACACTTTGGGGCTAGCTACTTCACAATGTTTGAGTAGTTTCCAACGTTGGTGTTACGTGGTTGTTGTTTCCCACGAGACCCATTCGGTTGAGATATGTTTAACAGGGACTTAAGTCTTCATCATGGGATCCTCCTGAGAGATGTCTGGATAGGGTTCCTCTCATTCGATCGTAAGATGCTTGACGAGATGATCTTCATGGTTTCCTTTCAGTTGAGCGAAATCGATTCCCAAATGTTGATCTGGGCTTTTGTCACGCTCAACTCTTGTCCCAATTACGACTTCTCTATGACTTATTTTCATGCGATCGCCTCATTTTCTATTCCTCTTTCAAATTGCATGAATTATAGCCATTTTACTGAAATTATTGTATATTAGCTAACTTTGTCTAGGATTCATTTACAAGAATTTGTCATTATTTTTTGGTGACAAATCGCAGATCCTACAACGAGTCGGGGTAAGGGGTCTTAGGCGACAACATCTGAACTAGGGAAGCCCTATCAACTTTTTGCATAGGTGTTTGTATGTACTTATTTACTACTTTTATGGGATATTTGTAAGGACTTGTACACCTGATACATATATATGATCATCTTTAGTACTTTGTTGCTTTTTGATATACATGGTATCTCATGCCGAGTTTTCACACTATAAGGTTGTTTATAAAATGCTAAATTCTCATTTTCGCAATTGGCATGCTTTTAAAGACTTCCGCTAAAACACTTAACTTATGATGATTTAATAGTCGTGAACAACTTAACTTAGTTAACTTATTGTAAATATTCATAAATACATGATAAATACTAAGTTAATGACAATAAAATGCAAACGAAGAGTCGGGTCGCGATCCATCAAGGAAAATGTGCGATGATGTGGCATGCTTAGTGACGTATCCAGCGACGTGGCGGTACTAAGTATGCCTCGGAGTTTGGGGGACCACAATTGGTATTTGAGCCTAGGTTCATGCAAATCTAAGAGAAAAGTTTAAAAGTATGAATAAGTCTTAATAAAAGAAACTTAGACGTGGAAACCCGAAGATGTTGACTAAGAACCTTAGTTGAGAAGTGAACATGAGGCAGGTAGTACTAGGGCTTATATGTTATTTATTTTGATTGTAATAGTATATACCCGTATAGGAGGCTGACACAGACACATCCTTTCTATTCCAGATACGACATGGATGAACATTTTACTCCACCTGCAGAGGATAGTGGACAGATAAGTGGTACCACACTCGTAGAGACTGATAAGAGTGTACTTAATCAAATCATGACATACGATTCATAGTTTGAGCAAATGATGGCCTTGCACCATGCCCATATAGCGGCGATCGTGACGCTTACCATTGGTGTTACACCAAGCGTAACTAAGATAGTCATGTTTTGATTTTCTAGAGTACACCGGTGACTACTTTTATGGCATATACTACCACGCCGACTACAATTTTAGAGACTCGTATTGAGGTTACCAAACTAGCATCTACGCCAATGATGACACTGACACTGACCATACAAGAGATCACATTCGAGACCTCCTTGTCAACTGAGGCTAAGCTGATAAAAGAGTTTGTAAGAATTCAGCAAAGATATTTTACTAGAGGTCGAGACTCAAAGGCAGTTGCTAAATGGGTTCTCGCACAAGAGAAACTCCATAAGCTTTATGAGGATTCATGATAGCACTTGTGACGGCCCCAAATTTCGAGGCAAACCGGGCACCATCACGTCGCCAAACACGTCACCAAGCCATGCCACGTCACCTGCACGCCTGCCTATGACGGCCCAAACTTACCACCTAATACTCCAAATTGGTAAATTTTGATGTTTAAATGATTATTTTTGCGAAATATACCAAGTTATAAAGGTTTATAACTTAATTTATTTATTTTGATTCTCTTCAGGTTATTTTTAATAGCGGAAGTCTTAATAGCATGCATATAATTAATGTAAACAAGTTATGCATTAATTAACAACCTATGGGGTAGAAACCCAGTAAAAAGATATCATGTATATCAGTTAAGGCGACAAAAATGTATAATAGGCGTCAATATATATGTATCGGGTGAAAAGTCTTCCAAAATGACCCCAAAAAGTATGTATACCTAAATACAAACACCTACGAGTAAGCTAGTGGAAACACTCCAAATCAGAGGTAGTCGCTAATCACCTCCTTCCCCCGGATCGTCGTAGGATCTGCAACTTACCACCAACAAACAATGACAAGTTCCAGGTGAGTAAATCCCAGAGAAATTCAGTTAGTATTCATAAGAAATCAAGAAAATGGCTACAATTCATGCATATAAAGTAAATGAACAGGAATGTAAAGCATGAATATAAGCCGTGAGCTAATCAAGAATATGGAATGCAAGTGTGGTGTATAGCTATCAAGCCCTGGAGGTAAATACTAAAACGAGAAGGCCCTAGAGGTGAGGAAATCTACACCCCCTCTTCATGGTCGAAATGAGGAACTCTGTTGGTCGGAAGGTAGACTTCCGCCCAACGCTTCAAAAGAGAGGAAATCTGGACGGAGGTGGGCCTCACGTCAACTAGCTCTCGAAATTATCGACTCGCTGAGAGAAATCTCACGTGTAGTCTAGGGTATGACCAACACCGTAGCAATAATCGGATCATCATCAACGAGAGAGCCAGAAAAGGGTCACACCGTCCCTTCGACCATACACAGACACACGCGAGAATAAAGTAAACATGAAAACTGAACTAGCGAAATGTAATGTGAAATAAATAATTTACAATGAAAATAAGTAACTTCTAAGATGCCTTCTCGTAGTTTTACTTACCTCAAACAATCGCAAAATGCCTTTGAAACATCCCGCATATGCCTCGAGATACGTACCCGACACCCGGCTATAGTGGCCTAATTCCCTGGTTGTCCAATTATACAATTTTTTTTTATTTTAGAGTTTCATTAAATAAATTTATAATGTGAGACCAAAATTTGTGAAGTTTTTATTACAAAAAATTTAATTCTTGGCGTACTTTTCGAATTATATCGAGGTGTCGATGCCCCGAATGTCATCAAAACTACCTTTCTGTATTTTCTCAATTTATTATATTTTTCTTGATTTTTTTAAATTTTTTCTAAATTTTCTAACTATTTTTTCCCATTTTTTCGAAAAAATATATAATTTAAAAATGTGTTTTATTTATATTTTTAATTTTTTTTAATTAAATAAAATATATTTAGGGTGGGTTGGGCCCGAACCGGGCCCGGTTCGGCCCAACCGGGGCCACCCGCCCAATCCGTCCCGAGCTTGGGTGGGCCGCCCACCTGCTAGGGCCCCGAGCGCTCGCTCGCATGGCCCTGGTAGCGTGCCCATTTGGGCCTACATGCATCTTCTTCTTCCTCCCGCAAGTTGCAGTCCGATCCTCTTTTTTTTTAACACAATAACAACAATTTCAACAACAACAACACTATCAATAACCTAATAACAATTCAACCCCATTACCTATACTCCTCAAAATTCAACAACAACAACATTAACCACTCCCTCGATCAATGGAGGTCCGTTGCTCATGCGCGCATGCAGCTCACCCGAGCTCGCCGAGCTCGCGCCGCCGCCCGCCGAGCTTGTCGCCGCATTGTCAGTGCCCGCTACCCCGTCTCACTTCTCGTCCGAGCTTCCCTCCTAGTCATCACTCTCTCTCTCTCCTCTCTCTCTCTCTCTCTCTCTCTCTCTCTCTCTCTCTCTCCCTTCCTTCTCTCTTCATTCTCTCAACGTTCTCTCCCTCTCTCTCTTATTGCCTCTCTCTATCACTTTCTTTCTCTCTCTCTCTCTCTTGCTATCTCGTTTTTTAAAAGAAATTTTATTTATTTATTTTTTTGTAATCATTTGAAGAGGATAGGGGTAATGATGAGTGATAGATTTGATGTGATGTGTGATGTGATGATATGATTCGTGATATGGTGGGATGTGTGATGTGATAGCTAAATCCTCGCCTATCCCATACACCCGCGTTACGCGCACACCGCGACTTCGCACCTTCTAGTTACTACACGCGAACAATGCGACCAATTCAAACGTCAAATAATGTGACATGAATTATTTTATAATAATAAAATAAATAAATACTCACATAAAAAATAACAAGTTTTTACCTCGTTAGGCATGCCCTGCACTTTTCTGCGACGTCCACGTGGGTCTGAGCTTAGGGTCTAATCTGTAATTTGTCAGTTAATTGGGATTAATTAGAGCGGGCCGTTACAATCTTCCTAACTAAAAGGAATTTCATCCCGAAATTCAAATTTAATAAAGTCTTTCCTTTGGAACAAGTGGGGGTATCGCTCTCGCAGAGTAGATTCTCTCTCCCAAGTGAGGCCCTCGTTTTTATGGTACTGTCATCGAATAAGTACAAGTGGTATTTTTTTCCTTCTGAGAGTCTGTACCTTGCAATCTACTATCTCAATGGGATGCTCCTTGTATGTCACGTCCGGTCTGACCTTGATCTTAGTCATATCAACCATCGGTCTCGATCCTAATCGGCTAGCCTCAACATAGAAATGTGAAAAACATCATACACCCCTGCCAACTGGCTCGGCAATTTCAAATGATAAGAAACCTCCCCAACTCGTTGGACTATCTAAAATAGCCCGATGAATCTCGGTGCAAGCTTCCCCTTGATCCCAAACCACTGGTGGCCTTTTTAGGGAGAAACCTTCAAGTAGACCCAATCATCCACTTTATAATTCAGACTATCGTGGTACTTGTTCGCATACTTCTTTTGTCTATCATTAGCAGCTTGTAACCTTTGATGAATCAGTCTAATTCTCTCTGTGTGATCTACAACAATCTCAGGCCCAACGACAGCTACGTCCTCGGGCTCTGCCTAGTAAGCTGGTGACCTGCATGGTCTCCCGTATAGCGCCTTTTAGCTATTATTGTAGGCAAACTCACGAAGTGGCAAGAATTCATCCCATGTCCCTCCAAACTGTAGCACACAAGCTCTGAGCAAGTCCTCAAGAATTTGAATAAGTCTCTCAGACTGCTCGTCAGTCTGCGGATGAAAAACTGTGCTGAATTGCAATCAGGCACCATACTACTCCTGCATGGCCTTCCAAAGCTGCGAAGTAAGTCGATTGTCTCTCGTCTGACACTATAGATACTGGCACTCCGTGCAATATGATAATTTCTCTCTCGAATAGCGTGCTTAGCTGTGGAAAGTTGTATTTCATGGAGATTAGGATAAAATGAGCTGATTTCTTCAGTCGATCCACGACTACCCAAATGGCATCGTGTTTGCGCAAAGTCGTTGGCAACCCACTGACAAAGTCCATAGTGATGTGTTCCCATTTCCACTATGGGATAGGTAGTGGTTGCAATAGTCCTCCAGGTTTCATGTGCTCAACCTTAACCCGCTGACACACCTCACGACTCCTTACATACTAGCTGACATCTGCCTTCATCTCTAACCACCAAAATAATTGTCGCATATCATGGTACATTTTGGTCATGCCGAGATGCACTGTGTACCTTGATCTGTGAGCCTCCTGAAGAATACCATCGCGTAACTCTACCACTGCTGGAATCCATAATCTACATCGGTGTCTCAAACACTCATCAACGGACTCGCTCCAATGCTGGGTAATCTGGACTTCGTGTCATGTCCCTGAACCTCTGATACATCACATCAGCTCTCTGACACTCCAAGACGCACGGAATGGATACTATCGGTACTCTCATACGGCCGCATATATGCGCCTCTGTAGTATCTGAAACCTCTAACAATCTCATAGCTACTATCGCCTCGAGTAAACCAAACTTGTGGGTCATCTCGCAAGCTACTGTCTCACTGGTTGATCCTCTCCTACTAAGAGCATCTGTTACAACATTCTTTCCAAGCTGATACTCGATAGCGAAGTCGTAGTCTTTCAGCAATTCCAACCACCGTCGATGTCTCATATTCAGGTCATTTTGGGTGAAAAGATACTTCAAACTCTTATGATCTGTATACAATGTGAACCTCTCGCCATAAAGGTAATGTCTACACATCTTTAGTGCAAATAAAACTGTTGCAAGCTTCGGGTCGTGCAATGGATAGTTCCTCTCAAGGGTCCTCAACTGACGTGATAAGTAAGCTATCACTCTGTCTCCCTGCATCAGTACGCATCCCGATCCAATCCCATAAGCATCCGTATGAACAGTCAACTCCTTCCCCGGCTCTGGCAACGCTAACAATGGTGCAGAAGTCAACTTCTTCTTCAACTTTATGAAGGCCACCTCGCATTAACTGGACCAATGGAAGGTTACATCCTTATTGGTCAATCTAGTCATCGGCGCTTCAATTTTGGAGAAGTCCTGTACAAAGCGTCGATAATATCCTACCAATTCTAAAAAGCTCCTAATATCTGTCACGCATTTTGGTGTAGGCCAGTCAATGATAACGTAAATCTTACTCGAGTCCACTGAAATACCTCTGTCGCTGATCACGTGTCCCAAGAATTTCATCTCAGAAAACCAAAACTTGAACTTATTGAACTTGGTGTACAATCTGTGCTCCCTCAAAGTCTTCAACGTCTCTCTAAGATGCCTCTCGTGGTCCTCATGGGTCCTGGAGTAAATCAAGATGTCATCGATGAAGACTATCACGAATTGATCTAAAAACGGCCTTAAGACTCGATGCATCAAATCCATAAACACAGCTGACGCGTTTGACAACCCAAATGGCATGACAGTGAACTCGAATAAGCCGTAACATGTGCTGAACGCCGTCTTAGGTACATCCTCCTCTCTGATCGGCACCTGATGATAATCGGATCTCATATCAATCTTGAAGAAGAACAGTGCCCCGGCCAACTGGTCTAATAGGTCATCGATCCTGGGCAATGGATACCTATTTCTGACTGTCACCTGATTTTGGTTTCGGTAGTCTATACACATCCTCATACTACCATCTTTCTTTCTCTCAAATAAGACAGGTGCTCCATAGTGTGAGATACTAGGGTATATGAAACCCTTCTTCGATAGATCCTCTAGCTGGGCCCTCAATTCCTCGTGCTCTGGTCGTGACATACGGTAAGGTCTGCTCACAATGGGCCGCGTGCTCGACACTAACTCAATCATAAACTCTACCTGTCTAGGCGGGGATAATTCAAGCGTAGATCCTCAAGAAAAATATATGGGAACTCGCGTGCTACTGGAACATCTTCAAGTCTGGTCATTGGCCCCTCATCGGACTCAACTATCCTTGCGAGGATCTCTATTTCCTGAGTGGTAGCTAACCTTCCTTTCGTGATCGGAAGTGATGTCGCGACTCCGGTAAAGGCAAAATCAGGAATCCCTGGCATTTGGAAAATGAAGGTTTTCCTAAAATAGTCCAAATGCGAGTTGTATGTCGCCAACCAATCCATGCCTAAGAGTATATCGAACTCTATGTACTCTAATACTCGGAGATCTATGTGTAACTGATGACCACCAACCTCGACTGGACAATCTCTACAAATCCAATTATGATTTATCTTATCCCCAGCGGCCGTGCTAAAGATAAGGTGGGTGCTAACGCTCTCAGGTGTAAAACCCAACTCTCCTACCATCCGTCCCGAAATAAATGATAACGTACTACCAAAATCTATCAATGTATGCATAAGGCGACCAAAAATAATCAACGTACCCTCGACGAGCTGCGAGACGCGTCACGATCTGGTGCG
Source organism: Stephania yunnanensis (assembly GCA_039657365.1). Lineage (NCBI taxonomy): Eukaryota > Viridiplantae > Streptophyta > Magnoliopsida > Ranunculales > Menispermaceae > Stephania > Stephania yunnanensis. Next base: position 35,950,383 of record CM077580.1, read on the forward strand.
ACAACTGTGTGCACCTGCTCCCTTGCCTGCACTGGCCGAGCTGCTAGTGGTGGTGTTGCGCTCCCTAGTACATTCACTCTTGTAGTGCCCCTTCTGCTTACATCTGAAGTACGTGACATTCTTCCTATGTCCGGAGCCCTGACCATGCTGTCCGCAAGCCCTGTGGCCCTGTCCCTGCCACTACCGACTCCCGTCTCTGCCTCTCTAGACCTGACCCTGAGTCTGTCTCTGCACCTGCTAGACTAATATAACATGTTGTGGTTGTGCCGATACAACTGCATGTGCGCTAATCGTTTGACCGTCATCATATCTTCGATTCTGTCCCTTATGATCTCTCTGATCGCGATTCCTCTCGCCTTTCCTGTTTGACCTCCCCTGGCCTCTATGGCTTTCGTGATACACTGGAACGGGGACGACGTTGTTCCATATCAAAAATGTCTCATGGGCCAACGCCCTCTTGCAAACTTCTCGTACAATCCTGGCTCTTGTTGACATAATCGTGCCCCAATCTCTGGTCGGAGTCCTCGAATAAAATAGTGGACCTGGAGTTGCTCTCGGTCCCAGCTACGTCCATCGTAAAAGTAAGAAGGTATGTGAATCTCTCCATGTATTGCGACACCGTCCGGTCATCCTACCTCAGCGTCAAGAACTCCTCCCTCAGTCTCGGCCGAATCTCAATCGGGATATACTGATCATAAAAGAATTTCTTAAACTCTACCCTAAGTACTCGGCTCTCCGTGAGCGGCTGTGTGAGCGGTCCACCATACTGCAGCATCTCCCCTGAGCATATATCCGGAAATCCTAGCCCGTATGCTGTCGTGAATCCTCAAAAGTTCGTGAAGTTTCTCGTTTGAAATGATCCACTTCCCAGCTACCTCTGGGTCACCGCCTCCATAATAGTAGCCTGGCTGAAAATGAACGAACTCCTTAATCAACTTCGCCTCAACTGATAAGGAGGTCTCGAATGTGATTTCCTATGGTGGAATCAGTGTCGGAGCCACATCCGGCGTAGTCAATTGTGTAGTGACTACTGGTAGTGTCTCGATAGTAGTGGTCGTGAGCGGGGTCGCCAAAACAGTCGGACCGACAACTGTCTGCTCTATAGTAGTGGCGATGGCGAGTGCGGCAGGGGCCGGTGTGGTCGGTGCCTACGCTCGAAGCAATCGTAGAATCTCCTCGAGCTGCAAACTATGAAGTGCGACCGTGTCGCGCAAGGTATGATCCGAGTCGGCAGGTGTCGAGCCGCTCATCTGGCCCCTATCATCCGTATAAAGAATTGGGCGTCCATCCATGTCGAATATGCAAATCTCCAACGTGCCGCAAATCAGCGTCGTAATATGTGTACATAAGTATTACAATCAATATATACACATATAAGTCCTAGTACAACCCACTCACTTTGCTTCCCCAACTAAAGTTTCAAGTTAGGATCTTCAGGTTTCCATATCTAATGTTCGTTGTTAAGTTTTATTCGGTGGTATTAAACTTTCCCCTAGGTTTGCCTAAACCTAAGCTTTGACATCAACTGTTACGGCCCCAAATTCCGAGGCAAACCGAACACCGCCACATCGCCGGACACGTCACCAGGCCATGCCACGTCACCTGCACGCAAGTCTATGACGGCCCGCGAACTTACCACATAAATTTTGATATTTAAATGATTATTTTAGTGAAATATACCAAGTTATAAAGTCTTATAACTTAATTTATTTATTTTAATTCTCTTCAGGTTATTTTTAATAGCGGAAGTCTTAATAACATGCATATAATTAATGTAAACAAGTTATGAATTAATTAACAACCTATGGGGTGGAAACCCAACAAAATGATACCATGCATATATGTTAAGGCGAAAAAAATGTATAATAGGCTTCAATATACATGTATCAGGTGAAAAGTCTCCCAAAATGACACTAAAAAGTATGTATACGTAAATACAAACACCTACGAGTAAGCTAGTAGAGGCGTTCCAAATCAGAGGTAGTCGCCAATCACCGCCTTCCCCCGGCTCATCGGAGGATCTGCAACATGCCACCAACAAACAATGACAAGTTCTAGGTGAGTAAATCCCAGAGAAATTCAGTTAGAATTCACAAGAAATACAAGAAAACGGCTACAATTCATGCATATAAAGTAAATGAACAAGAATGTAAAGCATGAATATAAGCCGTGAGATAATCAAGAATATGGAATGCGAGTGTGGTGTATAGCTGTCGAGCTTGGGACTAAATACTAAACCGAGAAGGCCCTGGAGATGAGAAAATCCACACCCCCTCTTCACGGTAACGAAATGAGGAACTCTGTTGGTCGAAAGGTAGACTTTCGCCCAACGCTCAAAAGAGATGAAATATGTGACGGAGGTAGGCCTCACGTCAACTCGCTCTCGAAATCATCGACTCGTTGAGAGAAATCTCACGCATAGTATAAGGTATGACCAACACCGTAGCAACAATCGGATCGTCATCAACGAGATAGCCGGAAAGGGGTCACACCGTCCCTTCGACCATACATAGACACACGCGGGAATAGAGTAAACATAAAAACTGAACTAGCGAAAAGTAATGTGAAATATATAATTTACAATGAAAATAAGTAAATTCTAAGTTGCCTTTTTATGGGTTTACTTACCTCAAACAATTGCAAAATGCCTTTGAAATGTCCCGCACACGCCTCGAGATACGTACCCGACACTCGACTATAGTGGTCTAATTCTCTGGTGTCCAATTGTACAATTTTTATTATTTTATAGTATCATTAAATAAATTTATAGTGTGAGACCAAAATTTGTGAAATATTTATTACAAAAAGTTTAATTCTTGGCGCACTTTTCGAATTATATCGTGGTGTCGTCACCCTAAATGTCATCAAAACTACCTTTTGTATTTTTCTCAATTTATTATATGTTTCTTGATTTTTTCATAATTTTATATTTATTTTTTTCCTATTTTTTGATATTTATTTGATTTAAAAATGTATTTTATTTATATTTTTAAATTTTTTTAATTAAATAAAATAAGTTTAGGGTGGGTAGGGCCCGAACCGAGCACGATTCGGTTGGGCCCTGTTCGGCCTAACCAGGGCCACCCGGGTCGGGTCGGCTCGGCCCGACCCGAGCTGTCTCGCTTCTAGCTCGCTTTGGGCCCAGGCGACCAACGCACCACTGGTAGCTGGCCCAGCCTCACTGGCATCTTCTTCTTCCTCATGCTAGTTACAGTCCGATCCTCTTTTTTTTAACACAATAACAATAATTTCAACAACAACAACACCATCAACAACCTAACAACAACACAACCCCATCACCTATATTCCTCAAAATTCAACAACAACAACATTAACTACTCACTTGATCAATGGAGGTCCGCTGCTCACACTTGTCGTCGCCCGCTCGAGCTCGAGCCGCCGCCCGTCTTACTTCTCGCCGGAGCTTCCCCTCCTGGTCGTCACTCTCCCTCTCTTATCTATCTCTACCCTCTCTCTCTCTCTCTCTCTCTCTCTCTCTCTCTCTCTTCTCTCTCTCTCTTCTTTCTCTCGATGTTCTCTCCCTCTCTCTCTTGTTGCCTCTCTCTATCACTCTCTCTTCTTCTCTCTCTCTTGCTATCTCATTTTTTAAATGAGAATTTTTCGGACCACCCATACCAAGTCCCACGAAGAAGCCGACTACATAAACCAGTTTCAGACAGGTCTTCCTCGACCACTCTATATCGAGGGAGATATAGTTGCATCTAAGATATGAGTTTTTGTATTTTAGGTAGGGTTGGCGCATAGTCATTCAATATATGGAGAGGTACTACTACCTGTTACAGTTCGTTGGAAACTTGGCTTCTACGAATCACGATCAGGTTCACTATTTTGGAGTGGGGGTTAAAGATGAAATAGCGAGTATATTAGAAATAGATGGGGAGATGGGCCTAAACATGATGACCAATAGGCATTCAGTGCCCATGCTATAGTACCCACACGGCCAGTGCAGATGTCAGGTGGTGGTTATACATAGTAGCATGGACATAGACTAACTCAAGATTAGGGATGCAGGGACATTACAAAAGATTTTTTAAAAGCTTTAGTAGTACCAATTGCAGCACCACCAGTTCAGGCTAGGAAAAGGCCACACGAAGTAGCAAACCCAGACCGTGAGGCCACCAAATGGCTCTTCGAGGGCATGATTTTTATTTGTGGCCATTAATGCATACACTTCTTGATTGTGGTTTAACCATATCATTTATTTTTAGACATATGATATGAAAGTTTCGATTAACACCAATTATAGTTAACACACTCCTGATTTTCAGAATGGCAGTTGGGGAAAATGTTTACCTTAACATGATTTGTGATGGCGGCACAATAGAGATCTATGGACACCAGCTCCCTATTGACCTACACGTTCTCGATTTCTTAATGTTCGACGTGCTTTTGGGCAAGGATTATCTAGCGACGTATCACGACAATATGGACTATTTCCATAAAATATTTACTTTTTAGATACTCAACATGAGTGTACTACCAACCACTAGGGGTATATTAGCTACGACCTTAGAGATGGAAGTGTTTGCAGGGATAGTATAGTCAGTCGAAACAAAAGAGGTTAGACTTGAGGATGTCCTAATCATTAGCAAGTTTATTGATCTATTTCCGGAGGATTTACTAGAATTGCCCCTCATAGAGAGGTTGATTTCATTATTGTGTTAGTGCTAGACACACAACTGATGGCTAGCAGACTGTACCGGATGCCATAGAAAGAGTAGGATTAGTGAATACTTAACTTGAAAACTTGAAAAATAATGGATTTATACACTAGAGCATGTCGCCTTGGAGAGCACTAGCCCTGCTCATTAAGAAGAAGGATGGTAGCTTCAGGATGTGCATTGACTATAGGAACTTGAACCGAGTGACAGTATGGAATCGTTACCCTTTGCCTAGGATCGAAAATTTGTTTGACTAGTTGGCAAGAACCTATTTTGTCTCTAAGATCGACTTGAGCTCTGGTTATCATTAGCTCATGATTCAAGATGGGAACATACCTAAAACTGCATTCAACACCTGATATTAGTTATTTGAGTTTACAGTGATATAAATCACATTGACGAACGCGCCGCCCATGTTTATGGACTTGATGCATAGAATATTGAAGTCGTACTTGGACAGATTCCTCATAATGTTTATTGATGCAATATTAATCTATAGCAAGACTCGTAAGGATCACGGACAACATCTCACATAGATACTGATGACGTTGAGAAAGCACATATTATATGATAAATTCAGTTAGTGCGAGTTTTGGCAGTTCGAGATCAAGTTTTTGAGAAAGCACATATTTAATGTAATGGCCCGTTTTAACCAATCTTGATTAATTGATAAATTACATGTTAGTATCATAAGCTCAGACCCACGTGGACATCGTGAAAAAGTCTATGACACGCTGATAGGGGAAATATGTTATTTTGTGTGGCGAGTGTTTAATTATTTTATGATTATTTAATAGTTCGCGCCGCGTTAATTTAGAATTTTTCTTGGCCGAGTTATGCGCGTGTAGTGACGAGAGTATGCGACATCACGGGGTGCGCGTAACTCGGGTGTACAGGGTAGTATGGGATTTGAGTTGTCACATCATCCCATCACATCACATCACATCATACCATCCCTCATCATTATTTCTCATTTCTCCAAATAAATAAAAAATAGAAAATAAAAAAATTATTCTCTATTTTAAATCTGGAAGAGAGAGAAAGAGGAGAGAGAGAGGAAAAGAGAGGAAAAGGGAGGAGATGAGAAAGAGAGGAGAGACGGTGGTGGTGCAAGAAGCTCCGCCGAAGGCGAGCCGGACGCGGTTGGCGGCGCCAGTGCAGAAAGACGGCGGCACATCGGCTCCAGTGAAGGGCAGCAGCTCTCGGACCAGCAGCGCGGTGATGGCAAATGGCGATGGGGGCGGGGGGACAAAGAAAGACAGGGACGAGCTACAGGCAGCGACATGCACGGTGGTGATGCGGCTGCATAGCTACGGATGGCAAAGCAAGCTCATGGACAAGACTCGCGGACGGCGGAGAGCCAGCTGCGAGGGAAGAGAGGAGAGAGAGAGAGAGAGCAGGTGCGGCGGCGATCCCGCAGGGCAACGGCGACGATCGTGCAGAGGCGCCGGCGGTGGTGGCAGCCGCGGCGCGACGATGGTGGCGCGACGATGGCCGGCAGCGGCGCGGCGGGACGACCAGTAGTGGCGTGGCGCGACAGCGATGCCGGCGTGGCGCGATAGCAATGCCTGCTTGGCGCGGCATGACGCGGCAATAGTGGTTGTGAACGACGGCGTGGCAGTGGCACGGTGGCTCGTTGTCGGTACTATCGACCTCCGGTATGAATCGAAAAGCGTGCCAAGTATTAAACTTTTGGAAAAACGATTTTACAAATTTTGGTCTCACACTATAAACTTATTTAATGAGACTTTAAAATAATAAAAAATGGTATTATAGGACACCAGGGACTTAGGCTACCATAGTCGGGTGTCGGGTACTCGAGGCGAGTGCAGGACGTCTCGGAGAGATATTTGCGATTATTTGATATAAGTAAACCCACGAGAAAGTTAGATTAGAATATACTTATTTTCATTGTAAATTATTCATTTCACATTACTTTTCGCCAGTTCGGTTTTTATGGTTACTCTATTTCCGCGTGTGTCTGTGTATGGTCGAAGGGACAGTATGACCCCTTTCCGGCTCTCTCGTTGATGATGATCCGATTGTTGCTACGGTGTTGGTCATAACTTAGACTACGCGTGAGATATCTCAACGAGTCGATGAACTTGAGAGCGAGTTGACGTGAGGCCCACCTCCGTCACAGATTTCCTCTCCTTTAAGGCGTTGGGCGGAAGTCTACCTCCGACCAACAGAGTTCCTCATTTTGATCGTGAAGAGGGGATGCTAGTTTCCTCATCTCCAGGGCCTTCTTGGTTTAGTATTTAGTCCCATGGCTCGATAGCTATACACCACACTCGCGTTCCATATTCTTGATTATCTCACGACTTATATTCATGCTTTACATTCCTATTCATTTACTTTATATGCATGAAATGTAGCCGTTTTCATGGATTTCTTGTGAATACTAACTAAATTTCTCTGGGATTTACTCACCTGGAACTTGTCGTTGTTGTTGGTGGCAAGTTGCAAATATTGCGATGAGCCGGGGGAAAGCAGTGATTGGCGACTACCTTTGATTTGAAGCGCCTCTACTAGCCTACTCGTAGGTGATTGTATTTATATATACATATTTTTGGGATCATTTGACCTTTCACCTGATACATGTATATCGACACCTATTATACATTTTTGTCGCCTTAACTAATATACATGGTATCCTTTTTGCTGGGTTTCCACCCCATAGGTTGTTAGATATTGCATAATTTTTTACATTAATTATATGCATGTTATTAAGACTTCCTCTACTAAAATAACTTAAATAAATCAAAACAAATGAATTAAGTTATAAAACTTTATAACTTAGTATATTTTGCTAAAATAATCATTTAAATATCAAAATTTACTAAGTTGGACTATTATATGGTAAGTTCGCAGGCCGTCATAGACTGGTATGTCGTTGACGTGGCATGATCTGGTGACGTGTCCGGCGACGTGGCAGTGCCGGTTTGCTCGAAATTTAGGGCCGTCATTGTGAAGTTTACGGCTAAAGATGAGCTAGAGAATGTGAGAGGGGTTTATGTTCCCTTCAATAGACGTGAGATCAATACTTTTTTTGGGTTGGAGGTGTTAAACTTGTATCAGTCCACACTAACTTTCTCGGCCAGATTATATAAGAAACCCTATAACATATACCTTTTTAGAGCTATAGAGAGATCATTGGTTGTCCCTAGATAATAAGGATGGGTATTGGGAGTTGAAAATGGGCCCAAGCACATTAAGAAGGAGAGTGTTAGTGAAGTGTACTGAATGTGGCAACATTTTCTTATTGCATCATTATTTCCCACCTCTTAACTATGTGAGATAAACAAGCCAAAAGCAGCTTGTCTTTATGAAATTACATAACACCTGGAGATCAACATCGAAGAAATAATCTACAACAATTTGAGGGAGTCAATGATGTCTAAGAGAGTCAAAAAATTAATTTTTCCTATCTTGATTACTCATATGTGTTTGAAGGACATAGTGTGATTGAGAAATGACGAAGAATTTGATATTGACATATAACCAATCATGGATGAAGCTTTCATGCTCACATTGAAATCACCACCAGGTTATCAAGACTCTAAAGAGGAGAGAAAGAGAGATTCGAGGGAGCAGAGTTGAGGTTGAGTTGTTGGCCAAAAGGCAAGAGGATTAGGTAGCAGCAGCTGAACTAGCGTAAGAACTAGAATACGAGGAAAATGAAGAAGAGGAGCAGCGACATCAATAGGGATATATACTGAGGGCTACAAGTTTGTTGACCCAGAGATAGGAGTGCAAGAATTAGATAGTCTGAAGTCCTTCCACTACCTCCTCCACCATCGGCACCCATACCACTACCAAAGGATTTGACTCCAAGGCAACAGAGGCTGTGGATTGCAGAGATGAAAAAACAATACCATGAGGACAAGGCATAATACTAGGCAGCCATGCTGAGATACGAGCAGATTATGGATAGGAGAGACCAACACTGATGGAATGGGGAGTGAGATTTCATGTTATTTGTTGATCATCATCGAGACATAGCTAGATATGAGGGAAGCAGACGATTGAGACCTATTGATAGTTCAATTTGCTTTCCATCAGCACAAGCATATGTGTTTGATCAGGAATTGGTGCAGAGTAGGATGGTGGAGCGTCCATTGATACCATTCCAAGCTAGAGCTGATCATGCAGATGATGATGATGACACGCAATCCTAAAGTCTGTGTAATAGGAATCCTTAAGATTTGGGGAGTTGAGAGTGACTTTTATACCCATTTTTCATATTTGGGATATTTTGGAAATTGCTTACTTTTTTTAATTTTATGTTTAGTTTAGTTTATTATAACTTGTGTTATTACATATATTTGTGTGTTCTAATGTTTTCATGTTTTAGGTTTACTTTTAAATTTTGAGGAGAATGTTTGGTTTAAGTTTGGGGCATCAACACTACACTACAATATGGAAAGTGGTAAGATAGGTTGAAAAATAAGGATAAACACTGCAGGTATGATCGTTTAAATTTTAGTTTGAAGCAGTTAAGGCAAAAAACATGTGTTGTGTATAAGTTTTTCATTTTATTTACTATTTGAATGTTATATATAGTAATATGAAATGAATAAGCAGTTCAATTGCATGTTCATGCCTTTAATTGTGAATGAGTAAATTACAAGTATCTTGTTGATATGAAACTTAAAAGAACATTTTTAAATTTTGAAGAAGAAAATAATTTAATATAGCAAACAACAATGTGATTTCATGATTAGAAACCTATAGTTAGGGAAAACCTTGAAATTGAAACAAAAGCAAGAAATAATAACACTATCTATGGAAAAAGTTAGATATCTAAGGATTCTATAATAAGTGTGAATCTTACTTGCAAATAAAAAGGCTCAGTGCAAAAAGGGAAGAAATATGAATTATACATGAAAAATTGAAGTTAATTTATTTGATTTAGTGAAAGTGAGAAGTGCTAACAAGAGTTTAAGACATAAAGAAAAAATGAGAGAATTCCACAAGTTCTATTGGAAATGCAGCAGAGAACCTTATTGTTGGAAAAATGTGAAAAAAATGAAGTTAGGAAAAGGAGCAAGGACTAAAAAATAAATAAAATGATGAGAAGAAGTAGAAGAAATGAGATAAAAACAAAAATAAAGAAATGAAGACGAAAGTAAACTAAAACTCATCAAATAAAAGATTTAACTCGAGTACGAGTAACTAATTGAGTTAAGTTTCATTTCTAACTATGTAAAGTCTTATAGATTCTCGAAGTGCTAAAGTCTAGCAAAGATGAGTTTGATCTATGTTTATTTGTGAATTCTTGAGCTTAATAAAAAATAATGAGATTATATACTTGCTACTTAAGTATTGAGATAAAACAAACTTGTGAGTAGTGATAGTTTCTAGTTGAGATCTACTTTAGTGTTTTTGTATAAATATCCCCAAATAAGTGCTAATTCATGGTATTATAGCAATTTTAGGGAATTAAGGTGAAAAGGTAGGAATTAAGGAAAATAAAAAGAAAAGGAGCAAACACTCACAAAACACGATTGGCGTCATGGCTACATGCATTCACGCTGTGGGAATATAAGGCACGACTTTGGAAGGAATGGCATGATGTGGGAATGATGAAAAAGTTAAGAAAATTAACTCTGGAGGTTTGGCACAATGGTGACAAAGTGGAGCATAGAGGATGACACCGAAAGAGTGGGTGATGCAGAGACACCAAGGAGCAAGAAAATACACATACAGTGGTGGCGCAATGGCAGCACTGTGGGTTGAAGGCATAATGTCGGGCAGTAAGTGACAACGCCAGACAGGCATGAAATAGAAGGTTAGAGTTTTAATTCATGTTAAATCGTAAAGTAGGTTTTTAATTGTTATTATGAATTATAAATAGGTATTAGGATGTGTTAAACTCACCACATACCAACTATTAGCCACCATAGAGTAATTTAGCATAGGTTTTACATTGAGTTTGAGTATTAAGGAGTTTATGTGAAGAAAAGATTGAAGACTTCATATTTGTAATTCAAGTTTGGTTTGATTGATTCGGTTCAAGGTAATATTTATATTCATTTTGATTTGCAATGATTTCCATTATTTACTGTGATATTTATGTTCCAATGAAGTGTGAGAGTTTATTTATCCTTGGGATCAATGGATCCTATGGTATGAATGCTATGCTTTGAATATAAATAAAATGTGAATATAAAAGTGCAATAGCTAGAATTTATATTGATTATGAATGTAATGCTTTAGACATTTTGATCATGTGTTAAATGAACTTAGGCTTTAAAGTTATCAAGTCCATTGAAGCTTTTAATTCGGATATGAATGGTACAATCATAAAATACACATCTAACAATAATTGTTGATTAAGGAGGTGCGGATAGTAAACTTAAATTGTGTTGAATCCAACGATTTGAGACTTAAAGCAGTGTGGAGGTTACATTATTCACAACGATAGGTGGAGTTCTAGTTATCACATTAGAATCTTTTATGTCACAATAGTGGGTTGAAGTGAATTTGAAGGAAATTTGCATATTTTAATTAGGCATTGCACAAAACATATTTAGATGTAAACATGAATACAAAACATAGTATTAAAATACCTAGATGAAGTTGTAAACTAAGATATCATTAATATCAGAGTTCAAGTAAAGTTACATTGATATGTTACATTAGTTTAGTTAGTATAAAAAACCAGTTAAAAGTTAATTCCTCAGCAATAGTTCAAGTTATATAGGCAATTAACTACTAGTGTAAAAACCTTTCGTTAAAGACAATATTTGTGTTCAACGTAAGCTGATTTCACTCTTACTACAAGCGAGCTATTATATTTGCGGCACACCTATCACTTCTCCTCCAAAAGTCTTCACAATACTAAAAAACAATATAAACTCTTGTAAAACTGTGATAATTGGTCTCTTGTGGTGATGGTGGTTTAATTTGCCATGTTCTAATACCTATTTATTCTCCTAAGACAACTAAAAATACAATTAGAAAACCTAATTAATAATTCCAAATGAACTAGATCTCCAAAACTTCTATTTCTATTTCCCAACACTGTCTATAAGTGATCCATGTTGTGTGTGTAATGCCACAACGCCACCTCAACTTTGACCTTTGTGCGTGAATCTCCCTGTCACATTAGGCTCAACATCCTGTATGTATAGTTTTGGCGTCGTGTGTGCATCGCCACAGTGATGCCACTATGTAAACTATCTTGCACCTCTTTTCTTGTCTTCAAGCCTTCTCCACGCCTTGCTCATGCCTTGTGCTCTCTTCGCACGGCGTCAAGTGTCTATATGACATCTGAGAATTTTAAAAACTTGATTAGAGGACTAATTAAGTATATTCAGGTTTAAATTTAGGATTTAAATATTCGAGGTGGGACCTACATATTACGAATTGACGATCATAAGTCTAAATATTATTTTTGTATGCCACGTGATTAATTGGTGTATTATAGTTTATTTGACATGAAATAAGGTCAAGTTAAACTGTTTACGTAGTGTCCATGAGTTTCGGAGAGTGTTAAGAATATTTCTCAAATTTCGGTGAAATCGAGATATTTTCGAAATTTAATTTGGACATAAATTGAAGAGATAATCACAAAATTAAATAGAACAATTAATAAATTGGTAGGCACCTAGTCAAGGTTAATGTTTAGTTTTTAACCATAATTTGTAGTTAAATTTGAGATACAAATATCCGAGGAGTTGATTTGGTGTGATTTCAGGTTTTTAGGACTTGAGAAACCAAAATAACTCGAAAATTAGTCAGAACCTTAAGAAATTCGAATAGGGGGCTTACCTTGATTTCTTAATTGTTTTAGGTAACATCAAAGATTCTGAAACCACTTAGAATGAAGCTTGAGGAATAGGTTAAAGATGCGTGGGAGTTGGGGAAATGTTGTGCGAGGCTTTGTAACCAACTTTGAGTTGGTTTTGGGGATAAGCTTGTTTCGAAGTCTGGTTTGCTTGAAACTTGATTTCAATCCTACCTCTACACTGTCTAGTGAGACTAGGGAGTCCAACTCCGACAAGTTATCTCTACATTCTATGATCTCTTAATACTGTCAATGTACTATTTTTGGAAGTCGACAGCTGATTATAGTAATGAGATAGTGATAGAATGGATTGTATGTCATGTTGACGCATATATCTTATTGTTTATTTGGAAATGCTATTACATGTCTCCATATATCAGACTAATAATTGTAGGAGTATAGATCAATGTAGCAATTTACTTGCCTGACATCTTTGAGTTGTTTTTGATGATGTTAGATTCCATATGACGACGAGGGAATAGTGGAAAAGACTCGAAGATTGTGATGATTATTTTCACAAATTAAAGTAAAATCTTGTTTCAAGTTGTTTATACATTTTGTTTTGGGATTCTTGGGGGTGAGTGTAGGATGTGAAATTTAGTTGAATAGTTATGTGAGTCCCCTGAGTTACTTTATAATGAATTGAGAGGTTTATGTTTCAATTTTGGTCTATTTGGGATGGTAAAGTTGTGATTAACCTATCAAAGAATCTAAGTTATGTTTATAACTTTGAAATTGATATATATTAAGAATTACGAAGAGTTGTGAGTCCTTCTAGGACTCTTACCAATTTTCTTGTTTATTAGGTGAAAGAATTTTCGGAAGGCCACTTTTAGGGTAGGTGTTGCCTAAATTTTATAAAATACGGATATGATTTCTGAATTTGCTTCAATTGAACAAATCATGAATTAAGTTTCATTGAGGATATAATTTAGTTTTTTCCCTTATTAAGGGTTGAAACAATTATTATTTTGAGGTCAAAGTTGAAAGAATATATCAATCTGACTATTTTATTAAAGGATTAAGGTAATCTAGGCCGGCCAATCGTCTCAATGATGAGGGGGCTTACAGTTTATGCCACGACGTCAAGTGTGTATTTGTGTTTTTCTCTTCATTTTATCATGAAATCATTCTTTTTTCTCTTTTATACCTTGTATGTCAGAAAAGACATAAATACTATCAATTAAAACTCATTTCGGCATATTTAGTTTAATTATACTACCAAACTAATTATATATAAGTCTAATTGAACACTTAACGACATATATAATTTACTTTCAAAGCTCAAATGTAGTTCACAACCAAAACGATCATTGATCATATGTTTATTTCACCTCGACACTCGAGTAACAAGTGTACAATCTCATGATTTCTTATTAAGTTGTAAAATTCACAAATAACCATAGATATATTATTTTTGTACACTTTGATACTTCAAGAGTCCATAGGAGTTCATATAGTTAGAAAGAAAACTTAACTTAACTATGTCACTTGACCTCGAGCTAAATCTTTTTATTTGAAGAGTTTTAATATTTATGCCTTTCTTTCTTTACATATCTCTTTTTTTTCTCCTTGTATTTTTTAGTTGTATGATCTCTGCTCTTTTTCCTATGGATTATGTTTTCTTATTTTTCCAACCATCATGTTCTTTGCACCTTTTTCTATAGATTTGTGGGACTATCTAATTTTTTAATATTTTAAAACACTCATTAGCACTTCTCACTTTCACGATTTATCAAGTAAGTTTTAACTCTAACTTTTTATTTAAACACCATTTCTATATGTTCCCCTTTTGGTACCAAGTCTTTATTTACTTTGTACTCAAGTAAGATTCATACTTATTATAGAAGTCTTTGGAGATCTAGGTTTTCCACAAGAATGTTTTGGTATTCTTCTTGTTTTTGTTTCAAGTTCATAGTCTTTCCTAACTCTAGGTTTCTAATCATGAAATTATACTATTGCTTTCAACAATTCTTATTTTCTTCAAAAATTTGATAATACCCTCTTGAGTTTCATGTCAATAAGATACTTGTATTCTTACTCATTCCTAATTAAAGGCATGAACTTTGCAAATGACTTAATTATTTATTACTATACTACTATCTATTTAAATAATAAGTAAATGAAATAGATACACTACCATTCTTTCTTCTTTAACTCCTTCCAAAATAACTTTTACGATCATACGTCTAACGTTTATCCTTATTTCATAATTTCTTACCACTTCCCATTGTATTGATGCCCAAAAATTAAACCAAACCTTATCTGCAAGGTTAAAAAATAAGTTTGAAAAACAAAAAAAAACTAAACACAAAAATATATATATAATATAACTTGAGAACAAAACATAAAAAATGCATAAACATAAAACTTAAACAACTACTAAAGTGACAAAATATCCTAAATTAAAAATAATAAGTATAAATGAATTGCTTATCTCCTCAAGGTCTAGATAAATCCTAAGATACAGATTCTAGGACTGTGCATCATCGTCGTCATCATCATAATCCGTTGTAGTGAAAGATGGTGTCAATGGACGATCCACCCTTTTACCCTAGACCATTTCAGGATCAAACATGTGGTTTATTGGAAAGCGGTCTCAACCTTCTGTTCCTCTCAAATCTAGCTATGTCTCTTTGATCCACAAATAACATGAAGTTTCTATGTTCGTTCAGTCAATCTTGCTCATATGTCAACAAGGCTTCACGATATTAATCCCTACCTTCTCCGTATTGTCTCCTCATCTAAGTGATCTACAATGCCTGTAGTCATGGACTCAAGTCCTCAATTTGTCGTACCAGTGCTTGTAGCAGTAGAGGTAATGGAAAACGTTTAGGACTATCCAAGTCATGCTCCCTTACTAATGGATTTGCAAACTCATAACCTTTAGCAAATCTTTGTTGGCGATCTTACTCCCCTCCATATTTTTCATTTCTTAATCTTGGGCCAACTTCGCTGCTGTTACAGCTGTTGCTTGATCCTCTACTTCCTTGGCAAAGAACAGATCCTCAAGTTTGTCCCTCTCGGCTCTCTCTTTCATCTTCAAATTCTTGGAAACAAGGTGGTGATTTCAAGGTTTGCATAAACTCCTCATCTATTGTCGTTTAGCCTCTATATCAAATTCTTTATTTTGTATCAATCTCACTCAAGTCTTCAAGCACATTTGGGTTACATAGATTGGAAACAACAACTTGTTGTCTCTCTCAATCACGATTTACTCCCACAAATTCTTGTAAATGATCTCCCCAATATTGATCCATCCATTTTTTATAATCCAATACAAACAACCTTTTTTTATTTACTGATCTCGCCCTACAGAGTAGTCGGGTATAAATGAAGCAACTAGAAAATATTGCCATATTCGAAATACTTTTGTTACACTCCTCTTCTTAATGTCCTTCGACACATTCTCAGCTCCCATTATCCATCCTTGTTGTCCTTGGACAACTAATGCTCTTTTAATTACTCTAAAAGGATATAAGTTATATGGTATCTCATATAAATCATCCGGGAAGGTCTGTAAGTCTTTATTCATGCTTAAGCAATCTAACTCATAGATGTCATTTATTGAATGCTCGTTAAATAGGACAATAACTAATCTTACCTTTATTGGGTCACATTTCTTTGTAAACTTTGCATTGGCATAGAACTCAAACTATTTCACACTTTTCATGAACTTTATTCTCCATATATTCTTGCATGAAATGTTCCCAACCGCATTGCCTAATGAAGTTATTGACTCTCTTATCATACTTGGCCGATAGGTTTATTCTTCTCTCACAAATGATCTCCTTATTTTCAATGACTTATATATCTCATTGGCCTCTTTACTAATGTAGAACTTAGACTTGAAAGGCCTTGGGACATCCTTGTTTGGATCTATCGAGGATGATGCCTTATTATCGTTTGCCCTAACCTCACTAACTTGATTAGTTTGCCTCCTTATTCTTGCCATTATCTCAATAAAACACATAGAACACAAAATTTCAACACACATCTTCAAATCACCTAAAATGAAAATTATCATTCAAATGGGTCTCCACATGGCAAATAATTCAAAACATATATACTAATCCACTATAAGCAACATTGATTCTCTAAATCGACACAACTACAAATTTCTATCCAAAAGCCTACTCTCCAAAGTTCATGCATTTTCTATCCAAAACCCTAATGCTCTCTTTACCAAATTAATGCCCTAGCTCTACTCATTGTGCGAATCCACAAGGCAACTACCTTTTTCACTCTTGATTACTAGGAACACTTTTTTCTCCATTAAAACTGCTCAAACTTAGGTTCTAGAGGGATGCATGCTTAGTTGGTGGTGTATGAAATGGGTTCAAGTGTGTGAGTTTTGCGTTGAAAAGGGTTTTGTGACCTTCTCCTTGATGCCGATGTTGTCCCTTGTAGGGCACGAAACCCGTACAACAGAGCACGACATCGAGGCTACTGTGAGCAATTTTTGCTCACAGCTTGGTGTCGTCCTGGCATGGCCTATGTTAGCTCACGGTGTCGTGTGTATACAAACAACATCATCAAGAATGTCTCCATTATTTAAATATTTTCATATACTCCTTATTGGCACTCTCCACGGCTTTATGTATTACTATATAAGGCTTCATGACAACGTAAAATACCCCGTATATGTATAAATTTTATAAAAATTACCTATGATTTGTCCATTTACCTTACGTTTACCACCGTAACTCCTATTCTCTTTTACACTCTTTGCTGAGTATGTTAAGACTCATCCATTCCAATGAGCATTCACCAGGGCAAATTGGCTTTCCTACACATTTAGCACAAACTTCAAAGTTAGGAAATTACTAAAATGTTGGATAGTTCTAACTAAACAAAATAAATAAATAAAACTCAAAAACCGAAATTAAAAACAAAAATTAAAAACCCCTGGGCCGCCTCCCAGTAGCGATTTATTTAATGTCCTTAGCTTGACACATTTTTGCTTGTTTAATCTGACTTAAAATCGAGATACTCTATTAGTAGGTCAGAGATAATGATATCTATCTCATTTGTATTTACTTTTTTCCCTTTAATAAAAGACAATCTTCTCGCTATCTTTATCCTCCTCGATACTAATTGCGATCGTTTTCTTCCTTGTGTGCAAGACTGCACTAACATTATTTAATAATAGCTGCCCAAGTATCATAGACACATCATCATCTATATCATGATCTATAATCTCAAAATCAATGATAAATATGTATCTTTCCACTTTCACATGCATATTTAAAAATCCCCCTATTGTTGTACTAAGTTACAATCAACTACTTGCTAGTCAGTTTTATCAAGATAATCGATCTTCAAAGCTGCTTGTAACATGTCTTATATAGGCATTACATTGACTGAGGCTCCCGAATTGCACAAGATTCTAAACTAGTGCCCATTAATGCTTGATGGTATGCATATATCTCTAGGATCTCTCCTCCTAATTGGTTAATGTCTTGGTGTGAACTTGAATTTTGGTTCTGACTTCTTTATAACAACCTTAATGCTATTTCCTTTTTATGTTTCTTTATAAAGCCCTTCATCTTTCTTCTTACCTCTCCATTGTTTCTTCCCTTTCTCTTTATTCTTTAAGCATGGATCCTTTATTGCTTAAACCCTTCAAGTTCATCTTGTCTCACTTCCATTCTATTGTCATGCATAACTTCAGATTTTCTTAATTTTCTAATTGCTAAAGTATTGACTCTTTCAAGCTTGTACATCACTTGCTCTTGCATTGGCCCATTCATTATCGTCCTACTCAGCATGTGAATGGCACTACCATTCTCTTTAGGATTGGTGATATTGCTCATCATGTGAATGGCACTACCAAGTTGTCTCTCTAGGTTCTTATGGCTTGTTTCTTTTTATTATCCATTCTCTTAAGAGTTTGTTTCACATTTGCCATCTTTTTTTGATGCCTCCTTGATGTTTCTTATTATTGATGTCAATGGCTTTCTTGAGTCTTTCAATTGACTTCAATGATGTCATTTATTCACTTTGGCCTAGTTTTCCTTGTTGAACTTTTTGATTAAAAACCTGGAGGTAGCTTCAGTGCATTATCATAATTTCCATATGAGAAGTTCGATTTTTTGTATGCTTAATAATATCTTAGATGAGCCATTCCACTCGGCTTGAAGTTGTTTCCATAGTTATGGTTATTCATGAAGTTGACATCTTCAAACTCCATTCCTTGTTGCATGTCCAATGGATTAACCACCATTGTTAGGTGATTAATAGGTTTCTAAATTGGTTGCACTTGTGGCCTTTATTGTCCTATTTGTAGATTCGCCATCTGACTACTTAGGTTTAATATTTATACCATGTTTCCTGCTTGTGAATCAATCTCATACAGTCCTACTAGCTTTCTCACTGTGGATTGAGTTCCTCTGAGAATTTTGGGACATAAGATCTAGAGGATCTAATGCCCCATCTTCATCTTTTGTCAGGAGAGAACCACTTGTGATGGCATCCACTAATGTTCTCGTGCTATTATTCATTCCATGGTATAAGATTTGTAGTCGTTCCCACTTTACAAATCCATGCCCTAGACATCTCCTCACCATCTCTTTGAATCACTCCCAAGCCTCACCAAGAGACTCGATATCCTCTTGCTAGAATTGTTTAACTTCCAATTTCTTTTCACTGATTTTTACTAGAGAACTTTGTCAACAAATCTTTCATTGATATCCATCCACTCATAAAGTCATGCTCACTGGATTTAGTCCTTGGAACCATGATTTAACTTTTTCACCAAATGAGAATGGAGAAATTCTGATCCTGATTACCCATTTTGTAATTCCAGTAATGTGATCAATGTCACACATTTCTAGAAATTCTCTACATATGCAACTGCATCTTCATTTTCTAGCCCATTAAATTGGTTATTCTGCACCATGTTGATGAGAGACGGTCTCAACTTGAACTTGGTAGTGTTGGCTGGAAGCCTCATCACTCCGTTGTATGTCTCTTGAACTTTTGGTTTGAAGTAGTCTCGCAGACATCTTTGCCCTTGTACTATGTCTTCCACTACTAGATCACCTAGGGTTTTGAACATAATAAGCAAGAGGAACTAGGGGTTATTGACTAGGGATTATAATATTGATTATGATATGAAAATTCCTAAAGAGATGGGTTGTGAGATTTTAGTTAAGAGATTTTATGCAAATAGGCATGGGAGTGACAGTAAAACAATATCCATGACCGGAGGAAGACTAATGGATTATTCACCTAAGAGAATAAATAGATACTATAGATTACTAGAATTTCATGGGATAGAAAATAATGATTACCTGAGACTTCAATGCGGATTCAAACATGGATTTCCCTATGAAACGATAAAGAATGATTCAATTAAAGATTCCATGACCATAAATGAGAACGAATGGCCTTTTTCCTTGATGACCACAAAATTTTGCAAACAAGTCCAAGTTTCTATGAGAGGTATTGGATTGAATATTCATTATGACAAAACTATCATTGTTTAATACACAGAGAGTACCAAACAAGTGCAAGGCTATAAAGATTCAGAGGAGGAGATAGAGAGAAATGAGATACTTAGAAGAGAGATTGAAGAAAGAAGAAGAATATTAGCAAAAAATAGAAATTTTTTTAAGGAAATGCAATATGCTGCATATAATGAAAGAAGGAACGAGAGTTTAGGGCATGTGCTAAAGATTATTGAAGAGACGAAGATGGTCATGATGGGGTTATTTCGAGTAAGCAAACATAAACTCTTAGGAATCAGCGAAGTATATGTTTTAGAGTCAGTATGAAATTGTGAGGAGCTTGCATAGCTTCGAAAGACGAATGGCCAAGAGAATTCTAAGACAATAAGCTGAAATTCCAACATCACCTACCTAATTAAGATTATTAAATGAATGAGTCTTTTAAAATATAACTCTAGAGGTTGGAGTGGACTACAGGGTCTATTATCCTGTAGTAAGCTATTAATCTCAACAGCATGAGCAAGGAGAGGGTGTTTATGATGCGACTTATGGATGGTAGTTCTAATATATTTGTTAGGTTTCTAAGGTTCATACTTAGTGAAAAATTCAAAAAACGTTTTGAAAAACCTTAATAGGATTGAGAATAAGTTCCATTAAACTAAATCTAAAACAGTAAACCATACCTTAATATGTGATTCCTTATTGGATTATTCGACTTTCAAGACATTCGAGTGCACGCTCTCTATTAGAAATCCACACACCAACGGTAACCACGATTTGGAGTGCTAGCCCCAAGAGAGATTGAAAATAGTTTTTCTTTTTCAACCAAAATCTATAGAACTCAAAAATAGTAAAAACAGAAATCCTATTCGTAATACAACTATTGTATTTAGAGATTTTAACCAAATTACACCTATACCACTATTAATAAGTTTTCGTATAAAAAATTTAAGGACTTTTATGTCATAAATTTTATCAAATAAAATTCAATACTCCGGACAATTGAAATTGCGCAAAGTCATTCTTTGTGTACGACCCAATAAGTTTATGCAATGTTGGCAATGAACCAAAATCATTTTGGTACATAAGTCATAAGCAGTGTGTAGCAACGCATTACGTCTGTCCAAGTAGCATGAATATTAAAATCGATAAAATTTATTTGATAACATATATCAAATCCTTTGGTCGTGCGATATCTTTGATTAAACGTGAGGCATGGAAAGTCACACTTTATGTTCAATTGTACTAGTCTTTATCTTTAGGTAACACATCCAAGTGACATAGATCATATCGACTCACATGGACTTGGCCATTATCAATCGATCATATCGAGGGATCACCTGATATCTCTATAAGAGAAGGACAAATTCTATATTGATTACACAACTTCACTTATTATTCACATGGTAAACAATAATAATCTCTATAATCGTCTAGTTAAAGATAACATTTGATTGTGTCAAATTACCATGCTCCTAACATTGAATTCTATGGTAATCTTAAGTCAAAGGACTAAATGATATACCTATTATGAGTAACACCTATGACATAATCCATGTAGTGATGTCATAGAGGGTCGATCCAGTACCTCGTTCCCTAAAAAGTACTCATGATTTATATTTGTTTCCCTATATGTATGATCATCACTAGACCATAAATCAAGATTCATACAAGACTTAATTCATTCTAGTTCCTAGTATAATGACCGACTAGGGATATTTATGATATTTCAACAAATACCCATGGATCTTACTATAAGAAAAAATGCAATCACTTATAATTAAATTGCAAATGAAATCCTCAATCTTTTAACTAAAATTATAAGATAAACAATGTTTGTAGATTGACCTAGGGCACATGCCTCAACACCTCCCAATTGCAGTAGGGCCAGCCATTCATTTATCAAATACCTAATGACCTAACATGACTATTATGTTTTACTTGTGGAAGAGCCATCGTCAAAGGATCAACAACATTGTCTTCTGTAAGAACTCTGGAAATCTTCACGTCTCCCCTTTCTATGACTTATCAAATGAGTTGAAAACATCTAAGTATATGTCTAGATTGGTTGTATCATCTTGGTTCCTTAGCCTGTGCTATCGCCCCGTTGTTGTTACTATACAAGCAAACGAGGTTAACTATAATTAAAATAACACCAAGTTCATAGATGAAATTTTTTTCCAAACATCCTTAGCTACATCGGACGCTGCAATATACTTGCTTCTATTGTAGAATTTTCCAAAATTTCTCGCTACGAACATTTCCAGCTCACTACGCCTCCATTCAAAGTAAGCATACATCCAGACTACGATCTAAAGTCATCTATATCAGTTTGAAAGCTTGCATATGTGTACCAATTTACAACAAACTCGTCTTCTAAACTTCCATAGAACAAAAACACTTATTTAGTCCTTATCAAGTACTTAAGAATGTTTTTTACTGCTATCTAGTCACTCTCGCCGGGGTTAGACTGATATTTGCATGTTGCGCTCAAAGCATATGATACATCCGGTCGAGTGCATAAGATGACATACATAATAGATACAATAGCTGATGCATATGGAATGGTATTAATGCATTCCCGCTCATCATAATCAATACATTAAGTATGTCTGAAACTTTTTGCTACTAGTCGTGCTTTATAAGTATGCACATTACCATCCATATTAGTTTTCTTCCTAAAAACCCATTTATTTGTAATGATCTTACCACTTTCAGGTAAATCAACTAGGTTTCAAACTTGTTTATCACATATGGATTGCATCTTAGAATACATAGCACTAAGCCATTTATCTGACTTAGGGCTAGACACAGCTTCCTAATAAGTAGTAGGCTCATTTCAATCCATAAGTGACAACTCACTACTATCAGTAATAAGAAATCTAAATCTCTCAGGCTGATGTCTTACCCTATCAGACCTATGCGTGCCTTGTGATACCTGAAGAGGTTCAACTAGTTCAAGATTTTATTTATCTCCCTCTAGCAGTTGAGTTTTATTTGTGGATTTGAACTTCTTCAAGACTTACTTTATTCCTATTATTGTCTTTTGGACTAAACTATTTTTCTATAAAGATACAATTTCGAGCAACAAACACTTTATTTTCCGTAGAATAATAAAAGAAGAATCCTCTAGTTTCTATAGGATAACTAACAAATACACATTGGTATATTTGGCTGATATTTTTTTGAGATTTATCGTCGTACGAAAACCTCACAACATCAAGTCTTAAGGAAAGACAAACTTGGTCTTTCCCAAACCACATCTCATATCAACCGCTTTAGAAAGAATACGATTCAATGTAAACGCAGCAGTTTCTAACGCATAACCCTTAAAGGAAATAGGAAGATCTATATGACTAATCATAAATCAAATCATATCTAATAAAGTTTAACTTCTCCACTTAGAAACACCATTCCATTGTGGAGTTGCCAAAGGAGTTAGCAGTGAGACAATCCCACAGTGTCTAAAATGATAAACAAACTCTTGGCTTTAATATTCACCACATCTATCTGATTGAAGTGCTTTAATAGTTTTACTAAGTTGATTTTGTACTTCATTCGAAAATGTTCGAAACATCTCAAAAGATTCACCTTTATGTTTCATGAGATACACGTAACCAGTGACATGAGAGTTTTATAAATTTGAATAGGTGGCTAATTAAGTATTTTCATATTTAATTTAAGATTTACCAAGTTGATTTTGTCTATTGTGTCCCTATTTGTGGAATGTATACATGGTGTCGTGAGTTTAAGAGCTCATTGGGGAATTTCTTTTTCCAATTTTTGGTTATTTTTGGGCATTTTCAAAATTTAGTTTGGATTTAAACTGAAGAGATAATCATGAAATTAAATCAAATAATTAATAAATTAGTGGGCGCCTAGTGACACGCAAGGTCGAGGGTGACACGCGTGCAATGTACCATATTGCGCACGCCCGAGAATGGTCGTTGGGGTGCGTGGTGAATTTATAGCCTCAAATATATAAGGGTATATATGGTTTATATATATAAATCAATCCTATAGTTTGAATTAAACAAGAGAATACCATGGATTTGCCTCGAGATATGCGTAGTGTGAGTGTCGAGGAAGAAAATGATGGAACATATTGTTGATGGAGGATTGGTCTATGGCTGATGAAGTATGGTGTCCAATCTCAATGAAAATCAAGGGTGTTTATTTTTATATATGTAAAACCATTTGATCTACCTCGAGATACGCATCGTTTGTCGAGGAGAGCAAAATAATTGATTTCATAGTGAGTTGGTCAAGATGAGGTATTTATCTAGATGATAGCCACCAGATCGACCTTGAGATACGCAACACGTATCTCGAAAAATCAAAATATATAAAATAAGTGAATCATTAGATTTTATCGAGATTCGTGCGATACGAATCTTGAAGAAATTCTAATTTATAATGTCAAATCACCACGACCTAATCAATTTTGTAATGAACCTAAGATTGATTTTGTTATATGACATATGTATCTCGAGAAAGATCAAATTATATACAAGATTCGAGCCATTAGATTTGTCTCGAGGTTTTTGTAATATGAATCTCGAGGAAACTAACATTTATTTCTAAATCAAAACATCACCGCCTCTTTAATTTGAAAATGGAAAGTTGAGAGAGATCAAGATGGGGAAAGAGGAGATCGAAAGGGAAAGAAATAGAGAGAGTCTCAAGATAAAGGCGAGGTGTGTAGGGAGATCCAACAGGAGATTGAAAACTAAAGTGAGTTGTTGTTGATGTGTCATCATTGTTGTGATTGGGCGTTGTTGTGTGTGTTGTGGAGTTTGTTGATGGAAGACGATGATGGATAGGGAGGGTCACCCATGCCTAAACCCAACGTGTGGTTGGGGTTGGGAGCCCAACCCCAATAGAAAAGATTAAAAAAATTGAGAGAAAAAAATTGGCTGTTGAAACTGAGGCTCTATGAGGAGAATGGTTGGATCCCCGAACTGGCCCAGTTTAGGCCTAACCCATTTCTCAATTAAATAAAAAAGAGAAAAAGTGCTAAGAAATTGGAAAAAAATTACAAATAATAAAAAAACACAAAAAATTATATTTTTTTGCAAATAAATAGAAATGAAGGATTTCTATGCAAAATGAGCAATTCAAGATTTTCTTGAGGAATTATACTGAGGTATTTCCTCGTAATGCATGTTATGATACTCGAAAATGTTCAAATTTGGAAAATTATTTTAAAGCCTAGTCTAAGATAAATTTTGATTTCGAACTACAATTTGGAGTCAAAATTGAGATCCGGACATCCGAGTAGTTGATTTGGAGGAATTTCAGACTTTTCTAGTCGAGGAGGACCAAATATAATATAATAAATTGCAAAAAAATATTTAAGATTAGATAACGTAATTTTCAATGTCGAACAATAATATCGAGTCAAAAATAGTATGGGAGAATTTATTATTGAAGATTATTCAGAGTGCAAGGGAGTTGCGATATTGCATTTGTAAAGTTAAGTAAATCCGATGGTAAGCTTTACATTATATGAGTATTTCTCAAATATAATTAATTGTATGGTTTATTACTACATATTTGTTGATCATTCATTCACGAATACGAGAAGGAGGAGGCATTTAGAAGTCCCATTGTATTAATTGGCTATATGTGTGGTAGGATGAACATCATGGTGCTCTACGACTATAGTCACTGTTCGTTATAGACACTTATTTAGGATCGATTATTTTTGTGATGCACGCCAGGATCATACTCCACGAATATTTGAGGGCATGGCTTCTCGAGGAATTTCCTCTCAAATTCATGAATCTTTATTACTATTTACCCACCAATTTTGAAAGATGCCATCTAATTATGGTTGGTCTACAGAAACGGAATGGATTGCATACTTGTATATTTATAATTCCTTGCGATATTATTGTTTGTTTAAATTCTTGAAAGACAATGCATTTGATTATTACAGGTGTATTGGATAGTGTGGATTTACTTATCTAATATTATTTAGTTTTTATAATGGATGATGACAGGTTATAGTGGTGATAAGGGAAAATGAAAGCTTTCCGACTATTTATGACTTGCTTAGTTCTTATTTTTTATGTATGTATCATTTTTGAATATATTATATTGTATAAATGGGTTTTTGGGTTTGAGGGTTTGAGTTTGACTATGATCTCATTTGAAATGGCTAGAATAGTTTGGGGACAAAATAAAGATAACTTTTGAGTGAAGGTAAAGTTAGTTTAAGGATGTTTAACACTTCAGAACTGGTTAGAATGAATATATAATTTTGCTAATGCAATATATATTGTTATGGGTGGATTGTGAGTTCTTTGGCATTTCCATCAAAGCCGAGCAGGTTTGTTTGAAGATTTTTGAACGCCTAGTATTGCGGTTTAGGCTTACAAATAGAAGTGTTGTCAAAAGACTTTTACAAAATCTTGAGGATTATTTAATTCACCTAAACTTACTTTGAGATTTAAGATTCACTTTTAGAATCCTTTATGGTTAATAAAGTTTTATAATTGATGATATTAAGATCTTAATCTTAGTTGTGTATTGATGGAGAAGTTAAGGCTGCTATCAAAGGAGTTAAGGTAATCTAAGCGGTCAAATGCCCTAATTTGTGGGTCTGACATAACTAAATTTGCTAAAATCATCATTGAAAGTAATGACGTACTGATAACCACCTCTTGCCATTATGTTTATAAGAACGGATACATCAATATCTATTAGACCAATAAGTCATTTGCACTTTCACTGTGTCCAGTAAAGGGGTTTTTTTCCATCTTGCCTTATAAATAAGATACACATATTTCATATGATTCAAAATCAAATGAATCTAAAAGTCCATCTTTATTAAGTTTAGAAATGCGTTTTTCATTTATATAGCCAAGATGACAATGTCAAATGTAGGTTTGACTCAAATCATTTGACTTAAATATCTTAGTATTTACATTTAAAATAGGAGCATATGCGGACCTTTTCATGCTTAGAATATAAAGACTATCACGCAAATCATCATTTGCACAGAAAGACATCTTTACGAGAAATAAAGCATTTATTATTCAATAATGAAACTAAAACCATCCAAATCAAAACATGAAACTAAAAATGATGTTTATGCTCAAGGCTGGGACATAAAAATAATCAATTAAAATTAAAACAAGTCTACTAGGTAAAATTAACTCATAGCATCCAACAACCAATGCAACAACATTTGCTATATTTCCAACTCATAGAATGACCTTTCCTTTCTTTAGCTTTCTACTTTTGATGAGATCCTGCATATTAATACAAATGTAGATCCACATCCGGTATCCAATAAACCAAGAATAATTGATAAATAAGTTAACTACAATAACATAAATACTTGAAGCAGTAGTCGTACTACTCTTCTTTTTCTTTAGATCTTCAAGATAGAGCTTGCAATTTCTGAACCAAATCCAAGTACATGGAAGAAATGACAATTTTCTTATTTTTCCTTCTAGGACTGTGAAGTAGAAGTAGTCTTAGGCTTGTTCCATAGGCTTTGTGACAGTCACAACAGCACTAGCAACTTTAACCTTGCCTTTTGCCTTATTCTTCCCTTTCTAAACCATCAAAACATTGGCAATATATTTCTTGACATTCCGCTCAGCAGTTTTAAGCATCAAATGCAACTTCGAGATAAACTTTTCAATGTTAATCATGGTATAGTTTATCAAAAATTGTGAACAACTATCAGGTAATAAATTTGGGATCAAATGCGTAGCTAACTTATGTCTTTTGGGACCAGATATGTCAAGAATGGTTAATATAGCCCTTCATTTTTAGAACATTGGGACTAATTGATGTGCCCTCGGCCATTTTGTAAGAATGAAGGTTTTTGACTGGCTCGATCCTTTCTTTCCTAGCCTCTTGTTGGAACATTTCCTTCAGCATTGTAGTTATATCATAAGCTTGCATGTGTTACATATACTTCTAAAGTTTAAGAACCATGGTTGCCAACATAATGTATGCAACATCAGTTAAGTCATTGACATTCTTAGTATGTGCATCCTTCACAGCTCTTAAAGCATTTGATGGTGGTTCCTTAGGAATATGATCATCTAGGACATGCAACTTGCGTTCATGCTTAAGAACAATTCTCAAGGTATTGTACCACTCAAGAAAGTGTGTCCCAGGACAACTTATTCTTCTAAACAATAGATCGCAGTGACAAAGGATTGGTGTGATTTGAAGAGGCCATAGATATACAACAAAGATTATGCAAAAGTTCATTTTAGTATAGAGGAATAGACTCCCACTAAATTAACAACCCTATTTAAACAGTATGTTAATTTAAGGGACTAAAATCTATGTTTCACCTAATTTCAAAAAGCTAAGGCATGACGCTTTAAATTAAGTTATTTTGGTAGGTACCAATTACCAATTACATCGTAAGTAACTTTTAATTGTTTTTTATGAGAATATAACATCTTTTGTCAGAGCATGTTTTATCTCATCTAGTGCCTAAAGCCCAAAATTATTTTGATAGCTTTATCAAGTCTTAACTATTTAAAACAATAGAGTAACCGTTACTCATCTTTTCTCACCAAGATAACACAATACATTGTGGGAAGGTAGACCAATATTGATGTGATTAAACCTTTGACAATTGTTTGAGAATAGATGGCACTTGAATTAAAATTTGGAGGAGGTATTTTTTGTTTTAGTGATCATAATTCAAACGAGGTAAATATCATATATTACAATGCATGTACAATGACTAAACAAGTTAGTGAACTTTACTAATATTGACTATTATACGAACTTCCTTGCACTATGAACAGTTAGACCATAAATTCCAGTTCCAAAAATTAAAAATTACACTAAGTTTCTCATTATTTTAGCCCGTCCAATTGGCCAAAACTGCCCCTTATTTTAATTTCGAGAAATATTAAATTTGAATCCTTATCTAATTAGAATTTGTTATATATCTCACCTATTTTATAGGATTTATAGTTCTTATCCGATTACAAGTTTATCTCCTATCTAATAGAAATATACTTACGGATAAACACAATGATATATATGATCAAAATCAATCTCGATTCTTATTTATATGAAACAAGTAATTGAATCAAGAAACAAAATATTAATCATGCATTCAACACCAGAATCATATTAAATTAATCATATTAACCTAATCATGATTTCTATCATGGAGACACACATAATTATTGAACAAAATGAACTATGTATCCAACACAAGAATCAAATTAACCTAAATATCACTTCTACAATGTGAACATAACAAATTTGCATTCAATATTGAAATATATATTAATCAAAATATTCTAAACATGAATTCTATCATTGAATCAAATCATGCGTATATATCAAATACATGAATAAACAACAAGCTTTAAAACTAATTATTAATAGTAATTATCACAGAACATATATGCACATCATATATCCATTAATCAAGGTCATGTTTTCACACATATATCATATATACATCAGAGAAAACATGCAAATGTTTAATAGAACCGAGCATATGGGTCTGATACCACTATTGGGCTTTGAGGGTTCATACGCAGCAAAAAATTCAAAACAAGTTTTAAAAAACCGTAATAGGATCAAAAGTAAGATCCATTAAACTAAATCTACAAAAGTAAACCATGCCTTAATCCATGATTTACTACTCTGATTATTCGACTTCTAAAATGTTTAAGTCTGCGTCCTCTATCAGAAACCCACACACGAATGGTGACCACAATTTGGAGTGCTAGCCCAAAGAGAAATTGAAAACAATTTTTCTTTCTCTTCCAAAATCCATAGAACTCAAAAATAAGAGAAACGTAATCCTATTTGTAATACAATTATTGTAATTAGCCAGTGAAAAGAAATTACACATACACCCCTATTAATAACTTTTCATATAATAGGTTCATGCAACGTTGGCAGTGAACCAAAATCATTTTGGTACACAAGTCATAAGCGGTCTCTAACAAGGCATTACGACTATCCAAGTAGTATGAATATCAAAATTGATACAACTTAATGAATAACATATATTATATCCTTTTGGCGTGCTATATCCTTTGATTAAACATAAGGCATGGAAAGTCACCCTTAATGTTCAATCGTATTAGACTCTATCTTTAGGTAAAATGAAAACATCTAAGTGGCAATGATCATATCGACTCAAATGAACTAGACTATTATCAATCTACTATATCGAGGGATCCACTTGTATCTCTCTCTACAAGAGAGGGACAAATTCTATTTTGATTACGCACCTTCACATAATATTCACATGGTAATAAATCACAATCTTTTTATAATCGTCTAGTTAAGGACAATGTTTTAGTGTGTCAAATTACCATGCTCCTAATATTGAAGTCTATGGTAGTCTCAAGTCTAAGGACCAAATGATATACTTATCATGAGCAACATTTATGATGTAATCCATGTAGTGTTCTCATAGTGGGTCGATCCAGTGCCTTGTCCCTTAACAAATTCTCATGATTTCGATTTGTATCCCTATAAGCATGATCACCATATAACCATCAATCAAGATTCAAACTAGTCTTAACACATTATACTTCCTAGCATAATGACTAATTAGGGACATTTAGGATATTTCAACAAATACTCATGGATCTTACTATAAGGTAAACATGCAATCACTTATAATAAAACAACAAATGAAAGCCTCAACTTTCTTAATTAAAATTATATGATAAACGATGTTTGTAGATTAACCTATGGCACATGCCACAACACTATTTTCTTTTATGTTTTGTCTAACCTTGAGTGATTTTCTTTGAGGGCTTGTTTTGTAATATGATATTGTGATATGTGACATGTGATGTAATATTTTGCTACTTATATGGTTTGTACTTGATTCATTTGATGTGTCTTTACAACATTAATGTTACTATCGATGCTTGAAAATTCTAAATTTTTCTTACTTTCTTTGTTTATAGGAACTCATTCTTATAGTAATTTGTTAATTATTTTTTGGTTATATTTAGTTTATTTATGCTTCACGAGGTGTACTTATTTTGTTGAAAACCATACTTAATTTTTAGATTTTAAGGACAAGGTTCATAATGAGTTTAGGGGTATAGGTTTAATGGAGTATAAAGAAGCAAAGTATGGAAGATTTGAGAGGTAGAATCTATTTATTCAATGTTTCAAGTTGAATGAAATTTCTCAAAATTTTGAAGATACAATTTATATTTCTTCATTTGACTTTATTTAGTTTTAAATAAGAATTGAATATAATTTGGATTTAAATAGAAGATATATTTTTACTACCCATGAAAATAAAAAGTTTATGATAGAAAGGAATCACTATACCCTATTTGAATTACCTTAGATTTTGATACATTAGAAGAGTTTATAGAGGGATTGATTATTGATCATAACCGCAAGTATAACAATTCAATTGTAGCGATAATGTGATCAACAAAGGTTGATCACATATATCGTTCCTACGAGGGAAAGGTGTATATGTACACGGTTACTTAGTCAAGTTAGCCTCTTTTTGTTCAATTTAAACTAAAACAAACCAATTCTATAAAGAAATGTAAATCTTATATTGAGAAAACTCTTAGTCACAATTTCACAATTGTAATGAATTAATATGCTTCCCATATCAAACTTCTTTATCCTTCTTAAGTGTGCTTAATGCATTATTAGAATAAATAGATTTCCATAATATTCACTTAAACCTACTGTCGTAGTACAAAAGATCCTAATGTGCAAACTAGAACTTCACCTATCGATATGAATAACATAAGTCTCACATACCATTAAATTTCAAATATTTAGACATATAAATAGTTAAGTTTACTATCTTTGTCTCCCTAATGAACAACTATATATCAATATTATATATTTTACTGTTGTGTTGTTCATATCCAGCTTAAAAACTCTAACGCCATGGTAACTTCTAAAACCCCTAATTAACAAACATGTGATCAAGATGTTCATAATATTAAGCATAAAATCAAACACAAATTCTAATTATTTCACATCTAAAACATTATAATCAATTCATAACTTTGCATAGTATTCATACCGTATGATCCATTGATCCCTAAGATAAATACACTACTCACTCACTCATCATCCTCAAAAACACACAAATCATGGTATTCAATGCAATAAGAGATTAAGTCAAATAAAACTTAATTGAATCAAAGATAAGTAACAAATCATCACAATTGGAGTCTTCAAAATATCTCATTCAAAGCCTTTCTCAATACTCAAATCTAATGTAAATTATTTTATAATATGCTAATCTATCTTCCTTGATTAGTTTATCACATTCTAATACCTATGTATACTCTTTAGAGTTAAAAGTCAATTAGAAATCTTAAATAATAATTCCAAACGTACTAGAAGTCGGAAACTTTCTATTTTTCTATCTTAACACCATATGTAAGTGAATCCACACATCTGAGTAAAGTGATAGTGCCGCCACAATGCCAGCTTTTCTTGTGTTTTCTCAACTCAGTGGTCTTACAACTGCCTATATTGCATCTTGGTACCGTTTTGCGCAACCCCCATGGCGTTGTCACTGCATGCAAATCGTCAACTTGTCTGCACCTCATTCTTTGGTATCCACGGCTTCCATTCATTATCCACGGTGTCATTTGTGTCCTCCACAATTTTAGCCTTATTTTTTTGCTTTTTCTCCTCATGTCATCATGAAATCTCTCCTTTGTCTCTTTTATGCCTTATAGACCTGAAAACATATAAATATTATAAATTAGAGCTCATTTCGAGATATTTTGACCAATATAACTAAAAGTGCTATATATAAGTCTAATTAACTACTTATCAAGTACCCCCAAACTTAGGATATCACACGTCCCAAGCAAAAGTGTGTTCAACTAAGAACGCATACTTATACTACTTATATTACCATACTCATTGGAATTAGTTCATGACGTATCCTTTAATTTAAATAAGTTTCAGTATAACAATCCACTAAAAGTCTTTCTTTATAAAAACTAATACTTTCAAAATACGTAGCTTTAACAACAAATATAACACACTTTTAAAACTTAGAAGTACTTTACAACTATGACCATCACTACTTACAAGTTTACTTTACCTCGACAATCAAACAATAAGTCTACAATCTCACGATTTCTCATTAAGCTCAAAAATTCACAAATAAGCATATATCATACTATTTTTGTAGACTTTAATACTTAAAGAGTCCATAGGACTTTATATAGTTAGAAGAAAACATAACTTAACGAAGTTACTTGTACTCAAGCCAAATCTTTTTATTACAAGAGTTTTTATTTGACTTCTGCCTTTCTCTCTTTATATATATATATATATATCTTTTTCTCTTGTCCTTATATTTTTTTAGTCATACGGTCCTTGCTCCTTTTCCTTTGGATTTCACTTTTCTCACTTTTTCCAACCATCAAGTTCTCTGCTCATTTTCCTGTATTACTTGTGGGAATCTCTATTTTTATTTACAACTCTTGTCGGAACTTCTCACTTTCTGTTAGATTAACCAAGTTTTAATTCCAGCTTTTGATTAAACACTATGCCTATCTCTTCCCTTTCAATACTAACTCTTTATTTACTTTATACTCAAGTATGATTCATCTTTATTATAGAATTCTTTACAGATCTTACTTTTTCCACAAGAAGTGTTCTATTATTCTAGTTGCTTTGGTTTCAAGTTCATGGTCTTTCCTAACTCTATGTTTCTAATTATGAAATTATTTCGTTGTTTGCTACAATTTTATTTTCTTCAAAAATAATAACATTCTCTTGAGTTTCATATCAACAGGATACCAACTGGATACTTGCATTCTTACTCATCCTCAATTAAAGGCATGAACTTTGCAAATGAATTACATTATTCATTTATTATTATACTACTATATGTAAATTCATCTATACTACCTATAGACATTAAATCAATAAGTAAATGAATTAAATAAAATAAACTACTATTCTTCCTCTTTAACTATTTCAAAAATAAAATTTTACAATCATACCTGCAACGTTTATCCTTAAACGAAAACTTGTCCCTAAGGTTTAAAATAAGCCGGAAATATAAAAACACTAAATAACACAAACATATAATATAATTGATAACTGAATAATAATAAATAAACATAAAAATGCATAAAAAATCTGAAAATAACTATTAAAGTGACAAATATCATAAATAAAAAATAATCAGCATTAATGTATCACACATCTTCGCAAAATCTAGAAAATCCTAAGACTCAAACTCTAGGCTGCTGCATAATTAGCATCATCATTAGCTCCAGGAAAAGATGTTGTCAAAGGACACTCCACTCTTTATTGCACACTACTTCTAGGTCAAACAAATAGTTTGGTGCTGCTGGAAATCTAATAGACCTATCAGTAGCTTTCAACCTTCTGCTCCTCTCATATCTAGCTATGTCCCTCTAATGATATGCGAAAAGCATTAAATTCCTCTATCCATTCAGTATGTCCTGAGTCCTTTCCACATGTCTTGCTCAATTTTTGTTAATGCTTCATGATATTGTGCCCTATCCTCTCCATAATATCTTTGCATCTCATCAATTCACAAACTCTACAATCGTGGAATCAAATCCTCTGGTGGTGGTATCGATGCTAATGGTGTAGGTGGTAGTTGAAATATTTAGGGCCATCCAAGTTTGGCTATCCTATCATAGGGTCCACAAAGTGGAAGACCTCAGCAAAGCCTTGATGACTATCCTCCACCTCCTCTCCATATCATTCATTCCATATCTCTTGGGCAAACTCTGCTGCTACTGCTAATTTTATTGCAGCTTGATCCTCCGGATTCTTGGCTAACGCTCGGCATCAAGTCTATCCCTCTCTATGATCTTTCTTTCATTCTCAAAGTCCTTGTATCCATTTGGTGATTTCAAAGTCAACATAAACTCCTCAACAAATTCTACTCGGGCTTTTACATCAAATTCTTTATCTTGGATAAACCTCACTCAAGCCTTCAAGCACATTTGGGTTATGAGGACTGGAAACAACAACTTATTGTCTCTTTCAGTCAAGATTTACTCCCTCAGATTCTTGTGAATGATTTCTTTTGTATTGATTCGCCATTATTTGTAATCTAATATAAAGAAATCCATTTGGTTTGTTAATCTCACCTTGCGAGTACCAGGTATAATGAAGCAACTGTATAATGTTGCCATATTCTATAAATTTTCCGTACATTCCCTTTCATAATGTGTTTTGGAACATTCTCAGCTCCTATTATCCGTCCCCTTTATCCTGGGACAACTAATGCTCTCTCCTATCGTTATAAAAGGATATAGGTTATAGGGTCTCTAATATAAATCAACTTGGAAGGTTCGTGGCTCTCCAATCCTACTAAAGTAGTATAACTGATAGATAGTGTTTGAGTAATGCTCATTGAATGGGACATTTACTCCTCTCACTCTTACAAGATCTCTTTTTATGTAAAACATTTATTGGCATAAGATTTTAAAACCATTTCGCGCGCTCCATAAACTTAATTCTTCCTATAGTCTTGCGCGAATAGTTCCTATCCCCATTGCCTAGTAAAATTGTTCATTCCCATATCATGCTTAGACGCGAGGTTTATGCCTTTCTCGTAGATGAAATCTTTATTCTCTATAGTTTCATATCTCTTTTGCTTCCACACTAATATGGAACTTCGATTTAAATGGTCTCGAGGCATCCTAATTTTGAGCTCCCGAGGTTAATGCCTCATTGTCATTAGCTCTAACTTCACTAACTTGACTTGCTTATCTCCTTGTTTTTGCTACTCTCTCAACAACTCACAACAAATCAACAACGGATCTTCGAATCACTTAAAATCAAAATTTTCATTCACAATGGTCATTCACTTGCCAATTAATTCAAAAGGAGATACACTAATCCCAATGCTCACTTTATGCTCTAAGCACACATAACATCAAATTCTTATCCCGAAAAAGTAAATTTCCAAAATTCAATCAAATTTCACTCCAAATATCAAAATTCAACGCATAATCAATGAAATTGAAATTTTACCTTAATGTTAGACTATCTCGGTGTAGATTACTTCTCCAAGCCTCTATCAATTAAAGCCATCTCCCTTTGCTAAAAAACTGCGACCCTATTGCTATTTTGACTCACTTATCAAAATCAATGCCCTACCTCTCCTCTTTTGTTCAAATCCATAATATGACTTTTCTTTTCACTTTTGATCACTAGAAACACTCTTATCTCACTTAAAATTACTTAAATTAGGGTTCTTTAGGGGGTGTATGTTTGGTTGTTGGTGTATGAAATAGGTTGCAAGTGTGTAAATCTGGGTTTGGAAGCTTTTTAAAAACTTCATCGACGTCGACGCTGTCCCTTATAGGGCATGAGGACACCACCACGTGTGCACCCGTCAATTCCATTGAAAGCTTAACTATTTCTCTGCGCCGGGCGCTGCCCGTGTTGGCTCATGGCACCGCGTGTTAATGCACACAGAGTTAACCAGTTATTTTTAGTAATTTTCAAAAATCTCAATTAACTACCTATTGGCACTATCTCGGGCGTTGTGTATTACTATACAAGGTGTCCAGAAAAGGTGAAATACGCAGTATATGTAAAACATTTTATTAAAACTTACTTGTGTTTTATTGATTTACCCGACCTTTACAACTCTAACTCGCTTTGCTTGTTTACGTTCTTTGCTGAGTATATCGAGACTCGTCCATCCCGATGAATATTCACTCGGCAAATTGTATTTTCTTCATGTTTAACATAAAACTTGTTAAAATTGTAAAAGTGCTTTACTAAAACATTTAGATTGTTCTATCTAGTAGAAAATAAATTGCTGAAATTAAAAACCCCCGGGCTGCCTCCTAGTAGTGTTACGTTTAATGTCATTAGATCGACTCCATTTTTTTCTTTTTTAGTCTGAGTCTAGATGAACTAACTCCATTTTCATGTCTGAGATGTTGTCTCACCCGTTGGGATGGACTTCTTTTCCTTCCACGAAAATAACCTTCACACTATCCTCATTAGTGTCTATGCTTATAGTGATCTTTCTCTTTTCAATTTCTATGATAGCATTTGTCGTGGTGAAAAATGGTCGTCTAAATATCTTAAGGTAGGGTTTCTAATTAGGTATTGCAAACTATAAATGGATGTTAGGATTAGGTGATCTAAGAGGAAATCAAACATTATCCACCATTATAGTAATTTAGCATAGGTTTTTACTTATTTTTTTAGTATAAAGATGATTTGTGGAGCGAAGACATTGAAGACTCACGTGTGGTGGTTTGAGAATTGTGTTATTGATATAATTCAAGAAACTCAATTTATTTTTGATTTCAATGAATAACACTATGTGCATGTTTGTTTTAATGTTATGGGAGTAAATTATTAATCTTAGGGATCAATTGTTCTTATGGAATGAATACTATGCTATGAACATGAGTAGAAACTGAATATAAAAGTGCAATGGTTAGAGTTTGTATTGATTATGAGCATAATGCTATATACATCTTGATCATATGTGTATTGATATAAAGTGTTAGAAGTTGCCATGGACATTGAAGCTTTTAAGCAAGACACGAACGGTACAACCATAAAATATATAACATTGAGCAATAGTTGTTGATTAGAGAGGCACGGATAGTAAACTTAATTGTTTATGAATCTAAAGATTTGAAACATTAAAGAAATATGGAGCTTACATTATTCACAACGATCGGTGGAGTTCTAGTTTGCACATTAGAATCTTTTTCATCACAACAGTGGGTTAATGTGGATTTAAAGGAAATCTATCTATTCTAATTAGGTATTGCACATAACATAATAAGACGATAAAGTGGTTGAAAAGGCATAGTATTTCATTACTTAGGTGAAGTTGTGAACTCAGATAATTTTAATAAGAATTTGACTAAATTGCAAGGATTTGTTAGATTACTTTACTTTAGTTATAAAACCATTTAAAAAGAATTTTCTTATCAATAAATTCATTGTAGCTAGTACGTAGTGAGTGCATACACCTTTTCCTGAGGAAGATATCTTTACTCAACATATACACTTACAATCATGTTGTTAAACTTGCCGTCTAGGTTAACTCTCCAGTCACTCGAGAATAAAACAATAGAATCCACATGTTTGCTGACAAGGGATGCTACTGGTTTATTTCAGCTTGACCGAACTACCAACTCCAACTTGATGATGATGACTAAGGTAAAACTCTAGCTAATTGAGGATAAAATGGCGAAATCAATTTCTAGGCAATCCTTTTCCATTCATTAGGACAAAGTGCGAAACCCATCAGTCTCGGTCTGGCTTGCCAACCATTTTTTAGATTTTTCACATATAGAACCTTCGAATTATAGTATGTTGCCCGCTTCCCAGTCCATAATTCTATATGAAGTAAAATATACTCATTTACGAAGCATAATTGATAAGAATACAACTCCCATTTACCTCGATTAGGTTTCTTTCACAAATTCCTCACTTTCCAGGTCACTCGACCTTTATCAATGATCACGAACCTATCATAAACCATTTGAGGTCAATACATGTATAATACCATACATTTATAACCCTTAACCTAGTCCCTAGACATGAAAAAATAATAAGGTAAAATCATCAATGTTGCTATTTTCTAACATGGGAACATACTCCCTCATTTGGTAGGGCGCTCTCCACCAACTGGGCTCCTTACTATTTTTGATGGGAGTGAGCTCCCTATAAAAGGAGCGTGCTCCATCTTTGAGTATCTCAATGGAGGACATGGAAACAACCCTTGTTTGATTGCTTACTCTTAAAAACAACAACTAACACATCCCTAGAACATCAAGGAAGGCTTCTAACGAGTTGTTACATTATTTAAAGTCAACATTAACCACAATTAGGAAATATTCATCACTAATTCACAAATTCGATTTAAAAACCATACTCTAACTTACTAATTGTAATGATTATGAGTGAAATAATGGTTTAATCTTTATTTAACAACTCCAAAATCACTCTCTATGTTTCTGGTATTCATCTTTCAAAAGATCAAACTCTCTGCAGCTTCTCTCAATTAATCAATGAAATAGTGATAAACTTGAGTTGGTTTTTTATTTAAATATATGGATTTTCATTGAGATATATCGTGCTGCTCGAGGTTGATCAAGTGAATATTGTGTTAAAGTGACAAGACTTTGAAGTGACACATCTTAACACATTATCCACTTACACTCATCTCGAGGTGATCCAAAAATCCGTATTAATCAAATCAAACTTATATTTTATTTATACATATTTATATATAAATTATATATAAAGATATATGTCTTGATTATTTTATCGTCAATACATTCACCAGAAGCACCATTGGGTACTATCGTGTGTGCACATTCATTTCATGATCCCTTCAACACACTTGATGTATTGACAATTTATTAATTAATTAATTATTTTCCTAATTATAGTCTTATCTAAATTTCTAATAGCCTATAAATTCATTAAAACATGTCACACAAAAACCAAACATCACACAAACTCATGCACATGCTAATCAAGGTACGTCGAGCTTAACCACGAGACTAACTCAGGTTAATTAGGATTTCAGTTATCGCTAATCGCCAAGTTAAGGTAACATGTCATTACAACTTTCCTAATTCAAAGGAATCTCGTCCTCGAAATTAAAGTAATCCTAATCGTTACTTGTATCTCCGAATAGAAAAGGAAACTCCTCCTTCATATATGATTCCCGCTCCCAGGTTAGTTCCTCATCTCCATGAACATCCCATTTCACCTTAACCAAAAGAATCTCTTTGGTTCTCAGCTTTTGATTCTTAAGATCAAGAAAATAAATTGGTTACTCTTCATAAGATAAGTATTCTTAAAGATCAAATTCATTCCAACCAATCATTAGAGTGAATTGAGTCTCCGTCTTGTGAAGCATAAACACATGGAAGAAATTATGAACTCTAGCTAATAGAGGAGGCAACTCTAACCTGTAAGTAACGAAACCAACTCTTTCATTCACTTTGAATGACCCGATATACATTCGAGGTAGCTTATTCATAATTCAAACCTGTATATCCCTTTCATAGGTGACACTTTCAACAAAACATAATCGTTCTTTAAAAACCCCAAAAACCTATGATGTTTATCGACGCTCTCTTCTATATTAGCAGTGTTGTAGTCAAATAGTTCAATTCTCTCTATGTATTCTTTAGTCAACTCAGGCCCTAACAAAACTATATCTTCAACCCCTTCCAATGCAGAGGTTCAAAAGGAGCCTTTCCAATGCTTGTATGAAAGCTATTATTAAAAGAAAATCCATACGGAGGAATGTATTTCACCCACTTACAACCAAACTCCAAGACACAAAACACGAAGAATGTCCTCCAGCACCAAATCAAATGTTCAGTCTGACTGTCAGTCTGAGGATGGTATGCCATATAGAGATTAAGAACAATTCCTAGTTATCTATACAATTTACCCGACAATCCGAACGTGAATCTCAAATATCTATCTGAAGTAATTGACAATAGAGCCTCATGAAGTCCTAACACCTCAAGTACGTATGTCTCACATAATCTATTAAGAGGATATTTTATAGAAACTGGCAAGAAATGTTTCAAATATTCAACTTGTCAACCACAACACAAACTGCACCATGTTTACGCTGATTCAGAGGTATACACGAAATAAAATCCATCGATATATGCTCCTATTTCCACTCAGGAATAAATAGAGAATGCAATAATCATTTAGGCTTCCTATGCTTAGGTTTAACTTGCTAACATCTATCACATCTCTTTACGAACTCATCAATATCAGTATTCATCCTAGGCCATCAATAAATACGACTCATATTGGGATACATCTTAGTTTTACCTGGATAAGTAAAGTAAATAGTTTTATGAGATGCCTCTAGCAACTCTCAACCTCATTTGATCTTGGTCGAGAATACAAAATCTATCCCTGAATGTAATGCACTATCATAAAAAAAGATGACCAATCAGGATGATCAACACTAGCTAATAACCTCTGATGCGTTATGTAATCCAGATTAACCTTTTGAAAATCAACAAACTGATGAATAATCTTTGGTACAGCTAAAATATGAGCATAGAAGAACATATTAGTAGGTCGGGAACAAGCTCTCTTAGTTGTTAAAGGGCTAGCTGGAATTTCATATATCATCATTACCACAAAAGCTTTATTAAGAAGTCTTAACTAAGAAGTTATGGCTGTAGCTACATTCTCTCTGCATGTTCTTCTCTTACTCAAGGCATCTGGAACCACATTTTCCTTGCCAGGTGGTACTACAGTGTGAAGTTGTAGTCCTAGAAAAACTCAAGCCTAGCTACCTCATATTCAATTCACTTTAAGTAAGCAAGTATTTGAAACTCTTATGATATGAGAACATTGTAAACTTCTTGTTGTACAAATAAAGCCTCCAAATCTTTAAGGCAAGCACAATTCCTACTAGCTCAAGATCATGAATTGGATAATTTATTTCATGAATCTTGAGTTGACTTAAAGTGTAAGCTACAACTTCGCCTTCCTTCATAAGGACATCACCTAATCTTAAATGAGAAGCATTAGTGTAAATCACTAACTTTTTCCTTGATTCGTGTAAAGTAAGAACATGCATTGTAGACAAACTACATTTGAACTCTTAGAAGGCATTCTTGCAATCATTACACAAATCAAATTCCACATTTTTTGTTAGCCGAGTCATTGGCAGATACAAGAGAAACTATCGACAAATCACTTGTAATAACCTATTAACCCTAGAAAACTTCGAATCTCTAATAGTTTGGTAGGATTTAGCCAATCCAGGATTGCCTCAACATACATTGGATCAATAGATATACCCCTCCACATTAACCACATAGCTAAGAAATTTAACCTCCGAAGACAGGAATTCGCAATCACTGAACTTGGCATACATCTGATTGCCCTTAAAGTATGTAGAGTAAACAAAGGTGGTGAGAGTTCTCCCCGAGTTAAATAGATCAAAATGTCATCAATAAACACTTATAATGAACTGTTCAAGATAATGTTTGAACACCCTGTGCATCAAATCCATGAACATTTTAGGAACAATAGTTAGCCCAAATGACATCACTATGAACTGAAGTGCCTATAGCGAGTGTTGAAAACTGTCTTTGAGATATCACCATCCCTAATCCTTAGCTGATGATAACTAAATCTCAAATCAATCTTCGACAAATATTTAGCACCCTCCAACTTATCCAACAAGTCATTGATCTAGGTTAATGAATATTTGTTCTTGATAGTTACCCAATTAACATGTTTGTAATCGATGTACATACGTAAGGTTCTTTCCTTATTCTTCACAAAAAGAACAGGTGCTACTCTCGGTGACATACTTGGATGAAAAACACCTTTCTACAATAACTCCTCAAGCTGAGACTGAAAGTCATGCAATTCCTTTAGTGTTATCTAGTGTGGATGAATAGTAATAGATTTGGTGCTAGAAATAAGATCAATGATAAAGTCAATGAGACATGGTGGTAGAAGTCCAGGCAAGTCAAATGGAAAGACTTCCAAAAATTTATAAACTACTGGTATCCTACCAAACTTAAGTCATGACCAAGCTCACCAAAATTAATAACCCCTACTATAAGCTCTAAATCTCGAGGTGTATATTCCCCTCCACGAGTTGCCTGTCGCAAAGGGTTATAACGTTTATAAACTATAATCTCAAAAAGGTTGGAATATGAAAGATTACCTGATTACGGAAACAATTAATATTGGCGTGGTATGTTGCTAACCAATCTATCCCTAGTAATACATCATACTAAAGAGTCCCATTACCCTTATATCAATTAGGAGTTCATTCTGTCCAATTTTGATAACACATCCCTCTTATAACAAGTTAGGATAAACCTTCTCACCCACTTTTGTGCTCAAGATTAACAAAGTATTGACTTATATCGCACACTAAAAAATAAATGCGTACCTAGTACGAGGATGAGATGAAACTACATCACGACTCATATTTAAGCCCACCAGGAAACATAACTATCTTATTCTCCTCCAATTCCACCATCTCCAAAGTGATCTTGCTCGACTATGTATACCTCCCTTCGTATTCCCCACAAACATCTCTCTTTATTTCAACTATATAAACTCAGGCTTCTTCCTATCCTGACTAATTTCAAAAAGTACCGCCTGCAAAAAGTAGTCCTGAACTGTGGCCAAGTGGTGATTGTCTTCCTCTCTCTCTTTGGGGAACTCCACCACTTACGAGCATATTCATTAAACAAAAATGTGAATAGTTTGACCTTAAACCAGACCTCAACATCAACAACAAAAAAGTGTTGCTTCATCTCAAGTATCCAAGTTTTTGCTAATCCATCTTTAAAAGGGCCATTGAATCTCATAATGTCATATTTCATAAACTCCTTATATGTTCAGAGAAATGTAGCCTTCATGAATCAACTAGCACTACGACAACTATCTTTAGCCTTGGATTTGTGCTACTACCAGTTATACTTGAGTTGTTATTGTTTAAGCTCCACCCTTGGTTCTGTTAACTTTAGGACTAGCCGCTGGCTATTCCTCATGTAGTTGAGCTTGTGGTCCCATCTGTGCTATATACATTGCCATTAACTTTGCCAAAGATTCGATGAGCTCTCTCTTATTTGGTGCTAAATTTTAAACTTCCACCGATATTCACTTTCCTAGTTACCCTAAGGTCCAGGCCCTACATACCCTGTCCCTGATCAACCATGAGATTCTAAATATCAAAGGACAAATAAAACAATTAAGGTAAAATTTAGAGAAGACAGGGAAATCATATTTATTAAATAAATAACAATAAGCGCAACAAATAATGTATAACAATGTTTACATTTCACCTCCCAAAACCACTATAAAGTCATTTATCACATCTTAAGTTAATTCATAACTCGAGACATTTCTCATAGTTCGTAAACTTCATTTTGGTACTAAGTAATATGAGAGTTATTCACTTAGGTTTAGCAACTCACTTAAGCTCTGATATCAAACTATATCAGAGTTACTCCTTTATATATGAATGGTGAACTTTATGCCCTGATACCAAGTTGTGACATTCCTATCCCAATTAAGGCGATACTTGGCTTGAAACCCTAATTAAGCCTTAGTACATCAACCTGACTTAACTAGAGCCAGCAGCCTCTCTATCCATACCTAATAAGATCAACCTGTATATCGATATCAAAATATATATCAAAGTATATGCAACGAAAAATAAAGAAAAAGCTTTTTTGACAATATAAATGATATAAATAAATCCAAAGTTAATCAAAACCAAAACATAATTATAAAACCTCTCAACCCTGCTATATTACCACAATTTATTTAATTTATTTAATATATATATATATATATATATATATGAAAGGAAGGTTCATTACATCATTGAGAAGACAATAATATTCAAATGCTTTCTCGCTTCTTTTTGCTGAAGTGCCTAAGTTTGAAACTGAAATGTTAGGGTAAGAGGGCTCCAACTTTTTCATAAGTGATGCTCATAAACACATCAATAATAAATTAATATCAATAAGTCGATGAATAGCAATATGAATCCAAAACATATCTATCAGACAATGAAGTTGATATATATAAATAGTAAATAATGGAATGTAGTTAAAATAGTTTTTATGCAATTGTACTTATGATTTGTAATTTGGGTTTACAATACGGAGTCGTACTCTCTAGTAACTCCAGAATACAACCACATAATGCATGTAACGACCCTAATTCCTACAATAAGGGCCCCATACCTAAACTATCGCGAAACCCCTCGAGATGGCTCGACGAGTCGGTTGATGATCTAGTAAGCCTTAACTTGTGGAAATACAAGAAGAAAATCTATAAATATACTACTAAGACATATAATATGTGGGGAATAAAAGTCGTCTGAGTCTATTAGGAGGAGAAATAAAATATAAAGTCTTATAAAAGTTAAACAACTAGGCTATGGGTTTCATAAATCTACACATAACAAAATCATTTATTTGTTATATAAAGTCTTTTAAAACCATATATATAAATAAACAACCTTTTAAACTAGAAAAGAGCATCTATGCTATGACCTTGATCTTTCCTTTATCC
Organism: Stephania yunnanensis; assembly: GCA_039657365.1. Taxonomy (NCBI): domain Eukaryota; kingdom Viridiplantae; phylum Streptophyta; class Magnoliopsida; order Ranunculales; family Menispermaceae; genus Stephania; species Stephania yunnanensis. The sequence continues at coordinate 35,995,373 of CM077580.1, forward strand.
TGAGTAGTAGCTGACGTAGCCGGTAGGGGAAAAGTAGTGGGGTGAGCAAAGATCCAATGGGCTTGGTAAAGTAAAAACTTGTTTTACCATCGATGATCCAAATAATACCTAATGCGTAATAACTAGCATTAACAAGGTTATTGACCAATCCTACTATCATTCGGAGCATGAAAGGATAATTTAAACAATATAACAAATAAATGCAAGATACAACAAAACAAAGCCTAAACAAGATAGTCACAAGATAACAATGATAACATGAATGCATAGAGTCGACGAAGTGGAAACCATATATTAATCAAGGTTACAACCAACTAGCTTCAATGTATCAAATATGATCATGCCTCATAGTCTAGTGTCAAAGCTACATTTAGATCCTGTCTTCCATAAATAGGCATTCAAAGTATGATTTAATAGTGGAATGAGATGGCTGGTGGCCACCGACTCTCCAGGGTGAGGTACCATTCGCAATTATTTATTCCAAGCATATCAGTGCCACAAGCATTCGTAAAAAAAAATCTCTGATGGATAAGATAAGGTGGAATAACAATATATGTTCAATTTCATTTCAAGCAAGATATCACCATTCACTACCATGAATCCTAGCATACTAATAGCACGATATGATTAAAGATAACGCAAATCCCCATACCTTTAGTGATGTGATCATATTCCAATCCTACACGGGGAGTTCCTATTCAAATCTCCTCGAGTGTTTATATTGGAATTAGTGTATTATGTTTTTAATAGAAAACTCAATTGAGATAAGTCATTTTATTGTACTAATATTTGAAATCATTATTAATCCCCTCGAGAATAAATTTCACACAATTGTTGCGGCAATGCGCGGCGACAAGAGTTTTCAGGGTTAATTACCACTTCCTCGATCCTTATCCTAGCGTTATATCTTGATGAAACTCTGTAATTTTGGAAAATATCGAGATCCAATTTAATTTAGGAAAAACCTCCATCACCCTCGAAGCGTTACGGGTTTACCATAGAAACTAGTGAAATCGTTGAACTTCAAATCGATAACTAAAAAATAGGTCTCAACGATCTGCAGCGTCGTACGTTATATGCCATGGTGCTTGGGATAGCTTGATTGAATCCTAGAATTCCCCATGTGACATCGTGGCCAACGTCGTACCGCCTACAAACTAGACGTTGGCAAGGCGCTAGGCACAAACTCGAAGTTCTAGAATCGAAACCCAAATTTTAAATTCTCTAACAACTAACATTTGCCCCTAAAGGTCCAAATCCGATCTACACAGTAATAAAAAACTCATTTGAAATCACAAGGTCATTCCCGCTTCAATAAAAAATTGTATCCAAACTACAAATCCACCATTAAAACATATTTTTTGCAAATTCATTTGAATAAATGAAAGAAAATGAGATAGAAACAACCCAATTCAGAAATCAAGTCATAATGGTTCATCTTCTATCTTAGAACTCCAAGGGAAAACATTATTTCATTCAAAAACAAATATGTGATTCAAATTGAGAAAATTAGAGAAGATGAGACAATGTATCACCTTGCTTTGTTAGATCTTGATGAAAGGTCCCTCTCCTCCTTCAAATCTATTTAGAAAGTGTTCTAAGGTTCCTCCTCAAATTCTATTGTAGCGAATTTTCGACCAAAAGTAGCTAGAAGCCTTAAGTTCTTTTATTTAGCTTGTTAAAGAGATTAGGGTTTGGTTGGCCAAATCCAAACCCTACATCGAATCTTGATCTATTTAAGTACTCGAATGATCATAAAGTCCACATTAAGTCCATCTTTTCTTGTATTTTACGGGTTAATTTCACCGATGGTCACTCAAGTTTGCAGTTTGTAACACTTTGGTCACTAAACTTTCATTTGTCCCAAATATATCACTCAACTTTACAAAACGTTTCAACAAAGTCACTCCGACCATTCTCCGGTCAAAAACCCACCGGCGCTGCTGACGTGGCGCCACGTGGGATTTCATGGGAGGTCACTTAACTTGTTAAGTGATGACATGGCATGCCACATTCACATCCACCCCACTCTTAGTTCACCCCACCACCATTAAACAAATTTCTATTCTTCCTCTCCAACCCCCGATTTTTTTTTTTTTTTGAATCGGCTTGCTCTCTCTCTCTCGTGAATCCTCTCGCGGTCGTGCTCTCCAACCCCTAGATCGTCTTCTTCGCCGTGCTCTCTCTCTCGCGGCCATGCTCTCCCTCCCCTACCCCAACCTGGTTCTTCTTCGCCGTGCTCTCTCGCGGTCGTGCGGTCGTCCTCTCCCCCTCCCCCAATTGTTCGTCTTCTTCGCCGTGCTCGCTCGCGGTCGTGCGATCTCGCGGTCTTCTTCGCGAGAGGAAACAATCAATAACGAGATGTCATTGATGGTAAAGGAAGTCATATTTGCCAAAATAAATACCAAAAAAAAAAAAAAAAGTAAGTCATAGCTCCAATACGGAGGTAATATACAAAAAAACAAAATAAAGAGTGGATCGCCATCAAGTGAGATTTTGCATACTCGATGGTAAGTTTACTTTGAATAAAAGGCACTTAATTCTAACTATTAATTTTACTGCCTAATCACGCCAACATATTATTTACAACACATCACACAGCCTCAGTATTTTACATAAATACACTAATGTGTATTTATTTACCAATTTTGCCATTATTCTTTGTTTGATTTATTTAACCATTTATTCAAGTTTATATCATTAACTTAGGTTAAGTTTCATACCTAAGTCAATTAAATAGTACGTAGTACACACATTATTCACACCATTACACTCATACCATGCATATCTACCAAATTGACTTTGATAAAGGTACAAATTATCAAAATAGAGACTAGAGGAATTATAATTCTAATGTTAGCCAATAAAGGATTTTGTTGGTTTGTTCTAGTTTGACTGAGCTACCAATTCCAACTAGACAATGATGACTAAGGTAAGACTCCAGGTAATTGATAATGAAAAGGCAGAATCCATTTTTCGGCGAGTTTCTTTATCCATTAGGACAAAGGGCGGAATCCATTTCTAGGCTAATCTTTTCAATCCTCAGTCTCAGTCTGCCTTATCAACCATTTCTGAGATTTTTGATAAGTTAATAATAAAATATGTTTTATAGTACATTTTAGGAAGATTTTAGATGTAAAAGACTGTATTATATGGGGTCTTCTTTCTTTTTAATATATCAGGTGATAATTGGAATATTTAAAGAAATGAAGGAAAAAGGGAAAACGAAGGATTTGACCAAGTGAAATGAATTCACGAAAATTCACCAAGGAATAAGGGAAAAATTGGATTTCAAGCCTAACAATTTCCTAGCAATTCCTATTGACTCAAACTTATGAGACAGATTAGTGGAAACATGGACTATTCCACATACTTACTTCAATGACTCCATTAGAACAAGGATCGCTGAAGAATCACTGGTTATAATGTAAAAGATATGAGTTTATTACAAGAGTTTGAGTTGGTTTAAGATATGTACTACCTAGTATACTATAGATACAAAACATAGACTACAAAGTTAAGAGCCTTTTGACAGTTTTACATTTTTTTGCTTTAGTTAGAGGCCATTCTTTATTGTTTCTATTTTGATTTTAGAAAATATTGAAGATTCATGTTCCCATTAGGGTATTTTAATTATATCTTTCAATTTTGATGTTATGGTGCTAATTATTATCATGAGTGAGTAGTTTGTTAATCTAAACAAAACTTCAAACATGAACTAGATTCATTTTGCAATGTAGTTATGATGAGATGATTATGTGCTTAATGGTTTAAATCAATCGTATTCTTTAAATTTGCTAATTTAATAGGTTTTCATTTACAAGTTGCAATCATGAATCTAAGTCTTGTGCATAGTGGCCAAGGTGTATTATGATGTATTGATTCATTATTTAATTTAGGCAAAACCAATCTTTTGGTCCCTGAACTTTGAAGGTTTTACACTTTTGGTCCCTCAACTTTGAGAACAACACATTTGGTCCCTCAACTTTTCATATAGTTTAAATTAAGTTCTTTTGTTAGTCCAGTCATTGTTATTGATGACGTGGCAAAAGTAAATCGCCACATGGCGCCACGTGGCTTCATTTGGTTGGTTCATTGAACCAACTGTTCAAATGAAAAGGATCACCACGTGGCGCCATGTGACGATTGACTTTCGCCACGTCAACAATAACAATGACTGGACTAACAAAAGTACTTAATTTACACTATATGAAAAGTTGAGGGACTAAATGTGTTGTTCTCAAAGTTGAGGGACCAAAAGTGTAAAACCTTCAAAGTTCAGGGAGTAAAAGATTGGTTTTTCCTTTAATTTAATGTAGTAATTAGGATTGTTTGAAAGGTATGGTCGTTTAGATGTCCTAGGTGAATTTGAGAACTAAATCAAATGTCGAAGTAGCCATCCAAAGGTGTCAAATTTAGTAGTTCGAAGTTTTCATAATGTGTGATGCGGTTTTAATGCATGAAGTTAATGTCTTTATGTATTCAAATGGGCCAGCTCAATAAAATTAGAACATGACATAAGGAGAACAAATGTTATGCAAAAGGTCGTTGCATGAAGCTAAAACTCTTTTTCTTAAGGAATTTGCAAAATCCTTGTGAAAACAATTCCCACTTATCACTAATACAAAAAGATTAAAAGTACGATAAAGGAGGAAAATTTATTATACACGCTCTACAAGTGTCAATTTTAGGCGTTGTTGTCGAGGATATTAAAATAATATCTTTGGAATATTTCTCATTGCATGTCATCCAATATGGTAGACATTGAGCAAGAACTTACTTTTAGGCAACCCAATAAAAATATCAAAGTTTATGAACCTATGTGTATTGCTTTTTCCCGTGGATCCTGATTTTTTGTTAAAATCGAGATTCATCGATTCTTTACCTCACTTTCATGGTGAAGGTGATGCAATCCTCAACAACTTATAAGGAAATACATGCATATAATATGTGTGATATAATCCAAAAACATAGAATTAGTATAAGTTAAAGCTAAAGGCTTTCCCTTCTTCCTTAAGTGGTCAAGCTCAAGATTGGCTTTTTTATCTTCCTTAAAATTTCATAACCACATGATCCGAAAATGTTAGAAAGCTTCTTAAATCAATACATTCCAACATTTAAAATAATTTTTAATAGAAAATGAATTATTAATGCTAGAATGGAAACCCATGAGACTTTTGATGAGTTTTAGGATAAATACCAAAAATTAATATCATTATGTCCACAACATGGATTTTCAAAAAAAAAAGCTTTATTAAAATAGTTTTACAAAGGATTAGAAAACTTAGAACAAAGATTCCTAGACATGGTATGTGGAGGATCTTTATTCAACATAACCCCAACAATAGCAAAAGTCACTATTAATAGAATGGCAAAAAGTCAAAACAATATTGCGAGACAAACAAATTTATGAAAAACCATTCAGATGAAGTTAATAGGATTATAATCTAGACATCGTATGATAAGTTTAATGAACTAAAAAGTATGGTTGAGTTACTATCAAAGGATAGGTCATTTCAAAGTAAAATTTGTACTATTCGCAATTAGTTCAATCATTTATAAGATGAATGTTTGTTGGTGAAGCAAAACCAAATTAAATAGGCTAACACTATGATGAATCATTACAATAATCCAAATCAACCTACTTACATTTCTACCAACAATGCTAATTACCTAAGACCCCCATTTAGGTAATGGTGTAGACAATCGGAGTTTTCAAAGATATAGAACACTTGTACTAACCGATAGAATAATAGCACTAGAAAACTCAAATAAAGCAAAAGACCAAAATGTTAAAGCTTTAAAATATAATAAAATCGAACTAAATAATCAATTAATTCAAATGAAAATGCAAATAAGTCTATGGGTTAACCAAGGCAAATTAACATCTTAACCTTAACCTAGTTCATATGCAAATGCGATAAATTTGAGAAGTGGTAAACAAATGAATGAACCAAAGATGTTGGAACAACTAGTTCCTCAAAAAGAACTTGAGGCTAAATTAGAAAAAGAATTAGATAGTAAAGATAATAAAATTAAAAAGGATAGCAATTGTGATGTTGAAAAAATATAAACCAAGTATAGTAAGACCACCATTTCCCCACCATTTGAAAAACAATAAGAAAGTCAAGAAATGTCAAGAAGGGAAATAAATCTCAGACACTTTAATGAAAGTGTGGTAAACATACCTTTATTTGAAGTCATATAAAAAGTACCTAAATATCAAAAGTTTATAAAAGACTTGCGCACTAAGAATAGGAAAATCCAAATCATTATATATCCATCAAACTTTGTCATTTTTTAAAATAGAACCTTTGGTTTTGACTTTGAAAAACTGTCTAGTACTCTCCCAGCGCTGGTGGTTTACTTACGATGCAATGGGACGAAATCGCTAGACTTTGATACAAAAATCCATAAGTAGGTTTACCTTCAAAAATCCATTTCAACATTATATTTAGATCTCAAATTAATCTAGGACATGTAAACTGTGTTTGCCTTTCAAACTATCCTAGGTACTTCTTTTAACTAGATAATGAATCAAAACATGACACATATATTTGCCACTATGCACATAATACTCAAATCTATGATTACAATCTGCAAATAACAATCTATAAAAACATGTCTAATTATTGACTTGTCATATTCCTTAAACATCAAATAATTAGCAAAACAAAATAGGACACAAGGGCAATTGGTTCCTACATCAAGATTTTCAATTTTATGACAATTTAGACAAGTTTTCGTGTCAATATGACAATTGTGGAATTAAATAGGCCAAAAGAATCCTGATTATAAAATTTTACAGGCTATACGACGTGGGCCAAAATGTCCTCCACAAGCATAAGTGTGGCAATGAGCTATGATGGATCGTATTTTCATTTGTGGAATACATATTTGAACGGTTTGGTTGGAACAAAATTTCTATAAGTAAGGATCATCCCAAAAATAATGTTTAGAATCGTGTTTAGTCTTCAACTTTTGGGCTCTTATTAAATAAGGAGAAATTTAAGGGACCATTTTTTGGATACGGCGATGGCAGATTGCTAAACCTACATGTGGGTTTTTGTTTTGAGGTGTAATGATTTGGTCCCAACGTTCGGCAAGTCTAAAACCCATTGCGCTGGGAGGGCACTAGAAAATTTTTCGAAATTAAAACCGAAGGTTTTGTTTTTGAAAATGACTGAGTTTAATCGAGATATAATGCCGAGACAAGGTGTGACATTGATTCGAAAAGGGTTTTATTTCACTTTGAAAAAATTAATAAAAATTAAGTAAGCTTACCTTTAACAAAACATGTTAATAACACATACATGAACCTATAATAATGTAGACAAAAGGAGAATCGAATAGGACTTCCAAAGTTAGGTTTACATAGGATAGTTGTCACGGCCTAAAATTTCTAATTACTTTTAATCCGTAATCAAGATCACCAACCTATGACATGTGACCCACATCGTGATAAGCACACTAACTAAGGCATGTGATCGAGGTATATTTTATATTTGTCTAATAATTTTTTAGTTTTTCATATATGATTTTGGGTTTTAAATAGGAAAATAAAGAAAAGGAAGAAAAGAGAAGGAAATTCAAAATTGTTAACTAAAAAATAATACTAGCGATTAGCCAACAATTTGTAATAAACTAGAATTCGCCAGCTAAATCGATAGCAGAGGAAGCCATCGAATCCATAGAGAATTGAAAAATGAACTAAAAATTGCCAGTGAAATTGGTAGAGCAATGAGAGCTACATCCAGTGATTTGCTCATGGATTTGTGCATAATCGAGGAATCGTTGAGGTTGATGATTGTTTTTAAAACTAATATGAGGAATTTATGTTTATATATGAGATGTATTCCTAAGGGAACTATATATAGGACCAAAGAGCTTTAAAATTACACTTTCCAATTACTCTTTAACATAATTTATTCTTTATTTTTCTCTTTTATTAAGCTTTGTATGTGAAGCATCATTGGGGCATTGATTTTAAGGTATTTGTTCATTTAATTTTGCCATTTAATTACATATTAGTATTGATTAATTCCAACATGTGTGAGTAGTTTATTAATCTAATCAAACTCTAAGCATGTAATTAATATACTTTGGATTCTTATGCAGTTATGATTATCCAATCATATAATTTATGCTTTAGATAGATTCATACACGTCAATCAAGGATAAAACAAGTTTTTTTTGTGTATTACAAGTAGTAACTCATTATGTTGAGTTCATAGTCACCAATATGTTCATTAATATAGAGTATACAATTCTATGCCTATTGTTATTGACAACGATTATAGAAGTAGTAACTACGATTAATCTATGGGGTATTTCGAGTGGATGTTTTAGGTGATTAAGTTCTAAGATGTTTATTATGCGGCTTAGGTAATATTGGCTTAGATTAGGCAAGATTTTCATTGAACTCAATGTTATCGTTGTTCTATGGTGTTGCATTTTATCCAATGGGAAGACTTACAATGATAAGAATGTGGCATTTCCATTGAATTTAGTAAAATCGACGGTTGGCTAAAGGCTATCAACCTATCATTAAATTAAGGTTTCATGATTCTAAGACTCTATATAAAATAATTATTACTCTATTATGAAGTGATATTATGTTTTGGAGTTTGAAAACAATCCGAGTATATTATGATGTTTAGTGCGGGTTTATTAAGATGATTGTTAGATATTTTATTTCAGTTGATTTATCAGCTATTTATTTATATATTAATTAAAGTTTATTAAGTCAGTATATTTAATTTAAGTTGTTCAAAGTTTAGTTATTTTAATTAAGTGTTTAGTTTGATTTTTATATTATTTAGTGTTTGTTTTCCTGTTAAATTAAAGTAATTAAATTAAAACAAGTTAAATCCGATAAAACTTTAGGATAGATTAAATTCTTAAGAGATTTTAAAAGTCTTTATGGAGACGATATCATATTTACCACTACTACAAGTTAATAGTGAAATACGGGAATTTATTGTAAACACTCTACACGTGATTGGGGATTTTAAATATAATCTCTTAGAAACCTTCTTATTGAAAGTCATATAAAATGGCTGAAAAAGAGGAAGGATTAACTCTTAGATAATGTAATAGGAATATCACGGCTTATGAACCTATATGTATAACTCTCGCAACAGAATTTTGGAAATTCGAATTAAAATCTTGACTAATATATTCTTCACCATGCTTCTATGGTGAAGATAATAAAGATACTCTAAAATTTATTAGAGAGTTCATTAATAAAGTAAGCTTGTTAAAACCTAAAGATATATAAATAGATTATGTTAAATTAAAAGTCTTTCCTTCCGTTTCTAAAGACCAAGCTTTAGATTGGTTATTTTACCTTCCTCAAAATTCAATATCTAATTGGTCATAGATCTTACAAGTTTTTCTTGATCAATATGTCCCACCAAGACAAATTAGCCTATATAGAAAGAAAATTAGCATTGCTAAGATGGAAACCGAAGAAACTTTCAATGAATTTTTGGACACGTATGAAAGATTGATCTCAATATGCCCAATGCATTGATTTACAAACAAAACTTTAATGCAATATTCTTATGAAGGATTAAATCACTTAGAATGAAGATTCTTAGACAATATAGGTGTAGGTTTTTTACTTGATAAAACACCAATTCTAGCAAGAGAAACCATAAAAATACAATGGGTAAGCAATTAAATCAATATGGTGAGAACAATGATCCGTCCAAAAATAATCTGTCGAAATATAATCTAAGTAAAATTCATAAGGCATATAAAGCACAAAATGATAAGATAAACGATCTAAAAGCAATGGTTGAGCTATTACTAAAAGATAAATTAAGCACAGTAAAATCTAGTAATGAATTAAACCTTAATAATAATAAATATTCTTTGAAACGAAAAGCCAAAATAGAAGAAGCTAAGGTTATCATGAACCAATATGATGATTTTGTTCATCCTAATTACAACTTTAATAGTTATGCAAATTACCCACAATCAAATGAAGGTAATAATAGCAACAATCAGGGTTATCAAAGGAACAAAACATTAAATAACTTCAAAAGAGAACAATATCAAATAACTTAAACATTACAAAATGATGTAACTGAAGTAAAAAATAATTAAGTCAAATATCAACACAAATGAGTGAATTTGTAAATCACGAGAAATTACCATCTCAACCCTATCTTACTATATGTGAAAGAGTATTAGCTAGAACATTAAGGAGTGATAAGTAGATGGATAAACCAAAAAATGCCAAACCAATTAGTACCTAGGAAAGAAATAGAAACATCACTTGAAAAAGAAATTAAAGTAACAAGTAACAAAACTTCCAACGAAAAGGGTAATAAACTTAATGAAGATAAATCGGTTAAAAACTTAAAATAGAACCACCATTCCCTCATTGTTTGGAAACTAACAAAAATGCTAAGAAACTCTAGGAAGAAAAACAAATATCTGATAAGTTAAAGAAAGTAGTAGTTAATATACCCTTGTTTGAAGTCATTCAAAATGTACATAAGTATCATAAGTTTATAAAAGGCTTAGGCACAAATAAGATCAAGGCTAATGAAAAATTAAGTTCAGGAGAACACATATCAGCATTAATCCAAAAGAATTTACCTCGTAAATGTTATGCCTTTATCTATTTACTTACAAATGACATAGGTACATTAAAAGATATTGGTATAGTCGTACAGCTAACTAATAGATCTACTATTAAACCAATAAGGTTACTTGAAGATGTACTAGGCAAAGTTAATGATTTAATTTTCTAAGTAGATTTCTATGTTTTAGATATCAAAGAAGATAATTTCTCTAATAGCACTTTTCTAATCTTCGGAATAAAGATTTTGAAAATAATTAAAGCAAAGATCGATGTTTCAAATGGAACATTAATAATGCAATGATGTAGTGAATCTTAGTATATGTGATGCAATGAAATACCCAATGGATGTTTCTTCCATATGTACATCAAATATGATAGATCCACTATTTTTGCCTATATGGTTATTCAAGATTTTTCCAAATACCTGTAGCACAGAAGATAAGGAAAAAACTACTTTTACTTGCCCCTTTGGTATATTAGCTTATGGACATATGCTTTTAGTTTATGTAATGCACCTGCAACGTTTCAAAGATGTATGGTCCTCTAATTATATGAAAAATCTCATTGAAGTTTTTATGTATAATTTCATAGTTTATGGTAATTCTTATAATGAATGCTTAGTTAATTTAACTAAATTATTTAAAAGATGCATGGAAAAACATTTGGTACTAGACTATGAAAAATGTCATTTCATGGTAAACCAAGGATTAGTATTTGGACATATAGTGTCACATTAACAAAAAGAAGTAGACCTTGAAAAATCCAAGCAATCAAAACATTACCAAACCCCACTACAGTAAGAGAGATACATTCATTTCTTGGACATGTAGGATCTATAGAAGATTTGTAAAAGATTTTTCAAAAATTACACAACCATTATACAAACTTTTAAAAAAAGATGTTCCTTTTGAACTTACAAATGAATGCAAGATAAAATTTGATAAACTAAAAGATTCTTTAACAACTACACATGTGATTAATTCACCAGATTGGTCCTTACCCTTTGAAATTATGTATGATGCAAGTAACTATGCTATTGGTGCTTTTTTAGGTCAAAAAGTAGGGAAAAATCCCACGTTATATATTATTCCTCTATGACACAAGATACAACCCAACAAAATTACACTGCTACTAAAAAAGAACTCTTAGCGTTAGTATTTTCCTTAGAAAAATTTAGACCATATTCGTTAGGAACAAAAGTAATGGTTTATCCAGATCACGCGGTTTTGTGATATTTAATGACAAAACAAATGCAAAACCTAGACTAATAAGATGGATAGTACTCCTACAGGAATTTGACCATACTATAAAAGATAAGAAAAAGCCAAAAATCTAGTAGTAGACCACTTAAGTAGGTTAAAAAATGGAAAACCCCTATACCATTGAAAGATAAATTTCCAGATGAATACTTATATAATATGCATACTGAAAGCCCTTGGTATGTCGATATAGTCAATTATCTTACCACCAATTGTTTATCACCTTACTTAACGAGAGCGAATAATAAGATTGAAAAGGATTCTAAATAATATTCATGGGATGAACCCTACTTATGGAAGTTTTGTGCTGACTAAATAATTAGGAGTTTGCATACCATATTCATAAGTACGATGAATTATAGCTCATTGTCATATTTATGCGTGTAGAGGTCATTTTGGTCCACGTAGAACTGCCCCATAAAATTTTGGATTTTGGATTATTTTGGCCTACTTTATTTCACGATTGTTTCCTATGTATAAAATCTTATGCAAATTGCCAACGAATTGAAAACTTAGGATGTAGAAATCAAATGTCTTTAACCCCTATCTTATTTTTTGAAAGGTTTGATGTATAGGGCATAGATTTCATGGGACCTTTTCCACCCTCAAATAGTTACTAGAACTAAGTAGGTAGAAGCAAAAGCTACTAGAACTAATGATTCAAAAGTAGTGCCATATTTCCTTCAATAAAAAATCTTACTATTTTTGGACCACCTAAAGCAATTATAAGTGATAGAGGTTCACATTTTTGTAATAGGTTAGTTACCAATCTACTAGCTTAGTATTGTATATCACCTACACACTAGTGGACAAGCTGAAACATTAAATATTGAAATTGAGTTAATACTAGAAAAACAATTAGTCCAACACATAAGGACTTGAGTTTCACACTGGAAGATGCATATGGTCATATAGAACAACATTCAAGACACCCATAGGCATGACATCTTATAAGTTAATATTTGGAAAAGCACGTAATTAACCTGCCAATCTAGAATATAAAGCCTACTGGGCAATAAAAACGTGCAACATGAATTATAAAGAAAAAAATAACCAACGTAAGTTGAGTCTTCAAGAACTAAAAGAAATCAAGAATAATGCATATGAAAATGCATCAATTTACAAAGATAAAATTAAAGCATTTCATGATAAGAAACTAATTCCTAAAAATTTTCAAGTAGGAGAAGAAATTCTACTATTTTGTTAAAGATATAAATTATTTATTGGTAAACTTTCTTGGAGATTTGGATATGACCTTATCTGATCCTCAATTTATTAGCTCATGGCGTTGTAGAAATAGAAAGCTTAGAAACATGATGAATATTTAAAGTAAACGGTTGTAGGTCAAAACCTTATTATGAAAATTTTGTTGAACATCATATAGAAATCATCGACCTTGAGATTGATGAACAAAGTCCACAAAGTAATGAAATAGAGTCTAGTGTTTGCATCCACCGAATAAAACCGTTAAGAATGAAACCATTACACTATCAATGTATAAGAAACCACGCTATAAGAAGGAGAAGAAGTTAAAGGAGCAACAACCCGAAGTGCATCAACAAAAAGGAAAGTAACCAATGGAAGAAGAATTCACGAATGAGCAACTAAAGCTTCAGGATTTAGGACATGCACTTGGAATCTACAAAGATGATCTAAGGAAACTCTTCTTCCATGTGATGATCAACGACGTCAACTTCCCTAATATTTTAATTGACACGGGAGCGGACATGAATATCTTACCAAAACAATGGAAGAGAAAAGCTAGGATAAATATTAATTTTATACCACATATGTCAATAAAGCTAATGGTGACAAGATCTTTCCATTCAAATATTTCATCGATTTCTTGATAAAAATATAGATTTAGATAAATGATGTGATATGATGGAACGGACTTTTCTCAAAACAGCTAGAGCTATTCTTGATGTCGAACAATGTATTGTTACAATTAGGATGGGAAATGAGCAAAATTACAAAATGGACGACTACATCAATAGAGATGATTACATCGATAGAGATGATTATGATGAAGGCTATGAATGTGAGACATCCTATCATGATGAATACATCGACGAACAATATGCAGATGTTGAAAATGATATGGAAGACAAAGATATCAAGACTAATGAAGAATTAATTGATGACTAGTTTGATTCGCTCAAACTGAACGACGAGTGATCATATCTACTAAGTCAAGCCAATGAATAAAAACAACACCACTCTATAGGAGGCAGCCTTTACTCTATCTTTATTTTCATCTTTAGTAGTAGGATTAGTTAGTTGTTTTTCATTCTCACAATGTTTGACTCTTATAATGGTAATATTTTGGGATTATTATTCTGAAATAACTTCATGTAAGGGGGTTGATCGAGTCGAAGTATTTCCATTTAAAAGAATGAGGATAGTAAGTATATTTATCTTTCACTCGAATTTTATACGTTTTTGTCTATTTTCATTAATGAAGAATTTCTTAGTTTATCATCCCCTAAATGATATATTATAATACCTTTGACTAAATACAAATTAGTTTACCTTAATCAAGACTGATATGTGTGGTGACTATTAAAATATAGAATATATTGCAAAAATAGCAAAAAAGATTCAGGGATTTCCTAGCAATACCAATTAACACTGGGAATCGTAGAGTAAATTGCCAATAGTTTGCACGTTTTTGAGTGAAAATTAGACTGAGTGATTTTTAACGATTTTAGTTTTATACTAGATTCACTAGACTAATCACTGAACCACTAAGACCTATTTTCACTAATTTCACTAGCAATTTGTAAGTGATTCCACTTGAACCACAAATCATTGTGCGTGAATCTGTGTTTTTAAAAATAGAACTCCAAATCGCCAACACTAAAACCTTTCGCACTCAAAACATTTGCACCCATTGGTTTAATATATTCATTTTTGTCCAGATTCAACCTTTCAAAGCTTTAATTAAAGTCTCCTAAGTGCATCCCACCTTGATTTACAACACCGCGACCTTATATAAATCCAATTCTACTTCGCACACCATACTAAGGGCTTGGAGAGTGCTTGATCAAAATTGAAGCCTAGAGAGGAGATCGAAGGAGCTAGTAACGAATTTTACTTGAGAGGTTCACTTTCAAGAAGTTAACAAATCAATATCCTACAACCCTTTTTATGTCAATGCCTGAAGAAAAATTGATTTTTGATAATTTTTCATATTTATGTACTTTTAAGGTGTTTATGAGAAATTATTTTTGGAAAGGGTTTTTATGCACACTTTTAATTTGAATATGGGTTTTGAAATGAGCTTTTTTTTTTTTTTTTTTTTTTTTTGGGGGGGGGGGGGGGGGGGGGGTTTCTATCAATTTTTCCAGTATATACATATTTAAAAATGGGATATGTCGATACAACAGGTTTTATACGATTCAATTTCAACTCTTTTGGATTTTATACTAAAACCTTTAAATCAATTATTTTCCTTAGTTTGATATTATAAAAACTTATATTTACCTTATCCATCATAGTTGAACTATCTTATAACGGGACGAGGTAGAAGAAGAGGTAGATGTAGTAATCTAGATAAAGCGATAGGTGTAATGCAACCCAAACAAAAATGGAAGTATGTGGGCTATCTAAAGAATATAAAACCTATTGAGATTAGCATCAGAGAACCTAGACCTGGGAGGGCTGAACATAGAGACAAAGCTCCATGTTCGTTTGATGAGGAAGAGTATTTTGAGAACTCATACCCTAGTCATTTTATACCTTATGACTTCTTCATTCGTAAGATCTAGAGCTCAATTGAGATATTACAGTGATAAGAAGAGAGTCATCATTTCTGAGAGAGGGTTCAACATTCAAAATGTGAGCAAGTACGAAGATAGAATTGTGAGCATCATCGTAGATAGGGGATGGGATCGATTTATGTAATATTATAGTGGTCTCTTACGGTTACCCAACATTATGAATTATAATATTTTAGTCACAAAATTTATCTTTGCAACACAAAAGTCACAAACCTTTTAAAAAATTTGCAACCACAGTCACCAAAACTTTTTCAGATCAGTTTTTCGGTGAATATGCCAACGTGGCAATGACATGGTGCCACGTGATAATTAAGGGTAAAAAATACCACTCTATATCAAATAAAGTTTTCAATTTTGTAAAATGATTTAGGAAACCTTTAACCCAAAAGACTGCAATACTTATGAAATTTTTAAAAATATAATGCTATAACCTAGACCTGATTCTATCTAAATTTTTGAGTTTTTTTTTTCATTTGTTGTTTTATGAGTTATAAAGAACTCATGTCATAGCTAGCTCTCTCGTTGAGCTTTAAACTTCTACGTTGATGTGGATGCTTTAACTTGAATGTTTTGAAATTATATGATATCGATGCAACTCTTAATTGATCCTTTTTTTATTGATACCTCTTTACATTGCATTGCAATTTTTACGTTTCTTTTCTTTTTGAGATGTTGTAAGTGTTGTGTTGTTTTGAAATAATTTTCTATGGAAGAGGAAAATAATGTTTAGATGATGTATAGATAAGTTCAGCAACAAGGCAAAAATCTCATCTTTTTTTTTTTTGAGTTCATAAATTTTCTTTTACAATGAATAATGTTTTGGGATTTTGAAGGTTGGGATTTTGAAATTGAAAAAAATTTGCTTGATTTGGAATTATTTTTTTACCCTTAATTGCCATGTGGTGCCATATCTTTGCCACATTACACATTCGCCAAAAAATTGACTAAAAATTGATTTTGGTGACCACAGTTGCAAGATGTCTAAAAGGTTTATTACTTTTGTATTATAAAGATAACTTTTATGACCAAAGCGTTACAATTAATAAAGTTGGATGACCATGAAAGAAATTAACCCTATTATACTGGAATAGAAGAAAGGGGATGTTTAGAAGTTGTATGATAGTTTTATGCTAATGGATATGTTAGTAGGGAATGGGACAAATTAGTTGTCAAGGGAAGAAAATTGATATTTCACCTTCGAGGTTGATTAGATTTTATGGTCTCCCACATGACACAAAGAATGGAGGAGGATTATCCGAAAGTCAAGTACGAAGATAAAGAATCCTACCCCTTTCAACTAATCCAAGATGCATTGATAGCGAAAGCGACCCAAAATTTATTGAAACCACCTATTTTAGGAAAGATTATGAAGAGTTGGAGTTATATCATAGACACGTGTTTTTACCTAACCAAGCAACACTTTGAAGTGAAGAACCCAGTGGCACTCTATTGGACCTTATAGTGATGAAAAAGGGTTAAATCAATGTTAGAAGATTTATTTATGATCCTATGAAGTTCACAATGTAGACTACAGAGAATGAAGGATTACTATTCCCAATTTTTATCAATGAGTAATGTAGGAAAGTTGGGGTGGATTTTGATACTAAATTTGATGTATTGCCCGATTTGACCATAAATGATGCGAGAATGCAACGAATAAAGAAGGTGGTAGGATACGATGACTTGGACGATGAATAGGAAGCGTTTAATGCAATAGATGGAAGAGACGCAAGGAAACGACATACCATTGAAAATAGAAGGAAGATAAGAGAAGACGCATATAGAGTAGTGACTTTGAAATGGAGTGGCTATACCGAACATTCCATCAAGTTTGGCATTATCTTTATCATAGCCTTGCACAAGAGGATTTTTGCGAACTATATTTTTCATTAATGTGTAGCTAGATGATGATCCATCGCAACGAAGAAATGATTGCGGCAAATGATTGGACTCACAACACTATCATTCTATGTCTGAAAGAAGACATGATAGTCATTTGTAAGATCCAAGGAGGAGCATTGACATCCCATATTTACAGTTGCGATTGGCAACTGGGACTTGCAACTCAGCTGATAGCTATACCTCTCAACCCTCTATATCTATTGTTGAGGATGATTAAGATAATATTGAGCTCACTTTTGGACATTGTCGTGTGTAATATCATTCTTTTGTACGCTTTAAATGATTGAAAATACATGGAAATCATTTATTCTTCACGTAGTATATTTGTTATGTTGGAAACCCAACTTAATCTTAAAATCCTGAGGAAAAGGTTTAGAATGAGTTTGGAGGTACTTTCGGTAAAGTATGACACGAAGGCAATAAAAATAAATAAATGTAGAGGTAAAGTTCAAAATTTCAAGTAAGTTGATCAAACATTTCGTATTTCTTTTTGAAATTAAGTATGAATTCTATTTTTCTTTATTTTTAGTTAGGAAAAGAATGATGATGAATAAGTAATAGACCTTGAATTAATGTGATATTATGTTACTCAAGTGAATCTCATGATAGAAGGAATTAATTTTATATCCTTTTTTTTATTAACTTTACTACTTGATGGACACAAATTGAATGCCTTGTGTTAGTCATGATAATGGGTAAAAGATCAAAAAAAATATTAAGCAAGAGTGAATCTTATAATACAAAATATATTAAGTACATATGTATAAAAAGTTATTATGTCACAATTAAAAGAAGAAATGGATTAGAAATCTATAAATATATAAAAGTTAGAAAGAACACGTTCTTCAACTTTAGTTTATAGTGAGAAATGTTAACAAGAGTTTATAAATATATATACATAATTCTATAGATTCCAAAAGAAATGGACCGGGGCATCTATAGTGGGGAAAAAAACGTAGAATGTACTAAGGAAATGGACTAGGGAATCAAAAGCAAAAGTAAAATGAACATGTTGAAAAGAAATAATTAGAATGAAGTAGAAAAAATCTTGAGAGATGAAAAAAAGGATGTTTTAAACTCTTAGAGAAAATATTTAACTTGAGTAGTTGAAATTAGAGTTGAATGAAGTATTTATTTGTTTAACACGTTTTAAACGACAAACCCATTGGTATCTTAACAAAATTCCTATTGATTTTGATTGTGGTACTGTTATAAATATTTTCAAAATTAAATTTAATCTAGTGGTTTATGTATTTTGAGACTCTACATTAGTCATCGTGAGCATGATGCTTGTTAGTAGAGATTGAGAAAACCTATGTCGTGTGCTAACCTTGGTTATGAACTTTAAGTTCTATAGAATGTTATATTAAGTGGTTGATTTATCATTACGAGATGTTTTATCTTGACTAAATTATTCTATTTTATCATAATTTTCATCTACTTTTGGGTAGTATGTTTTCATTTGGAGATTACTTCTATTTAAAGTTATATTATTTAAAGTCAAGATGAACTAAATTGAAATCAGTTTATAAAGAATGAAAAGAGAATATAATTGAGAGTATTCTTTTGCTCGGGACAACAAAGTATTGAGTTTGGGGATATTTGACAAGTCTTTAATTAGACACATTTTTAATTATAATTTAGATTGATTTTTAGTATGAATGATGATTACACTAAATAGGTATTCTTTTTTTTTTTCAAGTTTAAGTAGGAAAATGAGGAAAAAGAAGAAAAGAGAAAGAAAAGCAAAACAGTCAACAGGAAAACAACACCAGCGATTAGCCAACAATTTGTATGAACACTATAATTCGCCATCCAAATTGGTAGCAGAAGAAAGCTAGCAAATCCACAGCAAATTAAAGAATGAACTAGAAAATGCCAATGAAATCGGTGGAGCACATAGAGCTAAATCAAGTGATTTACTCAGCAATTTGTGCATAAGTGAAGAATCGGTGAGAAATTGATGAGGTCGATTACGGTTTCTTAAAATTAATATGAGGAATTCGTTTTTATCAAGGAGCTGTATTCCT
Organism: Stephania yunnanensis; assembly: GCA_039657365.1. Lineage (NCBI taxonomy): Eukaryota > Viridiplantae > Streptophyta > Magnoliopsida > Ranunculales > Menispermaceae > Stephania > Stephania yunnanensis. The sequence continues at coordinate 36,014,943 of CM077580.1, forward strand.
AGGGGCACTATATATAGGACCAAAGAACTTTGAAATAAGTATCTCTAATTACTCTTTAACTATTCTTTATTCGATCTTTTCTCTTTTACTAAGTTATTTATTTGAACCAACATTGGAGCATTGATTTCAAGGTATTTATTTATTTAATTATGTCATTTAATTACATATTAGAATCAATTAATTCTAGCATGTATAAGTACTTTATTAATCTAAACAAACCTTAAGCTTGTAATATACTTTGGATTGTTATGTAGTTATTATTATGGAATCATGTACTTAATGCTTTATATCTATTCTTACACGTCAATCACGTATAAAACAAGTCATTTTTGTGTATTACAACTAGTAATTCTTTAAGTTGATGCATAGTGTCCAATATGTTCCTTAATATAGAGTATTCAATTCTATGTCCATAGTTATAGACAATAATTATAGAAGTAGCAACTATGATTAATCTATAGGGCATTTCAGAGTGGATGTCTTTGGTGATTGTGTTCTAAGTTGTTTATTATGCGGCTTTAGTAATATTGGCATAGATTAGGCATGATTGTCATTGAACTTAATGTTATGGTATTTATGCGGTGTTGCATTTTATCCAATGGGTAGACAAATAATGATAAGAATGTGGCATTTTCATTGAATTTTGGAAAATCGATAGCTGGCTAAAGGCTATTAACTTATTATCAATTATGGTTTATTGATTCTAAGATTTCATATAAAATAATTAGGACTATATTATGAAGTGATGTTATGTTTTGGAGTTTGAAAACAATTCGAGTATATTATGATGTTTAGTGGGGGTTTGTTTAAATGATTGTTTGATATTTTATTTAAGTTGATTTATCAGTTATTTATTTATTAATTTGAGTATATTAATTTAGTATATTTAATTTAAGTTGTTCAAAGTTTAGTTATTTTAGTTAAGTGTTTAGTTTGATTTTTATATTGTTTAGTATTTATTTTCTTTTTTAATTAAAGTAGTTAAGTTGAAACAAGTTAAATTTGATAAAACTTTAGGATAGATTATATTCTTAAAGAATTTGAAAAATCCCTTTGGTAATGAGATCCCATTTACTACTACTACAAGTTAATAGTAAAATACGGGAATTTATTATGAACGCTTGACAAGTGTTATTAAGATTGTTTCTTAACCGCTTCGTGATAGTCTTCATAGATGGCATACTAATATATTCGAGGACACGAGAGGATCACGAGCAACACATCAAATAGACTTTTTTGACTTTGAGGGAGCACTAACTTTTTGCTAAATTCAACAAGTATCAATTTTTGCTTTTAGAGGTTCAGTTTTTATTTCATCTTGTTGGGTTAGTAGGGATTGCAGTGGATTCGACCAAGAATCAAGCTATCATGGATTGGCCGGCACCTACGATAGTGACAGAGATCAGGAGCTTTCTTGGTTTAGTAGGGTACTACCGACAATTTGTGAAGGATTTCTTGAAGGACTCTTCACAGATTAGCAGATTAACTTATAAGGAAGTCACTTTTTAGTGGCCGGATGCCTGTAAGTAGGCATTTGTAGAATTTAAGAGATTGTTGACTACCGCACCAATATTGGTGTTACTAGAGGGTGGACATGGATTTCTTGTGTATTCAAATGTTTACCATACGAGTTTAGGTTGTATACTGATGCAGGGCAAAGGAGTTATTGCTTACGCATCTAGACAAATGAACATACATGAGAAGAACTATCCCACATATGATTTGGAGTTGGTAGCATTTGTGTTTGTATTGAAGGTGTGAAGACATGATCTATGTGGAGAGAAATTCACACTCTTTACTGATCAAAAAAGTTTGAAGTATCTCTTTACACGAAGGGAGTTGAATATGAGACTACACAGATTGTTAGACTTTCTAAAGGACTACAACATTTTTTTGGAGTATCATCCAAGAAAAGTTAACGTAGTTGTAGACGCACTATGTGGGAGACCAACTAGAGATGTCGAGATTGTCAGATGTCATATGATGTATGAGTATGGATTACTCAAAGCAACGACGACAACAAGTCAGTCAGATGTTCCTCCGATACCTAGATTATGATTTGCGTACAAATGAGAGTACAAACCGTGTCTACACAGAAAGTATTTGGTTAAGGTTGTTGATTAGGTCCAAGTTGTATTTGGGCTTTTAGTCTATAAGTGTTATAATTTCGATTTTGTGGACCATAGCTAAGAGTAAACTCAGAGTAAGGACTAAGTCTTACGTAACAGCGCTTAAATTTGGCTAGGTGTCATTGTGCCAAATATAACCCGCAATCGAGTTACCAACCACAAGGGTGTGATAGTGGTAAATACGGGGTCGAATCCACATGACTTAAGTTTTACTCTAAGTTAACTAAAAATTGGGGGTTTAGAAAGTTTGAAGAAAAACTTAATTAAACTAGCAAAAATGAAAAATTCGCAAAAGATGATATTAATGAGAGAAAATACCTAAGTCTACGATTCCACAAGCAAGAATCAAGATTTAATGGCATACCACTAACAACTTCCCTAATAATTGTATAACCCTAGGCATTTTCCAATAAGGTTTAACACACTAACCGCAATAATAAGGATCTATAGCAATACTAATCGTAAAAAACCGAATCACGCCCGCTTCTGGTTTAACCTAGATTCAATTGTTGCACACTTAAGAACCGAAAGGTTTTATAGCAAACGGGTGAGTGTTCGTCACTTTATTAGTCAAAAGTACAATTATAGATAAAATTGATCCAAGTAACTATAGATTGTCCTCCTAAAAGCATGCAATGGCCATATATACACACCCTAGATCTAAATCATATTCCTTAAAATTAAAAACAATGAAATAGGAGAAGTTAAATTAAATTAAATAAAAAATAAATCTCACAAGTTATGTCATGAATCAAGAATCCCACTTGTTTTCCCTTCGACCTAGGCGAAGACCGTTTTAGCCGGAGATGGTCTTCACAATCACCAAGGAAGAAAAGATGTGTGGCGGCTCCAAAACCTTGAAAGTCGACCTTTGTAACGGCCGAAAATTTGACTTGTGCCACGTGTCAAGTCAAGGTCATACGTGGGACCCACTCGTCGAAACATGTATGTTCGAATCCAATTTGAAATTATAATGCTAATTACGTGGAGAATTCAGGGACCGAAAAATGAACGGGGATGTGCCTCGAGTCGCGTGTCGACTTGGACCGAGGTAGTGACGTAAAATGGCTATAGTGATTTTAATGTGGTCACATCAAAAAGAAAATAAAATAAATAAAATAAAATGTACATATATGTATATATATATATATATATATATATATGTATAATAAGAAAAAATATATATAATAATATATATTATATCAGATGAGAAAGAAACAAAAAAACGAGAGAAAGAAAAAGAAACAAGGAGAAAAAAGAAAGAGTGATCGAAGATGAAAGGAGAGAGATCGAAGAAGAGAGAGGGAGAGAGAGAGAGATCCGGCGAGGACGAGTCGAGACGCGGTGGCGGCAACGGCTCCGGTGCGATGAGCAGCATGCCGCGGCAACGACGCCGGCAGAGCGCGGCGATGGCGCGATTCCACAGCGGCGCGGCGAGGCTCCAGCAGCGCGGTTCCGGCGGTGGCGTGACAGCGCCGTGGTGGGACGACCAGCACCCGCGAGGCAGCGGTGGCACGGTAGAGGTGGCGGCGCGGAGAGCGGACGACGGCAGCGGCGCGGAACTGTAGTGGCGAGATGGCATGAAGGCTGGCAGCGGCGGCTCAAGGGCAGATGGTTGGATGACGGAGCTGGCCTGTAGCGGTCGACAGCGGCGGTGCAGCAGTGGCACGACGTCAGCGTTGGCACGGCAGCGGCGTCGGCTCGGCAGCAACAACAACACGGTGAACGGCGCGGAGCAACTACGTGGTGGCGCGTCGTCAAACTGATCGATCCTCGACGAGAGGCACGACTTCGACGCGGCTCGACGACGCGATGGATTCAATGATTTTGAAGGCCATGGTGAGTTTTATGTAAGTAATTTGGCCGTGATTAAATGACTTAGTAAATTAGTACTAAATGGTACAAATGAACACCAGGGACGTAGGAGTCGGGTGTCAGGTGCGCATATCGAGGCATGAGCGAAACGTCTTGATGTTCGCAAAAAAAGTAAGTAAACTAGCTAGGACTTGTACAATATTTCATTTCACTCCATTGGCTATTGTTCATTGGTTTGTGATAGTTTCCTTTCACTGTTGTTGATTGCTTTGTGGTGATAGCTATCTTTGAAATTGTTGTTGGTTGAGTGGTCCATTGGCAAGTGAGTCATAATTACTATTTATCTGCGATATGAGCTTTTCTGTGGATATCTCATAGTCGCGAGGGTTAGGGCTGGGAGGCAGGTGTCTCATCCTAAACCAGAGTCTGCTTGATTTTTGCCACGACTCAACGACCTTTTGGTCGGGACTCCTTGCTATTTGGCCTCGCTTATCACTTGCTTTGTTTACAGTCTTTTATATTCATGCATTACATGTTCCTTTCTTTTCTACTTGCATGAATTCAATTGCTTTGGTTATTTCGAAATGTTGTATATATGGCCTATTGGATTTACTTAACTTAACTGGGCTCGTCAATCTCGTTTTTGACTGAGTGCAGAGCCGCAGACGAGTAGCAGAGGGAAAGCTCCGTAGCTAGGTGAAATTTTTGTATATCTTGTATTTACTCTCCTTTGATGATAACATATTTACTGGGTTCCACAATTAGGTTTCCTAACTCTTTTTACATTATTGTTGAGTTATTTAGTGCATAGATTGCTTCCGCTAAATTGTAAAACTTGACAAATACTTATAACTCAACTTAAAATTGTGAATTTACGTATAATAATGGATTGGAAGGCTGACTAAGTCTGCGTCGACCTCGCGAGACTCGGCTCGGGGGTCCACGTGGAGCTTAGGCTGGACGGGAGCCCAATTTGTGGAAAATTGGAGCCGCACATTTGGTATCAGAGCGTAAGTTATTTAAACGACATTATGATACCAACGTCATAGTTGGTATTAGAGCCTAGGTCGAGAGACCTAGATGGTTTAAGACAATATGATACCAACACAGTTGGTATCAGAGCCTAGTTTTGAGAATCTTATGGCTTAAGACATTGTGATACCAACATCACAGTTAGTATCAGAGCCGAAGTTTTAAATACTCGACTCTCGATTTAAATCACAAGTAATGGGGACGTAAACCAGCGGAAGTTATGAACTCTAAACTTATAGTGGAACCCTATGATCCTGACTTAAGTCTTTGTTGGGAAGTGAGGATAGTTGGGGAAATTAAATTTGAATTATATGTGATATTTGATGTGTTGTATTATATTATTATCGATAGATATATGATATTCACTCTGTGTATTGCATGAGACGCGATGAGTAAAATTGAAAAAGATTGAGGATAAATTTATCGAATTCGAAGAAACTGATAATAAAGAAGATTGATGATAATGATTAATTGGATAGAAATTATAAGTATATATGTATTTTTGATAAGAACGAGACTTTATTATTATAGCTCAATATTTACAAAGAATTGTATTTACAAAGGTTTATAAAAATAAACTTTTGGTATGCTTTAGTGAAAGACTCATTTGGAGAGGTTTTGTAAGGGCAGTGAACCACTTTGTTCTATTTCAAATGGAATTAGTTAGTGATTGATGTTTCATTTGCCTACTTGATTTCATTTTTGGTTAATCAATAGCTCATCCCAGTTGTTTACAACATTATGGAAAATGGTAAATGCTAGAATGACAACAATACTCTAAGTGACACACATGTTTCTCTTAAATGAGACTGCGATGATGATATCGTCTTTGCTTGATAATCCTTTACTAAACTTTGAGATTTTCCAGACAACAAAGAAAGAAAATGTTTAGGAGTTATATCTCCATCTCCATTTGTGCACTTTGGCGAGGTAACTCGAGAAAGTCTCTAAGAAGAAGAGATGGACATGTCTCTTACTATTTAAAAACTCTCTTGAAGAGCAACACTGTTGCAGCCTTGGCTGTTGAGTGGAGAGTTTGTTTTGGTCATTTGATCATATTGATCATATTGCCACAATGAGGTCAGCATCACAATCATAATGTAATTATGCATTGGATAATAGTGCCTTGTTGGATAAACCTTTAACCCTAAATACTTGATTCTTTTTGTGTGAAATATGAACAAGATGGGTTTGAACATCATTTTTTTTCATGTTAGAAGATCATTTTCCGATAATTATGTTTTTGCACCCCTGAAAAAAAAAATTGGTGAAGTGACATGATAAAATGAGGGATGTGTAAAATAAAAGCAAGAAATTCTTAAAAGTGAGTTAATGCGGACTCTAAGGAGCAGAGTGTTGAGATGACTTGAGAGCTAACGATTACATCATGTACGGACTCCTTTAGCTTTGACGAAAGCTTTGGAGTAGTAGTGTTGGATCAGAAGCCCAAGTAGCTCCACTTTAGTGAAACTAAAACATTTATAGTCTCGGGGTTGGTGAAGTCGACCGCCACCTTTAGGGACTTGTAAATGAATTAAGTGTTACGAGTTGAGGTAGAGTCTGCAAATCGTTCTAAAAGTTAGATGCCACCTACATATAAATCCTATGAGATTGTACATCTCAAGACTTCTCACATTCTACAATTTGTTTAGATATGTTAGCTAACGTACTGATAGGAATTTTCATGCAAAGTAGTGCATGTTGTAAAAAAGAAAAAAAAAAAAGAGCGTTTAAAGTTGCTAAGAAAAGAGTAATACTTGATCCTATATGCTATATTAATGGTGTTGTAATATACTATATACGATATCGGTAACTATACCCTGATTCGATGATTCGTGGCTACGAAAAATACGATTATGTTTCAGACCGGGTCTAGGAATGATCGTGGGGCTGCAGTGCGCGTTTTGCGAGAGCGGAGGAGCTGCATACTCTGTCAGTTAGAATTGTATCGCAAGACCAACAACTGCAGGAGATTCTTCAACTGTTAAGGGCACAAGCTACACCGTCTTCGTTTACGGCAACAACTCTAGCTAATTAGGCTAGTGTGTTTTAAGTAGGTGTTCAAGCAGGACCTATAGTGGCCGATGAGGCATAGGTGCAGGTCTAGCTCGTACTTCCTACACTTGAGACACTACTTTAGGATACGCTGAACACGTCGACTGATACGAGTGTTAGAGCTACAGCTGAGGTGAGGTAGACTCGCACGTTTCAGATGCATTTTTTCGGAGAAGTTGCATGGGGGTACGTTGAGGTGGCATATATATGGTCACGTGAAGGTACATGATGTATGGGTCGTATCAGCGCAAATGCAGCCGAGTATTTCATCATCTCCACTAGTCAGCGAGGTGGATGTCTGGTGGCGTACTACGGAGGTGTCGATGGGGAACAACCCGTAACCTACAAAGGACTGAGTTTCGGAACATTCAATAGAGGACCGGTGAGTCAGTTGCAGTACATGGATCGGTATATACGCGTGATGAAGTATGATGGGGGTGCGGCCGACACCGATACCGACCAAGCTTACATACGTCATACACGGTTTCCTAGAATTTGTTGGTTATGTTTGGTGACGACGCCTCCAAGCACAGTACATGAGGCTTAAGCGGGGGTTTGGCTGGTGAGAGCTTTGGCTGGCGAGAGCTATGGGAGGACACGCGTCGGAGTACCGGTCGCATCATCGGTATCGTCACATTCAGTGCGAGGGTCTGGAGATGATTAGAGGAAAAACAAAACGAGGGTTAGACGGTCATGACAGAGAGATCAACCTTAGCGCGTATTGCGTTTCCACCATATGCGGCGTATATGGCTCCAGTGTTAGATGGTCCAGCGTAGAGTTATGCTAATACATTACAGCAGCCTAGCACTGTCATATCCTTAGCATAAGTATCAACAGAGGATTGATGGCAGAGGCAGTGGTCAGAGATAAGGTCAGAGATCCAGTCGAAAGTAGAGATAGGGACAGTGGTCTAGTCATGCACAGGGACAAGGACATATATATGTTCCATTTAGATCGGGATTTCAACGTACCTGTATGGGTGTGTGGACAACCAGGTACATCAGTGCCATGAACAGATTCATGCTATCGCCACGTTACGTCCGACTTCTATCCATCGTAACCGATAAAGGGAACAAGTTGGGTTGAGACCCGTTCGAACAGAGAAACTGACGGACAGTCAAAGAACTTTAGTTACATTCTCACGGACATACGACGGATATGGGTATGTTAGTGACGGTGGATCATGGAACTCATGTTCATTTATAGTCCAATATATGTTGCGAGGATGTTGCCCTGGCGTATATTGATGGGAGAAGGTCGATTGTGTGTTCTTTGCTTGAAGATCTCGGAGGAGCCCAGGTCGTCGCGGAGGAGCCCAGCTCGTCGCGGAGGAGCCCAGCTCGTCGCAGAGGAGCCCATCTTGTCGCGGAGGAGCCCAGCCCTACAGAGTAAGATGGGGGTATGACCTTGGGCGGGTATGGCCTTGGGCGAATATGGCCTTGGGCGGGTATGGCATTGGGCGGGTATGGCCTTGGGTCTTCAGTCATGACACACTATCGAAGTGCGTAAATTTCGAGGACGAAATTCTAATTTTCAGGAAGATTGTAACGGCCCGAAAATTTGACTTGTGCCACGTGTCAAGTCAAGGTCGTATGTGGGACCCACTCGTCGAAACATGTATGTTCGAATCCAATTTGAAATTATAATGCTAATTACGCGGAGAATTCAGGGAGCCGAAACATGAATGGGGATGCGCCTCGAGTCGCGTGTCGACTTGGACCGAGGTAGTTACGTAAAATGGCTATAGTGATTTTAATGTGGTCACATCAAAAAGAAAATAAAAACAAATGTATATAAATGTATATGTATATGTATAATAAGAAAAAAAATATATATATATTATATATATTATATCAGATGAGAAAGAAACAAAAACAGCTGAGAGAGAAAAAAACAAGGAGAGAGAGAGAGTGATCGAAGAGGAGAGGGAGAGAGATCGAAGAAGAGAGGGAGAGAGAGAGAGATCCGGTGAGGACGAGCCGGGCGCGGCGATGAAGATGGCTCCCGGTGCAGCGGCGAGCGCGGCTGGTGGCGTGGTTCCATAGCGGCAGTGGCGAGGCTCCAGCAGAGCGGTTCCGGTGGTAACGCGGCAGTGCCGTGGCATGGACGGCCGGCGGCGCGAGCGAAAGCGATGGTTGCACACGAGAGAGATGGTGGCGCGGAGAGCGGACGACAACAGCAGCAGCGCGGAACTGTAGTGGCGAGATGGCCTGAAGATCGTCAACGGCCGGTAACGGCGGCTCCGACACGGATGGTTGGACGACGGACTGGCGGCTGCGCTGCATGCAGCGGCGGCGCGATGGCGTGGCGCGACGGCGGCAAGCGGCGCGCGGCGGCATCGGCATGGCGGCGCGCGTCGGCTCGCGGCGACAACGACATGGTGAACAGCGCGGAGTAACTGCGCGGTGGTGCATCGTTGAACCGATCGATCCTCGACGAGAGGCATGACTTCGATGAAGCTTTACGACACGATGAATTCAATGATTTTGAAGGCCATGGTGAATTTTATGTAAGTAATTTGGGCATGATTAAATGACTTAGTAAATTAGTACTAAATGGTACAAATGGACACCAGAGATGTAGGAGTCGGGTGTCAGGTGCGCATATCGAGGCGTGAGTGAGACGTCTTGATGTTCGCAAAAAAGTAAGTAAACCAGCTAGGGACTTGCACAATATTTCATTTACTTCATTGGCTATTGTTAATTGCTTTGTCATAGTTTCTTTTCACTATTCTTGATTGCTTTGTGGTGATAGCTATATTTGAAATTGTTGTTAGTTGAGTTGTCCATTGGAAAGTGAGTCATAGTTACTATTTATCTGCGATATGATCTTTTTGTGGATATCTCATAGTCCAAGGGTTATGGCTGGGAGGCAGGTGTCTTCCTAAGCCCGAGTCTACTGGGTTTTTGCCGCGACTCAACGACCTTTTGATCGGGACTCCTTGCTATTTGGCCTCACTTATCGTTTGCTTTGTTTACATTCTTTTATATTCATGCGTTACATGTTCCTTTCTTTCTACTTGCATGAATTCAACTGTTTTGGTTATTTCGAAATGTTGTATATATGTCATACTTGATTTACTTAACTTAACTGGGCTCGTCAATCTCGTTTTGGCTGAGTGAAGAGCCGCAGACGAGTAGCAGAGGGAAAGCTCCATAGCTAGGTGAAATTTTTGTATATCTTGTATTTACTCTCTTTTGATGATAACATATTTAATGGATTCCACAATTAGGTTTCCTAACTCTTTTTACATTATTGTTGAGTTATTTAGTGCATAGATTGCTTCCGCTAAATTGTAAAACTTGACAAATACTTATAACTCAACTTAAAATTGTGAATTTACGTATAATAAGGGATTGGAAGGCTGACTAAGTCTACGTCGACCTTGCGAGACTGGCTCGGGGGTCCACGTGGGCTTAGGCTGGGTGGGGCCCAATTTGTTGAAAATTGAGGCCGTCACAACTTTTTGATGAACACCCTCATTCCTAATATGAAAAACCACTAAAAATTGCTCTCCTGAGGTGAGAGAAACTAAATTTGGTGGTTGGTCTCATAACACGTGAGCCTAGGAGCATCTATGGCCGATGTTGTGCTCAGAAATGGGTTTTTGACACATTGCAGCATGTGATAGATCCGCCTGATGAAGAAGCGCCACGTGGCAGCACGTGGTAGGCCATGGAAGCTGCTGTAATGTGTAGTGACCAACGAGGAGATGCCAAGTGGTTCCTACAAGGAAGTTGGTTCACTCGTGAATGCTCGTGCAAAAATCTGGAGTATGGTGTAGCACATCCTGAGGCAGATCGATAGCTGCTGTGCGTAAGAAGCTGTTGTTGAGCTGTACTGCTGACGACATATGGACGATTGACCTGAAGACGCGTGGCTGGCTGGTGTGAGTTGGAAGAATGGAAGGCTGAAAAGTGGCGAGTTGGACGAAAGAGCGACTGGCATGTGGCAGCAGATTGGGAAATCGCGCACGTTATGCTTCATTTTAGGGACTGTGAAAACACATAATTCGAGAAGATTAAACGAATAATGAAGCGAGTCACTTAGATGTGTCATTTGGTCTATTGCCTCCCATACTACCGATCGCATAGTACGTAACTCGAGGCAAGTCATCTAGCGTTCAATCACCGAATGTAAATACTCTTTTCACCTGAAAATGACTAATAAATATAATTAAACATATATTTAAAGACTTTTATATATTGAATATTTTAAAATAAACTAATAAAAGCCTATAAATACCAACTTATCAAATACCCACAAACTTAAAACTTTGCACGTCCCAAGAAAATGTGTAAATAATAACACAAACTAAACAAATCTCATATACCCGATTCAAAATTCATGGAGTCCATTTGATTTACATAGCCACCAAGTTAACAAGAAATTCTAAAGATTTCAGAGTTATGATATGCAAGACTCGCAACCCAAACATAATTAAGATCACACTTGAAAGACATAGATTTAGTCAAGACAAAGGCCATCAACTACTCACGATTTTTCTTGGTCTATACATTCAAGCACGCAAGTTTAAAATCTCACTTAATCAAGTTAAAGCACTCGAGCTAATTCTTTTATTTGAGAAGTTTTCATAATTTTCACCTTTATTCATTTTATTTTCTCTATTTTTTACACAAGTTTTCTTTCAAGTAATACGATCCTTGCTACATTTCCTATGGACCACTTTTATCACTTTTTCCACCACAAGATTCCCTGCTTCATTTCCTATGCCAACCTGTGGGACTTTCTTTATTAGAAAACCCATGTTAGCCCTTCTCACTTCTACTATGATCAAGCAAATCCCCTAATATGGGTTAAAATACAACCACTTGCATAATTTTGAACGTCTACTCTCTTTTGTATCTAGTAGAAAGCTTAACCATCAACTAAGTCCCTAGTGATAAAATCACAAAAATGTTGAGCTACGGATTCGATTGAGTGTTTCTCCTAATTTTCCTTTAAGTTTCAAGTCAAAAAAGGCAACTATAGTGTACTCATCAACAATCAAATGCATGAAACAAAGTCTCGGGTGACTCTAAATGCAACATATGACACTATGTAAGGTCTAAATGCAAGAACAAACATAGATAGACACATGTCTACTACTAATAATAATAAAAACTATACTAAATGCATGCATGAAAATGCTTCATATCCTAGTGAAATGGAGGATAAAAGTATCAATGACAAGGAAAGAGAAATGGAAAGAGAAATGGAAAGATACTAGAATGAGAATAACACCACCATTACCATATGATAAACACATAATTTCAAAAAATTAACGCTCATACCCGTGGTGTTTAGCAAGAAAATCTATCTAACACAATCCATAATCCCTAAAATAACCTCAAACTTATTCTGAACCTTGTCCCCAATGTTCAAAACAAGTCAAGAGGTCCACACATAGAAAACAAAGAAAAGGGTGAAAGAACATGATAGATATAATAAGAAAGAAACGATACGAGTTCATGCATAATGATTAAAATATACTAAATGAATAAACAAAATAAAACTTATTAAAATTTGGGCTGCTCCTAGTAGCGCTTTTGTTTAAAGTCGTTGGCTCGACTTGGTATGAGTCTGTTAATCAATGAGACTGGTGTTGCAAGTGACACGTCCTCCACATTATGGCTCGGGAAGTCTTCATAGAAGATCTTCAGTCTGAAAAGATGCTCACCATGCACCTTTAAAAGGTGGCAGGTGCATTGCATAACCCAAAGGACATGCGCCGATAGGCAAAAGTTCCAAACGGACGAGTGAAGGTTGTCTTTTCGTGGTGTTCACGTCCTACCAGTATCTGGTGAAAATCGGAATAACCGTCGAGACAACAATAATGAGAATGACCGGTTAGTCTCTCCAACCCTGATCAATGAATGGAAGAGGGAAGTGAGCTTTCCTTGTGGAAGCATTTAACTTCTTATAGTCAATGCATACCTTCCATCCATTTCGAATGCTGGGTGAAACTCACCGTGTGAATCGGTTACTACCATGACTCCTGTTTTCTAAGGAACCACTTGAACATGGCTTACCCTTTCACTATCGAGATAGGATAAATCATGACAGCATCAAAGAGCTTCAATATCTCCTTCATCACGACATCCATCATTGGCAGATTGAGCCTCCTCTAGGCTTCTCTCGTAGGTTTTGACCCCTCTTCCATATATATATGATGCATGCAAGTGGAAGGGCTCAAACCTTTGATATCTTCTATGGTCCACTCAATATACTATTTAAACTATCGGAGTACTCGCAAGAGTCTCTCCTCTTCCAAATGTGTAAGTTTGGCGTAGAAGATCACAAGGAATTTTTCATTCTCCCCTAAAAACATGTACTTTAGGTGCTTAGGTAATGGCTTCAGCTCAAGTGTGGGAGCTTTTGTTGTGTTTTGGGGTTTATACGCAGCGAAAATTACAAAACAATTTTGACAAAAACCCCAACAGGATCCGAACGTTTAAACCATGAAAAACTTAATCATACCTCAGTCGCAACATACCTTTCCGAAGGTTGATCGATCTCTAAGGCGCTGCCAATGACGAACGCCCTCTACCAGTAGTCCACACACGAATGGCGGCCGAGATTCAAAATGCTAGCTTCGAGAGAATACCAAACCTTTTGTTTTTCTCTCCAAAACGATCCAGAGCATACCAAAAACCCTAAGTCGTTTCTTAAACGAAAAAAAGAGTTTTGGCCTTTTGATCTTTCGTATTTGTATTCTAACTTAAAGCGTCTATTTATACAACTCTTGTATATAGACGGTTAAGTAAATTACACATATACCCCTACTTAAAGAAGTATAAGTGTAATACACCACAAGGACGTTTCCTTCATGAATTTTATCATATAAAATTCATTTTTCTGAACCATCTTAAAATCTCGCAAAACCATTCTTAGTGTGCGACTGATAATAAGCTCATACAACGTTGGCAGTGTACCAAAACACATTTTGGTATACAAGTCATAAGCGGCCTCTAGCAAGACATTATGACTACCCAAGTTGTACGAATATCAAATTGAAACAACCTAATCAATAGTTTATATAACATCCTTTTGTCACACGATATCCTTTTGATCAAACATAAGGCATGGAATTGTCATCCAACATGTTCAATCGTACTAGTCTCGATCTCTAGGTAGACTGAAAACATCCAAGTGACATTGATCAATATCAATTCACTTAGACTAGGCCTTTAACAACGATCTAACACATCGAGGGATCCACTAGATATCTCTCTTTATATGAGAGGGACAAATTCTATCTCGATTACACAACTTCATCACATTGCTCACATAGTAACCAATCACAACCTTTATAATCGTTCGGTTAAAGACAACGTTTGATTGTGTCAAATCACTGTGTTCCTAATGTTGAAGTCTCTGGTAATCTCAAGTCGAGGACCGGAATATATACCTATCATGAGAAACAACTATGACTTAATCCATGTGATGTTCTCATAGTCAGGTCGGTCAAGATTACTTTGTTCCCTAACAAGTACTCGTGATCTTGATTCGTATCCCTATACGTATAATCATCATATGATCATCAATCAAGACTCACACTAGTCTTAGTTCATTATAGTTCCCAGTATAATGATCGACTAGGGACATTTAGGATATTTATGTAAATACCCATGGATCTTATTATAATGTAAACATGCAAATTAATTATAATAAACAACAAATGAAATCCTCTATTTTATTAACTAAAAGTATTCATAAAGACAGTTAATGGATTGACCTAGGGCACATGCCCCGACAGCTTTAACTAAGGAGGGAAAAAGTTTAGAGTTAGTAGTAGACAACTCCAACTAACAAACACTTGGGGGCAGGGGTTGGAATGAATCCAACTATAAAATAGTATCCTTGACATCAGTATTGATGGTCAGAACACTCTGGTTAATATCAGTAGTGTTGAAATGATTCTCTAACACTACTTTAACTTCATCATCGCCATACGTAAGCAAGGTCCGCTTAACTAATTGATCAACACAATCCCTGGTACACACCACAGAAGACACATCACTGAGGTGTTGTATCGTATCATAGATGTTAAATTTGATGACTTCACCATCAAACTCTATGGTTAGAGATTCATCATCAACATCTATCTTCATCTTCGTCGTTTTCAAGAATGGACGTCCAAGGAGCATTGACAAAGCATTGGGGAATGGTTCCTCCTTCGTATCTACCACGCAGAAGTCAGTAGGAAACACAAATTCATTCATTTAAACTAGAACGTCCATAAGAACATTAATGGGTCTAATAACTAAATGGTCTGCCAATTGAATGCCAATACCTATCTCCTCTAATGAGCGTGCATTCAATGTCTCATAAATGGACAATGACATGACATTAATGAAAGCACCAAGGTCACACATAGCCCTTTGAATGCTTACATCACCAATAACACAAGGCACTGAAAACTTCCCAGGATCCTTGCATTTAGGAGGCAACTTCTTATGTAGGATAGCCGTGAAGGATTCTCCTATTTAGACTTTTTCTCTGCCTTTTAGTTTCCCTTTATTAGTGTATAGTTCCTTATGAGACTTTGCATACCTAGTGACTTGCTTCAAAGCGTCGATGAGTGGAATATTGATTTTCACTCACCAAAAGGTCTCGAAAATTTCTTTCTCTTCCTCCTTTTTTTAATCTAGGATGAGTCGTTGTGGAAAAGGAGGTTTGTCCTTAAATGTGGGCGGTGCTCCTTTGTGAGTAGTCACCATATCTGTTTAGGGATAGACGAAGTCACTACTAACTCATGCTCTTCCTCATTTGCCTGGTCTTTAGCATTAGATGATCGTTCCTTTTGCGTTCCTCTAGCTCTTTGCCGCTTCTGAGTGTAACTGCGTTAGCTTCCGTTAGAATTAGGGTAAGGTTTAGAAGGCAACTTTCCCTTATCCTCGAGATGTCCCAATTGTTGTGTCATTTGGGCCATTTTAACCTGAAGGATCCGGACTATCGATTTGGTTTCACTAAGTGATTTCTCATTGGTAGCCTTAAATTGGGTAATCTTACTCATAAATTGGCATTGTTGAGCTACAAGAGCTTTGACCATATCCTCAAGTGAAGAGGTATTATTAGAGGGCGTAAGCAACGATTGACCTCTTGGGACAAAGGTTTTAGTAGTTCTTATTTTGAGGTCCGTAACTGAAGTTCCGGTTGTTCCCCGCCATAGCATAATTGTATATATTCCCAAACGAGACTCTAGGTGGTCCCCAGAATTGATTACCCATGGCATTAGCCTATTGATTGTCCTCAAAGAGAGTTGGGCATTCATCAATAGCATGATTTGTGGCAGTACAAATGCCACGAGCTTTGACTTGCACTTTTGCCCAGAGGAGAGGAGATGCTCAATCACGGAAGTCAATTGGTCAATTTCTTTTAGTAGTACTCGAGGCACTCCCTACAGTTAGACATCGGTAAGCAGTGCCATCAAGATCATCACCGAAGCTTTATCTCGAATGTGACCCCCACAAACATTATCATTCATGCGTCGTTCTATGGGCGACATGCCAACTTGGAAGAAATGGGCTATGGCCTTCTATAACTTACCATGCTACGAGCAACTAGCAATCAATGCTTATAGCGATCCCAATATGCACCAAATGATTCTCCTAACTTCATTTTAATGTTGCATATATCCTTGATGAGTTGAGCAACCCTATCCTAGGGAAATATTCATTTAAAAACGTAGTTGTCATCTAATTCCAGGAGTTAATGCAGACAGGCGGAAGATAGAAAAGCCATTCCTTGTCTTTGTCCTTAAGGCAAAATGAAAAAGATCTAAGCTTAATCGTGTCATCATCCGCATTGGAGGGTTTCACTGACTTGCAGTTAGTCTGAGACTCCTTCAAGAAAGTGACGGGGTCTTCATTCTCGCCACCATGAAAAGATGGTAGGAGATGAATAAACCCAGACCTAAACTCAAAATCTCCAGTATTATTCGGATAGTCGATGCACATGGGTTGTTGTACAAAAAGAGCCCGAAGCTCTTGATTGGCGTGCCCCATAGTGATTTGGCAATTTTTAACCATGTTCAGAGGATTTTGGCCTTGTTATTGCTTAAGTTGGTTCTCTCTAATCCACCTATAAAATGTTCTCTCCGATTCAGGATTGAAAAGTAACAATGAACCAGCCTATTTTGACCGACTGAGGTGTGGTAGCATAAAACTAAGAAAAAAAAAAGAAAACTAAACTCAGAGTAAGGACTAAGTCCCCAACAACAGCGCCATAATTTGGCCACATGTCATGCGTTCCAAATATAATTCGCAATCGAGTTACCAAACACAAGGATGTAGTAGTGGTAAATACGGGGTCAATCCACAGGACTTGAGTTTTACTCTAAGTTAACTAAAATGGGGGGATTTTAGAAAGTTTTAAGAAACATTTAATTAAATTAGCAAAAATGAAAAATTCACAAAAGATGATATCAATGAGAGAAAATACCTAAGTCTACGATTCTACAAGCAAGAATCAAGATTCAATGGCATATCATGATCTTCAATCTTTTCAAAAAATTATTAATTCAAATTCTCTTAGATTAGCTATAGAAAATAGACGTCCACCAGAAATTCTTAATTCCCCTAATCTCGATAGCTAGGATGTCCACCACTAACTACTTCCCTAATTAATATATAACCCAAGACCTCCGCCAATAAGGTTTAACACACTAAGCGCAATAATAATGATCCATGGGAATACTTGTCCTAAATAACCGAATTGCGTCCACTTCCAGTTTAACCTAGATTTAATTGTTGCACACTCAAGAACCGAAAGGTTTTTAGGGCAAACGAGTGAGTCTTCATTACATTATTGGTCCAAAAGTACAATTACGGATACAATCGATCTAAATAACTATAGATTATCTGCCTAAAAACATGTAATGGCCATATTCCTTAAAATCAATAACAATGAAATATGAGAAATAGGAGAAATTAAATTAAATTAAAATCATAGATCTCACAAGGTATGTCATGAATCAAGAATCCTACATGTTTCCCCTTCGACTTAGGTGAAGATTGGTTCGGCCAAACATGGTCTTCACAATCACCAAGGAAGAAAAGATGTGTGGCGGCTCCAAAACCACTAATTTTGGGGGTTGGTATCGTAACACGTGCACCGAGGAGCATCTATGGCTGATGTTTTGCTCAAAAATAGGTTATGGACACTTGGCAGCATGTGATAGGTTCGCCTGATGAAGAAGAGCCACATGGCAACGCGTGATATGCCCTGGAAGCTATTGTGACGTGTTGTGACCAATGAGGAGACGCCACGTGTCACCTGGAAAGGAGTTGGTTTATTCATGAATGCTCGTGTGAAAATATGAAGTATGGTGTAGTGCGCATCCCGAGGCAAATCGATAGCTGTTGTTCATGAGAAGCTACTTGTGAGCTATAATGCTTACGACATATGGATGTGTGACCTGAAGACGTGGCAGGCTGGTACGACTTGGACGAATGGAAGGCTGAAAAGTGGAGTTGCGCAAGTTGGATGAATAAGCGACTGCCACATGGCAATGGACTAGGAAATTGCACATATTATGCGTCATTCTAGGGACTGTGACAACACATAATTCAAGAAGATCCAACGCATGGTTAAGTGCGTCACTTAACTGTGTCATTTGGTCTGTTGTCTCCTATTTTACCCTCCGCACAGCATGTAACTCAAGGCAAATCGTCTGGCGTCCGATCACTGAATGTAAATACTCTATTTTGAGTATTTGTTCACTATGAACTCAACTGCGCACTCTGTTTCACCTGAATGACCAATAAATATAGTTAAAAATATATTTTAGAGTCTTTTATATATTAAAACATTAAAATAAATTAATAAATGCCTATAAATACCTACTTATCAATTAGCATATTGATTTCTTTGAGGACCATAAAATTAATTAATCATTGCATTAACCTCTTCAGTATTTTCTTCTTGTAAAGTCGGACTCGCATATGGAGGATGTGTATACTCATTACAGAAACCACAAGCCTTATCTTGGTTAGATTTTTGGTTAACCAACAGCTTAACCATCTTAAATAATTCATTAATTTAATCATCAATGGCGTTGTTTTTCTACCATCCACTTCATAACATTTCTTTCTCGAGGATTCAACATTTTCACCATATTGTTTGGATTGTTTTTCCATCTTAGTAATTACTTCTTTTGCTAAAGTAGGTGTTGTTTCAAATAAAGATCCACATTATACTGTATCTAGTAGCCTTTGTTGAAAGTGATTGACTCCTTCAAAAAAAGATCTTAATAAAGCTCTTTGAGTGCATCCATGTTATGGACAAAAAGAAATTAGTCTTCAAAATCTATCCCAAAATTCATTAAAATCTCCATCATCTTTCATCGTAACAAATGTAATTTGTTTTATATAGGGATTGATTTTTCCAGCAAGCATATATTCATATGGGAAAGCTTCTAATATTTAAGTCCATTTATTTATCGAATCTTTTGGAAGATAGAATAATTAGACTTGTGCTTGATCTTTCAATGAAAAAGGAAAAGCCTGAAGTTTGACTTGTTTTAAAGTTCCTTATTTAGGTTTCATCCCATTAACTTTATGTCAATACTCCCATCCTTGTCTTTACCGTAGAAGGTAGGTAAGGTACTAATAAATTCAGATCTAAGATCAAATTTAGGAAATCCATCGAGGTATTGTATGCACATAGGCTCATATGCTTTGTAACATTTTGATTTATTTGTCTGAAAATGAGTTCTCTATTAATGATAACTCTATTATTATTGTTATTATTGATGACATTATCATCAATATTATTATTGTTGTCTTATACATCGATTAAAAGTTCTATTAAATTTAGGATCAAACGGATGTAAAGATCCTTTTGAGTTAACAGGACGAAGCGTATAGACCATACAATGTATGTAATCCTTTCAAATTATCAAAAAATCCATAGCAACGATGCCAAAAATTGACATGTGTCAAGCGTGCACAATAATTTCTCGTATTTTTTATTAACTTGTAGTAGAGGTAAATGGGATATCGTCTACACGGGGATTTTGAAATCTCTAAGAAAGTAACTTTTATTGTTTTTAATAACTTAATTAAATCTACTCATTGGACTTAAATCTCTAAGAAAGTTCATAATAGGTAGATACCCTTTAGTCAGCCACCAATTTTCCTTATATCAATGAAAATGCCACATTCTTATCTTTGTAAATCTACTCATTGGAAAAATACAACACCATAGAAATACGATAGCATTAACTTCAATGAAAATCATGCCTAATCTAAGCCGATATTACCGAAGCTCGCATAATAAACAACTTAAAATACAATCACCTTGAAGATCCACTCGGGAAATGCCCTATAGATTAGTCCTACCTACTACTTCTATAATTGTTGTCAATAACTATTGACATAGAATTGGAATCTTCATACCACATAACAAATTTGCAACTATGCATGCGATACTAATTTTCTTTAGTTGTAATACCTAAAAACAACTTGTCAATTCTGTGATTGACGTGTATGAATAGATCTAAAGCCTTAAGTGCATGATTTCTTAATTATAACTATCCAATTATCCAAAATATACTACATTACTTAAGGATTTTTTAGAATATTAGACTACTTACTCATGTTGGAAATAAGCAACGCATAAACATAATAAAAAACATAATAAATGAGTAAATACCTAAATATAAATCAAAGCTCCAAATTATCTTCAAACATAGACAATAAAACTAGTAAGCAGAAGAAAAAGGGTTAAAAGTAAAGGAAGATAGTTATTTTGAAGTTCTCTAGCCTTTTTTATAGTTTACCTACATACAAATATCTTAAATAAATTTAAATACCGCATACTAATTTAAAAGACTTGTAATCGACTTCAGCGATTCCTAACATAAACATAAATAGTTGAGCAAATCACTGAGTCTAGCTCAGTTGTCAACTGATTCAGTGGGCGATTCTTTATTCATTCTCCAATTCATTGTGGAATCGCTGGCCTACTTCTACTTCTGATTTACATGGCGAATTCTAAAGTTAATCTAAATTGCTGGCTAATCGCTGATTCACTTTTTTAGTTGACTATTTTGCTTTTCTTTCTTTTTCTTCCATTTCTTCATTTTCCTAATTAAAACCTGAAATCATAAAAAATAAGAGAATTCCGAGTGTAATATCATGATTTATGTATAAAAAAAACCTTAAATTACACTAGAAAATGTGATTTATTTTTGACTATTCAACTTGAAACTTCTATCTTGTTAGTGATTTTTCCATTCCCAATTGCTTATTCTTGAGTCACATTCTTTTCTTTTGAAGTGTCTTCAACTGTTTTTTCTCTTAAGTCCCTTTATCTAGTTCCATTCTTACAACATTGATTGCATAAATTTTAATGCTAAAATTATCTTAATAGTTTAAGTCAAAAAAACTTATTATCTTCTATTTCATTATCAAATAATTCATCATATTCTTCATAAGTGTCATAGTTAAGCTCATTATTAATCTTGAATTTGACAATCTTATCATTAAAATCCATAGACATTTTTCCTTTAAAAATATCTAACTTAGTTCTAGCTTATTTTAGAAATGGTTTACCTAATAGTATAAGCAAAGGATTAGGTGTTATAGAATCTCCCATTCTCATTATATGAAAATCAATTGGAAATACTAAATCAAGTACTTGTACTAGGGTGTCTTCCAATAATCCATAAGATTTAATAATGTATTATTTCGTAAAGTAAGATTAGTAGGTGTGGTTAACACTCCTATTTTCAATGATTCATAAATTGTAAGTGACAAACGTTAATTGGAAATAATAAATCAAGTACTTGTACTGGGTTGAAACATTTCTCAAGCATTCTTTTTAAAGATAAGATTTTTAACTCTAAGTTTTGGTTAATTTCCTAAAGTGCTCAGATAGTCTTATTTAGTTTTTTCCTCCCTAACATTTCTAATCATTATGGAATAGTAGAATTAGAATGCATATATTTATTTCACTTATAAATATCGTTTACTTTATCTTGATTAACTAATTTAGAATTTTGTAAAGATTTTTCATAGGCTTCTACTTTGGCTATGTAACAAAAGTACAGCCCTTCGGGAAAAGATGTATATTTCAATTGCTCGATTATCCATTTTGTAGTTGGAATACATTTTCTATCATCTCCTCTTATTTTTCTTCTATTATCATAGGTACTTTAGTTTTTTCCTCTCTTTGATCTCTTTTGTTGCGTATTCGTTTCCTTTTCAATTTCACGAAAGAAAGTGTTGACTTATGCTTGATTAGTAGCATTCGTAGATTGAATAGTTGCTTTAGTTTGATTACTTGACTTGTCGATTTGTAGAGTCATTTGATTAATTCATTTCTCAACTCATTAATAGATGTATCGGTTATAATTTGGTTTTGAGATGTTTGCATAAAGTGTTGATGACTTTGACTTATAAAATTATGTAATATTTGTTCTAGATTTGATTGCGTAGGTTGAATAATTTGTTGAGGTTTAAAAGTAGTGTAATCTTGATTTTGTGGACCGTAGTTAAGAGTTCAATTTGATTTTCTAGTGTAACAATTGTAGTTATTGTATTGGTTTCTAGACGGACTAGAACATTAGTTAATAACCGCGTATACTCCATTATTTTCTTCTTGTAAATTGGATATGCATCCGTAGGATGTGTAACTTCATTAAAAAACCCAATCCATAGAGTCATGAAAATACTTTGCAAAGAAAGATAAATACTAAACTCTAATCATAAGTAAGTAAACAATTTTTAGCTACCCATTTTCCCCTTATACGGGTGAAATAACCACGTTCTAATTTTATTAAGCTAACCCTTTATTTACACAAAGACATTAACTCATGCAATAGAATCGCATTAAACTTTATGATTACTTCGATTTACTAAATCTAACATCTTCGAAAAGCCAATTCAATACTAGATTTAGATCTCAGATTCACCTAGGATATTTAAAGGGTGTTTGCTTATCAAACAATCATGGTTAGTACTTTTAAAAGATAATGAAACCCATTCTACACTGTGCATGCAATACAAATATCATGATTTAAACTTAATAGATAATAACCTATTATATCAGTGACTCAAAGAATACAATCAGTTTAAGGCATTAACCGCATATTCATCTCATTATAACTACATTGCAAAATGGATTTATTTCAATTCGGACTTCGTTTGGTTCAAATAAACTACTCATTCATAATCATAAATAACATTGCAATAATATAAATAAAATATATTTGGAAAATACCTTTGAATTAAAATACTTGAATCTTCAATCTTCTCCAAAAGCGATAAAATATGAGAATAATAGACAATGGCTCCAAGTGCAATAGAATTTTAATCTACGTACTCTAAGTAAAGTATTTATAGTATTCTAAGAAGTTAATATCCTAAACCAACTCAAACAACTCGCAGTTATCTAAAACTCATGAAAACTTACCTAAGCAATTCAAAGCGATTTGTGTATGATAGGAATCGCTGGGTAAATCTAAAATTGAGCTCATTGGTCTCTTCTTATGTCCATCAATTTAGCCGGTGATTCAGGGGCATCCAAGAATCGCTGAGAATTGCTTGTATAAAAGTCATGTTCTTTTTTGCTTCCTTGGTGATTATTCGTTGCATACTTCTTCCATTGATTAATTCCTTCATAATCTTTCCTTTTCCATTCATTTCTTCATATTCTTCATTTACGATTGAAAATTTAAAACAAGAGAAAACCATGTGAAATATTGTCTTTAACATCTAAAATCTTCCTAAACTATAAAACATGCATAATTATTTACTTGTCACTAAGAATCTTGGTATGCAAAAGTTGTTGTTCAGGTTTTCATAAATTTAATTATTGAACATGGATGCACACCAACATATTTTATAGTCATGTAACTATTATTTCTCACTAATGGTACCCTCACTTGTCCATGTATTGCCATGTTGCTTTGAAAACTTTCAATATACACCAACTTTTCCATGTATTGTCAATGTTGCTTGTGATGTGTTGTATGAATTATGGTGTATGTATAACTTGTACACATTGTATAAGTACATTTATCATCATCACCAAAGGACATATATAAAGGGTGCCAACCTCATTGTAATAAACACACTGATTTTGGAATGGAAATCTCTACATTTCTCAACTCTTGCTCTCTTCTCTCTTGTCTCCTCTTATCTACTTGTTCTTCTAGTCTTTAGTTCATGCTTCTCATACTTTGGTTCTACAACTTCTAGTTGGCTTACAACTTAGTTTACAACATATTATCAGCACGGGTTTGATCTTGCACAAAGGAGATCTTGAAGTTCATGAAGGCTTGCTAAGGAGAAAAAGCTAAGAAGGTATAATTTTTGTTAATTTACTAAGTTCCACTTTTTACCATGTTATCATGGTTACTTTTCTTGTTACATGCAGCATTTATGCATATGTGAGTTATTCATATAATACACATTATAAGGTCACCAACTACGAAAGTATGCTCACTAGTCGCGTCTTGGATGATCTTCTACATCAGAAATCAAAAGTTATTGTGACATAAATAGTTTTTTTTCTATACTATAGATGATTAGCTATGTTCTATTCTTGATTTTTATAATACAAATAATACTATATGTTTGAGTTGATAGTGGGTAAGCCTTGTCCATGAAAAAGCTAAACATTGAAAAGGAGACGGATTATTCTATTCGAGGAGGCATGCTTGCTAAGTAGACTTTGTCTTGCCACCCAACCTGGAGGCTGTCTCACCAACTCATACAAGTAATATATTTTTGTATAAAATAATCAAATCATGAATATTCATTTCATCGTATATTATGTATTTTACAAAAAAAAGACAACTATTTAAATCATTTATCTTTTAAGAAAAAATATTACACTTGAATTAATTAGTCGTCTTAATGTTGTTGACAAGAATATATAATTATTTGTCAAGGCAACGAGTTGCTAAAATTGTATATAAAGCATCTATGCAAGGTTATGCGTGTAGCACTTATATTCTTCGCCAATATCTCTTTAGAAATTTAAAAATGTATATATTTCACTTTATATTATCTTTCCCTCATGGAGACCACAATTGTTGATGCTCCAAAAATCTTAAAATGAGTGGTTGGGTCTCATGCTACAAAATTTAATCAGTCAAATATTAATCATAACTCTACAATTTTAATTACTTTTATGTTGAGGCTATATAGAAATATGACTGATGAGACAATAAAAAAGTCTACGTGGTCTGCCTCGATTTATTATTGCAATAAAATATCGAGTGTAAACGTCAATTCAATAGACATTATGGATTGATTTCATGTCTTATGATATCTAAGTAAATAATGAGATATTATTAATATATATAAAATCACTCCCTTATCATTAGTTCAGCTTCAAATTAAGAAGCATGTGTCACATATAATGACCATGGTTGTAATAACAAATTTATGAACCTGGAAAAGGTGAAAGATCAGGTAAATATCGTTTTTATAATTCCACCAAAAGTTGAAACAAAAGTGGTACTACACCACCAGAAAGTGCAAATAATTATTGACAGTGAGCCCTCATAATTGTAATATTCTTCGTCACATATGAAAGCCTATTTTGCCAAAATATTGTCATATATATACCTAAATATTTTTGTGGCCTTTACCATACCTTCAAAATCAAAGGAAAAACTTTGAAATTTACTATTGAAAATGGCTCGATAAAATTGACACATTGATATATGTTCTAATCATGTGCTAAATATAGACGATGAATTTATGTCTAGTGTATTATGCTATATGCATGTATATTGTAATATAAAAAGAATATTTCTTAGATTTCAACTTAGCAGAGGCTAACGGCTTAGCAATATTTGGTAGAACAATTATATTGTTAATGCCGTATTCAAAAGAAGTTTCTAACAAAAATAGAGAATTTCCCTATAATATTATGATTTAGTCAGCAAACAAAATTCTCGGCTTTAAGTTCTAGAATATATAAGGCACATTAAAATGAATTTCGTTATAAATCAAATGATCTAATGGTATTCATAATATGGAATGATATATTTGATCATCCAGAATCATCAATCATGAAAAAAGATATTGTAAATTCGCATGGATATCCTTATGGAACCGCATTTTTATCTACTAGTGATTATCTCTAGGCAAATCAATAGGAGACTTATATTGATTTAACTCTCCATTAATCACATTAAAATATGCCTTGGGTCCCTCTAATAGGGAATTTATTTATAACAAGTTATGTTAATTGTCACTTTGATGAAACAATTTTCTCAGCCACCTTTATGGGGAGATATAAGTCGATTCAAAAGAATGGCATGATGTTTCTTGAAATGAATCAAATTGAATCAGATTTGTTATATTATGATCCATGTATAAATTAATATGAACTTTAAGTTCAAATGATCATTCAATACAACAAGTTATGAATAAATTACTCGATGCAAGTACTATAAAAAAATAGTGGCAAAATCATACGTTTCAACATTAAAGGTTCATAAAGAAAATGATGTCCCTATGCAACAAAATGCACAAGCACCAACAATATGTTTAAGGTGTAAAAGAGAAAATATTGTATTTTTAGTTTACGTACAATGATTTGTTACATTGTAATATATAAGATGTCTCACCCATGTGAACATGAGGGGAGAGTCGTTATTGATTAGTGCATTGCAATCTTTTTCCTTTAGCTAAGGCTTTATTCCACTAGGTTTTCCTTGCAATGTTTTAATGGGCAATCCTAACAATATTAAAACTTTGTATCAAAATTAATTAGTGTATTGCACTCTTTTTCCCTTCGCTATGGTCTTATCCTAATAAGTTTTCTTAGCAAGATTTTTAATGAGGCAATCCTAACAATATTATACTCATCTTAAGATTGATGAGAACTGCATACTCTTTTTATTTTACTAGATTTTTTCCTACAGGGCTTTTCCTAATAGATGTTTTTAATGAGGCATATATATTCTCTTAAAGTTTATCAATGTGCTGCACTATTTTCCTTAGCTATGGATTTGTTCCACTAGGTTTTGCTAACAAGGTTTTTAATGAGACAATACTTTAATCATATCAAAATAGATGAGAACGGTGCACTCTTTACTTTTACTGGATTCTTTTCATAGGGTTTTTTCTAGTAGAAGTTTTAACGATACATATTCTCTCAGCAAATGTCATCCAAGAGGGAGTGTTGTGATGTATGGATAACCATGCATGCACACCAACATATTGTGTAGTCATGTAAATTGTATTTCTCACTAATGGTACCCTCACTTGTCCATGTATTTTCATGTTACTTGGAAACATTTCAATGTACACCAACTCTTCCATGTATTGTCAATGTTGCTTGTGATGTATTTTATGACATGTAGTGTATGTATAACTTGCACGCATTGTATAAGTAGATTTACCATCATCACCAAATGACCTATAAAGGGTGTCAACCTCATTGTAATAAACACACCAATCTTGGAATGAAAATCTCTACATTTCTTAGTTGTGGCTCTCTTCACTCTTGTCTCCCTTTCTCTACTTATTCTTATAGTCTTTAGTTCATGCTTCTCATACTTTAGTTCTATAAGTTTGAGTTAGCTTACAACTTAGTTTACAATAATATATATCTAATACTTTAGTTCTACAAGTCCGAGTTGGCTTACAACTTAGTTTACTTCAATATATTATTGAAAAAGAACTTATGTTACAATTGAGGAGAAAAATAAGAAATTGCCAATAAACATTAATTCATTGGAAAGAACACTTCCTTGACTATAGAGAAAATGAGAAGAGCTAACTAGAGTGTTTAAAAAAAAAAAAAAAGACCCACATATCCCAAACTAAAAGGAGGAGGGAATTTAGTGGTGGAAAAAATGTGAAAAAGAATTCCAATTTAAAAAGAATAGCGGTATTGAAAGGAAAAAGAAAGGAACTGTAGTAATACAATACGAAGAAAAATAATATATTCATATGAAGAAAGAAATAGCGATATAATGAAAAATGGAAAATGTTTATGAAAAACTCTCTAAATAAAAAGATTTAGTTCAATTTCTTGTAGCTAAGTTTATTGAAGTATTTCTTGTTCCAACATTTGACCAATGGATAGGAAATGACGATTATTGGTGAATAAGATTTTTTATTAACTTTAACTATACTGATATTTTAAGTATTACTTGAAAATAAGATTGATTTAATGATTTTTGTACCATGGAATTCTATATTAGTCATCGTAAGCTAGATGCTTGCTAAGTGGAGATTAAGAAAACCTTAATTGCCTGACCTTGGTGATTGGTTAATTTTCGATTCTGAGGTGTATCGCATGAGTAGAGGTTGAGTTGTTAAACTGTAGAAATTCGACGAGGTAGGGGCAGATCAAAGTTAACATGTGATGCATTAATTAGGAGGGATTTGAATGGTTTGAAAAGCTCACCATCAATTGCACTTAATTGAGCCCAATGGAAAAGTTTGATCTATGTAACCGACCCCGGTAAATTTGGGACCGAGGCTATGTTGTTGTTGTTGTTGTTGTTGTTGTTGTTGTTGTTGTAGTTGTATTCTATCATGATTCTTATTTTTTGAAGGTAATGTGTTTTTATTTAAAGATCATTTA
Source organism: Stephania yunnanensis (assembly GCA_039657365.1). NCBI lineage: Eukaryota > Viridiplantae > Streptophyta > Magnoliopsida > Ranunculales > Menispermaceae > Stephania > Stephania yunnanensis. The sequence goes on from CM077580.1 coordinate 36,043,542, forward strand.
TGTTTGAAAATAAGAGTATATAACAATGAAATCAAAATGAGGGAAGAAAAGAGAATATGATTGAGAGTATTATTACATTACTCGGGATGACAAAGTACAGAGTTTGGGGTATATTTTATAGTACATTTTAGTACGATTTTGGATGTAAAAGATTATATTACACTGGGTTTTCTCTAGTTTTTGATATTTAAGGTAATATACAAAATATTTAAAGAAATAAAGGAAAAAAGGATGAAAATGAAAGAATTGACTGAGTGAAAAGATTGCATGAAGAATCATCACCAAGAAACCAAGGAAGAACTGAGATTTTGAACCAACAATTCTTATAGCACCCCAAGACGCTGGCTAAATTGGTGAAACCAATGAGCTACAAATCTTTGATATTCCCAGAGATTTCACTTACATACCGATTCACTAGGAATTGCTAGCTACAAATTCCTAGATTTTGAATTACAAAAAGGACTTTACGTCGGTTTAAGATGTGTATTACCTCATATACTATAAATATAAACCCTATAACACGAATTAGGGGCTTTTGTTTAGTTTTACACTTTTACTTTACTTTGGAGGCCATTTGTTATTCATTACAAAAATGGAGTGATTTAGCAATATATTAGAAAGGGAATAGCAATAGAAGAGAGGAGATTAGCAATGAAATACCAAAATAAATGAAATTCATTTTTAAAAAAGGTCGTTGCTAATTATTTAGTAACAAAAATTAAATCTTGTCTCTAAATAGATACAAAAATGAGATGGAAATAGCAACAATAAAATGGGCTATGAGTTATTGTATGTTGCTATTCTGTTGCAAATTAGCAATGAAATAGAAACATAATCCATGCATTTTGTCGCTATTACGTTGCTAATTAAAAAAATGTTTTGATTATATTTTTAATTAGAAATAGATTAGCAATGAAATACTTGCTTTCTATTACTCTTCCGTTTCTAATAGGTTTGTATGCCGTGAATTTTTTTATTATATTTTGTTCCTGCAGATGGTTCTCTTATACACTAAACTCGCAGCTAACCTTCTTCAATGCTCTGCACCCCCTATAACGACTCCATGGGGATGCTATAACATCCTCCAAAAGTAAATTTCATACCATTGATTCACACAAAATATCATATATGATACTAAATAAAACCCAAAAAAGAAAACTCGATCTCAATATGCACAAAATGTTGTTTGAAATTTGTTTACAAAACAAAAAGCTATACAAACAAACTAAAATACCAAACGCTTGTCACCAAGGTGCTCCTCATCCATCCAGTCCGGGATGTCCCAATCATTATCATCGTGTTGCTACTCCGATGAATAAGTCGGATCCATCCCAACTTACTGGTGATGCTCCTGAGGTGGTACTGGTGGTGGTGGTGGTGGTAGAAGTGGAGGAGCTTGAGAGGTGCTCACTCTAAAGTTCACGCGCATTCCCAACTAGCTCTGTAGGGAGCCTCAAACTGCGTGAGCCTCTGAACAACTACATCAAACTCCGAACGTCACGCCATAAGCTCTCTGGACATGCTGGCACCGGGATTTCCATATCTCCTCTTCCTTCAACCATGTGGCCTGAGCATATTGACACACCCTTTTGGCAAGTCCCCCACTACATCGTAGTAGAGGTTCTTTTCATCTATTGGTTGGTCCGATGTAGTCTGAGTGTGCTCCTTACACCTCTACCGGAGCTTCGCCTGCATGAAAACAAAGTTGTCGAAGAAAACAAAAGTTGAAAAAAAAAATTAAAACAACTCATTGAAAAAAATGAAGACAAAATTTCAATAGCCTAAAATCGTTTATAATGCTTAAAAATAGCAAAAGTTATGTAAGAAAAGAAGCAAGTAAGTAGTAGCTAATTAAAGGGATAAAACTGAACAATCAAGTAAACAAAGGAATCTTTTGCTATTCATGCTTATAAAGTAGATAAATACATATATATGAGCATACATATATCGAAGTGTAAGAAGGTGTGACACTTTAAATATGAGTTTAGGATATTGTTTCCTTAATTATAACACCTTACCTTATGCATGTGCAACATATTGATTAGCAAGAAGATATAATGCTTCAAACTATAGTAATGATTATAGTTTAAAGAGCATAAAGAACTTAATTAATTAAACATCACCGATTAATCTATTTAATTAACAGTGCTATTCTCCTTAATTAGTAAGACCAAGAACTTGGAATGTTAGGATACCAATGCTGGCACATACACCAATACCACATCATTATTTACTGATTTATCATACTTTATGATCTGGTGCTCCTGCATGCAATCCGAACAAAATTGTACTTAAATTCCAAGTCATTTTCGTCAAAATATTTTTGCATTCATTTTAATGAAAAAGATGTTTTCGTATTTATTTTAAGGAAATAGGATGTAGGTTTCAAGTTTAGCAAAAAAAAAATAAGTGGGGTGTAACTTGTTGGGAAGAGTTAAGTAGCTAGCTAGTTGTTAGCCCCTCAATAACGTGACCCGAGTAGGCTGGGCTGGCAGCGAGAAACCAAACACATGACCGAATTATGGAGGACTTGGGTAGTTCCATGAAGTTTGGTTGCATGCGGGACGGATGAGGCAGCACACAGGCGTTGACAAGGTTGTTCCTAGGCACGGTGCCTGGGCACATATGAGGTTGCGCTTTGGCACGTGCCTTGGCACGGGCAAGGCGACACCTTAACACGAGCAAGGTTGCGCCTTGACAGGTTCCTTGGGCACGATCAAGGCCACGCTTTGGCAGATTCCTTTGGTACAAGCAAGGCCGCGCCTTGGCAGGTTCCTTAGGCATGAGCAAGGTGATGCCTTGGAAGATTCCTTTGGCATGAGCAAGGTCTTGCCTTGGTACGAACAACCATGTCTTGGCACGAGCAAGGCCGCGCCTTGGCATGGACAAGGCCCCGCCTTGACACGGGCAAAGCATACCTTGGCAAGGGTTGACAAATCTTGACTTGGGCCTTGACCAAGTCAAAGCAAGCTTGGTCTCATTTATTGAAGTTTCCTATTGGAGTTGGGGAAATGGCTTAACATCTACTATAAGGAGAGGTGTGTTCTCTCCTAGGGGCGGCATGGGCATAGTAATTACGTTTGGTCTCATTTCTTGATGCTTCCTATTGGAGTTGGGGAAACGACTTAACATCCACTATAAGGAGAGGTGTGTTCTCTCCTATGAACGGCATGGGCATAGTAGCGAGGAGGACCCTCGAGCATGCCTTGGGCACCATGCCAAGGCAAGGCCCACGGACCCATGGTTCGAGCCACCCCGAGCCGGTGGGACTCGACCGAGCCTCGGCTAACACCCCGGGTGTCTAGGCATAGCCAAGCACCACCGAGAAGTCCCTATCCCTAAAAGAATCATGGACCAAGTTCCTTGAGGCGTAGATGGACCAAGTCAAGGTGGTTCCAAGCGGTTGGGTAACTACCTTAGTCATGGCCACTGGCATGACCAAGGCATGTCCAAGAATGTCTTGAATACATCGAGCATGTGCTAATTGACCAAGCAGTTGAGGCGGTTATGGAACCATGAGGCAGCAAGGGAACAAGGTCGTTGGGTAACTGCCTTGACCACAAAGGAATGGGGTTTTACTTAGTCTACGGGTTGGTTTGAGCGAGAAAAATTTCTTTAGGGTAAACCCCTTACTTAACGGCCCCTTGACAATTGGTATAGAGACCAGTTTCGGAGACAAGGGCTATTAGAGCAGCAAGTGATCGAAGTGAGAAGGTAGCTCACTTGGAGCAAATGATGACAACAATGACTGTCCCGGCACAGTCGGTGAAATCCTCAATGTCAGCATAGCGCATTTAAGGATTGGAGATGTTGGTGGCTTCCTTGGTGACTAGAGGCTATGATAGCTGCGTGGGAACCCAAATTTGAGGAGATTGTAGTGGATGTACGTTCTGTAGGAGAACTCACCACCGAAATAGCCGCGACAATGGCTATGGAGGTGAGTTTACTACAATGAGCCGTAGTTGGATCCTTGGATATTGCAGGTTCGTAAAGCCTAGAACTAAGGTGTCGAAGCCAAAGAAATTCTCGGGCAAGCGGAGCGCGAAGGAGCATGAGAATTTTCTTTGGGATATGGAGCAATACTTTGCTACTGCTCGGACTGTGGAGAACCAAAAGGTCATCTTGACCTCCATGTACTTAGAAGGTGATGCTAGACTCTGGTGGAGAACAAGAGTACACGATGATGCGGCTGCGGGTAGAGCCAAGATCGTGGATTGGGAGGTGCTGAAGATGAAGTAGAAGGATCATTTCCTTCCTACGAATGATGCTTGTCAAGCACAAAAAACCTTGAGCAAGCTCGAATAGACGGGATCGGTTCGAGACTATGTTAAGGAGTTTTCCTCTCTGGCTGACATCAAAAACATAGCAGAGGAGGACAAACTCCTTAACTTCACTACTGGATTGTAGTCATGGGCTCAATCCGAGCTAAATGAGGCAAGAGGTGAAAGACTTGCCCGAGGCGATTGCTGCGGCGGATAGTCTTGTGAACTTCAAGACTAGTTCTTCCACGAGTGAGGGGAAGAACAAGGAGAATAAGCCATTCAAAGACCACCACAAGAACGGCGAGAAGAAGCCTTTCCTCATAACCAAGCGAGCTCGAAGCCAGCCCCGAAAGCAGACGCAAAGCCCTCATCAAGTTCCTCGCATAAGGGCTACTTCAATTGCAATGGCCCTCACAGGGCACGAGACTAACCAAAGGAGGAGAAAATCTCGACCTTAATCATGGAAGATGATTGCCAGCCCCGAATGAACCCACTACAATTGTTAAATGCCATTCAAAAAGCCAAGGCAAGCCCTTCATATGGGCTGATGTACGTGGACGCGGAGGTGAATCAGAAACAAGTATTGGCAATGGTGGATTCTAGAGCAACACATTCATTTGTGGCGGACGACATGGTGAAAAATCTGGGACTGGATCTTGTTGAGAATTCCAGTCGAATGAAAGTTGTGAATTTTGAAACAAAGCGAATTCAAGGTACGACATCTAATGTGAATCTTAAGGTTGGGTCTTGGGAGGGGAAGATCAACCTCATGGCAGTTCCTTTGGATGACTTTGAAGTCATGATAGGGAATGACTTTCTACATTTTGGGAGCATTGCCTTGATGCCATTCTTGAAATGATTGTTTGTGATGAACAAGTGCCATCCTTGCTTTGTTCCAACGACAAACATGATTTCAGGGAAAGAGAGTGCAAAGATGTCCCATGTTTCAGCCATTCAAGTAAAATATGGACTAAGGAAAGGTGAACCAACATACCTAGCCGCCTTGGTGGAGACTAAGACAGGCACGATAGCAAAAGTCCCTGATGCAGTTGTTGATGTGCTGGAGGACTTTAGTGACATGATGCCGGCGGAGTTGCCGAATCAATTACCCCTAGAAAGGGTGATTGACCATGAGATTGAACTGATCCTTAGCTCAAAGCCCCCAGCACAGGCCCCTTATAGAATGGCTCTATAGGAGTTGGAGGAGCTGAGGAAGCAGTTGCAAGAGTTGTTGGATGCGGGATTCATTCAGCTATCCGAGGCACCCTATGGAGCACTAGTGTTATTCCAGCGTAAGTATGATGGATCCCTTTGGATGTGCATGGATTATAGGGCAATGAATAAGCTGACGGTGAAGAACAAGTACCCTATTCCGCTAGTGGCAGACTTGTTTGATCGGCTATCCGTGCTGCCTACTTCATAAAGTTGGACTTGAGGTCGAGGTATTATCAAGTCCGAATTGCAACTGGTGATGTCCCTAAGACGACCATGGTGACTAGGTATGGATCATTTGAATACTTAGTCATGCCATTTGGCTTGACAAATGCCCCTGCTATATTCTGTAATTTGATGAATGATATGTTAAAGGGGTTCATCGATCGGCTTGTGGTTGTTTATCTTGATGATATTGTAATCTATAGTCAAAACCTCCAAGATCATGTGGATCACTTACGTATGGTTTGACTACTTTGAGGGCTAATCATTTGTATGTAAAGAGGGAAAAATGTGAGTTTACTACGGAAACGATCACTTTCCTTGGTCATGTTGTAGGCAAGGGAAAATTACGGATGGGCCCGGAGAAGGTGCAGACAATCATGGAGTGGCCAAACCCATGAAGGTCCAGGAGTTGCGTTCAGGGGTTTGGAAAACTACTATCAGCTGTTCGTGGAAGGCTACTCAATGAGAGTGGCACTGTTGATAGATCTATGGAAGAAGGATCGGGCTTGGGCATGGACGGATCGATGCGACCAAGCCATGGCAGAATTGAGGGAGACCATTGCCTCTGAAACAGTATTGGGACTACCCAATTTTGACCTACTTTCGAAGTGCACACGGACACATCAGATCGAGCACTGGGAGCGGTACTTTTCAAGGAGGGACACCTCATCGCTTTCGAAAGTAGGAAGCTGAAGGAAGCAGAGCAGAGGTACCCCGCTCATGAGAAAAAGATGTTTGTTGTGATTCATGCTCTCCATCTTTAGAGGCATTACCAGTTGGGAACAAGCATCGTGGTGCGGACAAACAATACTGTTATCACGTACTTCATGAGTCAGTAGAAGCTCAATCAGAAGCAGGTTAGGTGACCGGATTTTCTAGTAGAGTTCGATGTCTAGTTCAAACACAACCCTGGAAGGCTTAACTCGGTCTCAGACGCCCTTAGTCGCAAGGTGGTGGCCGAAATAGTATCAACAGTGGTGAGGTTGGAAAGCGAGTTCCTACCTCGCATCAAGGAAGAGACAAGCAAATACCCTGTTTGTACTAAAATGTTAAAGCTAATGGCGAAAGGAGTCACTCTGTGGTTTTGGCGCGAAGATGGAGTCCTCTATGCTAAAGAGGGCGTCCATATGTTCCTAGTACTGGTGGACTAAGGCGACAACTTTTGATGGAGACACATGAAGCTCGGTGGGTTGGGCATCCAGGCATGGACCACACTTATGCCCTATAATCACGTTCGTTCTTCTCGCCTAAGACGGAGGAGGACGTAGATCAATATGTGCGGAATTTTCTTGTGTACCAATAAGACAAGTCTAAGAGGAGGAAGGCACCAGGGTTGTTGGAGCCTTTGCCTGTTCCAGATAAACCCTTTCAGAGTATATCAATGGATTTCATCACTGGTCTTCCTAAAGTGCAGGGAATGACCAACGTCTGGTGGTCGTAGATTGATTATCGAAATATGCTACATTCATAGTGCTCGAAGAATTGTGATGCAGACTTAACTGCGGAGGTTTTCTGAAGCATGTGGCAAAATATTAAGGATACCGGAGGACATTATTAGTGATCGAGACGCTCGGTTCACTGGAAGGTTTTGGATTGCCCTTTTCAATCTAATGGGCTCGGAGTTGAGGTTTTCCACAGTAAACCATCCTCAAACGGATGGGCAGACTGAGAGAATCAATGCATTGCTGGAGGAGTACCTCAGACACTATGTCAATGCAAGTCAGTCTAATTGGGTGGATTTACTTGATACAGACCAATTCTGCTACAATTTTCACAAAAGCTGGCTACGGAGTTGAGTCCATTCGAGGTAGCGACCGGACAACAACCGACCACTCCACATGAGGTAGCCAAATCAAAGTCGATGGGGTCGAGCCTAGCGGCTTACTCGCTTTGCGAGATACAAGCAGGAGCTGGAGGAGGCAGCTCAAGACAGTTTGGCAAAGCTGTCCGGAGGATGAAGAATTATGTTGACCAAAATAGAAGACACTTAGAGTTCCAGGAAAGAGACCTAGTCTTGTTGAAGATCACTCATCGGATTTTGAAGAAGTTTAACAAGGAGAAGTGCGAGGGCCTGGTTCAGCGATACGAAGGACCATTTGAGGTGGTTAAGTGAGTTGGGAGGGTGGCTTATCACCTTAAGCTACCAAAAAGGTTGAAGATACATCCTATATTCCATGTAAGCTATCTCAAACCTTTTCACTCTGATGAGGCAGATCCAGGGAAGCGCACAACGAGACGGGCTCCACCCTTAATACAAAAGGGTTTACGGAGAAATTGAGTAGATTCTAAGCCACGAGACGCGTGGCCAAAGTTAGAAAAATTAGCAAACTTTTTACTTGATCAAGTGGGTTGACGTTGAGGAACCTACTTGGGAGCGAGACATTACCGTATTATAGTTTGAGAAGGAGATAATAGACTACCAGAAATGGGAGCAACCAAGTAGTTTGACGAGGGCATCGAACATTTCGGCAGGAGATGTTTGTTAGCCCCTCGATAGCGTGACCCGAGTAGGCTGGGTTGGGCAGCGAAAAACCTAGCAAATGACCGAGTTTAGGAGGACTTGGGTGGTTCCATGGATTTTTGTTGCATGCGAGACGAATGAGGCAGTGCATAGGCGTGGATGAGGTCGCGCCAAGGCATGGTGCCTTGCCGCATACGAGGTTGTGCCTTGGCACGTGCATTGGCGGATTCCCTTGGGGCAAGGCGGCGCTTTGCCATGAGGAAGGCCGCGCTTTGCAAGTTTCTTGGGCACGAGCAAGGCCACGCCTTGGCAGATTCCTTTGGCACGAGTAAGACCACACCTTGGCAGGTTCCTTGGGCATGAGCAAGGCGATACCTTGGCAGATTCCTTTGGCACACGCAAGGCCATGTTTTGGCACAAGCAAGGCCGCGCCTTGACATGGACAATGCCACGCCTTGACAAGGTTGACAAATCTTGACTTCGGTCGTTGACCAAGTCAAAGTACGCTTGGTCTCATTTCTTGATGTTTCCTATTGAAATTGGGGAAACGACTTAACTTCCACTATAAGGAGAGGTGTGTTCTCTCCTAGGGGCAGCATGGGCATAGTAGCAAGGAGGACCCTCGAGCATGCCTTGGGTACCATGCCAAGGCGAGGCCTATGATCCAAGCCACCTCGAGCGGTGGAGACTCGATCGAGCCTCGTCTAACACCCAAGCGTGCCTAGGTGCAGCCAAACACCACCAAGCAGTCCCTGTCCCTAAGAGAAACATGTACCAAGTCCTTTGAGGCGTGGATGGACCAAGTTAAGGTTGTCCCTTGAGAAACTTTGCCACTGGCATGACCAAGGCACGCCCAAGAATGTCTCGAATACATGGAGCATGTGCTAATTGACCAAGCAGTTGAGGCGGTTGTGGAACCAAGTGGCAACAAGGGAACAAGGCAGTTGGGTAACTACCTTGAACACAAAAGAGTGAGGTTTTACTTAGTCAATGAATCAATGTAATCAAGACAGGTGTGTTAGATGGTTAAGTAACTACTTGTTGGTTGATCTATAAAGCCATGGGCTCTAGGCTTGGGGAAGCATAGAGTACTGGTGTTGTATTCCCATTGAGAACTTAGTAAAACGTTTCCTTGGTGTCATTGCTTGTTGTTCATTCGATTTGAGTATTGGTAGTGCTGAATTAAGGTGGCCCTTAGGCACCACGGGTTGGGTTGAGCGAGAAAGTTTTTCTTAGGGTAAACCCCTCACTTAATGGCCTCGTGACACTAGTCATGTGAATTCTACAAATAAATCAATAATGCAATTTTAGCACTTTTATCTTATTTAACATTATCACTAACTCGAACAAATGTACTATAAATAGACTAAAATGATTTTTCTTCATTCACCAATTAATCAAATGATAACTCATTGATTTGATACATGCATGCATGGTTACTTAGGGAAGAGGTTGGGAATTCGACCTTCATAGGGTAGGTTGTTTTCTATCAAAAAAATTATTTTTCATCATTTGACTAATTGGCAAGTTTTTTAAGTAAAAAATAATTAAGCATTTTTATCATGAAATTTAAGCTATCAATCAATTAATTAGATACAAGCTCAAACACCAACAAAAATAATTAAAGTAAAGTACATGCTAATAAGCAGAGAGGCTGCTATGAGTGACAAGTTAACACACTAGAATGAGTGAAAGTAATCCAACAGAGAGAACAATTGAGAAACACTAAGCAGGTTAATGCACAACATGTTGAAGAACTTGATGAGAGGAAAAGCTTTTTCTCTATATCCCCTATTTTGATGTTTCTAGTTATCATATTCTAGCTTTTTTGTTAGACTAATAAGATACCACTTTGGTGCACCAAACTTATATGAATGCCGAACCATTATAATATAAGTTTGAACATGTCCCAAACTCATTTTTGGTCTAGCATTCCAAAAGTCTAGTTAATCACCCTATATTATCAACAATTCCTTCATATAGAAAAGCAAGCTTACAAGTGTCTCACGTAATTATTGAAATTATTGCTAGAAATTATTGGATAATACATCAAGATGTGTGGTCATATATTCTAATATTTGTTAGGAGTTATCTTAATGCGTATTTGATGATTCCAAAAGAAAAAATATTTCAATTTAATTATTTTTTTATAAAAGCCAAAGTGCTTATTAAACATAGGAATCACATCATGGTTTACATATCTACAAAACAAGGAGTCACATCACGGTTCACACTTCCACAAAACAAATCAAAAGAATAAAACAACAAACAAAAGTTCTTGTTAAACATAAGCAATCAAAGATTTAAAATAAGTGAAAATCATGATTTAAGTATGATGGAAGATATCTCATTATATGTATAATCATAATATTTATTTATAAGCAATTATAAATTTTATATTAACAAGACACTTACATAAAACCACACTGATCCGCTATCAATAAATGTCACCCCATCATGATCTTTCGTATGGACATGACGGAAGACATCATTAGGAGTAACATCATCATTATCCAAAGCATATACACAAAAGATCGAAATTTACAACTTATTAGTCGCAAAATACTTATAAGTTCTAAGGAAACTTCAAATAACCATAACACTTACTAATATCTCTCCATGAGTCCAAAATGACCATGAGCAGCCAGTGTGCTTCAAATAGCCTGTTGATGTGCGTGTCGCAAGTATAACATCTCTCTTGTAGTTATAGTGTAACCAACTTACCTTGACTATGAATATTGTCCTTAGGAAAAGGTTTTTCCACTAGTTGTATATCACCTGCTTAACTTGAACTTTTGCTAAGGGACTCACTTTTAATTGCTTTTATATTTAAACTAAACTATTATAACAAATACATTTAAACTGTAGTTGAACTCTTATATTAAGGATATCTTAGTTCACAACTTCACCTAGGTAATTTATTACTATGCTTTGTATTCATGTGTACACCTTAATAAATATTTATGCAATGCCTAGACATATTTCCTTCAAATCCACTTCAACCCACTATCGTGATGGAGAAGATTCTAATGTGCAAACAAGAACTCTGCCTATCGGTATGAATAAGATAAGTTCCACATTACTTTAAGTCTCAAATCATTGGATTCACAACCAACTAAGTTTACTATCCACACGTCCCTAATCAACCACTATCACTCGATGTTGTGAGCTTTAAGGCTGTAATGTTCAAGTTCGGATTAGAAACTTCAATGGTCATGATAACTCCTAAAATCTAAGTTCATTTAACACGTGAGAAAGTTTCTAAATCATTACACTTCGAATCAATACAAATTATAACCATTTCACTTTTTATGGTCACTTTTTGTTCCTATTTCAAAGCATAGCATTCATAGGATAGGATCCATTGATCCTTAAGATAAATAGACTACTCGCACTTTATTCAAGCACACATCACAATTCAATATATAATTTATTGTAAAATATTGTTGAACATAAATTATAAGTTGAATTAATCAATGACACTAAAGATTGATTACAAACATGGAGTCTTCAACGTTTCTCCAGCAAAAACTCTTCAATACTCAAACTCAATGCTAAATAACTCTAATAGAGGCTAATCTCCTTCTATGTGGTTGGCTCTCTCTCATTTACCAAATCCTAATAACTATTTATGCTCCCTAATAACAATTTGAAACCGTAAATTACAATTTAACCCGAAATAGAGCTTCACTTTCGAATTTATGCGAGGTTGACGCTATCACTAATGCCTCGCCATCGTGTGTGTTAAGCTATGGCGCCGCCACTGCACCACATCTTCATCATGTGATTTTTGACTATTGAAGCCTCGGCGCCATCCCTGTTGTGTCCCGGTGGTGTCTTTATTAACCACGGTGCCGCCATTGCACAGACCTCTAGAGTTTATTTTCTTAGTTTTTTATATCCTACATCGTGTTTCTCATCCCCATGTAGTGCCATGTCTTCCGATAGTGTCAACACATTTTCCCACGACACCACTCTAATTTTGTGGTTTTTTTCTTCGTTTCTTCTCATTTTTCCTTCATTTCTTCCAATACACCTTAATTCCCTGAAAATGCTATAATACCATGAATTAGCACTCATTTAAGGATATTTATACTAACTATACTACTAAATTAACAATATATATGTATAAATAATCACTTATCAAATACCCCCAAACTCAAGATTTTTCATGTCCCGAGTAAAGGTGTATTCTCCTAACAACTAAACCTTAGTCAATTCATTTTTTTCATGGTGTATCACTTAATTTTGTAAGTCTCAAGTTAACAATCTTTTCAAGAGTTTTTATTTGCAAAAACTTATATTTTTTAGGACATGTAGCTTTATCAACAAACATAACTTTACTTTCAAAATGCTAAAGTAGATCTCAACCAAAAACCATCACTACTCACAAGTTTGTTTAGTTTCAACACTCTCATGATTTCTGATTAAGCTTAGGAATTTACAAATAAGCATAGATTAAACTCGTCTTTGGTAGGCTTCACCACTTCAAGAGTCTATGGGAATTTTACATAGTTGGAATGGAGACTTAATATAACTAGCTACTCGCAATCGAGCTAAATCTTATATTTTAAGAGTTTTAATTTTCTTCGGCTTTCTTTTCTCTATTTTCTTTTCATTTCTTTTCTTCTTCCTTTCATTTTTTTATTTAACAATCCCTGCTCCTTTTCCTATGGACTTTATTCTTCCTCACTTTTTTCAACCATCAAGTTCTCTGTTCCATTTCATGTACAACTTGTAGGATTCTCTCATTTTTTTCTCTTTATTCTAAAACTTTTGTTAGCATTTCTCACTTTTACTAAATCAAGTAAGTCAACTCCAACTTTTACTTTGCAATGCCTATTTCTTCTCCTCTTGTTCTAGGTCTTTATTTATTTTTTACTTTCAAGTAAGATTCACACTTATTATAGAATCCTTAGAGATCTGACTTTCTCCACAACAAGTGTTCTAATTTCTTGCTTTTGTTTCAAGTTCTAGGTTTTCCATAACTCTAGGTTTCTAATAATGAAATCACACTATTGTTTGCTGCTTTTTATCATTTGTTTTCTTCAAAAATTAAAAAAACACTCTTGAGTTTCATATATACAAGATACTTATAATCTATTGATCCTCATTTTAAGGCATGAACATACAAATGAACTAGTTATTCATTGCATATTACTATCTATAAACCAATCTATACTACTTAAACATACATATAATAAGCAAAACGAAAAATTTATAAACTACCATACTTTCCACCTTATCTCTAAGAACTAAAATTAAAAATGATCATACTAGCGGTGTTTATCCTTATTTCTTAGCCTATCTTACTACTTCCCATAGTGTGGTTTAGTTTCAATGTGCCTAGACTTAAACCAAACCTTATATGCAAGGTTTAAGATTAAGCCTAAAAAATGAACACATTAAACACACACAAATATATGTAATAACACAAGTTATAATAAACTAAATATTAAAACTAAAATAACCAAATAGTTTACAAAATATCCCAAATGTGAAAAATGTTTAAATGGTATCAAAAGCACTCTAAACTCCCTTGGTCTAAAGGAATTCTAAAACACCGACATTAGGATTGCGCGTCATCATCATCATACATCATCACTCCAGCCTGCGATGGTGTCAATGGACACTCCACCATCCTACTCTACACTAAATCCAGATCAAACACGTATAATGTTCTGCTAGAAAATTGAATGACCTATCAATAGGTCTCAACCACCTGCTTCTCTCATATCTAGCTATAACTCTAAGATGATCATCAAAAAACATGAAATTACGCTGCCCATCCCATTGGTACTACTCGCTCCTCTTAATATGTTGCTCATATCTCAGTATTACTTCTTGGTATTACACCTTATCCTCCTGGTACTGTCTCTTCATTTCTATTATCATAGCCTTTGGGTCTACAAACTCGTAACCCTCATTAAATCCATGTTGTTGTTTCTCTTCCTCTTTTTCTTTCTCCTCATTTTCTAGCTCTTGGGCTAGTTCTGTTATTGTTTCTGCTGTTGGGCTGATCTTCTTGCCTGTTGGCCAACAAATCGGCCTTACATCTAGCTCCCTTAGCCTTCTCTCTCCTCCTCGGTGTCTTGGTAACTATGTGTAGATTTCAATGTGAGCATGAAAAGCTTTATCCACTGTTTATTAAACCTATATCAAATTCTTCATCATCTCTCATTCTCACTTTCCTTAAGCACATCTGAGTAATCAAAATAGGAAACAACAATTTGTTGTCTCTTTTCGACATAATGGACTCCCTTAGACTAGTGTGTATGATCTCCCTTAACTTGATAATCTTATAAAGATAAGCCGCTTTTGGTTAGTTTCTCTCACCTTGCTGAGATGTGAGGTATAGCGATGCAACAAGAAAATGTTGTCTCATTCAATTAACCTTTCTAATGTTCCCTTCTTAATGTGTTTCTACACATTCTTAGCTTCCATCACCCATCCTTATTGTCATGGGACAACTAATGCATATTCTATGGCTCTAAATATGTGTAGGTTATAGGTTTCTCATATAATCTAACTAGGATAGTTTGTTCAAATCCATACCATCCTAAGTGCTCCACCCCATAGAAATTATTAATCTCACATATATAGAAAGGGAACTAGAACCCCTTTCACCTTCACAGGCTCACCCTTAGCCGTGAACTTCTCATTTAACTTTACTTTCCCTATGTTTCTGTGAGTTGCTCTCAATTTTGGTGCCTAGTGAAATTTGTCACTCTCATATCGTATATGACCAGGCAAATTTATTCCTCTTTCGCAAATGAACTCCCCACGTAAATTTTTCTCAGATCGGTCCTTAGCCTTTTTAAAAATGAAATATCCAGATTTAAAAGGTATATGCTCTTCATCATTAGAAGGTAGATGCGTGATAGTCATTGCTCTTATTTGGATAACCTATTTCCTTGTTCTTGCCATTTCCTTCAAATTTAAAGCAGCTAACGAAAATGCAATGAACCAAGTCTTCAAACCACCTCAAATTCAAAATTCATATAACATGGATCATTCATACGCCAAATAATACAAAGATATCGACTAAGTATCCATGGGTAACATCGATGCTCAACATTCACATAATCTAGCAAAACCTATCCTATAACTTCAAATTCAAAATTTCATACAATATCATCAAGTTTTCAAATTCAATGCATAAGTATATGAAATTGTAAATATACCTTAATGCGAATTAATTTCCAGTTTAGGTCACTCCTCCAAGTCTTTTTCAATCCAAGCCCTCTAACTTTTGTTACCAACTAAACCTTAGCTCTCATTAGAATCATATTACAAAAATCTTTCTCTTCGACTTGTGCAAATCGACAATATGTTTATATCTTCACTATAAATCATTAGGAACGCACTGATCTCACTTGAAAATCTTCAAATTCTCGCTCTAAAAGGTTGTATGATTGGTGGTTGTGGTGGCATAGCATCGTGACAGTGTCGCCATTGCATCAACTACGCATTGGGGCTTATGTGTATTTGTGCTTGTTGCCACTTCAGCGTTGGTTCATTTGCCAACATGTTCACGTATGACTTTTCGCTAACTCTCTTCTAACATTCCTCTGACTTTGCTTGTAACTCACACAAGGTGTTGTGATCGCATAAATTTCACCTTTCGATTCACCCATGCACCTTACCTTTACTGCTTTTAACTTTTTAGCTCCTTTTTGCTCTTTCATGAGTTCGCGAGACATTTCCATTCTGATGAATCATCACTCGGCAGATGATCATTCCTGCATATACGAACAAGTTTTTGAAAGTTAGAACTAAAACTCATTAATTCTAATTATTAAACTAAATAACTTGCTATTAATTAAAATTCAAAAAATTAAAATTTAAAAACCTAAATTTATAACCCTGGGCTGCCTCCCAATAGCACTTAATTTAATGTCATTAGCATGATGCCTTTTTAGCTCGTTTAGTCCAAGTCTAAATCGAGAAGCTTCATCTACATATCGAGGATTATGATTACATTCCTGTTCGGATGTACTTCTTCACCATCGACAAAGATAACCTTCTCAACATTATCGCCCTCATCAATACTCATCATGATCTTCGTTCTCTAACGTCCAAACTTGCTTTAGCCTTGTTCAAGAATGGATGCCCATCTATCATAGATACATTATCGTCCATATGTGGTGTTCATGACCTTAAGATCCGTGATGAATGTGAAACTACTTTCTTTCACATGTACATTCAAAACTATTCCTATAGTAGGTATCGATTTTCCATCTGCTACTTGCAAACTTGTTAATATCCGAACAATTTATCCTCAAGTTTGCATGAATCATGTCCATCAGTTGCATGACATTGGCTGAGGCTCCCGTATTACATATAAAATTTCTAGAATTGTGCCTGTTAATGTTTATCAATATGCTTATCTTTCCAGGATCTCTTTTTCTAATATGTTGAAGTCCCAGGATGAACTTGAGCTTTGGTTGCAGTTTCTTTGGAACCAACTTGATATCATTGCTTTATGGGTCTTCTTCCGGAGGTCCTTCACCTTTTTTCCTGGCCTTCCATTTTTGTTTCCTTTTGTTCTCTTCAAGGCATTGGTTCTTTTCTTTTTGAAACCATCAAGCTCATCTTACCTTACTTTCATTCCATGCTCATGCATCTCTTTATGCTTGTACATTACTTGGTCTTATCTTGCCTCCTTTGTTGTCGTAGTGTTCATCATGCGAATGGAACTTACGGTCCCCTTAGGATTGGTGATGGTGTGGGTAGAAAATTATCATTCTTTTCTTAAGTTCAAGGCTATTACAAGTTGACCAATTTTCCTCTCTAAGCTCATAATGGATTGTGATTGCTCATTATTAATCATTTTCATGGCTTCACTTATTCTTTAAAAAACTTTCTCGTGCTTCTCATGGTGCTCCCCATCTCCCACTTCCATAGCTTGCAAATACTTCTCAATTGACTTTAGTAATGTCAAATTTTCTCTCTGCCCCAGCCTCCCCTATTGGACTTGTTGTTCGAGGCCTTGAGGTAACTTTAATGCATTGTCAAGATTTCCATAAAAAAAGTTCGGATTGTTGTTGTTATTGTATCCTTGATAAAACCATTGAGGAGCTTGGTGATTCATGGGTTTTTATGCTAATTGGACCTTGATGTTACATTTAAAGTTTTTCCATTAAACTGCTCATATTTGATAGCTGTGCCATAATTTTCGCATGCGAGTTAATCTCATAGACGCCTTTGGATTTCCCAACTGTGGAATTAGCACGGGTCGTAGAGTTTTGTGATATAGGATCAAGGAGATCCAATGCTTCATCTTCATCTTTGGTAAGTAGAGTGCCACCTTATGTAGAATCTACTAGCTTTCTTGTGCTGCGGTTTATCCCATAGTAGAAGATTTGGAGTTGTACCCATTTCACGTATCCATGTCCCGGACATCACCTCAAAATCTTTTTGAATCTTTTGCTAACCTCGCCAAGAGACTCGGTGTGTTCTTTCTTAAATTGATTAATCTCAGGTTTGCTTTCACTAAAGTTCAACGGTGGAAAGAACTTGTTTAGAAATCTTTTATTGATTTCCTCCCATGAAGTGAAACGCCCTGCATTTAGCTCATGGAACCAGAATTTGGCTTTCTCACCAAATTCTCAACAAGTGCAACATGATCTTTATTGGATAGCCTACTTAATAGAATTATGTGCACCACATTTATCAAAGACGGCTGTAGCTCAAACTCGATGATGTTGGCTGGAGGCCTCATCACTCCATTGTACATCTCCTAAAATCCTAGCTTGAAATAGTCTCAAAGGCATCTCTATCCTCCCTATCTCTCCTACACTACCAAATCACCCGCGGGTTGGTTATTCACGCGACCCTGTTGTTGGTTTCTAGATTGCTCCTCAACCATCTTGACTCTTTTTTTTTACTTTCCCTGGGTTGTTCTCTCAATCTCTAAATTGTAATGCACTAGGTCCTTCTCTCCATTGCTACGTATGCAATAAGTATCCTTGAAAAGAAAACATAAAAAAATCAAGTGCAAAAAGTCAAATTGAAACTTAAACCTTTATATAAATATATTGTTTTTATGAACGGAAAAATTCAAGTACCGAAAAAAACTTAGCAACTATTCAAACTAACGAAGTAATACTACTGGCTACTTATCCTCGGTAATGAGGCTAAAAACTTGATGTGCATGTTGTAAGTATAACAGCTATCTTGTAGTAATTGTGTAACCAACTTTTGTTGACTACAAATATCATCCTCAAGGAAAGGTTTTCGCAATAGTTTTTATAACCTACTTAACTTAAACTATTGTTAAGGGATTCACTTTGAATTGGTTTTATATCTAAACTAAACTATTCAAACAAATCACTTTAAACTTTAGTTGAACTCTTATATTAAGGATATTTTAGTTCACAACTTCTCCTAGGTAGTTTATTACTATGCTTTGTATTCATGTGTACATCTCAATGTGTATTTATGCAATGCCTAATTAGAATAAACAGATTTCCTTCAAATCCAATTCAACCCACTATTATGACGGAGAAGATTCTAATGTGCAAACTAAAACTCTACCTATCGGTGTTAATAACGTAAGTTCCACAGTCTTTTAATTCTCAAATCATTGGATTCATTAGCAACTAAGTTTACTATCCGCGCCTCCTAATCAACAACTATCACTCGATGTTGTGTATTTTATAGTTGTATTGTTTATGTCCGAATTAGAAGCTTCAATGGCCACGATATCTCCAAAAGCCTTAGTTCATTAAACACGTGATCAAGATGTCTAAAGCAATACTCTTAGAATCAATACAAACTCTAATCATTGCACTTTTTATTATCACTTTTTATTCCTATTTCAAAGCATAACATTCATACCATGGGATCATTGATCCCTAATATAAATAGACTACTCGCATTTCTTTGAAGCACACACATCACAATTTAATATAGAATTCATTGCAAAACATAGATGAATATAATTTTACCTTGAATTAAGCAATGAAACCAAATATTGATTGCACACGAGGAGTCTTCAATGTTTCCCCAAAAAAACTCCTTAAAACTCAAACTAATGCTAAATTACTCTATTGAAGGCTAATCTCCTTCTCCCTAAGAATAATTAGTAATCGTAAATTACAATTTAACCCGAATTAGAGCTTCACTTTTTAATTTCCATGAAGTTGGCGCTGTCACTAATACCTTGGCATTGTGTATGTTAAGCCATGATACTGCCATTGTACCACGGTCTCATTACGTGATTTTTATCTCCTGGAGCCTCGGCACCTTCCCTGTTGTGTCCCAACACTGTCCCTAATTAGCCACGACGCCGCTACTTCGTCGGACCTCCGGAGTTAGTTGTCTTCATTTATTATTCTCTCTCATGTCGTGCTTTTCATCCCCACGTCGTGGCTTGTCTTCCAACAATGTCAACACATGCTCCCACGACACCAACTCTTATTTTGTAAGGTTTTGCTCCATTTCTTCTCACTTTCCTTGATTTCTTCTAATAAACCTTAATTCCCTGAAAATGTAATAATACCATGAATTAGCACTCATTTAAGGGTATTTATACTAACTATATTACTAATTTAACCTTGTATATATGAATAAATGACCACTTATCACCTAAAACTTACGGTATCTAATCCATGCCTCGTTAGTCATAAATTTTAGCCTCACACCAAGGGTGCGGAGCTTGTGCATCAATGCATCGTACCTAATACATGTTTTTGCATCATAGGCGACTCATATGATCGCCTCATCAATCGATGGGTCCCATCAAAAGTATGGCTGAAAATGATGAATATAGTTAATTATGATTTTTCTCAAAGTACAAAATTAATTTAATCATTTATTCAATCGTTTAGTGTGTATTCACTTAATTTCCAACTCTCCCTATATGTAACCTTTCGATGATCGGGCACTAACTTCTAAAAGCACCCCTCAGTAATCATTTCCCACTTGAAGATTTTGGTCATCCTCTGAGCACAAACTTTTGAATGATATAAAACCCTGCGGTTCTACTTGTTCATTTTCAACTTGATTAGTTAGTCAAATGTTCTTCTTGCTCTACTTGTAGTTAGGGAATGTTTAATCAATTAATCATCCGTACTAAAATGATAACTCACCCGACAAACTAAATAGTAACTGGGAATCTAACAATATGGGGTGCACCTCCTCCCGCTTGAGGTGCTACTGAGGGAGTTGGCGGAACGGGGGCTGGGGAGCTCCTTGCGCCTCGTGGTGCTCGAGTAGGGGATCCCATAACCACGTGGGACCCGCCAAATGGTGTGGGTGATGTAGTTTAAAATAGACCAAATATAGTAGGTGATGATCAAGTGGCATGTCAAGACAAACTAGTAGAATGATTATAATGCGACGATGGGTGTGATTGGATGATGACGAGCCCGTCGGTGAAATAGGAGGCATATGTGTCGTGAAGGCAGTCTTGTCCACAATGAAGGGATGTAACATCGAAACCTCGGTCGGACGACCATGCACCTCGGTCGATGGGTCCTCTGCTCCTCTTGTAGTGATCCTCTATCTTTCTTTGCAGCTCAACCTCTTATGAATGGGCCCTGACCTCTCAATGGTTTGCTACCTCATGCAGGAGGAGCTCATCCTCCACCACCTCGTATCAGAGGCCAACTATCAATGTTAACGTCTCTCGAAATCCTCTCTGTGGGTCACCATGCCATACATGATAAAATACGTCACATACAATCATAAGTAATCTGAGTTATAAAAAGGAATCGACGTAAACTTTAATATACAAGTAAATAAACGCACATCACTAACATCAAAATACAAGTAAATAAACATACATCACTCGCTATTGTCCATTTCGAATTCACTTTTATTACTAGA
Organism: Stephania yunnanensis; assembly: GCA_039657365.1. NCBI lineage: Eukaryota > Viridiplantae > Streptophyta > Magnoliopsida > Ranunculales > Menispermaceae > Stephania > Stephania yunnanensis. The sequence continues at coordinate 36,064,536 of CM077580.1, forward strand.
ATCTGACACCTAATCTTCCTTATCATTGTTACTATCCTCCGTACACCGATTATGTAGGAAATCGTTAGATTGACTGGCAACCCAAGTCATTTATTAAATTAGTGACTATGTACATGGTTGGTTTGTCGGCTTGGAATGTCGTATTTGTCAAATGAACATTCTCATCATAAAAAAAGGTTCCCTCATCGCCGCACTTAGGCTGACAACAACAAACAACTAACCACTCTCGGCGATCATGCTTCACATAAGGGTATGAAAGATAGTAGACATTACAGGCTTGCATTGCCAAATGAAAGAATCATACTCGTTATATCGTTGAGTTTGATGAACCTAGACCAACTTGCATAAAGGGCGAGTCCTTACACCTGCAGGCTGTGTGAGGTCAAACCATTCACATTTGGAAAACATCATTCACTTAATACCAGTGTATTCAATCCTGGATAACCTCTAGCAGTTTTTCATAGAAATCGTGGGAAACATCGCCATTGTTGCAGCCTTTCACACAAATAACGTTGTTCTGCGTCGCCTTATTAGCACCATACATCACAGTGTGAGATTTTAAACCATTATCAACATATCCTATGCATACGACAAAAGATCATATAGAACCAATCGCAATACGACAAAGTATCGTACGAACACACAACATTTATAAGACAAGTTATGAGGTAAAAGAAATCTTTCAAAATAGTAGAACTTAACATTACATATGTTTGAAACCACTTAGCAAAATTTTGCTCAAGATTATAATCAATGTTTGCCTTTTCCTCGTACGGCATATGTACTTCGTTGATAAAGATTCTACATTTCATACTCAGACGTTAGAAGAAAAAAAAACAAGATCTATTAAAGTATGAACATAATAAATTGACATTTTAGATTGATTTACGAGATGTATGGTGCAACTTCAGGACAATTGAGTAAGATGTAAGTGTGAGTAGCATCGTACTCTTGTTCCATTAAGAATTTTTATTTTATGCTACCAATAATACGACCTGGGTGAGTGAAAATGGAGAAGTCGCTGATGAAATGAGGATTGGGGCCAACACCATCGTTATCATTATTTTGACCTTAATTGTTTAAAGTGGTAATGTGGTCTTTAAAATAATAACAACAAAACAAGGTAGTCTCCTCAACCAAATATGCATTGCACATCGAACCTTCGACCTTCACTTTGTTCCGCACTTTTGTTTTTCAAGTGCTTAAAGCGCCCAAGAAATTCATGTTGATGATAAAAATAATTTGATTATTGACGAATGACATAATCAATTATTTTTTAATTAAGAATGAGTAAATTACCTCTTAAATGGGTACATCCAACGAGATTGTACTAGGCAAGCGCCTCATAAGGCAAGTGGATTAGTAAGTGTTCTTTTGAGTCGAAGAAACTTGGAGGAAATATTTTCTACAGTTTAAAAATTATAAGAGGTATTTCAGAATCTAAATGAGTCATATCCTAGACTGTTACGCTTTTAGCTATCAAAGATAAAAAAAAATAGACTAAGCTCGCTAATGGCGACTCAAACAACAATCTGGAAGAATTTCCTGAAATGCGATTGGAATCTGTATTTGCATGAAAACATGACAATCATGTCTATTCATCCCAAATCGCTTTTGGCCTTTTTGGTCTACACAACTCTCGAAAATTAGAAGCATATCCGTCGAGAAAAAGCAAAGAATGTATCCACTCACATAATTTCTATTTTTAGGGCTGTCAAGAACGTAGCATGCTAGCAGATAATTCTTTAACACTTCATCCATTAGTAGAGAAGATTGGTGACAAAGTTCGCGAACATCTTGTCTTGACTTCACATTGTCCTTAGTCGTTCTTGGCACACTTATAATTGTGTTGAATATGTTTTCTAACACAATTTTCTCTATGTGCATTATTATGTCCAAGTTGTTTCTAATCAATTTTGTATTCCAATATGGTAATTCCCAAACCCTTATAAAATGTCTAAGGTTATGTTTTTGTGTTCCTACCACGACTATGTCGTTGCGTCATGTATCAAGAATGCGCACAAATTTTGCATGATGTTATCTTAGAGTCCTCTCCCAATAAATCATACAATGGTTTTCACAACAATTTATCTTCTCGACAGGTAGACCCAAACCTCGCATTTGTCATTTTGTTCAGTAGGAAGTTTCAACTAATGGGTTGTTGTTAGGCAACTCTTCTATGATGAATTGCATGAACCCATCGTAACAGCGTTCAGAGACATGTGTGCCGATTTTAAAGAAAGCAATCAAGCCTTGGCAGACAATTTATTCATGTATTCACAACCCGACCACAATTACTCGTTACTAGTGTCAATCATGTCATGTAGTTGTTGCACTTTGTGGTTTGGCTTTTTTCTATGTGATTCAAATTAAAACTAGGCCCCGCCGCATTGTGTAGCATCTTTTGGTAAGTCGACATCGATCAATCATAGTTGATGTCAATTTCGTCGTTGTAATTGTTTCGTAATCATTGAAAGTGGGTGTCGTATCCTGACCTTCTTTATCAATGTGTTTATACCAATAATAGTATTCAGAAATGAACCCTTACATAATATTTTGTGCTCGACAGTTTCAACGTCGACGTAGGGTAGAAGTCGATAGTTATTGCGATTACATGGGCAACTAATCTACGCTCATTGTGATAAATGATACAATTTGCCTTTGTAAACTCTATGAATTCTTTTACCCTCATAATAAAACTCCTTTTGAATAAACCCATTATCAAGGCAATTATACATCCAATCTCTATTCGCGGTCGACATTCCCTACAAATAATGAAGACTTAATTTAGATGTAAATGTTGACAATTCAGTTTTTATTTTTGTAGTTGTAGGACTAATAAATGCCTTAGGATAAATTTACAGAGGTTTGTCAAAGGTTAACGGCAATGCATTAAACTAAACTATGAATATCTGTTACTTCTAGAAAAGTTTCGACAGACTATCCCCTATAAAATAGACTACAAAAATTTCAAAACCTTATAAACATTAGTGGGAGAATGCCTAGAAGGTCTCACATCTCTTTAGTAATTCACAATATCATATTATAATAAATTAAAAGGCTAAATCCAATTCATATTAACAACTCAAGATATTCAACAAGGTGTGAATATGCAAGTTTCAACCAAAATAAAAGCATTAAATACATGAACAATGTCATTAATTGCTTCCCTACTTGGATGGTAAAATATCTAAAAATTGGTACTAAAAGAATTGGGTTGAATAGAATCTACTTTTCATTCTATTTTTTTCTATTACTTGAATCATCCATTGAAACCATAAAAAAGGTGTCATTAGAAGAAATGGTTACTAACTTTAACCTTTCATTTCATCTTAAGTTGGATGATAAACCAAATATCAAACTCAACTAATTGTTAGTTCCTAATTCAGATATTGTGGAAGTTAGCCGAGATTTATGAAGACATCATGTTTGGAAGTCAATACCATGGTCACACCACCTAAAACATACAAGCAAGTCTTAAAGGTAACAGTTATACCTAGGAATTCATAATCTTTGGGCCAAGCTAAAATTATGGATTATATTTCAACAATTTCATAATTTTCAATTGAAAAAAAAAACAAACAAAAAGTTCGACTATTTCACTCTCTCCAAGAAAATACGATTTAATAGAAGTCTTGTAGAGAGAACACATAATTATAATAGAAGTCCAACTTAATAAAAGCTCAACTATATGTCAACAACTTGTTTACAGTTATTGACATCATAATTAGAAGTCAATACAATGTATATTTTCCTTAGCAAAGTTAATGAGCACTTAATAGAACTTGATGAGAGAATATACAACTATAAACAACGCGATTAGAGCCATGGCAATACCACTTACAAGTTCAATGGTAACGTGGTTCCACAAATAAAAGACATTTTGTTAAATAAAAATAAGAAAATGATGAGTGCTAGATAACTTACCTTTCCACGCTTACAATTACATATACGCCCCTATTAATAAGTTATCATATAATAATCTCAAGGGTTTTTATGTCATGAATTTTATCATATAAAATTTATTACTCAAAATCAATTGAAATCGTGCAAAGTCATTCTTTGTATGTGACCCAATAGGCTCATGCAACATTGGCAGTAAACCAAAACAATTTTGGTACACTAATCATAAACGGTCTCTTGCAAAAGCATTATGACTACCTAAGTAGCATGAATATCAAAATCGATAAAATCTAATGAATAACATATATCATATCTTTTTGTTGTGCGATATCCTTGATTAAACATAAGGCATGAAAAGTCACCCTTAATGTTCAATCGTACTAATCTCAATCTTTAGGTGGACCAAAAAAATCCGAGTGACATTGATCATATCAATTCACTGAGACATTGCCATTTAATAGTCTAACTTATTGAGGGATCCACTGATATCTCTCTTTATATGAGAGGGACAAATTCTATCTTGATTACAAACCTTCACATATTTACATGGTAACCAATCACAATTTTTATAATTGTCTGGTTAAAGACAATGTTTTAATTGTGTCAAATTACTATACTCTTAATATTGAAGTCTATATTAATCTCAAGTCAAAAGACTAAATGATATACCTATCAAGAGTAAAACCTATAACTTAATCCATCGGGTGTTCTCATAGCTAGTCGGTCGATTACCTTATTCTATAACAAGTACTCATGATATTGATTCGTATCCCTGTATGCATGATCATCACATGACCATCAATCAAGATTCACAGTAGTCTTAATTCATTTTAGTTCCTAGTATAATGACTGAATAGGGACATTTTGGATATTTCAACAAATACCCATGAATCTTACTATATGGTAAACATGCAATTGCTTATAAATAACATTATATGATAAACAATATTTATAGATTGACCTAGCGCACATGGCCCTTCATCTCCCACTTGGACTAAGGTAAATCATTCATGTATCTAATACCTAATGACCTAAAAAGACCATCATGTTTTGCTTTTGGAAGAGCATTCTTCAAAGGATCTGCAATATTGTCTTTTGTAGGAAATATGCAAATCTTCATATCTCACCTCTCTATGATTTCTCAAATGAGATGAAAATGTTTATGTATATGTTTGGATCGGTGGTGTGATCTTGGTTCATTGGCTGCGTTATCGCCCCATTGTTGTCATAATATAAACAAACGGGGTTAGCTATACTCAAAACCACTCCAAGTTAAGAGATGAACTTTTTGATGCCTCCATCACTACATCGGACGCTATGAGATACTCAGCTTATGTTGTAGAATGTGCCACAATTTCTTGCTTCAAACTTTTCCAGATCAGTTCGCCTCTATTCAAAGTAAACACATATCCATACTGCGATTTGAAGTCATCTATATCAGTTTGAAAACTTTCATCTGTGTCCATTTACAATAAGCTCGTCTTCTAAGCTTCTATAGACCAAGAGCACTTTTTAGTCCTTCTTAAGTACTTAAAAATCTTCTCTATCGCTATCTAGTTACTTTCACCAGGATCAGACTGATATCTGCTTGTTGCGCACAAAGCATATGGATAAGAAAGGCTATGGGTCACCGGTTGCGACGTTTACGAAAGGTCAACCCCTCGATTTTTTAGTTCTTGGCCTCTATTCACACTTACACATGATATGCTTGTGTGGATAGCTGCTATGAGAGGGTGTATGGCATGGCGAAGTTTTGCGACTATGCCATTCTTGGCGACGGTGATCGCCTGAGAGAAGGTGGCGGCCGCTTACTAAGATCTTTCTAATGAGTGTACTATTAACTTAATCAAAGTCTCTCATTGAAAAGCAGGGTGCCTTGAAGTTTTCCAAAAGATTATAGAGTGACGAAGTGACTAGGGATTTCTCTCTTGTGTCTGCTTAAGATGCTCTGGTCTTTGGTTTACTCTATTGCAACCCCGATTTTCTCAAATATGCGCGATGTCACTGGTACTATGTCTCTGTCTTTGACCCATCGATTGAGGGGTGATTCTTATCGAATATGTGGTGCACCCTCTCGCCCTCAATCTAAGCAATGGAAGCTTCACCAACTTTGTATGCTTTCACCGTCAGGCGTATTCCCGTTACCATTGAAACTGTGGTTAGCATTTCCTGGGAGTGTTCACGTCGTGTCTCGCACGGGCCTTCATTCTTGATAGGGCTGACGCTCCTGAGACCATCATGAAAAGTAAATCTCTGGTCTTTGGACATTTTCTCATGTTCAGGGGGAGGACTTTCTTAATCGCCTCATTTTTCAACCACGGGTTAAGATGTGGCTAAAGTCTCTCCGATGGTAGGCTGAGGTTAGCGTCAATTACGATGTGTCGCTCGATACCGCTGAGAACCACCTGTTGTACCATACCAAAGTCTATACTCCGTTCTAGGAAGAAAAGGTAATGATCTTCCGGTATGGAATTTTTTTATCATTGTTACGACAAGCTGAGAGTAGTGCCCACTTCCTTGTGTTTGGGGGAGTTGGACGGCCGTTCAGCTCTTCGAGACTTTCTTTTTCGTAAAGAGTTGTCCCGCCTTCAAAAAACTGCTAGGAAATTCTACTCTAGGCGTACCCGAGCACTCATGCCTGCAGTCAAATCGATGTAGAAAGAGAGTCTAGGGGTCTGCAGTACAAGCTCTATACGGGACTAGAAATCCCGTGCAGATCATCCCCCGGATTGACATTTTGACTTCGGTTTTCGGGTTGCCTTTACTTTAGAGGACTATGACAATCGAATTGAAAAAAATGTTGTGTTTGGCAAACATCATCGGAGTTCCTTGAAGGCTAGATCATGGAGAGCATGTCAACCACTATAGCTAGTGCATGCCGTCATATTTGGTCCAATGCAAACGTTGTTTCTCAACAAAAGTCGTTCTCATCTTTGTTGATGATTTCACTAGGGGTATTTTTTCTGGAAAAACAAATAAGATACATTTTCGATTCAAAGCTTATGTAGAGAAAACAGAGTGGTCATAATGATAAGGTCCTTCGAACTGACAGAGGAGCTGGAAGCGAATCCATTCTTTCCTCGGAATAATCTTTTACCAATATTCAATAAAAAGTTAGCTACACCCTTCAATAAAATGGTGTAGCAGAGCGCAAGAATAGGACCTTGAAATGGCAAAAAGTTTGTTCAAAGGAAAAAGGGCTTCCAAACATGTTCTGGCCAGAAGGAGTCACTACAGCTATTTACCTTATAAATAGAAGTCTCGGTGAAGAAAAAGACTCCTTATGAAATATGAAACTAAGCTTGGAGTTTAAGAAGGAGGTAAGTAATTTGGAATCTTTGGGTCAATTGCTTATGTTCATATTCCTTAAGAAAAAACCAAAAAGTTGGACTTCTTCAAGCTCAAGCCCACCTTCATCATGCACAAGTTATCCGTCGTCTCCAAGTCCTCTGAGAAACGTCTGGTCCCTAAGAGAAATTGATGCTAATTGTCACTTTCTCTTGCTGCTATAGATCCAAAGTCATTTGAAGAAGCAGTGGAAGAGGAAGAATGGATAAATACATGCGTAGCATAAAAGGCAGTCCATTAAAAACATCGTACATGGGAGTTGGTTGATCCTTCGGCGGAAAAAGAGATAGTTGGGCTGAAGCGGATCTTCAAAACAAAGTGGAATGTGGATTGATCTGTGCAAAGGCGTTCGACGATCAAAGATTTCTCACAGCAACCAGGTATAGATTTTCAAGAAACTTTTGCTCTGCTTGCATGAAAAAATACTAGCATAACTGTTTTAGCTATCGCGGCTCAACATAAATGGCCAATTTTTCAATGAGATGTGAAATATGCCTATAAAAATGGTGAACTAAAAGAAGAGGTTTATGTTGAGCACTGGGATTTCTAGTCAAAGGAAAAGAGAACAAAGTGTATATGCAGCTCTATATGGATTCAAACAAGCGTCACGAGCATGGCACAGTAAGATTGACTCCTACTTCCATAACAAGAAATCGGAGAGTAGTGAACCAACTTTGTATGTTAAGAAGGAAGGTCAAATCAAAATGGTTTACGAATTCTATGTTGTGTTTATTTGTTGATGATCTGATCTATACTTGAAGTAGTCTAGAGATGATAGATAATGGAAATAATGCCATATGGTTGATTTTCAAATGAAAAACTGAGGACTCATTCCTTTTTTGCTCGATATTGAAGTTAGACAAAGTGAAGATGGAATTTTGATCACTCAAGAAAAATGTGCAGAAGATCTATTGAAGATATTCAAGATGCTAAATTGCAAGCAGGTAGCAACTCCTATGAATCTGAGTGATAAGATTGAAAAGCATGACAATGCTAAAAAAGAAAAAGTGGATCCTTCTATTTCAATTCAAGAAGTTGAGCGGCAATCCTTCTTTATCTTACCACTACTTGACCTGTTGTTTGCTTTGAATATGATTTCATGATTGATGCTGGAACCAATGAGAAGGCATTTTTTAGCAGCAAAGAGAATCTTGAAATACATTCGAGGCACGGCAAGGGAATTTTATAGAACTTTCCATTGGTTTAGTCGGAATGGAGAGGGATAAGATGGGAATGGACCTGTCGGGGCCTCCTCTACTTTTCTTCCTCACTCGCATTTGATCTGAGGCACGACAAGGGAATTTTATAGCAACTACCCATCCTAGCTGGCTTTTCGGTTAACATAACGAAGTAGCCTCCCTTCGAGGCCAGCTGTAATAAATACTCGATTCGCATGGTTTGGAACCCTCATGGAAGCGCGGGGAAGGAGAAAAGAAGGCCCCTTCCGTCTGTGACTGATTAGTAGGAGAGGAAAAAGATGATGAAGTGTTTGACTCCCAGGAATGAAGTTCTTGTTTTAATGTAGGAAATGGAATTGGATGAATTGAGATGGATAAGCTGACCAAGGGGATCGGTTGCAGTGGGCGGATATTCATGCTTCTCTCTTCTTGTAACTGATTCTATCGAAAATCAGTCGCAATAGAAATCTCACCTCTCTCATATAGGATTGACTGAAAGTACATTCTTTCTTTCGCTTCAGACTGATGGAATATTTTTTTCATTTCTGACCTGCGCTAGAACCCGGGAATACCATTTTTTACCATTCCATTCTCTCGAAAGAATAGAACGATCAATGGGCTAGAAAGAAAAGATTTGATAAGAAAAAATTGCCCCGAATAATTTGCCCTAGCCCCAAACCCATCAGTGAAGAGCTAACGATCTTAAAATACATAGGGATGTTATCAAATGGATGATGACGAACGAAGCAATCACGGACCGCTTTCTTTGAAGTGATTGAAATATATATGAGAATGAGTGAGTAATTGACTCACAACAATACGAATTCGAAGCTGAAGCGGCTTCGGTCACTCGACGAGAAACATATTAGCCTGGAGATGCTTGATCTCCTGCTCGGGGGGAGGGGCGGAAAGCCACTCAATTGCTTTAAGGTAGTAAATGCACTTCGTTCGTCTTAAGAGGAGGGAATGTGGTCTTCCTTCTACTAGATGCAGGCGACCGAGAGCATGGTGCCGGGGAAGCCCTTTATGCATATCCCAGATTCTGTATCACTCCTCGATAATTGCCTCTTTCATTTCTATAGCCATATGCCCTGCACGGTCTACTAGCTGTGGTTTCTCCAAGATCAGGGGAGCCCATCAAAATCTTTGAAATGAGGTTAGTGTTAGAAGCAAGGGGGAGGCAGCAGACGATACCGATCCACCAGCTGATCCCGAATAGAATGTGAAACTCAACCCTCCCGATCTTGATTTCTTGCTGCCGGTCATCCATAAATGAGGGATCAATGAAGGAATAACACTTGCCCGGTTGGGAAGTGGTCGGTAGATCGCCTCATCTCGACGTGATGGAAAGCCCAGAGAGTGGAGGAGTAGAGGGATCTAAGCAGCCATCCAAAAAGGGGGGTTATTTTAGGCCAACTGAACGTACCCAGAGAAGCTTACGGAAGCGGGAGGAGAAGCTAAAGTCCCTGACCTTGGCAGTCGAGTGAATTGAGTCCCAGAAGTAGGCTATGATGATTTGAGGGATCCGAGTAGGATGAGAGAGTAGAACACGGGTTCCATGCCTTTCCCTCGCCCCGGTCGAAGAAGGGTGGTGGTTTGGTTTGATTTCGGGGCTCTTTACGAAAGGAATTCATCTTTGTCGGACAGAGCTGGAGAAGACAATTGGTTAGTAGGTAAAGTCCATCTCCAATCGTCGAAGGCAGGCAAGACGGTGGTTCTCCATGGCTGGAGCGGATCAAAGCTTCGATGGAAAGATCGTTCCAATCCGTATCCCCCGCATGCTCGTTCATTAGATTCCTTAAGGGAGTCAGGGCCGCGTCTATTCATCACCCCATTGTTTGAATGTTTCTGATAAATCAAATGTCTCCAAGTCCCATACCCGCTCGGGCAGACAAATGACATTTATAGAGTAAGGGGGATCGACCGGAGGAGAGGAGGAACTGACGAGCAGCTAAACTATGAGCTGCTAACTCCTCGGGGGGAAGAAGCTTCGACTTGTAATGACCTAAATTTAGTAGTTGCAAAACTCAAGCAATGTATCAGTCTACCGGAAACCTAAAATCTAAAATGTTAATGTTGGTATTTTTACATTTTTTGTATACACTGTATACTTTTTTTCGGATGCCTGTACAAATTCTTTCTACTATTACTTGATTGATTTGGATGTATTATGTATGAATCGCCAAGTGTCAGTAGAAAAAAGAACTGGTGATTACCTGTGAAACTTGCTTCAAGTGAGAGACCGGATTGAGAAACTATCGCCCAAAGATGCTTTGACGAAAGCCGATCACCGATGGCTAAGATCCTTTCCTCTTTAATAAATAAGGCAAGGGCGGAACAACACTACACTAGTTGAAAAAAATAGGTAGGAATTTAAAAATAATATAGTCATCCAAACATTTATGACTACTAGTATTATAGAAGATCCTTTCCTCTTTAATCAAAATGGCTATCTTACTCAAGGCATTCTAGCAGTCTCTTTGTCCACGAAGGCTGAGCTCTTAACTAGCTTTTGAAAGGCATAGAAGGAACAGTTCTCGAATGGGCAAAAGAAGGAAGTCTTCGTTTGCAATCATTGGTTCTAGGACTGCTTTACCGAACCCGCGTTGACTTTTTCGATTTGATTACCGATGTTCTCGAATGTTCTCTTTGAATTGAAAGAAGGATGATATTTCCCAATGAAAGTGCCGATTGATAGTTCTGTTACAGAAGGGCTTGTTAAGTAACTGATTGATCTACGAATGTCGGGTTATATAATCTCCTGTTAGGCGCGCCAGCCCTATTTACAAGAATTATTGAATCAGAAGCATCTCGGGAGCCAATAGACTGTTTGCGACATGAAGAAGACTTGCTAGACCCCCTTATGAAAAAGGAATTTATAGAGTCAGATTCATATGTAAAGGTTAGGCACCTTCCCGCATTCGCACCTTTAAGTTTAGAAAAGTATTTCATAACTAATATTATATCTGATCTGCTAATTGAATTATATATTCTATCTCTTCCTTGGAAAAGGTGAATCTGAAATTGGATCTCCATGCCGGAGGAAGAATACATGGTCTAAGAAAAGGCTTAATCAACAGAATCCCCTTGCACGGCTCTTTTCTGTCTTTGAATGCCTTGTTAGTACGATAGATACAAACCTTTTCAAGGGTCTATTTTGATGCCGAGCATTCGGAATTGAATACAGAGACTAGGCTGCACATGAAAAGGAAAGGGCTTACGACTCTCACTAATATAGAATACGCTCTTAAGGTAGACCTTATGAGTCTTAGTTGCTCGTATCGGCTATTACCTCCCAAGCGAGTCCCTCGTCAGCGCCTGCACCTACTGCAAAAGGGGAACATAATGGAAGTCCAGGTACGCTCATTATTTATGGTCTTACTTCTTCTTAAATCAAAGAAGAATAGCCTTGCCTTGTCAAATAGTTAGGCTTCTTAGTAAGCGTTGGACTGATACGATCAAATCTAAGATTATCCAATGTAAAAAATAGACTGACTGGCTCATTGGCTCTATCCCTTTCTTCTACTGCTAGTTGTTGATGCGGACTTCTTATACTAATAAAAAGAATATCGAAATAAAAAAAAAACTAGTCATACAAACAATAGCTGTTGTTGCGCACTTCTTCGTATAATAGAAATCAAACTAGAGATGGGCGTGACTTCCCTAATGTTGTATACCCCTTCTTCAAATGCAGAGGCGCACCGCTTGTTAATAGTAGCGAAGTAGTAGCGCATTATCGTTTTGGTGTATAAAGATGGGCGTGACTTCCCTAGTGTAGTTGCGACTAACTATAAACAGAAGTAGTCTCGAATACAGAACTAGTTACGTATTAGATACATAACTAGTTCTATACGTAACTAGTTTAAATAACACTAGGGCGATCCTACTTGTTTAGTTTTTTGATTATACTACTATTGGGGTTACTACTTCTCGTATGAGTGAACGAAGTGGCCCTTAGGAAAGGGACACGAGAGAACAACTACCTAGTAGTTAACTAGTTATAATAAGGAAACAAGAGAAGTAGTCTCGAGTGAATAGAAGCGAGTGTTATGTGTATTTTGATTGTCCAGCTGCGTATCGAAAGAGTAGCATAACTTATCGACATACTAGCTATAAACAAACAGAAGTAGGAGCGCCCAAGTGAACGAAGTGGCCCTTTGGAAAGGGACACGAGTGAATAGTAGTAGTCTCGCAAACTAGTAACTAGCCTGTTTGAATCTATCAGAGAAGCGCACTGCTTCCTAGTGTAGTATCGAATATCGAAAGAATATAGTAAAGAAGATGTAGAAAATTTCAAATAGAATCGAAAAAACAGCAAGTCTTCTCCTATCGTTCGTGATCCGAGCCGTTACCAAAGCTAGCAGCCTTTCTTCCTCGGGCATAGATTCTTTGCTTAGCCGAATTTACAAAGTTCCAAGAAAAACTGATCCAAGACTACTAGAATTTAACTTGAAATATGCCAGAAGTGATCGGAAAGTAAAGTAAACCTTCCCTTAAGCCAAAGCGGCTAGATCGACTAAGTACCAGTATTGCCATAGCACGAAATAAGTATACTGCTCTAAGTCTTACTTAAAATATCATATCCAGGGTCTATCCTTTCTAGCAGGGTGACTTATTCTAGCACTTTGAAATTATGTACCTGACTCTTCTGTCTTCCCTTTTCCTCTTCACTGTTAGAGAAGAAGTGTGAGAAAGATACGCAATGGTTTTATATCCTAGAAAATCTCTTGACACAGCAAAAAGGTCGTTAGGATGGTAATAGTTCTGGGTACAGCAGGGAGATATTGGGGACAAATCTCCTTCGATCTACCAAGAACCTCTTCGCAAACTCTACACAACCTGTGTTGGATATCAAAGATTTCATAGTCGAAATCTTGACTCCTAATTTATCCAACTGGAGCTAAACGGTGATCTGTGATGAGAATATCATCACCGAGTATAGCATACTGCTGAAATGTCCTTCCCCAGCCAACCACACCATAAGATGATGTGAGAAGGCGAAGAGAGGCCAAGAGTCATAATAGCCTAACCTAAAGGCTGACCAGCCACAAACGAGACTTGAGTCTGGCAAGATTTACAACACGGTCAAAGAAATGCTGGAAGATTTCAAACAAGACAAGAAGCAACTGTCAAGGCATATGAGAAAGTCTCAACAACTCCCTTCAACTTAACCAAAGGCCCTGTCCGATCGAACATCTTGTTGTATCTTTTTCAAAACGGAAGCGGCTTAAAAGTGCCTTTGATGAATGTAATTCCCTATAGCAAAAATATGTCTCTTGCCCGCCTAGTAGGCTGGTGATTGGGGGAATCCCCATCAGGTCTGGAGAGGGGGACCAATGCCTTTCTCGAACCACGGTTCTCGAAAAGACCTTATTCCACTTCTCTCTCACAAACAGGAGACGAGGGTCTTTTAAGCCTTGCGACCACTGCACTAACTTATGTATAGGGAGGGGTAGGCTCAAACTCTAACCCATGGTAGAGAGGTAGAGTTGAGATCCATGGGCAATACCTATCAATTAGCTCAGGTAACTTTAATTTGATATCTGACACAACTGATAAAATACTGTCCATATCAGCGGGAGGAGAGGTAAGATCTTGTTAGAGCCGGAAGGGGATTAGCAATGTATGAATAAGTAAGCGGCTAGAAGGTGCCTGCCTAGGTGTGAGTAAGTAAAGGACTGGGAGCTTGAGAGCTGGTGCTATCACGGGGATTGGGATAGACTAAGCTTTTAGAGATAGAGAAAGCGTGACGCGAGTTAGTCAGCCAACCTTTTCGGTGGAATAAGTCCTTGCCTTTCTAAGAAGTAAGCTAAGCCATAGTATGCTTTTTAAGAAGATCCTTCCCAGTCCTTATCTGCATTATTTCTTGAATTGCGAGACTAAAGGATGTGAAACCGCTTTATAGCAGGAACAACAAGAGCAGCAATTATCCCTCGCTTTCTTTAAAGCAAGAAAAGAAGGCTAGAAGAGCAAAGCAAGCAGTCTTTCCCTTCTGTAAATTACTGAGCTATCTTTCATCTTTTGACTTGAGTACTTCCTTTCCTGATGATACTTCTCCGGATGTACTACTTCCGAACCTGCCGTTTTCTGCTTTCAATTCATAATCGGCTTGCCCGCTCACCCTCGGCGGCAGGTCTTCGCCCGCTTCACTTTCTTACCTTCATTCTTAGATGCTTTATCCCTCTCGAATTCAAGAGCTACACCGGCTACATTCAGAAGCAACAACGGCTTAAGGATTCACTTCGTTCTAAGTAGCATTAGCTGCATTCTAAGTAGGAATTATTCCACTCATTCTAAGAATAACTTTCTTATCTTAGCAGCAATAGCTACACCGGCTTAATAAGGAAGAGCGGAAGAAGTGGCTTAAGCTACTTCATTATCCCTCTCGTCTCTAATAGCAACTTTTCACAGAAAAGCAAGACCGCAACAATGAATCAACTCTAAACTACAAGAGTCCTCTCTGAAAGCAGGAAGCAAGGAAAGGGCAAGTTCTTTTAGTTAGGATGCCGCCAACAACAAACGCTCATTTCGCCCTCCCCGAGGAAAAAAGATCAGCGGTGGCAACAACAAATCAAACCAGAAAGAGCGGGTGCTAACTTAGGAATCAAAGCGTAGGCTGCTAAGCTAGGATAGACAGGTTCATCGATCCGAGAACAAGAACAGGCCAGTGATATCCGGACTTTGAGCTTAGCAGCACCGGCTGAGGAATTCATTTTTTAAGTTTGGCGGGAAAAGCGAATTGACTCTAACTTGTATATTCTATGTAAATACTCAGTTTGATTCATTCGTGAAATTCTGGCCTATTCTATTAATTGGATTAAGCGTTTTAACAACTTATCTGCTATAACAGCGGATACGCGACATCTCATTTCCTACTCAAGTATAAGCCATACTTATAGACCTCAATCCCTACATAAAAGGAATGCGCATAGACCAGGTTTGAAAACAAAGCCCCTCGCAGGCCTCATTTTAAAGAAAGGGGGGATTGGCCCTGACGGAGATGGCTTTTTTTATGATGAAACAAGCCGAGAAAGAATCAAACGACAAAGGTTTTCCATCCAAACCAAGTGGATCAAGTTCCGCCAACTACAAGAATGAAGCCAATACAATAGGCGGTATAAAGAAGACACTGGCTGTCGCCTCACTGAATCTGACAATAAGGCTAACTATGGGGTTCGACCTATTAGCCTCGCTTTGGACTGCTCTGCTAACGCCCGAGATAAACAACAACTTCAAATAAGTAATTAGGGGATTGAAATGAATTCATGCTTGAGTTCAAAATCCCTCCCTTCATTCAGGCAAGACTCTTCCACCATTACCACTTCGAAAGAGACTAGGCATTGATCGATAGTATTAGGAGTAGGCAATGACTAACTAAGAGGCGGATTTCACTCTTTGGAGATGGATTAGGACTGAGGTGGGCGGCTTACCTTATTAGCACTCCAAATTGCTCAAGAATAGCTAGGATAGGAGAAGAACTAGCTGTCTTGCCTTTGCCAGTGAACCTCTTAGACTTGAGGAAAAGGCCAATAGCCGATAGCTGATGTCATCTCTCTTATTCACGTTCATCATAAAAAGAGTCGGAACCAGAAGATGTCTTAACACTTTGATTTTGAAAAGTGGTCAAAGCAAACCAAGCCCCCAAAGAGGTTGTACAGGTCAAAGACGCTCCCCCAGAGCTGGAAGACAGAGGGACCAAGTTGAATGGAATGAAGGCTTCGGCTCCCTTGTCCCTTGGGCTTACTCCACTACCGCTCCCTTTTCCTCTCCTTCTCAGTCGAGATTTTTGAAACTTCTCCCTATAGTCGAGCGACTTCGTTCCTCTCCTTGTCAGTCGAGATTCTAAATAAATCTCTTGTTATCTCTTGATAAACTCCTAAACCAAACAAGCCATGGAAGATGCGACCCATAACACTACCGCATAAGGAAGATTTCATTGTTATGGACGCCCTCTCACAATTATTAAACATTATTTTTGAGGACATCTTCCTGACCCAGTGTCATGGCTTTCGAAAAGGAAGAGGACCTATTACCTTTTTCGCGCATGTGCAAAGTTGGGGAGAAGTTGATAGGTTAATCAAAGCTGATATAGTTGGATGCTTTGACAACATCGATCATGCTCTCCTTAATTCGAGAGTACGATTGAACATTGACAATCATAATGAAAATTAGGGCGTTTGTAACTTAATAGCAGCTTTCTTAAAAAAAAAGGATATAAATATAAAGGTCAAGGATGGGAACAATTATGCACCTCAAACAAAACCCTCAAGGCAGTCCTCTATCCCCCGTTCTTATGAATATCATTCTTCACCAACTAGATATTAAGATCCAAACCTTTATGAATATAGAACATAGGCTTTGATATGTGCAATATGCAGATAATGTGGTCTTCGCTATAATAAAAGGAGAGGATTCGGAAAGGATCAATCAACGCTTTCAACAACTCTTGAAAGAGGCTTTGACAGAGCTCCAACTTGAAGCAACCAGTCTGGAACTCCTTCGAGGAATTAGCAATCCCTGCCAAACCTTGGTTTTAGGAGTGCTTTTCTCAATCAGTCCGAATGGAACCGGATGAAAGCACCCATTAATCGATTAAAAACAAAAATGGAATCTCATAAGAGATACGAAAAAGAAAAGGATCCTACCTTTTTATGAAGGGGCGCTCCAACCTAAGGTATTCCAATATCTAGCTCTATACTCGTGTTGTTGCAATGCAAATGATGTACTCAAATATTGAGTAAATGTATGCAAACAAAGATTCAAGGTATTTCAATAATTAAACAAGAGACCGAATAGGAAGGGACGCTCGAATCCAAAACTTGAAAAAATCAATATGCACTTCAAACAATATCAACTAAAAATGCATATGAAAAGAGAAGAATGCCCTGGAAAAACAAACAAAGAATAAATGATCATAAATGAACCCCCTCGTCCTTTGTTTCATATTCCCAATCTTTATGCTGTTAAAAGCAGTGCTCCCCCTTTTCGTTGAACTAATTACCAACTGACCTTAAACCAAGTTCCCTTCTCAACCAAACAAGCCACCATTAATTTTTTTTAAGAAGAGAAGAAGAGCGGAAAGAAAAAAAATTGGTAATAAAAAATGGCCGATATGTTGTACCATTTAGTACTACTTGAACATCACAGCCCGCATTGGGGGAACTGAAGGCACAAACTGCCCAAATGTTGAAAGAGGGGATTGGCGAAGAAATGGATTCATTAGTGCGGGTTCGCACTAATCAATTACAATTTTCCCTGACGCACAATGTAGAGAATCTCGTCAATCGCTTAACACATACAAATACAACCAATCTTCCCGCCCTCTATGAGGTTTATGCAAATCTTCTCTTTCAGGGGACTGCGAGTCCATATTTCACTAAAGCACTTCGAGTTCTGGGTCAATATTGGAGTAGCGGCGGTTAATGTTAGTATTTTTTTTCTCCTATTCCTTATAAAAATTCAAACGTCTGCTATTGTGGTACGGGTTCTGTCTTTTTTGTTTCGTTTCCAATGTCTTTCTTGGTTGGACCAACCCAACCGGCCTAGTGATTTCTATTTCTGACAAGTATTTCAGCATTTTTAGAGCAAAAAGAGGAACTACAGGGATGAAATTCAAAGTGTTTCTTACGATTACGCCCAACAGCCCACTCGAGCAATTTTCCATTCTCCCATTGATTCCTATGAATATAGGAAACTTGTATTTCTCATTCACAAATCCATCTATGTTTATGCTCCTAACTCTCAGTTTGGTCCTACTTCTGGTTTATTTAGTTACTAAAAATGGAGGGGGAAACTCAGTACCAAATGCCTGGCAATCCTTGACAGAGCTTATTTATGATTTCGTGCCGAACCCGACAAACGAACAAATAGGTGGTCTTTCCAGAAATGTTCAACAAAATTTTCTCCCCTTGCATCTTGGTAACATTTACTTTTTCGTTATTTCATAATCCCTTGGGTATGATACCTTATAGCTTCACAGTTACAAGTATTTTTCTCATTACTTTGAGTCTCTCATTTTCCATTTTTATTGGCATTACTCTAGTGGCATTTCAAAGAAATGGGCTTCATTTTTTAAGCTTCTCATTACCCACAAGAGTCCCACTGCCTTTAGCACCTTTTATAGTACTCCATGAGCTAATCCCTCATTGTTTTTGTGTATTAAGCTCAAGAATACGTTTATTTGCTAATATGATGGTCGTCATAGTTCAGTAAAGATTTTAAGTGGGTCCGCTTGGACTATGCTATGTATGAATGATATTCTGTATTTCATAGGAGATCCTGATCCTTTATTTATAGTTCTTGCATTAACCGGCCCAAAATTAGGTGTAGCTATATCATAAGCTCATGTTTCTACGATCTCAATCTGTATTTACTTGAATGATGCTATAAATCTCCATCAAAGTGGTTATGGTATTTATTTATAATTGAACAAAAGCAAGGAGCCTTTCTTCTGTCCATCCTTTCCCCCGGATCGATAAAAAAAAAAAAAAGATTCCGAGTGCGTTTGGTAAAAGCCTTTCTTGCCTTTACCACGAGTCATTTTCCTTGGCTAACAAACATTGTCGTTTTGCCCATATCCGCGGGTCCTTCAATTGTGTTTCTCCCTCATAGAGGAGAGGAAAGAAGTAAGGTGGTATACTATATTTATCTGCTTATTGGAACTCCTTCTAATGACCTATGCATTATGTTATCATTTCAAGTTTGACGATCCGTTAATCCGGAAGAAACAAAATCTTTCACGTACTTAGAATCGAAAGTTTGCACTTCTCAAGGGTTGCCTCGTTCTATCAGTTAAGTAATCTGTCTATCCATCTAAGTTAGACCTAAGATATAAGGGGAGCACTTCCTCGTAGGGTAACCAAACCATGCCTTGAACCATTGATTTCTTTGTGCTCTCCGAACCGTCTCGATACTCACTTGCTCAATATCGAAAGTCTAGTTAGGGAGGCTGACCCTATAACTAACGCAAGCAGGGGGGGTATAACGCTTTCCTTGTGAAGCCTCTTCCTAACATTAACATTACGTGTAGATCGAAACTGAGAGTCTGGAGAGGGTCTTGTCACGAGTTACGCTAAGCATAGAGGCTGTGTGCCGGGCCATCTAAAGATGCAGATATGTGTGCTGAGGGATACTACATAGTGCCTTTGTGGGCATCCTGAAGAATTACCACCACAAGGCGATCGAAGTGAGCTGGCAGAAAGCCTTTCCAAACCCAAAAAAGACAGCTTAGAGCCCCAGTAAGGCTCGTAGCAAGGAAGAGTTCCATATGATATTAGAAAAGGGCGAAAGATAGTTGGTTTGCACCTCCACTTATGGTAACCAAAGTCTTTCCCGAAAAGGCGTGAAAGCGTTGAGTCTGTTGTGAGATTGGCTATAGGATAGAGCTGGTGCTTTATTTTATTAGGAAGCAGTTCTCTCCTTATAGGGATTTGAGTTGGATATAGATACGTTTTCTTAAACCCTGAGGGGAAAGCCTTAAAGGCAAGGCAGGTACTTCCTAAAGCCCTCAAAATCCCGTTCTTTACCGCTGTCACGCTCATAGCAAGGCAAGCAATGCTTTATCATACGCCATTCTAAAGATAAGGGAAGAAGGGAGGAAGGAACGCCATCCACGTCTTTCCAGTCAGAAATCCACTCAGAAAGCTTCACCTTTACTAGTGCGCAGCACCTTTGGCAGCCATTACTCTGCACTTCGATAGAGACGCCACCCACGCCTTAAGCAACTCTATCTAATACCAGTCCAATAGCACTACTGCTAGCTCCTCACTGCAAGCTTTTGATCGTTATTCCTAACAAATAGACCAAGACGGGTAGTAACTCCTTCAGATAGGGGCACAGCGAGGCATTCTCTCACGCTCGAGGCAAGATCGGACTTAACAGTTGGTCGGCCTCAGACTTCCAAGTCAGTTCAGGCTTACCTCACACTAACCAAATCACTTGAGAGTGCGATCCAATAAAGGATCGAGAAAGAACTAATTGCATATATAACTAATATGTTGTATTGGATCTGCTTCTATAGCTATAGTAAGGTATTGGCATTGAGGAAATGGGGGCCAAATGAGCCCACAAGCACGGTCCAGTAGGGCTAGTGCGGCCGGTCAGCCACCTGCTAAGATCCATTCCAAGCTTGAGGAAGAATCAGATATCACTAAAGCGTACACGAGAGTGAGGAGGAATTTCATGCTTCATTTCAAGTGTAGTAGCATCGAGGAACCGTGGCCCTGGGCTAGGGTGGGGTATGCCGCTCTGCTCCCTCTTGCTTTCTGTCTAAATAGTTAGAGATATATCTGGGCTATTTGAAATGCAAGGAAAACATAATGGGCTGGCAAGCTGGGCCGACGGGGACCATCGAAGAAGTGCCTCGACGCGCCGCAACCACTACTTTGATTTGACTTCTATTATGCAATTATGAACTCCACTACAATCTCTCGATTCTAATGCAACTCATCCTTTTTGAGCTGACGTAACAAACTAAGCGAGCCTCCCGATGAAGCCAAAAGAAATCATATCCGAATAGAAAAAAGAAAAGGTAGTTTCATTATGGTGGTATACCAGCCACTTGTTCTGGAACTTCCAGTTACAATCAGAGCATATAGATCCGTAAGTGGATTTGTATGTATAGCCACTTCAGTCTTGCTCGTCGTTTCTCGAATAACGTATCTTTTTTTGGGAACATGGTAAACCAAAAATCATTATGTGAGCAATTTTTCATCCTCCGATGCAGAAAATGCTCTAGTTTTCCATTCTCATATAAGGCCGGAAAGTTTATTGACAACAGGTTGGCACGAAGTGATTCATCATGCTCAAACGTGAGTCGATCGTTCGTTAGGGATGGTTTATAGATCATCGAATTCCCACAAATGGAATGAGAAGTGGGTCCATGTAAATGATCGACACCTCGCAAACGACAACGCTCCTTCCCCATATAGAGTTCGAAACCCAAAGGCAATCGTTGAGTGAACTGTATCTTCTTTGTGTTAGTTTACCTAAGCCACACCATTACTGCTGGGGTAGGGCTCTGCCTCCGAACCGTATGTGGGACGAGTTTACGCCTCATACGATTCGGGCCGAAGACCGGGAAGTTTAGGAGAGATGGGGCGACCCAAATAGAGTGCCGGTCGGGCGGGATAAGCTTGCTTCTTCAAAAGCTTATCCCCCCCCAAAAAAAAAAAAAAAAAAAAGAAACCGACCCTATAACGCTTTGCGTGCTTTCTATTCCATCCCATTCCATTCTGGGATGCGCGGCTAATACTAATCTAATGAGTGAAGTAGTTGTTGTCTGACCAATCAGCTCGGACACCAGACTGCTAGTGCTCGCCCATTCTGTCTCGCCCTAAATGGAATGGCTCTCTTAGTTATGCCGCGCCCTGACCTGAGTCCCCACGTCCGCTTTTGTCCGGCCGCTGATTACACGAAACCTAAATGGCTAAGTTGGCTTTGCCGAGACAACATTAAGGCCGTCCCCTTCATTCTATGTTGACCCCGGCCCGGGCTGGCTTCTTGGGAAGCTTGTTCCAACCGCGCTCATGTCCTGCCAATGGTAGTCGGAGTTCTCCCGTTCCCTGGTCAAAGGCTTAGTTGGATGCGAGATCTACTCTACGAGGAGCGGTACGGACGTAAATGATATCATCACGGCCACTCTTTTTGTACCGCTAGGGATGCTTAACACCACTTCGCCAATTGGCGTTACTTGCGCTTTCGTGTTTCTCAGTGTGGTCAGCACTGGGTGTTTCCGAGCAGCGAGGCTTACACCCATTCGCATTAGTTCATCCAAAGTTCCTTACCCTTATGCACGAATTTTGGAATAAGCCATCTTCCTATCAAGGTTATAGAGTCAACTGAGCATCTCAGTGGCGGGATTGAATACCCTGATCAAATCAAAGTTCACCCCGCCTGCCCTGAACAAATAGGAGGCTTGGGCCATAGGCCGCACATAAACCGCCAGGTCGCACGATAGAAGAACACCCAACATAAAGATGCACACTCCTCCATGTGAAATATGAATCTTCATTGGAGCTTTTTGGTAGTAGTCGTGACCAACAGCCATCAGCTGTCGGCTCGTTGGTAAGGCGAGAGCTTCAAGCCCGATTTTTGGTTGCACACCCCCCACATAGCACCACCCGATGAAGGGGCGGGGAAAGCTACAAGCCCAAAACCCTCGACCCTTCTTTCGAAATGGGGGTGCCCGGGGCTTCGCATCTTGTAATTTCGTCGTTGCTCATTCCCGTTAGGCCGAAGTGTTTGGCATTTCCTTCTCTGGGCACTCTCACGCTTCGTTGACCTATCACGTGGTAAAGAGAAGAAAGTACGAAAGAATAGTAAACGAAGCACACCACGGAAAGATTCTAAATATGACAAGTCCCACTTGGATTCGAGAAGAAGGAAATGAAGAACGGGAATGAAAAGAAATGAGGCGTTTCTAGCTCTAGTTTCGGATGAGCTTCTCCCAATTATGTCTGGTAATAGAACGGAGTGGCTTGCTTTGACCAACACTCCACTTTTTGCTCCGTCCATGGAGCGTATGAATTTCCTGAAATGTAGATAGACCAAAAGATTAAAAGAGTTAGCGACCCTAGAATAAAGTGGTGGAACCTAAAACATAGTAAACAAGTAGAGTTTAGAGAAAAACTACTAAAGGAAAATGTTTGGAATCTTGACTTAGATGCAAATACAATGTGGCTAGAAATGAGTAGTTGCATAAGGAGGGTGGGATCAAACATATTAGGTATATCTAAGGGCTTGGGACCTCCAAAGAAGGAAACATGGTGGTGGAACGAGGATGTTCAACGAGCAATTAAGACTAAAAGAGAGATGTATAGGAAAATACCTAAGTGTCAAGATGAAGATGCGTACAATCAATATAGAGAAGCTAGAAAACAAGCTAAAAAAGTAGTTAGTCAAGCTAAAACAAATTTCATGGAAGATCTATATACAAGGTTAGGTAATAGAGATGGCAAAATATATATATATAGGCTAGCCAAATTAAGAGATAAAAAGAAACAAGACCAGTCATGTAAGATGCATTAAGGACGAAAATCAAAATGTTTTAACGCGCCAGGAGTATATTTAGGAGAGATGGAGAAGTTAATTCGATAGTTTATTTAATGATGGCCAAGTTGATACTATAATAGATGAAAACCCACACCAAGAAAGAAATGTAAACTATACACGCAATTTTAGAATTGTAGAAGTTAAAGAGGCATTGAAAATAATGAAAATAGGGAAAGCATGTAGCCCAGATGAAATACCCATAGAGGTTTGGAAATGCTAAGGAGAAATCGGATTGACTTGGTTAACAAAACTTTTCAATAAAATTTTAAAATCAAAACGGATGCCAATGGATTAGAGAAGAAGCACGCTTGTGCCAATCTTCAAAAACGAAGGAGACATTCAAAGTTGCTCAAACTACCGGGGAATTAAACTTATGAGTCACACTATGAAACTGTGGGAGAGAATAATTGACAATAGGCTAAGGAGAGAAACAACAATATCAGAGAACCAATTTGGTTTCATGCCTGGGAGGTCAACTTTGCAGGCGATTTTCCTTGTAAGACGATTGTTAGGAAAATATAGAAAAAAGAAAAAAAATCTTCATATGGTATTCATAGATTTAGAAAAAGCATATTATAGGGTCCCTAGAGATGTTCTTTGGTGGGTTCTAGAAAGAAAAAGAGTGCATGCTAGATACATAGACACTATTAAGGATATGTATGATGGAGTAGTAACGAGTATAAAGACATTTGGAGGAGCTACAAAGGAATTTTCCATTACGATAGGACTACATCAAGGATCGGCTTTAAGACCATATCTATTTACTTTAGTTATGGATGAACTAGACATATTCAAGAGGATATACCATGGTGTATGTTATTTGCAGATGATATTGTCTTAGTGGATGAAACCAAAGATGGAGTGAATAGGAAATTAGAACTCTGGAAGAATACATTAGAATCTAAAGGCTTTAAGTTGAGTAGGACGAAAACTGAATACATGCACTCGAGTTTGGAAACACTAGACATCGAGATAACGGAGTGGTAAAATTAGGGGAAGTAGAAGTTCCTAAGGTAAACCACTTTAGATACCTTGGATCAATCATACAAAATGATGGTAACATTGAAAATGATGTCACACAAAGAATTCAAGTTGGATGGAAGAAATGGCGGAGTGCAACAGGGGTGATTTGTGATCGACATGTTCCTACTAAGTTAAAAGGAAAATTTTATAGGACCGCAATTAGGCCAGCTATGCTCTATGGAAGTGAATGTTGGGCGGTAAAGCAACAACAATTACATAAAGTGAACGTAGCAGAAATGAGGATGCTTAGGTGGATGTGTGGTAAAACTCGTAAAGATAGAATAAGAAATAGATAAGTAGGAGTAGCACCAATTGATACAAAGATTAGGGAAGGGCGGTTGCGATGGTTTGGTCACCTGCAAAGACGGCCTACAAATGCCCCAACTAGAAAACTTGACTCAATAGAAACTGTAGAAATTCGACGAGGTAGGGGCACACCAAAGTTAACATGGGATGCATTAATTAAAATGGATTTGAATGGTTTGCAAAGCTCGCCATCAATTGCACTTAATCGAGCACAATGGAAAAGTTTGATCCATGTAGCAGACCCCAGTTAATTTGGGACTGAGGCTATGTTGGTGTTGTTGTTGTTGTAGATAGACCAAAAGAAGATGGAATGAAGGGATAGGAATAGGAATTATATAGCTATTGTAAAAAGGGGCACCCGTGGGAACATCTCTATTGACAAACCATTTCAATAGTACGGGTGCTGCCGTGCCACGAGGCACGACCATGGAAGTAATGAAAAAGAATGAGTTTTGTAATTGGATCATCTGCTCTATCCGTTCGATTTTCGCTTCTCTAGAGAAAATAAGATGCTAAAAATGAAAATGTTCACAACGCATACCAAAAGGATACCCATTAAGCCGACCATGAATGACTAGTTCGAACACCAGGAGCGGTCTGATCCCTTATTTGATCTGACCGCTCTTATAAAATGAAATAAAACCAAATCGAAATAGTTCGGAGCCCAACTCCAACTACTTCTAAGATCATCTCACCCTGTGGTCGACAATCCATTTCCCTTAGTCGTAGGTGCTCGTTCTATTTGGATTTGAGGCCGGGTCTCCCGAGGTACATATGGCCGGCCCATCGGGTGTCTCGGTGAAAAAAAGGAAAAGACAAATTCCAATCACATCACCTTACCAAGGGAGGAAGCAGAATCTACTAGGTCTAATTCCGGACCATGCATATCTTCATTCATTCCCCCACAACTAAAGCTTCACTTCCTTCTAACAAGTGGCTGAGAGTTAGTAAGCTACCTTGGCCTCTTGGCAGGAGATTCGTGATCCCCCTCATTACCAGTCCAGTCGCGATACGACACCTGACTACACGAAACCCAAAAGTGGCTACGATCGGATCCGTTCGGATTCCACAGATCCGACCGATTGGGTTTGGTCCTATCCGAGCCTTCCGTCACGGAACTATAAAGAACTTTGAAGGACCGACCTCTTTTGGACGGTAGAACGGGGAGAGTGGGAATCGTGCCAATTCTCTCTCCGAGCACGAGATGGAACATCCAAATTTCAGACCGAATATATGTACATGACGGAACGACATATCAAACGAATATGTGATCTGATTTTGATTTTCTAGGCTGCCTACAGAAATAGTTGATCGACAGCATAACAATTCATTCTTGTGTGTAGCGCGTGGAGCCATGTCTCCCGAACGATCATAGTACAGTCACTCATCTAATATCAAATCAATCGGTGAATCTCACTTCCTTTCCCCCATACCATAGTCGGAAGGGTTAGCGTATCTATAAAAGAGAGAGTACGGGCCCTTACCCTCAATTGAGTTTAGATGTAGCTCGAATGACAGCCAGTGTTAAGCATGCTTCAAGAAAACAAACTCATTTTCCATGACATCAGTCACGACTATAAAGGGCGAAGCGATAAGCTCTCTATTAACAACAGGGGGTTGTTCTCCTTTGTCAACTCCTTGCTTGTGTCGTTGAGTTTGTCAACCGAGCCTAAGCAAAGCGTCACAACATAATCCAAAGGTTGACTTTGTCAATGCTACTAAGGACCGGGACAAGCGAACGAAACTCAGTAGAGGCTCTAAGAGGGGCTTACTAAGCGAAGGGTCGAAGGCTGCTTTGCTATCCATCCAATTATACCACCAAAAGGTGGCAGGCAAAGTTGCAAGGAGGCAGCTTTCTTTTTTCTCATGGCAGAGTGAGGGACACTATCCATCAGCCAATAGAGCCAGCTTTTAGTAAAGATCCGCTCATGCTGCATGAGGGGCGATAAAAGGCGGTTTTGCTCATGAGTTAGCGGTCAAGGGAAAAAGGACCCGCTGGCTTCTTTTCTTTCCAGAGCATAGCTGCATTGCTCGCAGCTCGCAGACAGATGAAGGGTGAAGGAAAAATCAGAAGCTAGTCTTAAGGGAGTAAAGTGCTATTTAGGTTTTGCTCTAGTATGGATCAGGTCTAAGACTCCATTCCAATGTAGCTTTCAGTCACATTCCAGCTTGTATTGAGAGGCCTTGAGTACACGTAATGATACTGAGTTCCGAACTTCAGTTCCATGTGGGCTTGTAGTGATAGGGGCCTATAAAAGCTTTGCTGGGGTTACTTTTCCTATTACATCCATACCCCATACTGAGAACTGCTTGGGGGTCATTACACTATGCAACTCCATCGGTGGTGCATGGATAAAGTTCCCATATACTTGACATTGGTGGCACTTGCGCACGTACTCGCAACAATCTGGTTCCTGAGTGCTCCAATGATAACACCGGGGCAACCTATCAATGGACAATGATGGATGGGATGGATATAGCCAGCTTCTAACAACTCCTGAATTTCTTAGCTCTTCTAACTCGGGCAGGGCTATTCGGTATGGCACTAATGCGGGTGGGTTAGCTCCTGACATGAGCTCTATCTAATGGTCTACCACCCTCCTTTGAGGTAGCTTCTTTGACAACTCCGGGGACATCACATCATTTCGTTCCTCAATGACTGATTTTATTTCTTATGGGAGTTCCTCCCCCTTCTCTTCTTCCACTAAGGCTCCCACAAAGGTGGCCTCTCCCTTTTTTTTTGCTCTTAGTCAGTTGAAAGGCCGAGATGGTCGAAACCTTGGTCTTCCCCATGTGCACTACGGGGAACATGCACGGGAATCCTTCATCCACGATGCTCACCACCCCGGGCATGGGGATTGCCTTGGCAGCACTCAAAAACTCCATGCCCAAGATGACTGGGAAGTTATCTAGTGGAACGACGGAGAGAAAAGTGGTGCCCTTCCATCCTCCGATGCGTAGCTCAACGTTTTTTGCCACGCCATGGATGGGCCTTGCCTCCGAGTTTACCTCCTTCATCTTGCTAGTGTCCATAGCAAGTTGGAGGACTAATCGCTTGGCCTCCTCTCCAGAGATGAAGTTGTGGGTGGCGCCCGTGTCGACCATAGCCCCTGTGGGCTAACAATTGAAAAAATGTTTACGTACATCAACTTCTTATGTGCTTAGCAACCTATGCTTGCCCACTGATGGCATTAAGCAGCCTAAGGGCCCCAGGTTGAGGCGTTAGCCCTTCTTCCTTCATTCTGGACCGAGTTCAAGGCCTTCTTTTATGGGCAGTCCCTTGCCCTAAGATTCCCATTGCAAATGAAGCAGTTAGTATTTCGGTTTTTGACTTCCCCTTGTTGGGCGACTTCTTGGACGCCTCCTTGTGGCTACCCTGATTCTCCCCCCCTTTATGTTATGGAAGAAGTTGTTATGTTAGGGCTTCGTCGAGGGCTCCCCTGCTTTGACATCGACAAGCCGCTCGGTCGCCGCCAGCGCCAAAACAAGGTGAAATACTCCACGCCATTGGAGTTCTTGTTCAGCCCACGATTGGAGCCTATCCATGAAAAGAGCGTGTCTTTCTCTGTCATGTCGGTTATATATAGCAAAAGGGAATTGCTTCACATACTCCCAGATCGAGCCCGTGTGCTTGAGCAGTTTTAGACTCTTTCTCGCCAAATACTCATAGTTCTCCAGGTGGAATTGTAGCTTCAATTCCTTATGTCGATCTTCCCATGTCTGGATGGTGCAGAGGCCCTTCTCGATGTCGTAGTGCCTCCTGCACCACCAAAGCATAGCGTCGTCTGTGAGGTACATGACGGCCATGTCAACCTTGGCTTGTTCATCGTCGAGCTGTGCTAAACCTTTTAGTACTCCTCGACTTGCCACAATCCATTTTCCAGTTCCTTGGCGTCTCGAGCTCCATTGTAGTACTTCGGCTCCAGGACCTTCATCTTAGTGGTCTCCCACGGAAAAACCCATTGTGGGCAACGGCCTTCTCTAGCACCACAATCTTTGCCTTCAACTCCTCCATTTTGGCCTTCATTGAGGAGGTGACTTCAGCCATCTGCGCCTTGAGTACGTCGACCGCACTCTGAACGTCGGCCTCAAGTACCTTGGCTAGCTCCGTCCATTCATGTTGGCGGCCCTCCATGGCCTCCAACCGTGCTTCTCCATCGACGACGGCAAGTTAGAACTTGTCCACACGCTCCTCAAAAAGGACAGGCTCGGCGGACTTGTCCCTTTTTGTCTTGCTAGACCCACTTCCCTTCCTCTCACTTGAGTCGGCCATGACAACTTTCGATCCCGACATAGTGCTTCACTTAACTCCCTTTCATTGGCTCTGATACCAACTGTAACAAGGTCACAACTAACTGCTCCATAGGCAATAACCATATGCGGATAACCAGATAGACATGATGGGTACGCCAATAGGGTCAGAGCAATGTGGCATGTTACAGATCCGAGTACCAATACCATAAGCTAATGGATCCTGTAGTATTGAGGATGGACTGGAATATGGCTGAACAGTGCAAAGGACTTCCTCGTAGAAATGGAAGGGCAGGACATTCGTCCTTCTAGCTATCTATTGGATTAGTTAGCAATTAGTGTCCAACTTTCTACGATTGAACATCATTCCATCAGGAAGGCTCGTAGGTATGAACTCCAATCGATAGCCATTCATACAATGCTGAAAAGAAGAATGGGAGTAGGGACCTTTTGGCATGACACTGATACAACTTAACTCCCTGTGGAGCCATCTCGGATCGACCACTTGCAGCGGATTTTTCGGATGCCGTTATTTTTCCCATTCCTTATTGAGTTCATCCACCGTGATCAAATTCAACGGTTGGCTTGCTATATTACTCTCGCCGGTGCGCGACCAAGAACTCAACGACTTTATTCTCATCACTATCACCCCTGCGAAGTACGGAGAAAACTCCTACTTCAAAACTCCAGGGCGCGCTAGTTCACACTGAGTTTTCATGTAGTCTCGTCATGTGTAGTACATTAGATTCCATGTAGTACCTTAAGGAGGACCGTGCCTTGATTACACGTAATGATACTGAGTGACGGAAGGTTTTCGCAATTTGCATCTTCTCGTCCAGAAAAGAAAGTGAAGGGGAGCGAACAACGAGTTGGAGGACGCTGCAGAGCCGCGTGATTGATCCATCTGCGCTATTCCCTAATTGAAGCAAGTTGGAATTTCAGAGCCGGCTTTTAACTGGGTGGGCTAGCAATCACTCATTTTTCTTATTAGAGCATGGGATTGGATGTTAATAATGAAAGACAGAACATCTATTAGGCAATCCCCGTGGAGTTCCTATCGATTTCTGATGGAAAATAATCCATCTTTCTCGGTTTCGCTCTTTCTCCCAATCAATCGCGGGGGTTTCGGGCATGATAACGCAAGTGCCAAAATCGAACAAAACCTCCGAACGTCCGAGGACGAAAGAAAAAATGCTTCGCGGGGAACTCGTTTCATGTCGGCGTATTCATGTCGGTTAGACGTAGGCCATGAAATCCATCACTATACCGAGCGGATCACGGGCATTCACATCTCGGTCAAATGTAACTGTGCGCGATTCTCTCATGAATCACCTTCAGCAAGGTATGTCATTCAGGGTCTGGACAGAACCCGGGGAGAAATCTTTCTTCATAGATACAAGACATCGTTGCTGATCTAAAAAAGATCTTATCCCGTGGGCGTTAGAGGACGTTTTTCCTTCTTCATTCGGTCCTTAGTAGCGTTTCCAAAGTAAACCTAACCGGTGACCTTTGGAAACGCACTAACATAAGGCAATGGAATCATCTTTCTAATATCGAATAGAAGAAGAGTATATAATTATTTATATAGAAGTATATTGAATTCGCAAGATTGTCTGAAGCGTGAATAGAATCACTTTTGTTCCGAATGCCTAGTGAGTTAAGCTAGTTCCTTTTTTTTCAAAAGCGGTCATTTTCTTTCCCCGGACCGATGACTCGGTTGTTCAGGACTGCTAACTATGTAAGGAGGATGTCGTCCCCTCGGGACTACCAGTAGTTTCGATTGTTTAATCTCATGCAAGTGCCAGTTGTGGTTGTATTGGCTGCAAGCAGGACGTAAGCGATTTAGGTGTGTGTTGACCATGCACTATGACGTCATGTAATGTCGTATCTATGATAGGGGTTGTGTAGTGATTGATCTCAATGCTAATGGTTTTCCCCAAGGCTCAACGAATGAATGAAGCTATGATCGTACCTGGATAGAGATGATAGTCTTCCTCTAGTGTCTCCAAGCCGGCAATAAAAGAATAGATAGGCGAAGCAGCCAATAGCTGTCTCTTCTCGCCTATCGATAGATAGCAGGTTGCGTCCAAGCTCAAACAATTTGAAACTGAATTGCTACTTTTTATTGTTATTGATAGAGTGGTCTTATCCGCTCCTGTAAAATCAAATCAAGAAAGTAAAGTCAAGGGTGGAAGAGAGAAGGAAGAGCAAGGGATTTCTCGTGACTAACGGCAAGAGAGATAAAGAAAGCAGCTGGACTGCCTTGCCGCGGGAGAGACTTTCTCCAATGAGAATTCCTAATGTTTTTTTCTGGGCAAGACCAAAAAAGAACTCGCCCTCTAACTCCATGGGATAAGAGCAAATTGCTGGCGATGAATTGGTGAATGGTGACTACACGGAATCTAAGGAGAGAAGGTTCTCGAACCGAGTTCCGACCGAATAGAGCGCGGAGCCAACAAATTCAATCAAACAGCGTAACGAGTCTAAGGTTGAAAGGAATGGATGGGCGTAGGCTTAATAGTGAACGCAGACCCCCTGAGTGAATCAATGACCGCATGAGCTGGGAGAAACTATAAAACTTCTTTATTGCGTTGCGAAGAGAGATCGAAGACTAAGATTTTTCGACGCAGTGTAGGCACTGGATGGAAAAGACAGAACAGAGAAAGGAACGATCCACCGGGAAAGGCATACCTCAAGGAGCACCAATCTCCCCCGACGAACATCTATCTGCACAAAGCCGACCCAGAAAGAAAGATGCAGGAAAGGGAATTGAAAGAAATACAGTGAGTGTGAGATACGCGGACAGGGAGTACGCAGCCGAACAACCGCAGGGGATTCTAGCAAAGTGATAGCCGAACTAACCGGATGGGCCACCCAAAACCTGGAGCTGACATTGAAATCGGAAATCAACGTCGGATCCGGGCTATTCGAAAAGCGCAGACTAAAGCTCCGGATCACGAAATGCAACAAGGGGCGAACCAAGTGCTTACGCGAAAAAAGAAGCGAATCAATCAGAATGGAGACGGGGAGGAGAAAAGAGAGAATTTCGAGCCTGCAAGCAGCAAGCAACAACTTTTCAGCCGTAGCAACAATCTACGGGTAGCGTGTTTCAACAATCTAGTCCTGAGCACCGTCAGCCCCTATAAGTCAAAAGCGCTAACTCCACGCCTTTCTATTTCTAGTTGAGTCAGGAGTTTCTAAGCTGCATCACATTGCCGCATAAACAATGGATCCGCTGAAGTAGATGAGCAATCTTCTCTTGAAAGGAATAGTGAAAGCTATGTCACTTGGAACGGAACTGTAAGCTTACTTACTAACTTTTAGTAAGACCACTGGAGTAAGCAAAATTCGATTTGATAGGCATGGTTGCACCTACGACAAGAGCAAGCTTCTAGATGTTCTTCGCCTGAACGTCTATAAGAAGCAACCTTCTATTTGGCCTCCGTACCAGTGGTTGAGTGGCTTGCTACTTTCAATCAGAAAAGAAAGATTGAGCAAGGCAAGGGAGAAAGAAGTTGTCCACTCTAGTCTGGGATCCCGCCGTCGGTCATATAGAGCGCTTCGCCCTCCACCACATATGTAGGAAAAGAGGAAATGAAGAACGACCATTTGCATTAGGTGGCGGGTTTGGCTAGGTAACATAATGGAAATGTATCGAACTGCAAATCCTGGAATCACGGTTCGACCCCGTCCTTGGTCTCAGGGAGTGGCGAGCAGCACAAAACTTGAATCAATCTAATGGCATAATATAGGGGGGCTTTTGCGCACTACGGCGCGCACAGACAACAAACATTTTGGAACTTCAAAATAAATGCAACATGAGAAGGTTTAGATTACGCTTCAATAGAATGAATTCGGTAAGGGTAGAATACGCCCCATGGTTGATCGAGAGTCTTGTGCCACTCTAACTCAAATCTTACCCATTCAACAAGTTCATAACAAAATGTTAGACCAAGCCAAGTGAGGCTGACATTTATGCATTGGTTTAGGAAAAGGAAACCCCAGCGACCAAGCACTCCCGCCCCTGACGGAACTCCATGAATATAAAGACCTAACAACCGCCAGGTTGTCAAGGACACATCTAAAGAGGAGGCGGGCATCCAAGGGCCGGCGAACGGGAACCGACCGAGAACCCAAATAGCTCGACTAAACCACCTCCGGGTCGGGATGGATGGAACTTATCAAAAATGAAAATCACGCAAGCGAAGCCGGGAAATGGATCGCAGCGCAACGACTAGGACTCGTGTCGGAGGAGTTTTGAGCTTGAGCTACCACTCATGCAGCGGCAAGGACCCGCAACTCTCGAAGGGGCCACCAACTGCCTGAATCACTGTAGCAAACCCTCCCTTTATTTAATGGGTAGCGCTTATCGTCTTTCAATCAACATAGAAGTGGTGGAGAAAGAAAAGAAAAAGGTCTTTATTGAAGAGGCTTTGTACTTGAAATAGGACTAATGAAAATCCCGCGTAGAAAATGCTTGACTAATAGGGGCGCTCTTGCGCACTACGGCGCGTTGAGCCAGCTTCCAAACTCCAGGGCTAACGCACCTTGCTTGACTACACTACACCATAAAGAATCAACCTGACGCGCGTAGGCCTTTAGATAGATTGAATGTAGTGTTGTGAAGTTCCGTCAGGCCCCATGGGTTTCATGTGGTTCTTATGATTCCGGCTTGTAGTGAGAGGTACAAGAAAATTACAGCGCTAACACATTGTAGTTTTGAAGTTGCAGCGAGCGGAGCTTGAAGAAGCGAGCCAAAGTAGATGTTGGTCGAAAACCTCTCTCATTCACAATGGAATAGAATGGTCTCGCTCGACGCGTCATTTGATTTGGTGTACATTCACCATTAGAGTTCTGGAAATTTTGAAACACAAACCCCAACCCTAAAAAAAATGTTACAATGTTATGAATTATCAACTTAACGCGCCCCCTCACTTCATCTACCGAAATTACTTGGCAGATCTCATGTATTTTACCATTCAACCAGCTAATGATCCTTAGGCTATACAACATGGAGCGGGCAGAGAGATGAGAGGACCACCTTTTCCTGCTTGCTTGATCGGGATTGATTCTATGATTGAATAGCAGAAGTGCTACTTAACGTAGTAGTAGAAACACAGAAAGACAGACAGAGAGGGGACTATCTCTAACCTGCTAACTCCTAGGATGAGAAGTAGGTCCCTTGTTTTTGGCAGGAATAGTCCAGCCTTTGCTGCCCCTCGGTAGAATGACTCTACTTAGTGAACAGGCAGGACGCGGAGATCGATTGATCAATATGAATCTCGAGAGTGGATGGTTGACCGCCCCCTTTCCTGGAGGCTCTCCGGCCAGGGAGGGTCTTGCTATCCTCACCCTTTCTCCCGATGTATGTGAAAAAGAGTGACGAACCCACGGTCAGAGGTTTGTCCGAACCAAAGAACGAGAGTCGGCTTCCTTAAGTCCGTTATTCCGCAGTAGCTCAGTGGTAGAGCGGTCGGATGTTAACTGACTGGTCGTAGGTTCAAATCCTACTTGGGGAGAATTTCTAGTTATCACTTTTCTGATTTAGCTACCCCTTTCTCCTAAGTTTCTAAACTAGTAGAATCGTGGGACATCAAACTCAAGTGGGAAGTAGATTGTTGGTCTTGTCAGAGCCTCACTAACGTATAAGTGAACTTGGTTCATTCAATTCTTAGGGGATCCACTGGGAATGAATGGGAAGACTTGAGTAGTATCTTCATTAGCCGGAAGGAATTAGTGTCCACTAGCGTCATTCGAAGAACGAACGAGAAAAGGGTTACTTTTTAGGTAGGATATCTGGATGCGGCCCAATGGCTAAAGTTCTGCCAGCTTCTTGTAGACTGGTAGTCTCCAAGTGGTTTTTGGGAAGGATGGTTGAGTTTTTCTTCGCCACTAGTGGCAAAGAAGTTCTTGGTAATTTGCAAGGGGGAAGGAAGATCTCCTCTCATTCAGTGCCCGCGGTGAGGCGCAACCCACAACAAACGAAGGGGGAAAGCTTGCTTGTCGTAGCCCTCTTTGATTTCAGTAGACTAGGCTTGGTAAGCGTAAGCTATTTTAGTAGTCTTGCTGCTTCGCTCAGCAGAAGAGTATGAGCAGTAGGTAGCTCAGTGTCAGTAAAGGGAAGAAAACAAACATGGTCATTTTAGGAACATGGCTCGTTCATTCACTTGCTCATGAACTCGCTGCTTCATCGAAAGCGACTAGTCACCTCCTTTCCTCTGCCGAAAGATGCTTAGCCATAAGCGACTCAAGGGGGTTGGGAAGGCCGACGAGGGGTAAGCTGTCGTAGAAGCTTTGCCTCTTGCTTGATAGAGATTGTTATGAACTGACTAGATTCTTCTGAAACACTAGCTAAGCTAATAGTCTTAGTTCCCTTCAAACAAATCATTAAGAATGAACGTCGCCCTCGTTCTTAGAACCCATTGAGGAGGGCCTCGGTCCGGGAAGGGGAGAGTGGCTGAGTGGTCGAAAGCGACACACTGTAAATCTGTTGAAGTTTTTCTACGTAGGTTCGAATCCTGCCTCTCCCACTTGTTGTAGATTGAAGAGAAGAAAAAGGAGGCATTCGCCGGCGTAGGAAGGCCAACTGAGTGAAGCTCTTTTTATGGATTCCCCATCTATATCCAGTCCGAACAAGAATAGAAGCGAGTCGCTTCCAGCTTGGCTTGTAGTCGTAGTCTTTTAGTCTCTGTAGTTGGCATTCCTACACGCATACGATAGGCGAAGGACGCACGCCCCTTCATAGCGCCTGGGGAACACAAGTTTGATCGAGGATTTGAGAGGGAAGGTGGAAGAAAAGGCTCGGGATGGATTTAGGAGTCTTTGTGCGAGTCGTATGCAGTGAGAGTCGAACGTACGGTAATGAGGGGGTTCGCGTCTATACATGTAGTTTGGTGGTTGGGCCTACCCACCCTATTTGTTCCATAATCTATGGGTCTATTGGAGCTACCCACTTCGATAAATTAGCCAAGATTTTGACCGGTTACGAAATCACTGGTGCTCGATGTAGTGCTATTTTTATGGGGATTCTATTTATTGCTATAGGATCCCTATTCAAAATCACTGTAGTTCCTTTTTGGGCGTCTGTAGGACTGACGGCCGCCCATGGGTGGTAGGGCAGGGTTGGTGGTACCGCTCAGATTGTGGCCAATCTTTCCTAACAGCGCGCGGGCCGGGCTTAGAGCGCGTGAAACTCATCACTACCTCGTAAGGCCTTTGAGACCATAGCATCTTACACGAAAGTGTCGCTTTCTCTGGAGTCTTGTCACACAACTGCCCGCTTAGAAGAGCCACTCGCTCTGTAGTGTTGTCACACAAGATAAGCACGCCGCCCGCCCGCTTTGGCGGGCAAATAAAAGTTATCTTCTCGGTCAAATGTCCACCCAGTCAAGTGCAAAAACACGGTGGAATCACGCAACGCATTCGTTGGTGTGCTTCCTACCCACGAGGAAAGAAAGAAGAGCGACAAGGTTCGGTTCAGATTTGATTGTTTGCAGCATGGGAGCTGATTACCCAAAAAATCCCTGGGAACAATGAAAATAAAAAGATATCTCGGTAACGAAAACCATGGGGAGCTGTATTGGTGAGATCCAATGGTGAACAGCTGCCCCAAAAGAAAAACCGCCCGGAAGTCCGAGGACCTTTAGTATCATACCCTACCCCCGAACCGGCGGCCTTCGTGCCAAGCAAGACCGCCCTTGTCCTTTCCTTTCTCCATTCGGCCTCCTTCTTTGCTATGTTCCAATAGAGTCTAAAGCAAAGCTAAAGATGCAGGAATAGGAGAGCACTCACTTGGGGTGGGCTTACTACTTAAATGCTTTCAGCAGTTATCCGCTCCGCACTTGGCTACCTAGCGTTTACTGTAAGCACGATAACTTGTACACCAGAGGTGCGTCCTTCCCGGTCCTCTCGTACTAAGGAAAGGTCCTCTCAATGCTCTAACGCCCACACTGGATATGGATGGAACTGTCTAACGACATTTGGAACCCAGCTCATGTATCGCTTGAATGGGCGAATAGCCCAACCCTTGGAATATACTACAGCCCAGGTAGCGAAGAGCCGACATCGAGGTGCCAAGCCTTTCCGTCGATGTGAACTCTTAGGGAAGATCAGCCTGCTATCCCTATAGTAACTTTGATCCGTTGAGTGACGGCTCTTCCACTCGGCACTGTCAGATCACTAAGGCCGACTTTCGTCCTTGCTCGACGGGTGGGTACTGCAGTCAAGCTCCCTTATGCCTTTTTAAGTAGAGAGAGAAATAGATAGAGGTAATCTATTTATTATGAATAAGAAAGAGATCCCGATAGCAATAGGAAAGAGAGAGAATACCATGTCGAAAGGATTCTGTCCATCAATCCTATCCTATTTTTGTACACATTGAAGGAAGAGAATCAATAGTCTCAGGGACATGCCCCGTATCCGCTGCAAGCGAATACCTGAGTCATGGGACATTCCTTTCTTGCTATACAAAATTTGAGTGAGTTTACTTTCTAGGAATCTTTCCACTCTTCTCTCGAGTGCTCGAAAAGTAGCTTAGGTAGCGCTCAAAGCGAGATATTATGCTTCTTTCTTTATCTTATGTTATTCCTACCCTAATGGTTCAAGAATAGGTAGCACGGGTCACAAGCAAGCGAGCTAGATCAAAAAGGTATCTATAAAGTCTATCCTAACCCACCACCCTGATTTATTATTTTGGTTCTTTAGACTCAAATAGTTGACCAGGGGGAGTAGGATAGTCTCGATCATGTGAGATAATTAGGTATGGAAAACTGACTCACATACAAAAGATTCATGCTAAAAGCAAGTTGACTTTGACTGGATTATGTCTACTAGCAGCTATTGGAATGGGGGACTAGCCAGGCAATGTATTCAATCGATTACTGACAGTGACTTCTTGATTCTTTCCTGTCCAATTCCTCATCCCAAGCATAGACCAGCTCCTGAACCTGTAACTCTATCTTATCAAAAATTGCACAAGATAAGCAATATGATCTATTGCAAGCTAGGCCCGGCTACCTTTTGCAATTGGAAAAGTTATATGTCGAAGCTAGGTTCAGGGAGCTGGCCTCGAAGCAAGAAAAAAAGTCATGCCTCAACAACGTGGTAGCCCCATTTTCCTAGTTTGAACTGCCCGCCCTATCGGATAAGAACAACCAGGTGAAGACTTTTGCAACTAGATTGGTTTGATTACCGGAGGCATAAGGATAGCACTCAGCCTGCTGGGTTCGGGAACTTCGCCTATCTCAATCCTTGGAAGCTAGTTTGAGGTTCACCGATTGACCTAATTCTATCAGTAGTTCGAGCGGATACCACCCCGAATGCATAATATACCGTGCTAGTTGATCCAGATCCTGCAGCTTACCACCCACTTAGCGTGTGAACACTTTGTTTTTAATTAGCATATGGGCCAGGACCGATTGGTTGGGTGGAAGCTGCATATTCTTAAGAAGTTTCAGCAGCACGCACCTTCCACCCCGAGTGGACAGCTTCACCCCTGTTATCATGAGAAACCGCGTTCCCATCAATCATGGTAAGATGTTATGTTCTGGACCGGGCATGAAAGATGCGGCTAAGGCATGTAGCGGCTAGTCAATTTGACCTTTCCCGCTGGAGGGTTCTGTAACCATTAGAATCTTTCGAGGGCTTGGTGCTGGTAACTACGTTTCTGCTATTTATCAAGAGCCTTTCCTACCTTTTCTATTCGCCTAACGTATAATTCTAAAACATAGAGTTTCACCAACTAGAACCAGCCAACAAATTTAACATATCCTCAAGCCTAGCGGTGGGAAACCTATATTTGACGGTGATTTTGTTGATGGCTCTACTATCTACACACATCCTCCAAGATCCATCCTTATTAGGTGTCAATAGGACAGGTACAGCACAAGGACTACGACTATTTCGAACAAAACCTTTTGCTAGAAGCTGTTCCACTTGCCTATTTAACTCGGCACGCTCCTTAGGGTTCATCTTAGAATATAATGTGGAAAGTTAGGCAATTTAAACCCAGGAACTAAAAACAAACATGTTGGATATCCCTCATGGGTGGTAATTCACTAGGAAGCTCAGAAGGCATGACATCAAGGAACTCCTATAACAACTTACGTACCTCGGGAGGAAAATTAGACTCAGACTCAGTGGAATCAGGAAGAGTCTCGTCTCGAAAGACCAATTGAAGCTTTGGGACTGGCTTTGAAAGAATAGGACTTACTATACCATGAACAGACTCCTTGTCAGGAAGAGATAAATAAGGCTTTTCTGGCTTCTCTCTATCGCCTTCTCGATGCTTGGGTCTTCGTTGGGCACTAGTTGCCCATTAGCTGTTCGGTGTGAATAAGAAAGTGTCGAGTGATTGAGTCTTTCGGAGGTGTGGCTAGCTCTGGGTCAGCTATAAACTCTTGTTAAAGGAGTGAGGGAAAAGCAATTTATTTAGCAGGCAAAAGGCCAAGGCGAGCCCTACGGCTATTCATTCAGCAAATTGCCACTACCTTCTGTGTTAAGACTTATATTCCGCCAAATCTTCTTCTCCAGATTCCACAAGAAAGGGATCATTAGGCTTTGCCCAACCTCCCTTCAGGGATCACAGAGTCGGGTAGATCAAAAGCAGATTATAAGGCAATCAGGTCAGCAAAGAGATAATCGATTTGAAAGCTAGTTAGTTTGAAAGCCAGCATTAAAGTACCTCACCCCGTATCCAGCAGGTAAGTTTTAAGTAGGTACTTTTTGCTTAAATTATATCTGCAGTTCCGGCAGGCACTAGGGGCGCCTGGAGTCTTTCCTATCTGATATGCTGGAGAAGTTCTTGAAAAAGAGCTTATCTCTTAGGGAAAGACTCAAAACCCTAAGATCCATTAAAGCATGAAAGTGAAAAGTCATTCCTTCTTTTTCCGGTATGCCTCTTTGCAAGCAAGCAAGATGTGCCACGCACGAGCGGAGCGAAAACTCGGGAATTCCTATTTTGAAAGCTTGCGAAATATTAGATTGTGGATTGAATATACATCCATGTATTTCTTGTTCCACTAGCTAGGACGAAACTAATTCTCACATGTCCATTTCTTCATTATTACAATCTTCTTTCTTTATGTTAAAGAACAAAAGCTACGCGCAAATTCTCATAGGATCTCGGTTATTCTTAACAGCGATGGCTATTCATTTCAGTCTTCGGGTAGCACCACCAGATCTTCAACAAGGTGGAGATCCTCGTATTCCATATGTACATGTTCCTGCGGCTAGGATGAGTATACTAGTGTATATTGCAACAGCTATAAACATTTCCTTGTTCCTATTAATAAAACATCCCCTTTTTCTTCGCTCTTTTGGGAACCGGTACAGAAATGGGTGCTTTTTCTACGTTGTTTACCTTAGTGGATGGGGGGTTTCGGGGAAGACCAACGTGGCGCACCTTTCGGGTGTGGGATGCTCGTTTAACATCTGTGTTCATCTCGTTTCTTATTTACCTGGGTGCACTACGTTTTCAAAGGCTTCTGTCGAACCAGGCTCCCATTTCAATCCGTCTTTGGACCGATCGATATACCAATAATCAAGTCTCCAGTCCACTGTGGAATACATCGCATCAACCTGGGAGCATTAACCGATCCGGTACATCCACACATGTTCCTATGCCCCTTCCAATCTTGTCCAACTTTGCTAACTCCCCCCTTCTCAACCCATATCTTGTTCGTTCTGGAAACACGTCTTCCTATTTCATCTTTTCCCGAATCTCCTCTAACGGAAGAAATAGAAGCTCGAGAAGGAATACCAAAACCTAGTTCACTCGCTGAGATTGACGGTTGCATCCATGGCTGAATGGTTAAAGTGCCCAACTCAACATTGGCAAATTCGTGGGTTCAATTCCTGCCGGATGCACTTTGAACGTTCAATTCGATTCCCAACCAACAAATAGAAGATAAGAGTTTGCATTAAGGTAAAGTAGTGTAGGTTAAGTTAAGAAGATTGCTAACCTAAACCTAAAGTCGGTTTTGTATAGAAGACAAGAGTTTGTGTCAAGGTAAGTAATTCAAAAGTATAGAAGAAACAAGGGTCAAGGTCAAGGTTGTTTATGCGAGTTGTGAGCGAGGCACTCATGTTTTCCGGCAGGGCACGACTAAAATGTCTTTAGTGTATGGCAATAGTTGTTGCTTCAGTCTCTGACTAGCCTTCTCCTAGCTCCTTTAGTTATATCAGAATAGCTGTCCTCGCCTTCGGCCTTCGGACTTAAGGAACACATAGAATACTGACTTCTTATAGCTTTTGAATTAAGAACTTGGGATATCGCTGAAAGCCGACTGGCACCATTCCTTGCTTCACCAGACGGCTAAAGCACATAATCGACTTGACTTAGTGACCACAAGCGCGTCTAGCCCTTCTGATTTCCGCTTAAAGCAAGGACTTAACCGCAAATAGACTAATGACAGGCACCTTTGTTGACTGTAGGGAGGCCCAAGGTTCAATCATTCGACAGGTAAACAAGTAGGAGGCGCTATAAGCCCTGCTATTAGTTGGCTTGGCTAGCCAGCTGAAAAAGGCAAGGGAAGAAAGAGAAAGCAGGCTGAAAAAGGCAATAGGTTAGCGTAGGCGGAAAAGCTGCCAGCGACTTCCAAACCTTACCAGCAAGCCTTACCGTCTAAACCTCCCTCTCCTGTCAGTCCAGTCCTTTCTTTCCCATACGCTTTCTTGCCATGGCTGCACGCCCCACCTTATCAGCGGACTCTTACGAGTGCGTCGGGTCAAGTTCTTCTTGCGAACCGATTTCCAAAACCCCTTCAGTAGGGCGTGCCTCATAACTCTTTAGATTAGTGTTCACCCCAGAGTGAGTCGAGATAGAGGCTTCCCGTGCCGCCTTAGCTGTGGCGGCCCTTTTGGCCATGTTCATAGGCAGAACTGGCGCCTATGATTCTTGTCATGGCAATAATAACAAGAGTTAGGTAGGGTTAGATATGAAACGCGTATTTCTTTGAAATAAAATAAGCGCCCCTTAGCTTTTTGAGCTCTATAATGAAGTCCGAGAGGTCCTGACTCGAAGAAAGTTCAACACAAATGCGGCGTGTAGGTCGGGCCACGAAGCCATTAGGGATTTCCAAACACAACACTCTGTCTGACATAGCAGCAATCTTTTCTATGTGCGGAAAAAACACCAAAAGGAGAGAGGGAAACTCAACCCACACCAGTAGGAGGCTACGTTGAGCCGGGTCGAAATCAGTAGACCACTTCTGTAACATACAAAAGGGAAGTACCAAAGACATTCCACGGGATCTTCTCTTCTCAAGGGTCAAATTTGTTTGGGGTTTTTCCATTGAAATAATATTCATTTGTTTCATTCTTAATCCATAACGGCTCCTAATGATCTAACATCCATTGATTCAACGTAGAAGCGGAAGGGGGATACCACCTGCAAAATCTCCTATAGCATACAACTGACCAAAAGAAGAACAAGTGGAATCGAAAACTTCATAAGGAAGAAGGGGTATGGGGGTTCAAGCTATATATTCATTGATATTAAAGAAGTTGAGGCATATCAAATCTGTGCCATTTGACTAATGGAACTATCAATCTAGCGTTCAAAGGAATCCTTTCTATCCTGTGAGCTCGAACCGGAAGTTCAAGCCATGCTCTTTCCCAGTCTCCCTTTAGACACTGCTTGATTTCTTCCCCTTCCGATGCGGATCTAACTCTCTATTTTTTTGAACCAGCTCAACTCTCCATCTATGGCTGCATTCGAGCGGGAAGAGAAGTCGAGCCCACCTTTCTCAACCCCGGCTCGCTAAGGTGTTGATTTCCATGGATCCTTATTAACTTTGATTCGTGATGGAAAATGTCCCCTCGCGATAGATTGAGAAAAATGAAAGGATGATTAGATGCGGGGAAGAGGGGAACGAGATGGCTGGCTAAGCTGGTCCACCAGGACTCATTTCCGGCCTGTAGATGGATTGTATGGATGGTTCGGGCAGCTGGTTTCGGAACCACGAGCTTCCTGAGAGGGTTTGAATCAGTTTCATTGTTTGAAAACGCGGATTTGGCTCACTGTCGATCCATTGACCGGTGGTTTGGTTGTTCTTAAGGCTAAGGGATGGTGGATAGGGGTAAAGAGAATAAGGGCTAAGACTTAACAATTCCACTTTTGATCCCGTCCACAGGTTCGGTGGTTGGTGGTTCCCCTTTATCTAGCTTTTTCTCCTTCTCTACGGAGAATTCAAGCAAGTCATTTCAGGATCAAAACAAAACGATGGTTAGTTCGAGTCAGCTAGCTGCTCATTCAGTTCAGGTGGAAGGAAACACGAACACTAGGGGAGGTCTGCCCATATTGCTTGGCAATAAGATCAAGAGATGGGATTTCGCTGGCTTATCACCTTTGCGGTTAATATCAATCAGAAGAGGCGGGTTGAAGACTTTGAACTGCGCACTCGGGGAAGTAGAATCTCGACCTTTTTGAAATGCATTGTCTATGCGGGTTTCTTCTCATTGGATGTTAGAGAAGATAGGTCAGGCTTGGGCTGGGTCATCGGGATCAGAAAAGTCTGGATAGGAAGACGAAGAGGGCTTGGACCCGCCTCTGGTGATGAAAATGATGGTGATCCCTTGGATGTTTCTTCCCTTTCACTGACTTCGAAGCCCTGCGGGAAAAAAGGGGCTTGCTTTCGTCTCAATAGGAGAACAACTGATAGATTGCCTCTATCGAGGTTCCCGGCACCAGAACAGGACCTAGTAAGATATTCCTCAATGTAGATGAGGATGTAGTGCTGGTTGCTTCATAGCCAGCTGGATGACTTGGAAGAGAGAGATAGGGAATGAATGGGGTGGTCGTGAAGAGAGTGATGGTTGATCCTGACTCCGCTTCTCATACCTATGTCCACTGTTGAATCGTTAGGCATTCCCAAAGAAAACATTGGAGGAGCACCTATCGAGGTATATGATTTTAGTTCGAATTGTCAAATACATATTTGTAGGAATGGGATGGTCAGTGTCAACTGCAACGTTGGACCTTTCAAGAGTCCAATAGAGTTCCAGGTTGTTTTTGCACCGATGACATATCACGCTCTTCTGAACAGACCATAGATTCATAAATACCAAGTGGTCCCATCGATATACCACCAATGTATTAAAGGTAAAATCAAAGGAAAAGAGGTACGAGTACCCGCGGCAAGCACTCCCTTCAAAAGATAAAATCAAAGGAAAAGAGGTACGAGTACCTAGTGGACAACTTAGC
Organism: Stephania yunnanensis; assembly: GCA_039657365.1. Taxonomy (NCBI): domain Eukaryota; kingdom Viridiplantae; phylum Streptophyta; class Magnoliopsida; order Ranunculales; family Menispermaceae; genus Stephania; species Stephania yunnanensis. The sequence continues at coordinate 36,108,798 of CM077580.1, forward strand.
TTGACGGTGAGACTACCTATCGTGAGAAGGGGCTAGAGCAAAAGCGGTTATTCCTGGAAGGGGAGAATGTTAAGAGTGAAGATGAGGATGAAAGACCAAATGATAAGTAGTGTCCGTGTCTCTTCTGTTCCACTCCTTGATGATCTCTTTGAATGTGGTATGGTAAGTACGGTTCTGGTCTTGATTGTAAGTGGGGCTTGTCGCTTCAATGGGATAATTGTTTGTTTATAGGTCATGCCATCAATTGCCCCAATCGTCGACTAAGTGGTTCTTTCTTACCATAGCTTGCCCTCATTCGTGCTACATCACAGTCAAATGGCTTAATGGCAGGTGGTAGAAAACACTGCAACTGACTAGTGATTGCCCCAAATAGAGAAGGGCGGCTCGGCTCAAACTCTTTCCTTCCCATGCTTTGATTGAAGTTCGTCACGGGACTTTCCTTCCCCACTAAAGTGCCTTTGTCCCAGGGGAATAAGTATCGGATAACATTCTAGTCACCTATGAAATTCTCTCCTACCTGTGCAAGACAAAGAGCAAAGCAGAAGGCATGTGTATCAAGCTAGACATTGAGAAAGCCTATGACAGCCTAACCATAGGAAGAAGAACTCGGTTACTCATCTTAGATAAGATTTAACCAATAGCTTTGTCCTTATCTACATCTACGAACAACCCTTCTATTTGATTTCTACTTCTTAAAGTCTCCATCATCCCGATCTCTCTTTCCGGGTTTGCGTGTCCAAAGAAAACAAAACCTCTTCTAGTTCAAGGTCCGAATCCTCAAACCAATCAAAAGATTATTTATAGTTCACTTTTATTATGAAAAGCAGTTATGTCTCATTCATGTGATGAGAAATATGAGAATGAAAATGAGCAAATTTCACATCTACGGCAGATTATGTGCCCCAAATCACTTATACTTATGAAACTATGCGGGCGGGGAAGGTATGACCCCTATCCCATTAAACGAAGGGGATCTGTAGGGCAGACTCGCTCACATACTGTATAGGTGGCTCGGAATTCAAGTTCTAGTTCCATTCCCTCGGGGAAGAGAAAGCACGAATCTATTACAATCTTAGTAGAGAACAGAGGAGGAATCAAAATGTTGGTTCTTCGTTCAGTCCTTGACCTATGATATGATCAATGGCTTAATCCATCAACTGGACCACCTGGAATTCTTAATGAACCCTTTACCCATAAATGGAGATTTTATTTTCTTATGAAATTTTCTTTTCTTAGCTTAGATTAAGATCATCAAACCGGTAAGTTCAATCAAATTTAGAAGGAATTCATTGATTTTGTGATTCCTTCTTTCTGCTCTTCGCTTAGCTACACCAGCTTATGGATCCCCATGTCCTTCATAGATCTAGGAGTTCATACGAATAATGTAATGGCTAGCGGGATTCCGCATTCAATCAAAGTTGCCTTAGTTGGTTTCCGAAGGGAAGGCACTTAAGACTCTACATAGTAGTTTATGCCCTTTTTCGCTTCAAGAAGCATTAGAATCCCTGAATTTCATTTATCTGGCAATCAAAGAATAGAAGCTACCTTCCTAGGGGGAGGATCTATTATCTCTCTACCCAGCTCCTCGTCTAGCAGCCAAGAACAAGAGAGCTACTTAACTTAGGTTTTAGAATGATTTAGGTTCAGATGAGAAAACCACCCCTAGGAGAGAGGCTCAATAAGATAAGTTAATCGGAGTTCCCGGAAGGAGGTCCCACCATTTCCTTTACTCTTAAAACGTTTGTTGGCTTTGGGCAACGGGGATCAACTTCCAGGATAGGAAAGGACGATCCATCTATTTATTTTACCCTAGTTCAAGAGAAAGAGTCCTAGAGATAGAAGAGGCACAACCCTGCCATTAGAAGAAACCAAAGGCAATTAGTTCATCTTTTCATGGGTAGCCCGGTTAACCAGACAACCAGGAGGGACTTCCCGCCATATAGGAAAGGAAATACCTAGGACCGGTACTCCTCCACTTGGGAACACAGCTTATAGCGAAGGGGGGAGCCGCTTTTTATGCGACACTACTATGGCGAAGAGTGAACCGATACTCTTTTTTTTGAGATTTCCCGCGAGTTTCTGCTTCATTCAAGTCTTAATTCAAGTAAGGACATGTCCTTATCATCTCGATCGGGATAGACGGGCCTACCACGCTGCGGGTCAACACCTTGGGCTCTTTTTCTGCTTTCTGTTTGGCTACAAGCGGGAGGAGTTAATGCAAATGTTCAAGTAAAATAGCCATCAAATGAGAATTGATGTTGAGATGGAGTCCTTAAAGAGGTATTATATTATCAGATGAGGCAGAACAAGAACCTAGAGATCAACCAAGGACTGACTGCAGGAGCAAGGATTGAATTATAGACTGCATGACTTGATTCCTCTTCTTCCACTAAGTGCTCGGAGGATAGAAAGCGAGTTGTCGGCAAGCATGATGAGAAGGCAGAGTTCCTTTGTGAAATGGCAGACAGACACTTGTCTACAAAATCGGGTCGGACAAACAACGGGTAAATGGAGAGGCTTGACCTCAATGGAAGGATAGAAGGTCTTGCTACAGTATTTAAGGCTTGCTTCGGGTTTAGCCCTTGATTGACAGAGTGAGCGAGGACTTTGCCTTCTTCGTAAGCATCTGAGACGGATCCGGGCTAGCTAGGGTGACCTCTAAATCATTAATTGGAAGCTGTTCAAGAGGTTCGACATATATGGGCGCTCAAAACGGACTATGTTGCTAGAAAACAGACTCTCTTTATAACATAGTTTGGTAAGATAGTATTGTGCACCACTATGATAGAAAGTAGGATGGGAGAGATGACCCCACGGAGGACTTCCTAACACCATAGAATCGGATTCGGAAAGAAGTGAAGTTAGCTTGGATGACAGATCATTTCTGTTAGCGAACACAAGCTGAAGAGTCACACGGGGCTCAATTTGAGGATATGGGCCTCTCTTGAGATTGGAAGTTCAGTTTTGATGTCGACTCCCTTTTCTCGCTCTAAGAGCAGTGAAGTTGAATTCGAGTGAAAAGCAGTTAGCTCAAGGAGCTTGAATTATAACTCTTCCTCCCACTCAGGGAAGAGGACTCACTTCAAGAGTGAGGTTTTCAATACAGGTATCCTTTCCCTATTCTTGCCTGGGCTTGGCTTTCAGACTTGACACCTTTATTGTCGGAGTGAACAGGGTTGCCTCGTTTCGGGGTTTCTAACTAAAGAGGTTGGGAAAGACCTCCATACCTACCGATCTGAGTACAGAAATGCTTGTGTAAGAAAATGGGTCGTTCTCGTATATGTCCACTAATTCATATATCCCCAAAGAAATCTCATTATCATTAGAAGGAGCAGCATCATATCCGAGTCCATAACTTATTTTGTAATAGAACAGCCCTTTGACCCCAAAGAAAGAATTTTGCTCTTCCATTTCTAAGTAGGAGTGCTCCTATGTTAGCAGGACTTTTTGTGCAAGAACTAGGTTTGAGTTAGTGCACTAACTAGAACAAGGGTTTTCACCCTTAATGGCTCTATCTCTGAGGTAACCCGGACTAGTAGCAACTGATCCTAGTAAATAAAATATTGTTTCATAGAATTGGTTGTTCTTTCTCTCTCCTTTCTTCTAGAGGAATTGAGTAGTGAATCGCTATCTATTCTAACTAACTTCGTTACTGTACCCTGGTCTCACTCAGACAGCATGCTATCCTAGACCTCTGTTTATCCCGACATTGATAGAAATTCATAGTTAGGTTAGCCAGCACGGTAACCCCGACAAGTGGGGGCTCTGCACTTTCCCTATCATATGATTCTGCTAGACTATTCTATTTCATTCATTCTCCATTCAAAATCGTCTACTCCGGGAACTCATAATCTGACGATTCTTTCATATGATTTTTTTCGTGAATTCGACAACAGTGATCTACGACCATCCTTTCTTCTTTCCATTCCAAAAAGGAATGGTTGGTATGCGGTATGTCCTTAGAAATACCCGGGGAACCCCCTTCTTGATTGTTCCAAAGCGTGCTTCCGTTTCTTGTTCTTCGAGCTCAACTGGTCATGTTTTTTTCTCAATTGCGCGATTCCAAACTGCTAGATCCTAGATCAGAGGATGTAGGTGAGTCTGATTGTTCTGACTTCCACCGTTGTAAGTTGCCTTAAGGCGCCTTCCAGCCCAATAGGGGAACTTTCCGGTGAGGAGGATCCCATTTCGAAGAAGGAAGAAAAACCTACGTATCCTTTCGTCGAGTCAAAGATCAGTCCAAGCAAGGATTAGCTCTCGGAAGTCAAACTTATCCTCTCTGCTAGGTCAGTTCGGGCTACGACCCTTCGAGCAGGGTAGTTCAGGAGCTGCTATCTCTGACCGAGGTTATGTCTTCTTTTGCTCTGCTGCTCTTATTTTTCCTCCAACCCGTACACAAGCCAAGGCTTCTCGAAGTTAAGTACATCAAAGGTAAGGGAAGAAAGGGTCATCTCATGATGGACTCAATATCTATTATCTTGCCACTTCCCTTTCTCCTCTTTCAAGCATCAAACAGAAAATCAAAAAAATTCATTAGATAAGAGAGTAGACATATCAACAAGTAAACTCGGCCCAAGAAGAATGTACTGAAGCGTCATACATATGAGACATAAAGCTTCATCTACCTTGTCTATTGTGAGAAATTATGTATTGATTGACCTGTGTGACACAGCCAATCAATTCATTCAATCGACAAACTGGTCGGGATGATAACCAAAACTTTTCCTGTTCTTGGAGCTCAATCACTAAGGCAGGCTACTTTCCGAGTCTCCCCATTTCTGTATTTCAAAAAATGGGGATCCTTTCTATCCCCTGCTTGTTGGATAAGGTGGGTTACTTTCTCAGAGTCTCCATTTCGAGATAGTGGATCAGGCTAATCAAACTCGAGCTCCCTCTTCTGGAATGGAGGGACGTTTAAGAATTCCTTTGGTAGTACGTAAAGGGCACGCTTCTTTCAGGAGACAACTGAGGCAAGTAGCTAGTTGGTTGTAGGTTTAGAGCAAGTTAGGATAGATTCTAACTAATTCTCTCTCTCCGGTCTTGCCCTTCCTCTTGTTAGGTGATTGGGCTTTGGTGGATCCGATCCCCAAGAAAGGTTTTCATTCCTGCTCTGGGGTTGTCGTAGATCACTAGGAGAGATAAGAATGAGCAGCTAGCTCTTCTTGCCTAGTAGCAGTACTGCTAGGCCGTCTTCTCTTTGTAGTTGGGAGAGCTGGATGGCGCAAGGGGTCTATCATTAGGAATTCTTAAACCGCAGGCTATATCTCCATAAGTTATTGCGAGGACTCATCAGAATAGCCCTTCCCTTCCTTCCTTTCACCAAGGGAGCCCTTTTTCGCTTACGCGCCTTTACAAGAGCCATTATTTAGTCTAGGCTGATTTCACCCCAAGGTTTCAGATCCCCTGAGAAAAAGATTATACGAAGAGTCGACCAAGCCTTTTAGAAGCGAAGATCGATGTCCATCCCAGCCAGCCCATTCGATGAAGCAATCTTGGACCCTCTTGGCTGCGCTGTGCTTGTATGCACTTGTATTCCATACGCCAGCGATGAGATGAAAACCACCCCCATTCAGTGGTTCCCAAGCCACCACAATGGCATGGCATCGAAAGAGTGACCGGAACCTGTCCATGACCTGCTCGTGAGTAGCATCCCGCTGCTAGTCGGCACAGCGTAGCGTCGCAGTATTTTTGATTGCCCCACTAACCTTTTCTAGGCCTCCTTCTGCGGAATCGGATTGTCGATATCGACCGAGTTTGTACTAAAGACAAAAGATATTTTTTCTGCCTCTGTTTGAGACGCCCTATCCATTGTGTTGCCTCCTGATCTTATTCAGACCCCATCCCTATTCAATTCGACGATTTTATTCTAAAATATATGAAAATGGCAGCTTACTAGATGGGGCAGAAGGTTTATTCTTTCCATAGATGCCCGATTCGTTTCCGATATGCACTTCCGTTCAATATGACTACACTGAACTCCTCCTAAAAAAGCGCGTATGGTTTAGGCGTCCACCCTTTCCCCTTAGCCCTCTCACTCCCTAAGGAATGAAAGGCCACATCTAAGTCCAAAAAATTGGAATACGAATGAGATCCACAATGCCATCATTATATGGCTGATAGTAATAGATGGCTTGACTTGGCATCTTTGTCCCCCTATCTTGACACTTATGACATTACGAGCTCTAAGGTTTTTAGGTCTAATTTACTGCCTGGATTATGCAACTTGTCTTACAGCATAAAATAATTCTCGCGAGTTACTGGGCTGACCCTTTGAGCAAGGCTTTGTGCTACGTCCAACCAGGAGTTCCGCTCACGAGTCAGGGAATCATTGAAATATGACTCCAGAATGATAGCCGATCTCAAGCGCAACGTATCTACTGAATCCAACGGATGCACTGTGCGTGGCAGTCACTTCATCCGAAAAGTTCAGGATTTGTATTTGTGGCAGGGTCTCGCTGTGGTTCTTCAATTTGCACCACTTGAAAATTATTTTAATGAATTTATTCATTCCTTTCCCTCCGTTGACTATGTCTCCCGAATGGCATAATTAACCGATTGATTCCTTGATCGATCTTAAAAGAAGACTGACTCCTCCTGCTTCTCCTCCAAGATCGACGTTGGTCCTTCGTTCGTAGTGGTAATCTTTGCAACCGGTGCAAGGGTCTCGTCGTAGTCGACTTCGTACTCTTGCGCATAACCCGTTGCAACAAGATTCGTAAATGTACATAGCACTCACTTTTGTATTCATTGAGACTTATATATAATACGTCATTTTTAAATATGGCCTTGCGATCTTACGTCACTTCCAGGTTGGCATGCGTTCACTTTCTCATGCCAATGGTTCCTTATAGCTCATCATTTATCTCTCAAGCAGTCCCACCCAGTCAGTCTCTCCAGCCTCGTTTATTGAAGTGCCACTAATCAAATCTTTAGTTATTCATATTACTGTGAACCAACCGAGTAAAAATGAGAGGTTTGACCAAAACAGAAAAATGACTTCCCTGTACACGGAACATTCACTAAACCCTTGTACAAAGTAAAGAAAAAGAAGTGCTTTTCTTTTTGCTTTGTAAAATCTTCTTATAAAGAAGAATAGCGTTAATTATTTTTTTCAGAACAAACCTAATCTTATGCAATAAGATCAGTCTGTAGCTTGTAGTAGTACCAGTTCCGAACCGCAATTCGATTATCGAATGGAGTAAGGCTGGACTAATTAATAGGAAGGAAGCAAGCAGGAAACCTGGAGTTTCCATTAGCCTAATCCATTTTTCTTCCTTCGGTTCATTAAGGGTAGCGAAGTGAGGAGACTCATTCATATTGTCTTAAGTTGTGGTACATCGTGGGAAGGCATCCCAACCATTGTGGTACATCGCAAGAAGTCGAGGTAAGTTGAGGGTGCTTGGGTGTGAGTCCTTTAATAGAGGAACAAAGTCTGGTAAAAAGCAAGAAAAAGAAAACAAGTAAAAACTAACTCACAGTACTTTCAACTGATAACCAGTTGATGCAAAGCACTTTCTCTCAATGCCCCTTGAGATATTCAGCCTTTGTGTGCTCTTTCTAAATGTTTGTGCACTCTTTCTTGATTGATTTTTGACCTAATAATCATTATTTTGAACTATTTTGGGGTAACGAGGAAGGGAATACCTCAAGTGATCCTCCTTGAACTTTTCCACTCCAACACTGAGACACTCAATCTCATAAGGAAGATTGCTACTCGAAACGGCATCATAGAAACTTATATAATGATAAAGTGGTAGTGGAATGGCCAATCTCTTTTTTTATTTCCAATAACCGTTAGTGGATAGAGTAGAGGGAATGAACCCTCGCCCTTAGACTAGTAAGGCAATGACTTCCTCCATTCTAAATTATAATAGACCGCCTAAAACGCACCTCTGGATCCTCACCTTATAGCAACAACCTAATTCACTCGATAAGAACTCCCTTTTATGTCTTACTAAACTAATAAGTAAGAAAGGATAAATAAACAAACAGGAAATAGAGGGAGAAGAGGAGTCGGTGAGTTCATGTTTTTTTTGATCGGGCGAAAAGATAAGCTACAAAGATAGGTGAGGGAAGCACTCACCTTGCTTGGGCTACCAAAGAAAAAATAATATAACATTGTAAAAAAAACCATTGGATCCCATCTAAAAAAAGTCGTCGAACCTGGTCCTTAGAAACTACCCCACGACAGATGACCAGTGATATAAATATGCCTTGATACTAAAAACTACGGCTTCCATGCTTGATTCCTTGTCCTCAAGGATAGAGTTGTTTCGCGCAGGCCTAAATAACCGCAAAAAATAGCATCCGCCAAAGAGTCTTTCCTTTGGTAGGCGGATCCGGTGGGCGCCAACATTCAAACGGGTCCCGCACCTTGGAAGCCATAAACACCAAAACTCTGAATGAAAGATGCCCAAACATCCCAAGAGAAGGTACAATGCATCAATGGGTGATCCACCGTTTCCTCATCTTTCCTGCATAGAACACACCCTTTGGCATTTGGAAACCCCACTGCAAAGTTCATGTTTAGTGTCAACTTTACTAGTGATTCATAAGTAAATAGACAGTGGGGAAACACACACACAGGGTTGTTTTCCAAAGATGATGAGAATGAGTTCTTTAGCATTTCGCCTTATAACAGTCGAGATCCATGCATTAACAAGAGATTCATCAACGTCTTCATCGACTTGGAGACTAAATTTATGTATATTTTACATGTCATGGAGAAGCAATACTCTATCCACATAATTCATTCACCTCTTTGGTATTGGGACGAATAAACTGAGAATATTGAAAGTCAAGATTGGGAATGGAGGTCCACATGTATTTCCATCTTGTTGATAAAATTTCGGTAGCCACAACGTGCTTTGTAGGAAGGAACGAGAGGATGTGATTAAGAACGGCGTCAGGTAATTTACTGATCCTATCCTCTCCAATGTCCATGTTCTATCCCTTAAGAAGCTTATGGTTATTCACATCCATGGTCTTCCTAAAAGATAGAATTTATCATCCAAATTATTTATATCTAGCGAAGAAAGGATGTTGAGCTCTAGGGTAAGAAGGCCGGATTTTGGGTTAGTATAGTAGCTCGGACTAGTAGCTTCGGCAACATTAATCTCGAGCCCTCTCTAGTAGTTGGTGCAGCTCAGGTGGGAGGCCCTTCACACGTATGGCAATATGGAAGCTTTTCACGGCCTCGAATATGAAAAAGTCTTCTTCATCTATTACTATTAAGGTAAGGGGTGAAACGAGAAATTGGAGCCTATCGCAGCTGGAATACTCGCTACCCATGCTGCAGTAGGCATAGAGTCCATATGAGATTCATGGGTTCCAGATAACATTTGTTTTGAAGCTACCACTCAGCTGCATCTTACAAATCCTCTCAGAGGCCTCCAAATAGACATCTTGTGTCTTGCCGATTGTCGAAATACACTATATCACTTTTAGAACAGGCCGTAAACGATCGAATTCAGGCCTTGAAGAAACTTTCACTCTAGAACAAGGACTTCCCTGTACTAACAGGCCCCCCTACCATGCCCGCGCGCTGCCACTTGGATTGACCAATGGCGAGCTTAGAGTCCCCGTTTGGGGCACTTGCGAGATACTGTTTTTCGCCTCCGCTTGCTCTTTTAACTTCAAAGTCAATTTACCAGAGCGCTGTGTGCATGCTTCCTCGGAAAATGACTTCGCGGCAACATTGAAGCCTTAATGAACCCGTACTAAATGGCAACATGGAAATCCCTTTTCAAAAGGTCAGAAAGATCACAACAAATAGATTCTAGTGAGCCTAATCCTTTATATCATCTTAATCTTCCTATCCTTGTCATCCGAGTCACTTCACCTCAACCAACTTCTCAGTTTACTCATTAAAAACGTAAGCTACAATCCGAGGTAACCCTACCCTGCATTTACTGTCAAGATCATCGTAGGCCTCAAATTTTATGCCATAGTGCCCGATAGCTGCGAACTGAGCTAGCAGGTCTTCGAAAACCAGGATTTTAACAAAGAGAAGAAGTCGAGAAGTACTTCTGGACAAGCTCTAGAGCGAGCAGAACGGTTAGGTGTAGGGATTCATTCCCCATCCGGGGGTTAGGGCTTGACGCGCCTCAGCTATGAACTACCTCTATAGCTTTCGATAGAACAATAGGAACCATGGCTTGACTTTAACTGAGAAAAGTTGTACGGCTTTAAATTTGAAGCAGCTTTCATTTAAAGAAATATGAGTCTAGCTAAGCTAAAGGTGCAATGGTTTGTTGAGCGAAGTAAGCTTGCCGGTTTAAACGACAACCTGACACGCTATTCGGCCTTTGGATTTCATTCCGTGGAGTCACCTTCTTCGGATCGGCAACATTGTAGTGTATGCCTTTTTCGGTTCTGTCTTTACTTTCCTGGCTCTAGCTAGTAGTTCTAGTTGCGTCATACCATAAAGGGCTAGTCGCATCTGCCTTTCGTCGCCTTTGGCCCTCTCGGTGAGGTATTGCATTAGCTTCTCTAGACTCGTAGGCAGCATCATCTTTATCAGCTAGTTAGCTAGCCGCTACTAGTTCATGTGGGCAGCACTTGGTGGAGTTTGGGTAGCAGCTATTCTTCCTGCAGCTCCTGCATCGAAAGCAACTGGTGCAAATGGTGCAGCTTACGCTTACGGTTGCGCGTCTTAAAATGTCTTGCTTCTTGTCTTAGAGCAGTAATTAGTACGGGCATTCGTCGCCCACGAGGTGAAACGGTTGGGTGTCTTTACTACAACCAAAAAGGGGGGCTTGGTTGGCTTTAATGTTGCAAGTGGGCTAGGCTAAGTAAGTTGACCTTCAAAGCTTATTTTTAAAGAGTGAATGATAAAAAAAAACTCTCTGACCTTAACGCACCTACTACCGGCGTTGGCTGACTTACATAGTTGTTCTTTGCTTTGAAGCACTGCTTCTGGTCTCGCCGTTTTTCATATAGAATGTTGCTTTTCACGTGTGGCAACATGGAACATAAAATGGCGTAACAGCTTTTGTGTCGTCTTAGTTATTCCCCCTTTGGGTCAAGACTGTTCAGAGTAGTGAGTTAGTTTTTCCTTCCTTTTAGGGCCATACTAATAAGGGCACGACTGGCATATTTCATATATACAGACAACCTGACATCTCAAAACTAAGGCATCCGAAGACTGAAGAATAGACCGATAAGCCCGGCAACATGAAGAAAGGGGAAGCTCTTCGCGACAACATTGAAGCCTTATGGCCAGATTAAAAACTTTAGGGCGTAGCAAGCGACAGAACCATCAATCTCCGGTTCTACATGAAACTTCAGTGTTTCGAAATTCCATCTAATGAACGGACGACTTCAGTCTCATTACGTGTAGTCAGGGCCTCTCACTACAAGCCGAAATTTGAAAGAAAGCACGGTCCTCCATTCCACTTCAGTGCTTCGGCCCCTAGAAGGCGATAGCCTTAGTTTGCTGCTTTCAAGCCATAGTTTGCAGGGTGGAAGCTGGCAGGATGGCTTGCTTAACCAAATAAACAGAATTGGGATCTCTCTCGCATGCAAGTATTTCTATCAGGAAACCTCGAAACTTCTATTATGGTTGGTAGGAACGGTGGGATGAGTATGAGTATATCAATGGAACAAAGAATGATGTGGAAAACAAGACAGAGAATCTCTACAATGACACTGCAGACCAAGTGAAAGGGATGTAGCGCATCTTGGAAGCGCATTTGTTTTGGGTACGAAATGTCACGAGTTCAAATCTTGTCATCCTTACCTATTACTTCTCCTCTGGGCATAAATGAGGGATTAATTGAGATCGATTCAAATTGGACATACATAATCTTTCAATTTATGATACTATATGCATGCGGGGGTATAAAAATCATCCTTTTCCTTACGGTCTTATCTATTGCGATAAGAAAGCGCTCTTAGTTCAGTTCGGTAGAACGTGGGTCTCCAAAACCCGATGTCACAGGTTTGAATCCTACAGAGCGTGATTTCGGTCGAATTACAATGAGATAACTTCACTAACTTGAACAACAACCTGAATTTGACCTCCTGCGAATTTAAGAAAGGAAAGGAGGAGGTAAATAAAAAAATAGATGTCACTTAATCAAAGGTCCAACTGATCACCGCGTCTGTATTGTAAATATGCAGTTACGAATAATCCAGCAAAAGTAATAGGAATTAGACCTAACACGATTCAAAAGAGTAAGCCTTCAATCATTTCGATTTGTTCGAAAGGGGAAAAAGAGAGGTTTAGGCGTCAGCCCTAAATATTCATCCGAATCGCCCATGAATCTCAATGACCAAGAATTGACAATTGACGCGGGAAGGACCTAGAACCTCGAATCTCACATAAACATTGATTTTTTTTATTCATTGTCGTATCTTGCTCAGACCAATAAATAAAGCTGGGGTTCTAGTTGAAGCCGCCAGTAGAAAATCGAAATAACTAGTTATAGTAGGCATGAAGGATCTAAATGAGATACGTTATTTGTTATACATATTTTTTTATAAAAAACTGACCTTAGTTTCAGATACGAGGATAATCAAAAATACCAATTGACAGAATCTCTTCCAATGGAAATTGATTCATCAGTGATTATCATAATAGACGACACTAACAAAGATAGAAGTAGAAAAAAAAAATTGATTCATCATCAGTGAAATCTACCAATCCCGTGATTCTGAATCGATAGATTCATTGAGCAACTCTTGAGTCAAGTAATAGTAATAAGAACTGGGTTGTGTAACTTCATTCACAAAATCGGGTGCCACATTGAGAGGACAAGAGAGAAATAATAAAGAGCCAGAAAAAGCCCTAAATCAATGGTCTTCCACGGAGGTACATGCCACTAGATCCGACAACTAAGGATGAGAGAGCTAGTTCAGGGATCCTGATGCGAGCGACCATCGTATGTATTCTATTAGGTTAGGCTTTCCCTATCGAATGGAATAGAAGAGATGCACTGGTCGAACACTCTCAACCGGGTGAACAGAAGAAGATGTGGGATCATTGCTTGGTATATCTTTCTTAGGGAAGACCAAGGACAATAAAAACCAATAAAAGGAATGAATGCAGTACGAGAGCTAGAACAGAACATGACCACACTAGACCTGCCCCCCTTTTCTCGTCTCATGTAGGTACGTTCCGTCAAGGCCTCTCACTACAAGCCTACATGAATAAGAGTTCTTGCAGGCTACGGATTTGTCAGTTGGTTGATTCTTGAAATGACCTTTGGAGAAAAAGAATCAAAGGCCCTCGGGTCACGACCCAAAAATGAATAGGAAGAGGGGCGAGGGTCTTTCATTTTAGGGGGGAAAGAGGGGTGGGGCTTAGCTCTGGGGGGGCGCCCTTGCGCAGCTTTGGAAAGGAGAGAATTTCAGAAAGTCACTCTCGGAAACTTTTATTGGACGAGAGAAAGTCAATATGCTCTTGGCATTGGTTTGACCAACGAAATGAAGCATTTTTTTGTCTTTCTCATTCAAAAGGCTCAGTCCCACACTCTGACTGAAATGGTGGGAACAACCTCTGCACTCCGACGCTCCAATGAACAATAGTTCTCCGCCTTACTATATTTAGAATAGTGGTCGATCCCTCGGGAGTGACATTTGTAACAACATATTATGTTCACACGGCGATATTCTATCTTTTCAAGAGTACTACCCTGTAGATAGACTATGTCTGGGGAGAGAGGTGCGGTGGACAGGCCCCCCACTTCGATTCCCGCCCCGTTAGCATCTCGGATCTGAGATAAGGGATTCCTCCGTTAGGTCTTTTTAATCGGGAGCCGACCGGTAATGGACCTACTAACCATGCTTGTGGACCAACTGCAGAGCTAACCCTTGCTCTATTGCTTTGGTGGTTGCTACCAAGACGATTTCTTTATGCCCATCAAAGGACCTCGAGATGCTAATCCACAAAAAACGATACGAGAAATTCAAAAGGACTCATACGAAACGAGGGCAACCAATGGAAATACATCAGTTTCTTACTCTTGCAAAGGAACTATTTCTTAGCAACTTGGACAACTTATAATGATGTTTGTCCCACATATCACTAGGAAGATCGAGATCTTTTCAAAAGGATTTATAAAGCTTTCGTCTCAATTCACATTTAGCCGCGAGCAATCTACGTTTGTGATCTCGTATATTTCGTTTCTCCGACATCTTACTGAGTTTCCCCCTCATCTTTTGGCAAAAAGCCGCTCCACGGTGGTAAAGTCTCATCTTGTGCGTTGGCCGAAGTGACAATAGCCACATTAAACCCTCGAATATGTTCGAATATCTCGAAATGATCTTCCAATTCCTGGGAAAATTCACAAAACTCTGTTTCCATCGAGAATTGAATGGAGTTTTCCCGTATTTCGATGGAGAATCTAACAGAGACATTATTGTCAAGATTCTGACCGAAAAATGAGACATTCCATGCCCTCGGAGAATGCTTTGTCGTGCTAGGTCATTGACATATCCAGTGTCTTTATCAGACCCCAAGAATAGATTAGATCAAAATGACTTTCCTGTCGAACCCCTTTGTCTGTATGAATCTCTGACGGCGCGAAAACCCCATAGCCAATTTTCCATTTTTGATTCTGAAATCAGAGGGTGCCTTTGGTACTATTCTGATTTCAAACTATCCAGGAACTTCCATCACGTTGGCATGATTCGATTTACTTGAAAGGAAATGGCTTGGAGGGTACTAACTGTGATATATGGGTAAGGAAAATCAAATAGTAGCTCAGGCTCTCGAAGCATACTAGTAGGGCTTGACTCTTCAGAATCGTAGAAAGAAACTGGGGAGAAAGATCCAAGTGCAAGCATTGAATCAAACTGATTCAGTTATAGCAAGATAGTTCTTGTCTCCGTCTTCTATCTACTTTCCTTTATAGCACTTCTAGCCTTGAAAAGAGAATCTTTCTTAGTTGTCCACTACCCCACTCTTTCTTTTTCCTCTCTAAAGTTCAGGGAGTTCAGTTCTCAAAGGATGAACAAGCAAGACTATAAGGCTACTTCTCCGCCTATAAATGTCGCATCATAGTACGCTTGCCGCATCATAAGATGGATGGCGAAGCCCATACGTACCAATTCGTCTCTTTCAAAGATGCGGGTCTATAAGACTGTATGGTGTAATTGTGGGTATGGCCTGGTCGCTGGCGTTAAGGATATTCGGTGCTAGGGTATTGATGCATGGATGCCAAAATTACTCTATGTGTTTTTCTATTAACATAATATTATACATGACTAATATATCCTTACACATCTACAATTACAAATATATCCTAACACCCGGTATGGTGCTACCCTTCTTCCCTATCCGGAAACTAATCCAATGAAAGTGCAGAAAAGCCTAGGGACAGGACTGAGACATGCGAAAATGGGACAAAAGGGGGTCGGTGCGTGCAGACGTCGGTCCTATCAAAAGTGTCCTCATCGCTAGCCAGTTGAAAAGAGGGAGAAGAGAAGGTATTCTAGCAATATCAGGCATACTAGAAATCGATTTTTTGGCCATTCGCGATTGAGCACAACCTATGAACAGTTGTACGCCTACATAACCTACCTCCCAGACCAAGGGAAGAAAATATCAGATCTATGTAGTTCTCGACCCCTTTTGTGAAACCAGTTCCTATATTGTTTTTGATTGAATTCCAATCAAGTCAGTAAAGTAATCTGGTGAGGCAGGGCTGTCGATTATAGCTTTATGCTATAGCTCTGGGAAATGACTCTGGTGCAATACAGATAAAAGAAAGACTCGAGGGACCACCAAACCCACGAGGAAAAACAAAGAAAGAAAACCTATGCTATGGAATGAGCGCACCGACTGGGGTCTAAAATCCTAGTTTCACAGTGAAATCAGTTAGT
Organism: Stephania yunnanensis; assembly: GCA_039657365.1. Lineage (NCBI taxonomy): Eukaryota > Viridiplantae > Streptophyta > Magnoliopsida > Ranunculales > Menispermaceae > Stephania > Stephania yunnanensis. The sequence goes on from CM077580.1 coordinate 36,124,626, forward strand.
TTATAATTTTCAAAAGAAGATGGAAAAGAAATTCCATCAGTTTATGCCAGAGAGGATTGTGCTCTCTCCTCTGATGAAGCAGATGATTGGTATAAAGACATTTCTAGGTTCCCTCTTTTCTGACCCATGTTGGTTATTTTACATTCCATACATCGGCTGGCTAAGGGGGCCTTTTCTAGCTCTTCTCAAAAGAAGGAAGGACATTCTATTATGCCTTCTCCCCATTTTCGTCGTAGCTGCAGTTGGGGCACCCGTTGAAGATAGATTCTCCCATGCTCCTGTCCCCAATGTGTTACCCAATTCATGACTACTTATGCTAGGTGGCTTAGGTCTAGCCTGTCCTGATCCCCGAGTCTTGTCTTTTCTATTCCCCCGCCTTCCCTTGCTTGTAGACCTGAGACCAGCATTAGATCATGCTTTATATAAGCGGTCCTAGCTTCCTGAAGTGGAAGTCGAGGATTATCTTTGGGTTGCTAACTCAGATAGAGTACTCGGCTTTGAAGTAGGGCTAGGATCTAGTCGACTTGGCATAGGTGGGTTGTAGCTGCTTTGGTGACGGTGGCTCGTCATGGGTTGAGTTGGGTAACTCGATGAAACGGGCGGATGATAATACCTTGGTTGGGGTTAAGGAACATAACCCGGCGTGGGTTGGGAGGTGAACCCTGGCTGATTTGCTATTTAGCCGAGACTACGGGTAGAACGCATCCTGTTTGGAGAGGTGCTTGGACTGGCAAAGATTGGAGTCTAGCCACTGGAGGTAATGTGAGAAGCGTTTGTGCTATACCTTGCACATCGATGAAAGAAGGTGTGGGACTCAGAGCTAGCCTTCCTGCGAATCTCTGTCTCCTTTTCTAAAGATGTCTATGGAACCAAGGGTAGTCCTAACTCTCTCTCTATCACCTTCTAAGCGATAATCAAAGGAAGTTCCATCATCGTAAGGAAGTACCATCATCGTAGTGTTTCCATCACTTTGTAGTCGAATTGCTTTCCTTCAAGCCCTCTAGTCATAAGCAAGTCTTAGGGATGTCGCTATCTTAGTCCCCGAAGAAGGATAAGGTATTGGAGCTATATATGAGGCTGTCTCAGCAGCTATCTCTGAAAATGCAGAAGGAGTTGGAGCTTTCTCTGCCACTGGAGTAGTAGATGTCTTAGCCCTCTTCTTCTTTCCTTTGTTAAGAAAAGAATAAGCATCGAATGCCCTCTTACAAAGGAAAGAATACGCTCTTGTCGCAATTGAATCAATAGTTAACCCAAACACAGAATAGGCAGCATGAAATAAGCTCTTTATGGCATTACCGCTGCTAGAAAGCTAACAGAATGCGTATCTGGTATTGAGTAAATAGATGCTCTGAGATTAGACGATGTTGGCAATAATCGCTTCTACAGTTGGAGTTGTCAGTGCTTTAGTAAGAGTATGAGTTGGAACTCTTGTTGGTCTTGTTGTCGTATACGGTACTAGCCTTTTAGTCCTTTCCAGGGCTCTTGTCACGAATCGGGTTTTTGAAGGAAGGAGGTCTAGGCCCATCTATCCTAGTTAAGTGAACCTTATGCTATGCTCTGATCTTCTTACTCTAAGAGCGGCAACAGCAAATGCCCTTACTCTTAATCTTTTAACAGAATTGAATCATCTTTAGTTACGATAGAACCACAAAAGTCAACTGAAAGCAAACCATCGAGGGGCCGTAGGCGGTTAACTGTTAACTCAAAGAAGTGCTGATTTTTTACACAAGGTAATGCTAATTCAAGTGCCATGCGACAGTTGATTCATCGAAAAATATTAGCACCATTTGTCCACTTCTCTGACTCTGAAGATGTCGATGCTCCACATTTGATCAATTACATTGCCTTACGTAAGAGCTTGTCGCTAGTATTCGTTTACTGTGCAAGGAACTTTCTTTCAAGAGTTTTCCCTTTTGATGACCCTTTAGTTTGAAGGGAGGATATGACCTTAGGATAGACTAACCAAAGCCAAATCTTAGACTCCTAACAGAATGGAAAGACCCTATCAAAGACATATCCCTAACTAGCCTTTTGGCTTAGTTGATACTGCTGGCCTGGATTAGAAAGTCACATGCTTAACATACTAGAAAACAGGCTCTCCTAAGGAAAAGATGCCAATTCTAAGGCTTTCTCACAAGCAAATTAGGCTTCCTCACGGGATATATTATTATCCCAACCCTTTACTAATAGATTGAAAACGAATTGGCTAGTACTACAAGAGAACTAATTAAAACGGGGGACTAGCACTCCCACCATATGGGCAAGATAATAAAGTGCTAATAGAGGTCTAGCACAGGAGCGTAATAGCTAGAATAGTCCCAGCCAGTGGATTGAATACGAAGTCAAAAAGAAGATAAGATAAATAAAATTAGGCTTTCGAGGTCTTCTACGCGCAGGCATACCCTTGATTCTTGCTAGGGTGGTGACAAAGGCTACTATTAGTATGCCAACCCCTCCCTGACTCAAAAACCCCTCTTGAAGTACGTTTCCTTAAGTAAAGTACACTCCTTTGGTCTTGTGTTTCTACTACATTCTTTTAGTTCAAACTGGTAAGAAGGCTTGCTTTTCGTTGATCTATTACTAGTGAAACATCACTCGAACCAGGAACATAAGGACTTTCCTTTTCGTTAATCCTGGCCTGTAAACTTTTTGAGGAGTTCTAAAGATGAAATAGATGACGGTGCGAGGGGAACCTAAAAAAAAAGGGCAGTTTAATATGCAACTCATTGTTGACCCCATTCATATACTTTCTTTTTTCTTGTAGGTCTAGCTTTAAAAGAATGGATTCCACTTCTAGATTTCTAGATCTCAAATGAGGGGAAAGTCTAAAGTGAATCTCCAACTATTTTGGGCGCCTTACTACTCTTTACTTTACATTGCAGAAAAGACAAGGGCATACAAATCGACTAGCAATTTAAGCTGACTCTGCTAGGTATCCTCTTCGGCAAAAGATAATCGTCTATGGAAGAAGATTACCTGGTATCAGACTCTACTAGAATATCCTTCGATGAAGCTAAATCGGTTACCAAAGCATCTTCTGACTAAGCAGCAGAAAGTTATTCAAAAACAGAACCCAATTCCGTGGCAACATCCTATGGATGGAGAATCAAAGTGCTTTGCCTTAGCATTCAAATGTCCTGAGTTCCAATTCTGTCAGCTTAACTTAGCCATTTCAAAAGCACTATTCAAGTGAAGTGCAAGATCCATGACCCGACCGCTTAGCTGGGAGATCATACCGGAATTTAATTCTGCCTTTAAGAAGGACTTTCTGGTAAGCATGCGTAGCTTGATGGGAAAGAGAATAGAAGGAGTAGGTCCTCTTATAGTATTAGTCTCCCTCTATCCATTTTTCTTGCATTGCTTCATTGGAGCAACTATAAAGAAAGCGGCGATACGAAGAATTTGTTTGTCTTTACAGTACAGATGAACTGACTTTACTACCATCAAAGCTTCTGGTTCTATTCCTTATTTTAAGTAAAGGCTTGTTATCGACGAATAAATAAGCTCTTTTTACTTAGCCCAAAAAGCTCATCCCTAAGGAAAGATGTTTTCACTCGAGAAGATAGCTTAAGTTATAGTTATCACAGCTAATGCGATAGCAACTCATGAACGAAGTGCTCGACCATAGGGAACGAGCAGAATAAGAGTAGCGAGTTAAGGATTAGGTAAGTAGCAGAAAAAATTAGGTATCTTCTACCTGGGTGATAAACAACCATTTTGACAATGGCACATAATTGGTGCGCCCTTCTATCCTAAAATTGAACCACTCATTGAAATTGAACCACTCATGCTTATATTTGTTTAAGTTGAACCAATCATTTTGACAATGATCATGCTTATATTCAATTTCAATGAGTGGACATAGCTAAGAATTTGATAACCTTTTGATTATAATGAGTGGACATAGCGAAAATTGAACCACTCATTGAAATTCAACCATTTTTCTACGAAGAAAAATCGAGTTTCAATGAGTGGTTCAATTTCAATTTTAGCTATGTCCATTCATTGAACCACTCATTGAAATTTGATAACTTTTTTTATTATAATGAGTGGACATAACTAAAATTTAGTAGAAAATGGTTATGATAACCTTTTGTTTATGTCCCCGTTGACCTTCTTTTGATAACCTTTTGATTATATTATAGGATGTCCTGCCTGATTGGTTTTGTGATGCTTATGTGGGGTTACATAGCTGGTGCGCCCTTCTATCCTAAAATTTGATATTTTGACAATGGCACATAACTGGTTGCTTTCGAAACATTTTGACAATGAAACGTTTGTAGGCGGTAGAGAGAGGCAGGCATAAGAGGTAGGGCACACTCACTCAATTGAGGTGGGGCCGAATAGAGAAGGGGAGAACAAAAAGACTTGTATTCACCCTCCTCTTCCTTTAGCAGCTGCTTCCCAAGAGAAGAAAGAACGTCATGTTGCCGGGCTTTTCCTGATCAAAATCTATCTTGTCTTTACTAGATGGCATTCGCCTTAAAGCTCTTCCTTATGCAGCCAGAAAACCAGGCATCTAAAAAACAAAATCGATAAATCAAGAACTCAGTACGTCTTACCATTCTTGCGCGCTTATGTGTTGACTAGTTTTCCAACCCGTTATTTCCTTATAAAAAAATGAGTCGTTCTCAACTTCACATTTCTCAAGAGGATTCATTTTTAGGACAACATTGATTGCGTCTAGCGATTGTCTTCTCTTCCATTTCTTGTCTTTGAGCCGCCCTTTGACAGACCAATTGTTTTCGTTGAGCTCTAAGCGTATGGAGCTGGGAGCTTCAAGATCGGTGATGCCTACGCAGGATGCAAGCAAAAGAATAAGTCCCCAAATGATTAGGGTTACTGGTACTTCAGGCTTTCATTTGAGCCCATCAAGCACAAGTTCTTCTCTCTCCTGCTTTCCTCTTTCTATTGGTTGAGCTTACTACTAAGCTTTCACGGGCCTCTCCCTTTGAGCCAGTTAGCTAGATAGGAAGAATACGACACCTAAAGGAGAATTTGTTGTCTTTGTGGTCAGGCAAACAAGCTTACCTTATTATTCAAATTTCAGAAAGGTAGTTTACTTGCTTACTTTAACGAGTAAGGGGAAAGGGCTTTTTTTCTAGATTCAAAGGTGAGTAAAAGGGCTCGGGTTTTTTATAGGAAATTTTTTGGTTCCCTCTTTCTCCTTCCCGACCCTCTTGCTTACTATGAGTTCGCTTCCTACGAGCCCATGCGTGATCATGCAAATATCTAGGGTACGGTATTACGAATCCAGATACTTTGGGATTGGACATCTGGTGATACACAACCTCCCTCCCGGTGGGACAACCGGTAGTACGATTCAAGGGAATTGGACACTCCCGGAATGCGTATACCAAAAACTATAGTAGCCAGAGAACCTAACCACGGTAGAGGCTCCCCTCTCCCTACTTTCTTTAATAGCAATGTTCACTATTGCCGATGTTGCGGAGCACCTGGCTGTAGGTTTTAGTAGACATCGTAAGATTTTTGGATGTCAGAACTCATAAGGCAATGAATCATAGGGGGTCTAGTACTATTAACAACCATCTCGCTCGCTGGTCTTCTCGACCGTATCATCGACCACGATCTAATCCCGTCCGCATTCGGGATCAGGCGGTGGTGGGTCAATAGCATAGCTATTATTGACCCGACCACCGACAGGCCTACTTTCTTCAAGATACGAAACGATGCACCATTTCGGCTGTCCCTATTGTATTTTAGATGGAGTCATCAACGGGGCTAAGAGTCGACCACGATCGGCGGTACCCACGCTCTTCCATGCTCGTAGGTTGACTCCCCAATGCATCCAGACTAAGGTCTCACAAACGTGCATTTCCCTTATACATCAAGCCGCTGAACTAATGTTAATAGGTTATACTGAAGGGTGGGTTGGTTATATACTCTTATGCCCATTCCTTCTTTGCTTAGAACTTTTTGGTATGTATTGCCCCCTAACTATAGATCAGATCCACCGGACGAGAAACTCCATTCCGCACTATTGTTGAGTCATCGGACTTATCCACTAAGGGATTCTTGGAATTTTTGCTTGTGGATTGCGTTAGGGGAAATCTACCAAAGCTAGGCAGATAGATAGACTCCTTTACCGCTGCTAAGGGGGGGCAAGAAACAAAATAAAATAATTGTTTTTAACCAACGCCCCCCTTTGGGTATGCGAGTACTAAGAGTCCTCTCACTACAAACCAGCAAACATCATCTGGCTGGGTCTTGTCGGTATCAACAACGAGAAAAAAACAAAAAATGGAAACAACAACTCACTATGGCTCTTGGCCCAAACAACGTCCTAGGCGTAGGGGAGATCGGAGCAACAGGGAACGCCTAGACGACGACGCCTGTCTGGGCCGGGTGTAAGTATATTGATAGGTCGTTACGCCCTCGTCCCCGAAGATGGGTAATATGTTCTCATACAATGTTGCTCCAATCTGACCTAGCTGGCGAGTGATCCCAGTTTGCAGCAGAGAACAAGACAGCAAGCGAACGTACCTTTGTTCGTTTCTTCTCCACCACGCACGGAAGTTTTAGGAAAACTGTAGGTCGGTGGCTACCTAAGGAAATTTCTATTCGATCCGCCCCCCGGCTGGGAGGCATCTACCTCATCCTAATCATAAGGAGAGGTTCACCATGATGGGGGTATTTCTTTTTTTTCCAGTTCTGAAAGAATAGGGGACCATCCTTTTTGTTTTTTGGCATGCTCCTCAGATTTACAGATTCGCAGGGGGCCTCAGGCCCTACTTAGTTGACTGACGATGACAAAGGCTTGCAAAACTAAGTAGCGTCTTTTGAATTGAATCTTAAGTAGTCTATCAGTGTGCGAAGCAGCTTTGCCCCTTTTCAATAGGGGAGCAAAAGGTTAGACCTTAGAAAGTCAGCAAACTGCAGTTCTTCTATGTAGGTACGGTGTTCCCCCTTAACTCTCCTAACGTCGAGCTAAATGACTTCGTAACCTTTGCGTAGCATAGTAGAATGAAGGCTACGCGCCGACACTCTCTTATCTATTCTATTAGCCTAAGCGTATTCGTTAACTCGCTCGCCTACTTTAGCCGGCCCTACTATACAATACTATAGTAGGGGCTGTAGGCTAACTCAGCCGCTTACTTTCGAAGAACATGACTACACGAAACGAACCCAACAAGCACTACTATAATCAAAGCGCCCTGTGCGTTTCAACAAGCAACTCCTGAGCGCTGACGCGCCACTGACCGATAAGGGGGCACTAACGCGCTTTAGTTTTAAAGCTAGCTTCGGCCTTTTTATTCATTACGTGTAGTCAGGGGGCCCCCTAGATTGTTGATTCGTTTCGTTGTCTCTTTTCATGTAGGCTCGTAGTGAGAGGCCCTGACTACACGTAATGAGACTTGAGTCCAAATCCGTGCTGTCGGGCTAGCGCTTTTCCTTTTTGAATAACCCATTCTCATTATTTTTCATAAATCAAGTAGGCGAACCCATGGGTCCTTGGTAGCGTTGACAAGAAGAAAAGTCGGTTAAAAGACAGCGAATCTTTTGATTTAAATCTTTCTATTCTTTTTTATTTTGACATATAGGCCAGCTTGACAAGCTACCCTTCCTCTAGATCTGAGGTGCGGAAAGGAACATCTCTTTTTTATGACTTCCACTTTTTAATCCCGGCCTGAAAAAGTTACCGACCAGGGCCCTATTGATTAATGAAAGAAAGGGTTTATGAGCCCTCTAGCCCTGTAAGCCCACACCTGTGTAGAGTAGATCATTCAACGCCTACGGCACAAACCCATTTTTGACCCATTGGTCCTAGTATCATAGGCGACCGAACGGCCGCCCACCAAATTACTAGACCAACCTGCTCTAATAATTCCATAAACACCTAGCGAAGATATTGCAAACAAATAAAGTAGCCTTATGTTCGGATCTGACAATACCATACCATAATAAAAAGGTACAACGGCCCGAGTGACCAGACTTAACATAAATGTAGCCATTGGAGCCATTCTAAAAAGGGAGAAATTTGCACTACTTGGTGAAATGGGTTCTTTTAGAATCAATTTTGAACCATCTACTAGAGGTTGTAACAATCTGAACGATCCCACTACATCAGGACCCTCTCGACATTGCACAAAAGCCATTACTTTACGTTCAGCTAGCACTAAAAAGGCTACTCCTATTAGAAGTGGTAGAATTATTCCAAGTATTTCCACTGGAACAGCTATGTACATTTTCTATTTTCTATTCACTCATGATCGGGCCTGACCTGGTCGACTCAATCATGATATTTCACTCATGATCTGGCCTTGTCAATCCAATCATGATATTGAAGGATGGGACCTTTTCTCAAAAAACTCCGGATCCCCAGAAGAGTTGAAGATGGTGCAACATCGAATCCTATTACTTCGAATGGAATCTTAGCCCGCCTCACTTGACTGAGCATAAGTGAAGTCTAGGGATTTCCTTCTAAACAAGTGGCTGAGAGTAAGCAGGCTACCTTCATTCAACAGATTTGTGGTTGAGTCAACTCCGAATTCGAAAGTCACGTCCCTATCGCTCGAGGTTGACATCTCCTGCGCCTTGACTACACTACATCTTAAGAATCATGACAGAACGTGGCGGTACTACATGGGCTGAAAGCGCGAACAGGCGAAAAGATAATGGGCACGGTCCCACATGAGAAAAGAGTGTGCCCTAGCTAGCCCGAGACTTTTGAAGCAGGTTCAGAGCTAGACCGACTACTCCAAGAGCACTCAACCATAAACCGGTCGCTGGCACAAAAAAGATTTTGAGATGTAACCAACGGAAATAGCAAGGCCGAATCTTTAGGACCATAAGAGGTTAGTAGCGACCTCTTCAGCGGTGAAAAGCAAAAGCACGGAATGTAACCATCTTCGAATTCAGTCTTCTCTACATTAGCACCATGAATAGCGCATAGCAGAGCAGCGGCCAGGTGGCAAGCAACTCCCATCATATTCAATGGGTTCAATGTTCAATTATTCAAACAAGAAGATGATGATTTGAATTTGTCTTTCTATACAAAAAAAAAGCTGCAAGATCGGTGCAAAAAACCGAAAGCCCTTCTTGATAAGTTCCTTCCAGATTCATGGCTGACATACCCGGCTCAACATTCTTGGAAAACAATCGAATCGAGGGTCTGGAGGAGAATTGGCCATTCAATCTTGTGAAATAATCGAGACCAAAATTGAAGAAGGAGATATGAACGGAGAGTAATAACCAATCGATGAAGGAACATGAAACCATTATGTTTCAATAGAGGTATGGGAAACGGTTAGGGGCAATGAGGTAGGTGAAGTTGGATTTTGCGAGCTGTTCCAGTTCCAACCACTACAGGATGTGATTCCAAGAGCTGAATGAGAATGAATACCACACAGAAGAGTCAAGATCGGGCTCCCTAATGGAATGTTTAACCGATCCATTCTAGATCGATCAAATGGGTATGGAAGTTGTAACATGGGGAATCTTATCTCTCATTTTGAGGAAAAGGTTCGGGAGGAAAAGGAAACAATGGAGGGATCCGAATCGGACCTAAATTGGAATGACATGAAAAGTCTTTTTCAAAACCCATCATTAAGGGCGTTACGAAGATATACGAGAGGAATGGATAAAACTCGTGATTCGCGTGGAGGGGAAAATTCGTTTATGAAATAGTTCAATCTCATTTCCTTACTTTTTCGTTCCTTCTAATTCATTCACTTCAAGGCTGGTTCTGAAAGCCGCGTAACATCATCTTCAACCTCCACCGTATGTACCTTTCAGTGCGACCACTAAAGAAATGCTTATACACTATACGCTTACTAAAAGACTGACTTTCATTAGGCCAGCGTGAAACTAAGAAAGAGAGATGTCCCTGTGGCATGCCAGCAAACTGTGCACGCTAAGAGAAAAGGAGAGATGTTCGCAATTACTACCACAAGAAAGTCGCTCTGCGGGCCCGTCACTTCATTCGTACCTTCTTGACTTTGGCTTGCAACTTAACTGACTTTATGGCCTTGCCGCGCCCACCGTTAGCTGAAGCTAAGCGCTTGAAAAGCGCGCTAAGAAACGTTGCTTCTGTCGGCCTTTCTGTGCAATAGTCCACCAGTAGCGAAAGATAGGGTTACAAGACATACAAGAGTCTTAGGTTATTACGGAAGCTCTTTCATACCTTACAGTCAAGTAGTACAACAAATTTGTATCTTATCTTATAGCCGGTGCTATAGGTCGCCTTTTGAATTCGGTAGATAGAAGAAACTATTAGGTAGATAAGAAGTAGGTGGGTGAGTGAGTCCTCACCGACCTAAGCGATTTCGATCACCTAGCAGCGGCGGCGAAGCGAGGCGTATCATCTGATTTGACTAAGAAGGAAGGAACTCGAAGTGAGACGGCACCATCTTGTGCAACGCAACGATAGTTGGCCCTCTATTATCCGGTAAAAAGGCCCCTCCATTCCATGGATCGACCGCAGTTGGTCCTTATGTTAGGGGGGCTCAAGTTCCTTGCCTTATATCGACCCCGATCTCTTTTCATTTGTTTTAGGTATTACTAAACCTAGCCTAGCCTTCGTCAATCACACAAAGCAGAGCACCCAACTGTGGCAAGGCCTCCTTAAGGGTTAGGTTAGTCGATCCGGTCCGAGATGCTTTCGTTGACAAAACTGCCATAGGAATGGAGTGGAGACCTTTCAATAGAGCGGAGGCGAACCGATCAATGATAAACAGGCCTACTCACTTCAAACGAATACACCACAAGATCGAACTGCACTCATGCCTCTCCTGCATCAAGTTGACCCCCCTACGTATTGATTCTATCAATCATGTACGTAGGTAGGACCCTCCATTCAGATTGGTAGATTATGAATAAATAAAAAGCAATTTGCACCAGGCGCACTGCGCTTTCCCTTGCCCAGATGTTCGCCTTTCTAAGTCAAGTAATGGTGACCCGCCGAAGACTGGAGCCTCATAACATGTTGACGAATACCTCCGAACTAAGTGTTCGGTTAGTAGAAGGGACGACTTTGCCTCCCCGGAAGAAGAATAGCCCCGCTCTCTCTAGCCGACTTATCCCGTTGATCATATAATTGGGAGGGAACGTGTCACATTAGAGGTGAACGATCAGAGGTGTCCTCTAATCACCACGATGAGGCCGGTTCCTCTTTGATTTTTGGAGACTCCGCTATGAATGTAGAAATGAATGTCGGGCTATTTCTTTCAAAGTTAACCCAAGATTTCTCAAGCTGATACTTTATGTTTCCTCGAGCTCCGAGCTTGTGGTCCTCCTGTGTTCGAGTGTAGGTTCAATTGGATGAATCTGTCAAGTCAAGGTCAACATACGTAGCAGCAAGGATGGTGCATAGCCTATTTTTCTTTTCGTTCTCGCTCGGGAGCCAAAAGGAACACGCCTGCTACCTACTGTATTGGACCTTCGACCAGGCATTCTACCCTTGTCGAATCGAAACCAACCACCATTGCGCTCCTACAGTTGAGCGACCGCCTGTCAGCTACTTGTGTGCACAGATATAGATGCATTCTTCATACCTGGTCCAGTCTCACAACCCTTCGCGGGTTGGTATGACGAAATTGGACAAAACAAAGAAAAGAGAGTGCTCGACTGGAACAATGGCCAACAAAGACCGTAATGACATAGATAATTGCTCCTCTCGGTCTAACCCGTATGGTTGCTGGAAAGAAAGACGACCTCACCTTACCTAGCTTCAAAACGTCAGGTATGTCGAATCGCTTGACCACACTACACCTACTTTCAGTCACATTACGTGTAGTCAGGGCCTCTCGCTACAAGCCGAATTTGACTACACTACACCTGACTACACTACATGAAACTTCAATGTTACGGCCCCATTTGGGTTAGGTGGCAAGGAGTTCCGTCAGGCTAGCGACCACTTAGGACTTGCTCTAGTATGGGTCAGGTCTAGTGTAGCTTTTCAGTGCCATGTAGGCTTGTAGTGACAAGGGCCTATTTAGTAGTTAGCGTAGGACTTTGCTGCTTTCACTTTACTAGTAGGGCGCAAGAGCGAACTGGAGTTTTCTGAGGGGTGTCAGTGAGAGCTACTTTAGTATCCCCCGTTGACCTTCTTTTGTAGATAGAATCTTCAATGAGTGGAAACAAGACCGGACTTGCTCTGGTGTATGAGACTCATACAAAGCCATGCCCCTGTAATATGATGAGAAGGAGAGGGACCACCCTCTTTGATTTTTCGCACCTGACTACTACATCTTTTTTTTTTTTGGGTATAGCTCAGTTGGTAGAGCATTGGGCTTTTAACCTAATGGTCGCAGGTTCAAGTCCTGCTATACCCAAACCTACCTTACACTCTACTATGAGTAAGGATGCGTAGTTCGTTCTAAGATCACTCTTTGGCTTTGAGTTTAGACTCGCTTCGGCGACTTCTTAGGTTAAATGTAGTGACGGAAGGCTTCGGTAAGGAGTAGTATCAGAGTGGCTCCGTCATCGATGGGCCTCTCCTTATTCATTCTATAGGGCGAGGCTGCGGACCAACAATTTATAGTAGAGGGCTGGCTCATCAATCGAACACGGAGCACAACATCTGGGGCGGAGAGTCGTTTAGCAGCTGCTTAGCAAAGAAATTTGAGAAATTTGAAAGTTTTCAATAGCAAAATAGTTATTGTTATACCTTAACTTTGCTCCCCTACTAAAAAGGGGCAAAGCCGCTTTGCACTACCGAAGCTTATAGATAAACAAATTGTACGTTCTGACCTTACTAGAATCTAAGGATAAGCTGACTAGAGTTGGGAACCTGTGCTTCTTGAGGGCTAACTACTGGGCCAGATCGGAATGGTGGTCCGAGAAGCCTTACCAAAGAAACCAAACAACCACCAAACAGCAAGCAGCTGACTACACTACAACTAAATCCAACAATCTATGGCTAGAGATCAAGCCAACAAACACTACTATAATCAAAGCGACCTGTGCGAGAGAATAGGCACCCCCTGAGCGCTGACGAGCGCCACTAACTGATAAGGGGGTGCACGCTGTAGTTTTGAAGCTGTAGCGATCCAACCTGCAAGCGTATGCGCTTAGATCATGGTTCTGCACTATTTAGCAAGGCACGTTCGTTTCTTAGCCCTGAACCTTTATAGAATTTAGCACTGCAGCCCCCTCGCGGTAGCCCCCTCCGTTTGCCGTCGTAGATTTCAAATTCCAGACTTGAGCTTCAAAGCATTAGAAAATGTTCTTCAAAGCCCCTGGAGATGCGTCACATAAAAAGATGGAGTCGTCTGCAAACTGTAAATAAGAGATAAAGGGGCCGCCATTACCCACGGAGAATCCTTCTAGGAGGTGAAGATCCAATGCCCTCTTTGTCATGTTCCCTAAAGCTTCCATCACCACAGTAAACAGAAATGGAGAAAGGGGGTCGCCTTGCCCCTTTACAACATAGGGCCCCTCTGACACCTAAAGAAGCCTGCTAGAGACGCATTAACCATAATAGAAAAGGATGACGTAGACACACATGTCTTCATCCACTTTCTCAACTTCAAACCAAAACCCATCCCAGCCAGCATGTAGTCTAGGAAGTCCCAACTAAGAAAATCATAGGCCTTCTCGATGTCGATTTTGTAAACAACTCTTGGAGTACTCGAAGTGAGTCCGGAATTGATGCACTCATTAGCGATAAGGGAGCCATCTAGAATTTGCTTGCCATGAATGAAGGCGGCCTGGAAGCGCGATATAATCGAAGAGATGACCTACTTAATTCTAGAGGCTAGAGCCTTAGAAATGATTTTTGACACTCCCCTAATCAGACTAATAGGCCTGTAATCCTTGAGGATTCATCCTTGAGCCTTAGGAATCAAAGTAATAAAAGTGGTGTTGTTTCTCCGGGAATAAGAGTGAGAAAAGAAAGGTGCTATTACTACTAAAATCAATCCAAAAACGCCTCCTTCGGAAATTCCTTTACCACTCCCATTATGTCCTCACCTAGAATGTGCCAACACCTCTTGTAATAAGCCATAGGATATTACTCAGGGCCCGGCGCCCTCTCACCACCTAGATCACGAAGAGCCGCCATAATCTCCTCCTCATCCGAATCTCTCTCAAGCCACTGAACCTGATCCGTACCAAGCCTTTGGAACTTCAATCCATCCAAAGTAGGTCTCTAAGGGACAAGATCCGAGTCAAGCCTCTCATAAAACTCCACCAAATGGTTTCGGATGCTACCTTGGTCTTCCAGGAACTCCCCATCCACCATAAGATGAGATAAATCATTAGCTCTCCTACAGGCATTAGCCCCCCGATGAAAGAAGTTTGTATTCTTATCCCGCCACCTGACCCTAGATTTTTGCTTCCAACTTCTTTCCTCAAGCTTCATAAGCTTTTGCGGCTCACGCTTCGCTTCCAACCTACTACAAGCCTCCTCTTAACTTAGAACCTTGTTCTCTTCCGTACTATCCAGCCTACTGATTTGCCCCAGAAGGTCTTCCATCTTCTTGTCTACCCTAGAATTCCTTACCCTTATTAGGGTTAGGGTTACCCTACAACCCATTAGGTAAACAGCAGCGCTGGCACGCAGAAATGACACGTGGGGCCCGCTCTATGTTGCTCCAAAAGCTGAGCTTCCTCGCTTTTCAAAGAGAATCGCTAGCTAGCTCTTTGCATTGAAAAGAGTTACAAGGCCAATTTGGTAATTATCTCACTCCTTATTCGAGTTGTCCTCTCTTCCTAGCTTTCCTCATCATCGCCATTTGTCGCTTTGCCGTCTTCAGCTTGAGGATGGCTAACTCTTTCTAGCCGTGCTAGTGGAGTGAAGGGACTCCGCGAGAGACCCCGAAATGACTTAAAGGCGCTATGCCGCTCGCTTTCCTTAAAGGTACTGTGCATTATGCTCTCAAATTCTGAACCGTGCATATTGAAAGGAGCGAATGCCACTCGACCGATAGGGGAGAGGAGCGGAAGCCGCTTTACTGATAGGTGAAGGTGTAAAGTAGCGTTGTTCCGATGATGTTAGGATCCATAATGTTTCATCACAAGTAGAGGCAAGAGAGCGATAGTCAGATTCAGCGCTAGATTTCGAGACAGTCGGTTGTTTCTTTGCACACCAAGAAATTCGATTCTTCCCCAAGAAGATACAAAAACCGGTGGTGGACCATCGGCTATCGGCGCCCACCTAGTCAGCGTCACAGAAAGCTACAAGCCGAGAAGAAGATGAGGTCACCAAACTCTGTTGAAATAAGAGGCCATGACCAAGAGCAACCGGTGACTCTGGTTTACCATTCGGATTCTTTCCCTTTATTGCCTCCTTTATCATTTTTTTAGTGATTAACTACTACTTGACCTTTACCCTACCCTCGAATTTTTATGTTGTTATTACTATTTCGTATTCCTGAATAATATTCTAATAATAAGAATTATGTTAGTACTTTTTCCAATGCTATCGAGTTTATGCTTATTCATGTGCATGTGTTATCCCTAAATCCCCATCATAGTAGAAATCCTAAAAACTACCCATTCTGAACGTTTTCCTTATGTCGAAGAAGAAGGCAAGCTAGCAACAATCTCTGGCAAGAGTGGGGACATTTACCGGGAAAAGTCCTCCCATTCTTTTCACCGGCAAAGGACTCCAACAGGAAATCCTTAGTAGTCGTTAGGCCGATGATGCTATTTTCAATTCCTCGCTTCTGAGATTTCCTTCTATTCCCACATTGATTTTTTTTCTAAGACAGAAGGCCAGAGCTTTCTTTTAGAGTCTCATTCCCTATAAGATAATGAGAAAGATTTCATGTGAACGGATGAATAACCCAATAGTCGAAAAGGAAGATTGATCGGTGGCTTTGGAAAGAATAATTAAGAGTAGTCAGGACTGAAAATGAGCGAAAGGTTACAACTCAGAGCTCAGAGAAAGATCTCTTTCATTTCAGGGCAATCTATCAAGCCCAATAATAACTACTTCTTAACTCTTCGCTAAGAAAGAAAGATGATTGAAAGCTATGGAAAGGGCGTAATGAAGTCCCTCTTAAAGTAGTCTAGCAAGAGATGCCATAAAAGGAAAGGCGGGGGTAACTGTCTTTGAGTTCCTTTCTTTTGGGGCTTTGCTGCCCGTTCCTAGACCAGAAGGGTCAACCTAGCTGGAAGAATAGTAATGAGAATAGTGAAAACCAGAAGATTAAGGCCCTGAAGCCTAGAGAGAAGCCTATCTTTGCTTTGAACGGGAAAGAGAAAAGTTTTGATACATTTTCCTTCTATCTGAATAGCTAGGGTGTCGCTGGTATTTTATTGAAAGAGTAAGATGCCACTGATCCTTACAAAATGTATGGGGTAACCCTAGAGGAAGAAGTTCAACTAGAAGGTTTGACCTACGCTTGATTATAGGATGAAGAATCTGGAGAAGAGGAAGCAGCCTAGCGTAGCAACCAAGGAGCCTTTACTTTGAAATTCCAGAGTAACCGTAAGCTTGTGATATTAGAAGTCAAGCTTGTCTTTCGGTATATGGCAAAACAACTATTTATATATATTTCATCTCTGTTACTAGAGCTTCTGTATGTAATCGTTCCTTGTGTAATTATAAGTTATCCTGATAGGGGCGTCTAGAATGCCTATAGAGAGGAATAATAGTTCTCTGCTTCTTATATTTGATCTTCCCATTCACTTTCAGTAGGAGATGGAGATGGCGCAGTTTCTTCCCTTGAGAGAATCAAAATGGGCTTCAAACAAAACAAGTATTCAGGATGCGGATAATCTCATGCTTCAAAAGCTTGCCGCTTAGCTTAGTTGGGGGTCTTCGTGTCAATGTCAAAAAATGAGCTTCACTTATCTTTCTAGCAACAACAGAGAAAAAACACAGAGAATGAGATTCGGACTAGACTGGGTAAACTCATTGTCACCGAATCCTCTGATTATTTGAATGGAAAGATGCAGGATATAATGCCCCTACCCGAAGTTCCGATAATTGGGATCAGCATGCTCCATTGTTATATCCATACGTTTGATTTGGAGCTAAGGAGGAGGTTTTCGCAGTTCCCTCTAAGCGGGCACGCATGTGTAGGCTTTGTAAAGGTCCCTGCAGGGGAGAAGTCGAGATTTAGGATGGAAGAACTTGTCAATCTTATAAAGGAGTTGCACCTTGCCGCGATGGTCAAATATGTAGTACCCGAAGGACCTTCTGTAAATGAGTATTTCAACAGTACCATCTTTCTAGCAGCGGACGGGAGTGCTCAAGTTTTCCAAAATGGTGAAGGGTGATGACCCTACATGCCCCTACTGGCTAACCGACGATGAGGGGGCCGGGGGATGCCGAAGAACGACAAGGAAGGAAACGTTGTGAACTTAAAATGAGAGATGGCCCCCCTGCCTTTACTTTATAGAATAGAGATAGAAAAATAGTGGAAGGAGAAAAACACGAATATTGTAAAGAGTTCCCAAGTTCGTGATGACGCGGGGTCTTGGCTTAGTATTGACGCGGGATCAGACAATTCTCTAGCGGGACTTCTAACTTTTGATCAATAGAACAAAGGAGGTACGAGTCCCCTAGGATTAGGACTTAGGCTAAAAAAGAGGGGATGCATTCACAAGGGATATAACAATGTAATAATTTTCTATCAACAATCTCACTTTTATTTAAAACTTCCTTTTTATCGCGAGGGGGCACTCAGGGAGGAGATATGTTGATATCGTTTCCACGGGATCTTTGTTAATGAGGGAAGTCAGGAGGTAGTATGTGATCACAAGGCAGAGACTCTTTAGTAGTGCTAACGCCTAAACCTCTATTGAGCAGGATAGCTTCTAGGAAAATAGGGGTGTATTACAAACTATTTAGTAGTTATCCCTCTAGGATAATAAACCTCAGGTTCTTGGAAGCGCAACTGCTGGGCTTAAGGGACGCTATAAGTGCGCCCGCATATGTGCCTATAGGTGGGTGGCTCGCTTGGGCGATGGGGGGAGGATACCAAATTGAATCATCTAGTCATATCTTGCTAGTTGTTGCCAAAACTAGAACTTAGCCCTTTGTGTGGGGTGAAGTCTTTGGTATACACTCATACCAAGTGTACTTCTAACCGTAACCAATTACAGTGAGGACTTGCTCAAGCCAAAAACCCTAAGTGTTGCAGATCGAATGATAAGTGATTGGTTAGAGCATATAAGGCAAATCTTTTACCACTTGTATGAAGGAGTATATGGGAGCGAAAGGGGAGAGGGAGCGCAGGGGATTAACAACAGTAGCCCTATGAGGCAGGAAAATCTTTCTTGGGAATGAGGACATAGCCAACCCCTAACTGAGGGGAGCAAAACTAATGTAGGAAAATCCTTCGAACAACTAGGGTTGAACGAAGTGGAAAGTAAAAAATTGGGACTCAGGAGGCTTACACTGGCCTGTCTCGCCGCTTGCGCACTCAATCTAATTTAATGTAAGGCAGCCAGCGGTATCCAATCAATGTAGTCGGCGGAACAAAGGAAAGAGGAATGGGAGATAAAGGAAGATCTAAATACCGAGAGGGAAATGGAGCTCAAATCCATATCATTCTCCAAGCACCCACTATTCGTTAGCAGCGACCTTACCACGCGTCATTAACGCCAGCCATTTCACTCGAATCTGTAGTAAGCAATATCCTTCGCAACTAGAGTAGAAATATTCAAATTTTTTTATCTTTCTTGGCATCAACAACCTTAAGAACCATAGGTGCACCAACCGAGGCAGAGATTGGAATGCAGTGACCGTAGCCGAGATAGATCTGAACCAGCAGTAGCGGAGAATAGGTGCAACGGGGAATCATTGAAATAACGAGAGGTTACGTAAGGAACATGGCCAACCAAGCTCCTTTTTCTAAGGATTGAAATCTGACAACGAGTGGTGTACTCTAGATGAACCCATTCCTGAGGTAATTATAGAAATCAGAATAGCATGGTTCCCATCATCCTCGACCTTAACGGCCTCGTCTTGACTGGTGATAGTTCATCATGTTCCAATTCTCAATAGTCTTCATCCAAAAAGATGAATGAGTCCCGTTCGACGGAAGGACTCTCTATGGCTGGGATGCCCAATCTCTCGATGACAAGCGACTCTATGCTTCGGTGTACTAGCATGTGTACTGGAGGGGTTGAGTATTCATTCCATACCATAAGGGCTAGCGAGTGAGCCAAGCGATTGTAGATTCTCGGAACATGGGCGAAGGTGATCTCCCTAAAGAGCTTGATTAGGTCAATGGCAAGTTCTTGGTACGATATGAGTTGGGGCTCTTTGGTCTTCCGTTCTCCCTCCCAAATCCCTTATTAGTAAGTGAAGTTGGGTACCCACGTGACAACTCAAAAATCAACCCAATCACCCCTTGTCATTATCATTCTGAAATGGTGTTGGCGTCCATTATGGTAGATGGGTGGGGCTGTGGTAATGGGGTTGACCTTCGCAGGTAAATAGCTCCATCCCAAAGTAGGCCTGAGAACTTGTCAAGGGGGTCTTGTCTTGCTTCAGCCCATTCGCGGTTATCCAGCTGAAAACTTTTGAGGCAACCATACGAACGAAAGAAGAGTTCTTGGTTGAGTTGATTCTTCGATTCTTTGTTTGTGAATAAGCGACCGAAAGAAAAAAAACCTGCACCTAAAATGAGAGAATCGCCCCAGGAATCTCAACCTACACAAGGCCAAGTTCATTCGTCTTGGGTTGGATGCTAACAAGGACTTCTGTCTCCTCCTTACCGTAATGCGAATCTCGTGTCTGACTTTTTAGTGGCTACTTGAAGAGAGAAAAGCTTACGGCTTTTGTCTTTTTGTTTGCTTCTTCCTTACCTTAATAGGATAACTGGGAGGAAGAAGTCCTACGGAGCTGCTCTCGAATGCGCTTACCTATTCATCAACCGAGAGAGGGGACCAACCAACTAACCAAGCGGAGCCCAACTACCAATTCTATGTTCTTCCAATCCTGGAACCAGTGGCAATCTAACGAATTTGGAAAAGAAAGTTACCTCGCCAGCCCTTCATTCGCCCCTCATCTTTATGACTCAACATCTGTAGCGTCATCGAAGCATAGCAAGACAATGAGTTATGTTCCTCCAACGTTCTCATCCAAGTTCTCCGCCAGACCATAGCACTAAACATCCCTCGTCTTCTCCTTGCCTTGCTAACCTTCCCACGTGTATGTTGGGGCATGTGCCCTAGATCAATCCATTAACTGTCTTTATGAAATACTTTTAGTTAATAAAATAGAGGATTTCATTTGCTGTTTATTATAATTAATTTGCATGTTCGCATTATAATAAGATCCATGGGTATTTACATATATATCCTAAATGTCCCTAGTCGATCATTATACTGGGAACTATAATGAATTAAGACTAGTGTGAGTCTTGATTGATGATCATATGATGATTATACGTATAGGGATACGAATCAAGATCACGAGTACTTGTTAGGGAACAAAGTATTGGACCGACCCGCTATGAGAGCATCACATGGATTAAGTCATAGTTGTTTCTCATGATTAGTATATATATATATTCCAGTCCTCTGACTTGAGATTACCAGAGACTTCAACATTAGGAACACAAGTGATTTGACACAATCAAACGTTGTCTTTAACTTAGGACGATTATAAAGGTTGTGATTGGTTCTTGTGTGAGCAATGTGATGAAGTTGTGTAATCAAGATAGAATTTGTTCCTCTCATATAAAGAGAGATATCCAAAGTGGATCCCTCGATGTGTTAGATGTTAAAAGGCCTAGTCTAAGTGAATTGATATTGATCAATGTCACTTGGATGTTTTCGATCTACCTAGAGATCGAGACTAGTACGATTGAACATGTTGGATGACAATTCCATGCCTTATGTTTGATCAAACGGATATCGTGTGACAAAAGGATGTTATATACATTATTGATTAGGTTGTTTCGATTTGATATTCGTACAACTTGGGTAGTCATAATGTCTTGCTAGAGGCCGCTTATGACTTGTATACCAAAATGTGTTTTGGTACACTGCCAACGTTGTATGAGCCTATTGGGTCGCACACTAAGAATGGTTTTGCGAGATTTTAAGATGGTTCAGAAAAATGAATTTTATATGATAAAATTCATGACGGAAACGTCCTCGTGGTGTATTACACTTATACTTCTTTAAGTAGGGGTATATTTGTAATTTACTTAACCGTCTATATACAAGGATTGCATAAATAGACGCTTTAAGTTACAATACACGTACGAAAGAAAAAAGGCCAAAACTTTTTTTTCGTTTAAGAAACGACTTAGGGTTTTTGGTATGCTCTGGATCGTTTTGGAGAGAAAGAAAAAGGTTTGGTATTCTCTCGAAGCTAGCACTTCAAATCACGGCCGCCGTTCGTGTGTGGACTACTGGTAGAGGGCGTTCGTCGTTGGCAGCGCCTTAGAGATCGATCAACCTTCAGAAATGTATATTGCGATTGAGGTATGATTAAGTTTTTCATGGTTTAAGCGTTTTTAATGGAATTAGATTCGGATCCTGTTGGGGTTTTTGTCAAAATTGTTTTGTAATCTCCGCTGCGTATCAACCCCAAAACCCAACAGTGGTATCAGAGCCTTCGAGTTTGATTTCATTAAATTCATTGCATGTTTTCTTCTTATATATACATGATATATGATCGAAAGCATGTTGATAGTTGATGTATATGTGATATACATAAGTTTTCTTTGAGATTTATTATCACGTTTGTGTATATGATACACATATTGGTGATTTAATTGAAATCATTAGGTATAATCTTTATTCTTTGTGCATTGATGCATGGATGAAATCTCTGTAATTCAATATGCATATTTAGGTTACATTGTTTTACGTTTCTTGAATTGTATAAGGTTGAATATTAATTCGAAACTAATATGATTAGATTCGATTGGGATAGTAGTTCATGATTCAATGACATATTTGTGATTATCTAGATGAGGACCGAAATTGCAAATAACTAATTTTCGAAATTATTTATTTATAAATAATTAATTTTCGAAATTATTTATTTATAAATAATTAACTTTCGAAAATTATTTATTTATAAATAATTAATTTTCGAAATTATTTATTTATAATTAATTAATTTTCGAAATTAATTATCAATATTGTTATATCTATTTTGTTATGAAGTTTCTATTTGATTAAGATAGATAACAAATTAGAATATGAGATAAATATCAAGAATCTTGTTATTGGTGATATGCTAGGATTCAAATATCTCAAGTCCTAATTGGATTAGGATAAGATTAGTCCTAATAGGATTAGGATAAGATTAGTCCTAATTGGATTAGGATAAGATAAGTCCTAATTGGATTAGGATAAGATTAGTCCTAATAGGATTAGGATAAGATTAGTCCTAATTGGATTAGGATAAGAAAAGTCCTAATTGGATTAGGATAAGATTAGTCCTAATTGGATTAGGATAAGATGATTAGTTAGATGTGGACCCTGGTTAATTATAATGTTTTAATTGACTTAATTTCGGATAAATTAAGGGATTAATTTATGATAATAAAATCAGCGAAAATTATGATTTTCTATAGCTAATTTTAATTTTCGGAATTGAGATTCATCTTCTAAAAACAAAAAAAAAATTTTCCAAATTGTTTAGTGATTAAACAAATCAATTAAAATATACGATATTTCATTGTTTACATAAAATCACTAAAACTGAATAAAATCCCTCTATTAAATTTTAAGTCTCGTGCCATCCATTTTAAACACTTGTCAAGGCCTCGATCACACTAATATAGTTTCAGCCATAGTTGGGTGTATTGTGTTATCTTGGTGAGACAAGTTGGGTAAGAGTTACCCTAATGTTCAAAATGGTCTGACTGAATAAAGCCATCAAAATAGTTTTGAGCTTTAGGCAAATGATGAGATAAAAACATGCTAAGACATAAGATGTCCCATATCTCATAAAAGGATCTAAAAATTACATAAGATGTAATTGGTAACTGTTACCTACCTAAATAATCTAGTTCTGTGTTTCATGCCATAGCTGTCATAGAATTAGGTGAAATATGGATTTTAGTCCCCTAAATATGCAATACGTTTTAGGAGGGTTGTTAATTTAGTGGGAGTCTATTCCTCTATACTAAAATAAACTTTGCATAATCTTTATTGTAGATCAATGGCCTCTTCAAGTAACAATAATCCCCTGTCATCTGCGATTCATCCTTGAGAAGGATAAGCTATACGGGACTAACTTTCTTGATTTGGTTCGAAACTTGAGAATTGTTCTTTAGCATGAACGCAAGTTGTATGTCCTGGATGCTCCAATCCCGAGGACCCACCACCCAATGCTACGAAAGTTTGTGAAGGATGCGCATAATAAGCATGTCAACAATTCTACCGATGTTGCATGTATTATGCGGCAACTATGGTTCTGAACTTTAGAAGGACATGGAACTAATGGAAGCCTACGACATGGCTATAACGCTGAAGGAAATGTTCCAACAACAAGCTAGGCAAGAAAGGTTCGAGACATCAAGAACCTACATTCTTGCAAGATGACCGAGGTGCGTCGGTTAGTCCTCATGTTCGAAGATGAAGGGCTATGTTGACCAGCTTGATAGACTCGCATTCCCCATAAACCAAGAGTTGGCTACGGATTTGATCCTAAATTCATTACCAGAAAGTTACTCACAATTTGTGATGAACTACAATATGAATAATATGGAGAAATCAATTTCGAGTTGCATTTGATGCTCAATACCGCTTGAACAAAATATCAAGAAACCTCAGCAATATGTTGATGGTCTAAAATGGAAAGGGAATGAAGAAGAAAAGCAATGGCAAGGCTAGAGTTGCCAAGGCTGTTGCTGCACCTGTGCAAAGCCTATGAAACAAGTCAAGCCCCGTCCTGTTCCAGCTTCAAAAACACCCAAAAGAAAAGGAAAAAATTGTCATTTCTGTAATCAAACCTATCTTTGGCATTGTCGTCTCGGGCACATAAACGAGAAACGCATAACGAAGCTCCATAAAGATGGGCTTCTTGATTCATTTGATTTAGAAACATATGAAACGTGCGTATCTTGTTTACTAGGCAAGATGATCGAAAGTCCCTTTCTTGGATACGGTGAAAGGGCAAGTGATTTATTGGGTCTAATACATACCGATGTATGCGGTCCTATAAACACAATGGCTAGATAAGGTTATCGTACTTCATTACATTCTCGATGATTTCAAAGCAGATATGGTTATGTATATCTTATGAAACATAAAGTGAATCATTTGAGATGTTTCGAATGTTTCAAAATGAAGTGCGAGAATCAACTTGGTAAAACTATCAAAACACTTCGATCAGATCGAGGTGGTGAATATTTAAGCCAAGAATTTGATGATCATCTTAGAAATTGTGGGATTGTCTCTCAATTGACTCCACCAGCAACTCCACAATGGAATGGAATTTCTGAAAGGAGAAATCGAACCTTATTAGATATGGTTCGATCTATGATGAGTCATGCAGATCTTCCATTATCCTCTTGGGGTTATGCATTACAAACTGGAGCTTTCACTCTAAATTGAGTTCCTTCTAAAGCGGTTGATAAAACACCATATGAGATATGGTACGGGAAGAGACCTAGTTTGTCTTTTCTTAAAATTTGAGGTTGTGAGGCTTACGTAAAGCGACAAGTCTCAAAAAAACTAGCACCTAAATCTGACGAGTGTTTATTTGTGGGGTATCCTAAGGAAACAAATGGATATTACTTTTATAATCCCGCTGAGAACAAAGTGTTTGTTGCTCGGTATGGTGCCTTTATGGAAAAACAGTTTATTTCAAAAGACACTAGTGGGAGAGAAATAAATCTTGAAGAAGTTCGAGAATCACGGGTAAACACTGAATCGCATCGGAAGTTCAACAACGTTCGAACCAGTTGAACCTCCACAAGTGACACAAGGCCCACGTAAATCTAGTAGGGTAAGACATGAGCCGAGAGAGATTCGGATTTCTCATTACCGATAGTCGTGATGTGTTGCTTATAGACCAAAATGAGCCCACCACTTATCGGGAGGCTATGTCGGACCGGACTCGGATAAATGGCTAAGTGCCATGAACTCGAGATGTAATCCATGTATGATAACCAAGTTTGGAACTTGGTTGATTTACCTGAAGGTGGTAAGACCATTGGATTTAAATGAGTTTTCAAGAAGAAAACTGACATTGATGGCAAAGTGCATACTTTTAAAGCAAGACTTGTAGCAAAAGGTTTCAGGTAGACTCAAGGTGTTGATTATGATGAAACTTTTTTCGCCAGTAGCCATGCTTAAATCCATAAGAATTTTAATTGCCATTACTGCATATTATGACTATGAGATATGACAAATGGATGTAAAAACAACATTTCTTAATGGAAATCGCGAGGACGTGTATATGACACAACCTCGAAGGTTTTGTACATCCCTGAGAATTCTAGGAAGGTATGCAAGCTTCAAAGATCCATTTATGGATTAAAGCAAGTTTCTCGGAGTTGGAATCTTCGTTTTGATGAAGCAATCAAGGATTTTGGTTTTATTAAGAACGAAGATGAGCCTTGTGTATACAAGAAGGTCGGTGGGAGTGTAGTTGTTTTTAAGTGCTTTGTATGTTGATGATATATTACTCATTGGAAATGACATCCCAACATTGCGAGAATGTCAAGTCTTGGTTAGGGAAGTGTTTCTCAATGAAAGACTTAGGAGATGCGACCTATATCCTAAGGATAAAGATCTATAGGGATAGATCTAAGAGGCTAATCGGTCTAAGTCGAGTGCTTACATAGACAAGGTCTTGAATAGGTTCGATTTGCAAGGCTTGTAAAAGAGGATTGTTGCCAATGTCTCATAGCATAAGTCTCAAGAAGACTCAATGTCCTAAGACAAATGATGAGCGAGACCATATGAATAAGATTCCATATGCATCGGCTATTGGATCTATCATGTATACCATGTTATGCACTCAACCCGATGTATCATATGCTTTGAGCACAAGCGGATATCGTCGGATCCTGGTGAGAGTCACTTTGGATAGCGATAAAGAACATTCTTAAATACTTAAGAAGGACTAAGGAAATGTTCTTGGTCTATGGAGGTTTTGAAAATGATCTAGTTGTAAATGGTTACACAGATGCAAGTTTTCAAAGCGATATAGATGATTTTAGATCGCAACTGGATATGTGTTTATTTTGAATGGGGGTGCGAGTAAGGTGGAAAAGTTCGAAGCAAGAGACTATGACAGATTCTACAACAGAAGTGAGTATATATTGCGGCGTCGTCGATGCAAAGAAAGGAAGCGGTTTGGATCAAAAAGTTCATTTATGAACTAGGTGTGGTTCCAAGTATTGCTAACCCTGTTTGCTTGTATTGTGACAATAACGGGGCAATAGCACAGGCCAAGGAACCTAGATCACATCGCAGATCCAAACATATACTCAGGCGTTTTCATCTCATTAGAGAAATTATTGAGAAGGGAGACGTAAAAATTTGTAGAGTACCTACAGAAGACAACGTTGTGGATCCATTGACAAAAGCTCTTCCACAAGCAAAACATGATGGTCATGTTAGATCATTAGGCATTAGATGCATGTATGATTGGCCCTAGTGCAAGTGGGAGATGTTGGGGCATGTGCCCTAGGTCAATCCATTAACTGTCTTTATGAAATACTTTTAGTTAATAAAATAGAGGATTTCGTTTGCTGTTTATTATAATTAATTTGCATGTTTGCATTATAATAAGATCCATGGGTATTTACATATATATCCTAAATGTCCCTAGTCGATCATTATACTGGGAACAAAGTACTGGACCGACCCGCTACGAGAGCATCACATGGATTAAGACTAGTGTGAGTCTTGATTGATGATCATATGATGATTATACGTATAGGGATACGAATCAAGATCACGAGTACTTGTTAGGGAACAAAGTACTGGACCGACCTGCTACGAGAGCATCACATGGATTAAGTCATAGTTGTTTCTCATGATAAGTATATATTCCAGTCCTTTGACTTGAGATTACCAGAGACTTCAACATTAGGAACACAGTGATTTGACACAATCAAACGTTGTCTTTAACCGGACGATTATAAAGGTTGTGATTGGTTACTGTGTGAGCAATGTGATGAAGTTGTGTAATCAAGATAGAATTTGTTCCTCTCATATAAGAGAGATATCCAGTGGATCCCTCGATGTGTTAGACTGTTAAAAGGCCTAGTCTAAGTGAATTGATATTGATCAATGTCACTTGGATGTTTTCAGTCTACCTAGAGATCGAGACTAGTACGATTGAACATGTTGGATGACAATTCCATGCCTTATGATTGATCAAACGGATATCGTGTGACAAAAGGATGTTATATACATTATTGATTAGGTTGTTTCGATTTGATAATCGTACAACTTGGGTAGTCATAATGTCTTGCTAGAGGCCGCTTATGACTTGTATACCAAAATGTGTTTTGGTACACTGCCAACGTTGTATGAGCCTATTGGGTCGCACACTAAGAATGGTTTTGCGAGATTTTAAGATGGTTCAGAAAAATGAATTTTATATGATAAAATTCATGACGGAAACGTCCTCGTGGTGTATTACACTTATACTTCTTTAAGTAGGGGTATATTTGTAATTTACTTAACCGTCTATATACAAGGGTTGTATAAATAGACGCTTTAAGTTACAATACACGTACGAAAGAGAAAAGGCCAAAACGTTTTTTTTCATTTAAGAAACGACTTAGGGTTTTTGGTATGCTCTGGATCGTTTTGGAAAGAAAGAAAAAGGTTTGGTATTCTCTCGAAGCTAGCACTTCAAATCACGGCCGCCGTTCGTGTGTGGACTACTGGTAGAGGGCGTTCGTCGTTGGCAGCGCCTTAGAGATCGATCAACCTTCAGAAATGTATATTGCGATTGAGGTATGATTAAGTTTTTCATGGTTTAAGCGTTTTTAATGGAATTAGATTCGGATCCTGTTGGGGTTTTTGTCAAAATTGTTTTGTAATCTCCGCTGCGTATCGACCCCAAAATCCAACAGTGTACGTCATGCCAAAGCTAAAAGCTTTATGCCATTGAAATCGGTTCAATTAGTGCATCCCTTGTGCCGAAAAGACCGAGGTTTAATGCGAGATTCGGTGATTTAGAATCAAAGTTTATCACTTCAAGCTATTGCATAACCACTTTATGCTAATTGCAAACACTAAACAAATCCTACCGATTCGAATCCTCTAACCATGCCAGTACCAAAAACAAATTCTTTATCTCTTGAGTTTCCTTCGGGTAGACTTAGGGACCTTCTCTTATTACGGGATGTTATCTTATGGAAAGTCTGGTCCCGCTAGAGGAGATAGCATTTCTCGGACAATGAGATCTCTCGCTTTCCCAGAACAGTATGCTGTCTGGTAAACAAAACTCCCTTTCAATCAAGGATCTTATGCTTTTCTGGTGAACAAGGCTGCGTAGCCTATGCTTTGCAAGCCTATCACGCTTGATTGTTTTAAGTAGACAGCTTCTTCATGAGAAGGAGTTGTCACACCCCAAAGAAGTCGATCCTTTTGATTAGGACAGAATGAATACAACTAAGTAAGACTGGTAGACACCTTGACTTGAAATAATAGTTAGTCTTGCTGGTAAACACGTTACACTTATTACGATCGATCCTATAAAAAGGACTTTCTTAGAAAGAAAAGTAGGCTTATTCACTATGCATTCACGAAAGAGGGAAGAGCCAGGTGAACTCTTTCTCGTCTGGATATTAATGCGCTATAAAGCGAGCAGGGCTCCAACTGCACTAGCCGAAAAGTAGTTGTTGGCAAGGCTTGAAAAGAAAGGAACTACTAATACACTGGCAGCTACACTTGGAGTACTAGAAGGTAGGAACTAGATCACAAACGTGCTATTCCTTTGCTTCTTTGCTTGGAAGGACGGACTGGAATGAATGAATGGACTGACTCTGATTCAAAATGTAGGCTAAGAGCAGGGTCAACCCATAGCCTCTCTAAAAGCACATTATATAAGAACTTCCTAATGCTAAGCAACACCAGAAGGATTGACTTTTTAGGCATTAGCTTCGGCTGCTTCCTCCATACCCATACTATGAGCACTTTACCAATCTATCACTTTTGATATTCTCAACTACTTCATACCTTGCTATTCCGAGCCGTGCCGTAACAAACCATATCGTGTAGGGTGGAGTCCTCTCTTATTGAAGAAGGAGATGATGGGCTGTTACTCAACTCTTAAAGATATTCAAACATCCGCTATTAGTGATACAGCTTCTACTCTGATAACCAACATGTGATCAGTAAACTGGTAAGAGGTAGTAGAATCCGACGGCTCTGTCAAACAATTATTTGGCAATGTGATTAGCTTTAGCTCCTCGATCAGCATCTGGTTAAGGAGTGAAATGTCTTTGATTGTTGAGCTTAGCTAGCTTCTCTAATGGGCTCGTAACTCGAAAGTACAATAGCCAAAGGCCTGTTAAGATATCATCCTTCACTTGCTACTCGACCAAAGCAAAGAGCAAGCTTAAAAACGCTAGCTTTAACTTGAAATTGCGAAAAGAAAGAACAACTATGTAAGTCAACCTTAGCTAGTCCGTTAAGGAAAGCATGGCTCGAATGAATAGCGAGGAATGAAATAGCTCGACTTGTAATTCACTTGTTGGCTCAGCCAGATAAGAATTAGGATCATCGAACACAACAAAGATATTCTCGAAAGATTCTCTTGACAAGCTTGACTTGCAAGCGGAGAATGATAAGTTTCACCCGGCCTGGCTTCGTGATTTTATTCTTTGAAAACTATCTGTTGGGACTTTCTAAAGTAGGGTGAATTGCCTTCCTATAGGGTAGTCTTAGATAGTTCTTTTTGTTGTGAAAGAAAGAACTTCACATTCATTCTTGATAGCTAGACTAGATCACATCCCATCTGCTTTCTTAGCTCAATCCTTGAAGGATTCACATGACAGTCACGATTAGGATCGTCTCGTGTTTTGCGACTGCTGGAAAAAGCTGACGACCGTATTAGACACGTAAGAAGAGTGGCTGACTCGCATTGTACCTACCTTGAAGGCTTCACCAGATCCAAACTCTATATCCACATATACTGTTTACTAAAAGGGGGAATGGCCTACTCTCTACTTTATTGTTAGAGCTTGAAACCTCTTTGCTGAAAGTGAACACACGAGAAAGACTAGAGACCCAGCTGGAGGATGCCCACTTTGTTTGAGAATCAATATCAGAGTCAGCAACCTTTGACTAGCCTAGCCCCTGAATTCTTATAAAACTGTAAGTGTGAAAGAAGGGTAAGTAGGCTTAGTGAAGCGAAGCTACTAGTTTAGTTGCTTGAAAAGGTGTGAACGAAGAGAGCTAGTAAGGAGTTGAACAGAAGCATGAGTTGAGTGGGGGAGGCATGTCAGACCCCCTTTCGGCTGACTGTTGGCTAGCTGGAGCTGAGACTTGGTTGCTAGCATGAACGTTGGTGCGAGAGACCTCGGAAGTGCTAGTAAGGCATTTGGTCGTCAAGATGCTGAGGTAAGAAGTCAAAGGCCTGCACGAAGCCAAGCGCCAGCCACTAACTGATCGACTCACTTGGGCTACCTTGAACCCGGGTATCCTCCCTTGTCTGACCCACAACTGGCTTGCTTTCTTGCCTTGCTATGATTGCTCGCTCCCTTCACCGACCCACCTCCCTTTATTCTCATTCCTTGCTTCTATTATTGTACTTTCTTTCCTCGACGCCCACAGGCAAGCTTGTTTAGAGGAAAGTTCTTTTCTTCTTCATCAGGGAAACTGCTCAACCTCCACTATCCCCATAGGCATGATTATGCACTAACAAACAAAAAGTGCCAAGAAGAGAAAACGCATAAATCATAAGCCAAAGATGTATTCGATCCTGAATTGAACGTAATCTAGGCCGATTGGTTGGCAGGGGCCTCACTTAGGTTTGATGAGCGAAACTGAATCCTTAACGCCCTATCTCTCTTGTCATAGGCAAACGCTTCTATCCTAAGAAGTAAGCAACCTCCCCGATCAATGCCTTTCATGTCTTTATGTGACCCGAACCTTTGTCTTTCTTTGACCCTGTGTCCCCTTGGAATCTCAAGGTTGGAGAGCTTATTTCGGCATGGATCTCCGTGTACTAGGCCTTTCCCTCTCTTTTGCTCCCAACGAAAAACGGAAAGATGCATGAAAAAAATCCGTATTTTGGACCTAGCGAGCTTTGCATGGAAAACCACCTTCGCGCTTGTTTTGCTAAAGATTTCCGAAGGTAAGAAGTTGGGACAGAGGATTCTTTTCCTCAAATGCTTTGCTGAGGGAATCTGACACAGCGAAGATCTTCTAAACCAGTTGAACGAATCCACGAACAACTCGATTTAGGTCAAAACTTAAGCCAAAGTTCAAAAATTCTTTTATTCCAGCCAAAAAACTGCGAATTACATCTAATAGGTCGCTTAAATAGCGAAACCCTAAAATTTGCCAAAAATAGTAAAAAGTCCAAAAAGCCCTAAAAGCCCTAAACTGGAAACTAGACGAAAAATAGAAACAAATGCCGCAACCGGCAATAAAAACGGAAATTCCTAATGAAAGTAATAAGCTAAACAAAACTTTCCTAATGAAAAATTGCCATTTATCTCCACGCCGTTTCCAATCAACTCATGCCCCCGGAACGCCGAAACTGAAACGCCCGAACTTCACCGAGATTACCAAAATGCCATCCTGTCATATCTTTCCATCATATTTTTCCAAAAATTTGCAAATTCTTGGACTTCATCATTCTCCCCATGGTGGACAAAATTCGCCCTGGAATTGTCATCATCAGACGTATCCCCATAATAGGGAACAAGATGCTTGACATTAAATACATCAGCCGTACGAATGTGACTTGGCAACTTTAATCTGTAAGCATTAGGATTAATTTTTTCAAGAACCTCCACAATACCAATCTTCCAAACTGACAATTTGTTGTAATCACCCACAGAGAACCGGTCTTTAGTGAGAACTGTCCACACAAAATCACCCACTTCAAACTCCACCTGACGCTTCTTCCGATCTGCATATTGTTTGTATTTGTTAGCCTTCTGCAAGTTTTCTTTAACAGATTGCTGAATCTCTTGCAGCCCACTAACAAAGTCTTATGCATTGCGATGCCATCTAGTCTTACTTGGCACTAGTAACAGATCAAGAGGACCTCGAGGTAGTACCGAATACATGACCTGAAAAGGACTAAACCCGGTACTTTGATTAACAGCATGGTTGTGTGCAAATTCTGTCTAGCTCAACTTGAAGTCCCAACTCCTGACATTCTCATCCACCAAGCTCCGCAAAAGATTGTCTAACGAACGGTTGACAACTTCAGTCTGCCCATCTGTTTGCGGATGATAAGCACTGCTAAATTTCAGCTGCGTGTTTACCATAGCCCACAAACTGCGCCAAAAATGGCTAAGGAATCTGGTGTCCCGATCTTAAATAATCGAGGTAGGAAGGCCATGCAATCTATACACCTCTCGAAAGAACAGTTGAGCCACCTTCATAGCATATGTGGTCTTCTAGCATGGGATGAAGTGAACCATCTTGGGAAAACGGTCAACCACCACAAAAATAGAGTCATTTCCCCGTTGTGTTCTAGGCAACCCCAGCAGGAAATCCATGCTAATATCAACCCATGGCTATTCTGGAATGGGCAAAGGCATATATAGACCGATATTAGTTGCGGTACCCTTCGAAAGCTGGTAAGTTCGGCACCGCTGCACATATCCGTCCATTTCCTTGCGAATGATAGGCCAAAAGTAAGAGGCCTACACCAGCTGCAAAGTGCGATCACGCCCAACATGTCCCTCTCTAGTTAGAGATAATCAGCAATCCCAGGCTGCAATTAGGAATGCAAAGCTAGTTGTCCCGAAATAAGAAACTCTCCTGGAGTGTGTAATCAGTACGCTCCCCACTCCACACCTTCTCCACAATAGAAGCAAATAAAATATTAGTAGTAAACAAATCAGAGGAGGAAAACCCAGGTACCTCAATGGTCATGCGGCTCAACAAACATTTTCGTCTGCTCAGGGCATCAACAACTCTGTTGGTCACACCAGACTTGTGTTTCACCACGAAAGTAAAGCGCTCCAAATAGGCTACCTAGGAAGCATGTCTAGCCGAGACCTTGTTCTGTCCATGTAAGTGTCGCAATGCCTCATGGTCTGTAAACATCACAAACTCTCTATGGAAAATATAATGCCGCCAATGTTTCGCAGCTTGTACCACTGCATAGAACTCCACATTGTATGCATCACTATGCAACTCAAAAGGTAGGTGAAAATCTAACAACACCAGAATGGATGCAGTGGTTAACCGTACCTTGATCAGTTGGAATGCTTTATCTGCCTCGTTGCTCCACCCAAACTTCAAGACCTTCGTACGGTCTATAATTGGGGCCATGATACTGCTGAAGTGTGGAATGAACCGCCTGTAGAAGGAAGCCAAACCATGAAAGCTGCGAACCTCCATGATGTTGGTGGGTCTAGGCCAAGTGCGGATGGCTTCTACTTTAGACTCATCAACCTACAACCCTTCTCCAGAAATGGCATAGCCTAAGAAAAGGACCTTCGATGTCAAAAATGAGCACTTCTTCATCGCAGCATAGAACTTCTCCCTGCTCAAGATAGTCAGAACATCTCGCACGTGCTGGAGATGTTCCTCCTCGTTAGTACTGTATATCAATATATCATCAAAATATACCACAACACACTTGCCTATCAAAGGTCTCAAGCTCTGGTTCATGACTCTCATGAAAGTGCTAGGTGTGTTTGACAGCCCAAAGGCATGACCAACCACTCATACAGCCCCTCCCTGATTTTAAAAGCAGTCTTCCACTCATCC
Organism: Stephania yunnanensis; assembly: GCA_039657365.1. Taxonomy (NCBI): domain Eukaryota; kingdom Viridiplantae; phylum Streptophyta; class Magnoliopsida; order Ranunculales; family Menispermaceae; genus Stephania; species Stephania yunnanensis. The sequence goes on from CM077580.1 coordinate 36,158,391, forward strand.
CCAACTCTAACGCGAATCAGGTAGTACCCACTCTTCAAATCCAGTTTTGTAAAATTTTTGCTCCACTCAATTGGTCAAGTAAATCATCCAATCGAGGGATAGGAAAGCAATACCTGCAGTAATCTTGTTGATTGCTCTACTATCCATACATATCCGCCAGGAGCCATCTTTCTTTGGTGTAAGGGAGGCTGGTACTGCACACGGACTCAGACTTTCACGGATGAATCCCTTCACCAATAACTCTTCTACCTGTCTGCACAACTCCTCATGCTCACTGTGACTCATTCGGTAGTGTGGTCTATTAGGTAATGACACACCAGGTTCAAGGTCAATCTGATGCATTTCATCAGGGAAAACATCACAAAACTCATTCACAATAGGAATTACAACTTCAGGAACATCAACATCTCTATCTACCTCCTTTCCCATCAAGATGTAAACTATCTCAGAATCATGTAATTCATCTTCAAATCTTGTCAAAGACAGCATGCCGATAGATTCTTTAGTAGGCTTAACTTCCTTCGGATCCTTGGGCGGGTACTAGCACAATTTTCACTCTCTTGAACATAAGAGTGTATTTATTGGTTTTGCCATCATGCACAACTCCCCTATCAAACTGCCAAGGACGTCCCAGTAACAAGTGGCAAGCATCCATAGCCACAACATCACACCAACAGAAAAAGTCACTAAGGCGCGCTTCGACACCTTCACCTCAACACCCTTCTTCAACCAAGCTAACTTGTAGGGTCTGGGTGTTGTTCAGTTGCAAGGCCCATCTTCCGAACCGCTTCAATTGAGACAATATTCTAGCAACTTCCTAGATCAATCATGAACCTGCACACCTTGCCTAAGATGGTACACTTGAACTGAAAGATGTTATTCCGCAACCACTCATCATCAGCGACAGCTCTAGGATTCATACAAGAACGCCTCACAACCAAGGCAGTACCCACATCTCCAGTCACGATCTCCTCTTCTGTGTTGTCAGAAATATCAAAGGCTGGTTTTGCAGTGATGTTGGCCTCTTCCCCTTTGTCTTCCTCTTTGTTCTCAATAAAGAGAGCTTTCTTCCCTTTACATTCTGACTTCCTGTGACCAACTTCGCCACAACCGAAGCATTTAATCCCACTAGTGCTAGGTCTGTTCGTGTGACTAGCAGGGTTAATTGCAGTAGTATTACCTCCGGTATTGGCTGTCCCAACACTAACATTATTGGAAGCATTACTCACACCCCGACGTTGTTGTTTCTCCACCAACAATGCTCGCTGGTGTGCTGCAGATAAGGAAGCCATATCAAACATGGTGATGACATCTTGGATCTGCACCCTCAGTCCACCAATATACCGCGCCACTAATTGGTCGTTAGTCTCCTGCAGTTCGTTTCTAGCGACTAACTGATAAAACTCAGTAGTGTAATCATCTACAGACTTTGCACCTTGTCTCAGATTCTGCAACCACTGATACATAAGGCGTTGGAAGTTGTAAGGCAATAACTTAGCCCGTAACTGCTTTTTCATCTTCTCCCACGAAGTGATCTTCGCTTTTCCATTCCTATTCCTCATCAAATTCTGTTGTTGCCACCAAGCCGTGGCCCTGTTGCGGAATCTGGTCGCAACCAGTTGCACACGCTTGTCTTTGGGCACACCTTTAAATTCTAGGGTTTCTTCAACTGACACCAGCCAGTCCAAAAATTCTTCAGGTTGGAATTCTGGGACCTCCGTCTTCATCCCAGACTCCCACCGCCTGCGATCATCCTCAACTGCACGCGGCCTGTAGCGCCTCCTTTTGGTGCCTCAATATACTCATCCTCCTCTGCGGTAGAAGAATCTCCTACTAGTTCATCACCAACAGGTTCCCTTCGACGGTTACGGATACGATCCATATTATGACCCAACAACTGATTGATTCTGGCAGTTAATTGTTCTACCGCCGCGCCCATGCGTTGGTCAATTATTTAGCCAATTTGTCGATTCAGATTTTCACGGTCATACACCTCCTCGATACGCTGTTGGTTCCTCTTCGGCGGCATGATTTCTCCAATCGCGCCGAAGCAGACTTTGATACCAACAGACGCAGCGGAGATCTTTTAAACCAGTTGAACGAATCCACGAACAACTCGATCTAGGTCAGAACTTAAGCCAAAGTTCAAAAATTCTTTTATTCCAGCCAAAAAATCGTGAATTACATCCAATAGGTCGCTTAAATAGCGAAACCTTAATATTTGCCAAAAATAGTAAAAAGTCCAAAAGGCCCTAAACTAGAAACTAGACGAAAAATAAAAAAAATGCCGCAAACGGCAATAAAAACAGAAATTCCTAATGAAAGTTATAAGCTAAACAAAACTTTCTTAAAATAGCAAAATTGCCGTTTCGTGGGGCGAAACGATGGAATTTCGCCAAAAAATGTCGTAGTCACAATGTTGTGCCCCGTGGTCTCCATGCCGTTTCCAATCAACCCATGCCCCCAGAACGCCGAAACTCAAACACCCGAACTTCACTGAGATTACCAAAATGTCATCTTGTCATATTTTTTCATCATATTTTTTCAAGAATTTGCAAGCTAATTCTTGGACTTCATTAGAATCAGACCGGTAGGGAGAGGTGCATTACCTTGACCATAAGGGAAAAGTGCGGAACTACTCGACAAAGAAAAGTCAGTGGGTGCAAAGAGGTCCGAAGACATGGCACGGATAAGAGTGTAAAGAAAAGATCTCACCCAATAAGCAGCTATCGGAGGAACGAAAAAGAAGGGACGAGAGTTGCTCGAGTTAAAGTGAGAGGGACGAGAGTTGCTCGAGCTAAAGCGAGAGGGATGAGACAGAAGAAAGGTCAGTTTCCACATCAAGCGAGTAAGGATTTGTTGCCAGTTCTGATCTAAGGGATTGGGGCACGAGAACGAATCTGAAGAAGAAGATGCTAATACAACGTTCTCAGATGCTATTCGACTGGAAGTCGCTATAGGATGGATTTTTTGATCCGTAATCGCAACAACTCAATTGCAAGAGCGGAACTCTACCAACTGAGCCCCCGGATGCTTTCAAGGTGAGTGGCAGGCGTGACCAGGCAGAGCAGATGCCTCAACGAAGAAAACCTCCTTTTCTTCTTTCGCCTCTGTTTCTCCGCGCGACGGAGAGTCATCCGTAAGGGATAAGTGTTTATGGGAAGCAGTCCCCTGACTATTCCGGTAAGCGAGTAGTTCGTTATGGATTCCCCCCCCCCGTACTCCACTTTGTTATTGACCCTTGCAGGCAGTGTAAGTAAATATATCCCTGAGTCCTCCAAAGTAGCAAGTGAAGTTATTGCAGAATTGCTAGGACTAGCTTAAACTTGCTTGACTTGACTAGTTAGACTTAGCGGACTTACCCCCTATTGCTTTGTTTGTCCCCCCATTTACCCCTATAGTCCCACTGCGTGGGCGTCCCTGTAGAAAGGAAAAAAAACCCAAAATGAACCGAAAACAACTGCTTATTGCTTTGTCCACTTAAGAGGAAGAACAAGAGTCAGTGCGCTTCAGGACGACTTCCCCTACCTCTGTTAAATAGCGCCCTCTTCTTTTAGTTTAGTATAGTAAGCTGGCAGGCTTCTCCTAAGAGAATGCTTTCACTCCACTCCCCCTTCAAATGCCTATGGAGAACTAAGGTACCCTTAAGAGTCTCCTTTCTGAAGGCTGGGGGAACTCGAAAACAACAAACGCCACTATTTAACTTAACTGCTTAGGTGAAACTCCACGCACAACTCGCATTGAAGACGCTCCACTCGTTCGTAAGCACAATGGACTCGCTGTGAGTATGGAAGAAGGATAGGGTCAGCAGGCCTTTCTATCTCTTACATTCATCTTATCCTTATTGTTTGTTGTACTCTTTCTTCAGTGTGGGGCGAATGGCTCCCTCCGTTCGAGGAAGGAAAGCGGCAACTGCCCTCAAGTCAAGACTAGAACGAAGGTGGAGCCTTACTCTATTCCTTCGCCCGTGAGACATCTACTTAGTTGTACATCGGTACTCGGACACCCCATCTGACTAGAAAGACAGTGGGAAAGACAAAGATTCCCATTAGGCGAAAGTGAGTCTACAAGGCGAAGACTTTCTATCGTCGATCGTTAGCGATCTGGTTTTGCTTTCTCGACGCCAAGAATCGAAAATTCACCCCCTTCTTTTCTTTCTCTTTCGGTCGAGCACTCCACCAATACAATAGGTCGATCGAGTCATCGATCGGGTACTCGCCGATAGATCCGCTATAGGTTGCCCTTTCCTCTCTTTTCGTCAAGTAGTTAGACTCAAAATTTACTTTGGTCGATGGTCAGGGCTGAAAATCAAACGAGAGAATAGGACAGTTTCGAATGCCGACTGGAAAACCGGAAACTCAAATTCCCTGAAGCCCATGTTGTGGTTCTGTCTAGAACACACTTGGATCACAATCCGATTCTCATTGACTCTGTTGATTACTTTTTGAATTTCCATCAGAATATACCCTTTCGCTATGTCGATTCAAAGGATTAATATGCCCCCTCGGCTTTATTATGCTTTTATTGGTATTGGAGGCTTTTTTGGTAGGTTCTAAGTGTGAGCGAGCTATCTTTGCCCCTAAGAAAGTGGTCGAGATCCAGGCGGGCCTTCTTCGCCCCCCTTTAACAAAGCCATCGACTTGGTCAACGGCCCCTATTTCTTCCCAATAATCTTCCCTTTCTGTTGGGCGCTTACATCAATTAGCCGAAACTAAACCAAGAGCTTTTCGAGAAGTGCATTCTGGGAAGAAAGTTGCTTCAATCAGACCAATGACCACCGCCTATCCATTTCAGGAAAACCCTCATTCTGAACCTTACTTGACCATATCAAAACTTGACTTGCTGCCGCTACTTCTAATTGATTGACCCATTATAGAGAAAGTGTTGTCTTTCGGGTATACTTTTAGGAATGTGGTTCTTGCCCATAGCCTCAAAGACCCATGAGGGAGCCTCCTTTGATATTTACTATGGGATTCAGACAAGGAAGGCTGTGAAGCAAGCAGACTGATTCTCATTTCTTACGTAAATTAGAGACTACTTCAATGCGGATAGCTTTCACTCCTACGAAGAAGGTAAGATGACTATAGGCAAGAAAGAAAAATTGAACTCCTCGAAACATTTGGAAGGAATATCGCTTTCAACCTCCTTTTGATATTTTGACAATGGCACATAGCTGGAGCAGAAGCCCTACCTCTTATGCCTGCCTCTCTACTCGTGCAACCCTGCGTCAAAATTGAACCATTTATTGAAGATAATCGAAGGATATCAGGCATAATAAATACAAGCATGATCATACTCATTGATCAAAATTGACCATACTGATGCATATATATGTTCAACTAAAATTGAACCACTCATTGAAATTGACCATACTCATGATTATATTTGTTCAACTAAAATTGAACCACTCATTGAAAGCAACTCCTACTTTCTTTTTAATCGAATCATCATGCTTATATTTGTTTAAGTTGAAATTGCTTCCGCATAACTTACAACTTCGAAAACTCTATAAATATTAAATTTCGATACCTTGTAATGAAAAATGGTTAGGAAGGCTGACTAGGCTTGTGTTGACGTCGCGAGGATTGACACAGGGTCCATGTAAGTCTAGGCTGGGCGAGCCCAGTTTGGGTTATGGAACTGGGGTCGTCACAGTCTGTGTAAGTGCGGACATACGCATCACCATATCTGAATTAAAATTAGCCAACTACTGACCCTGTGCCGCAACTCTATCGGATAGCCTTAAGAAATCCGCAGCCGATGCCATATGCTTACTTTCGCCGGCACTAACATCTCCACCTTCACGTCGATTTGCCATCGTAATCTACATGTTGATAACGATCACGACATCAGCCACTACATAAATTTTGCTTATATATACATACAAAACATAACGTATACACATAGTAATTCCCAATTCACATTCACTCACTTCCCAATTAATAGTTTCTAAGCAAGGACCATCTGGTTTCCATATCTAAGATTTATATTTTATTCCACTTTCATTGTATAATAGTTGGTAACTTTTGTTCCAATATCAACTATGATGTTGGCATCACATTAAATAATAACTATACCTCACTAGTAGGCTATAATACCAACTATTTCATTGGTATTGCATTATAGCATAAACTAATCTTCCATAACCTAGGCATACAAACTGTGACTTTCTATCGCAATTTCGGACAACTTCATAATCTGCCCTTAATATTCTAGAACCTAGGCTCTAATACCAACAGTGACGGCCCGAACTCGCAAACTGGGTATCGTCGGACCTAATCCGTTATTAATCTCTAAACCACACCATATAGAACTTAACAACGAATTAGTCAGCCTTGTTACTAATTTACCTCGTCCACTATTTAGCATTCATTTCAAAAATCATTATAGTTAATTAAGATATCGTTATCATTACCTTAATAGTCGGCCGAAGCATTTATAAAATATCTAATGTGGAAACCAAGTAAACCGATGACTATATAAAACCATTTAAAGTAATACATGAAACGGTAGGGAAGCCTATTCTCTCAAGCCATTATACAACCCAGAGTTATACCAAAAGACGTAAATAATATGTACACAAAATAATCACCTACAAAAGTAACAAAAGCTCTCCTTTAATGACTCAACGTTAATCCTTGATTTTCTCCTTCCCTGGTTTGCTACTTGAAGTATTTGCACACACAGTCACAAATTAGACGGTAAGTATAGTAATGTAGAAAGTAATACTAAGATAAATTTATTCACATTTCCAAAATGTACATTAAGCATCTGAAAGCATAATAATACAAATTAAAGCTAAAAGGAAATCATGCTATAAGATACTCAAGTTAAACAATATGAAACTGACACCAGGCTAAGTAGTTATGATCTAGGTCGGTCGATCGGGAGTCCTATCCTAATACTTGTTCCACTATATAAGAAAGGAGCTAATCTCTACATTTCGACGAAGGTCGTAACTATGCTATACGCTTTATAATTATCCCAAATGTCAGTCATTTGGGATGTATAATTGCCAACAACCCCGAGTCTTGTGACTCATGAAGTCACCGAAGTTATACTTGCCAACAACCACGAGTCCCATATCTGGTATGCTGCGCAAGATAATGGAGAAATCCCTATCACCCTGGAAAGTCTAGTGACCCCCGTATGTCCGTCGGATTTCTATCATAAAGTGGTCTTAGTTACAAGAACTACTTTCAAATTCAAGAACAACACCGTAAAGGAATCCAACAAAACCATTGCATACTAATGCACGAAGGATATAGATTCTCAACACTATGTAATAACCTAATAGCATGCTATTTCATTGACCACATGTATTAACAATCATGACATAGCACATGAATTGGTGTCAAAGAAGTCATTTTATCAACAAACTATAGCATGAAAGTAACTTCATGTAATGAGAATGAACAAGTAGTCGTGGCATATGGAGTACAAAGGCAATTCAATCCAAATGACTGGAAATGAACATATGAATAGGAATGAAATGTAAATAAATATCTCAATCAGTTTACTTACAAACATGCCAATTCCCTAGCTACTCCGGCCTCCCGACACCTCAAAACTTGTATCCGAACCTCCAGAACTCTTCTCTAGGTTCCTGATATCATATTGTAAGTTTTTTAGTGTGTTTAGACCTTTACTTAGGGTATTGGATATGTTTAAAGTGTTTAAGTTAATTTTCAAAAATTCAGAATTTAGTGTTGCTCAAGTACATAGCGCGCTAATTACTCTGGTTAGCACCTTATTAGCGCGCTACTAAAATTACATAGTTTTCCTACCTAGCGCACTATGCACTGGAAAACCCATAATTCTGTAAATAAAATTCCGTGTTTTCTCTACACATATGTCATGTTAATGCCTAAGGAACCTCCATAGTCCATACACACTTCTAGAGTTCTACGGCATCAACCACAACATAAAGCAACAACTCATAACATCAAAATCATGAATTCATTGATTTGAGCTAACTCTATGGTGTAGAGAAGTTACCTAACTTGATGAACACTTGCTAGATTCACACCACCTTCACCAACTCAAGGTTTTGCAGGTCTTTTTCCTCCTCCAGCAGCTCTCATTCTCTCTAGCAAATTTGCTTCCAAGCTAAGTAATCGAAATGAGAGATTTACATGTGTTGATCTTGGCCTTTTAAATAAATTGGATAAGATCAATTAATAGCCATTGATCTTGTTGTACACATGTATATCGAGGCTTAGCTAATGATTCACAACCCAACATGTGTCCCACTAATTCATGCTAAGTAACACCAATTCAAACTCAATTGGTCTTTAAATGTGTCAACGCGTCTCGAGAATTAACATATGGCTATTGTTTTAAGTTGCTCAACTTAGGTACACTAAATGTAAACTAACCTTAGCCATATTAATATTACTATATAAGCTACTTTTAATCCTAAATAAACTTACCACATTCACTCTCTACCCTGGTCCCACATTGGCACGTATTTCAAGGCGTGTCTTCACTCACGTCTCAACAACTATATACAAGTAGGAGTGATTTAATAGTAGGTCTACACAAATACATCACACTAGGCATTCATCGCATCAAATCTAACACATTCCTCAGTCCTCACGCCGAGTATTCGGATCGTGTACCCGCTCTCGATCCACGTTTCGGGTTTGTAACCCTGATTATGGACTAATTTATGATTAATAATTTTAGGGCCGTTACATGCCAATTCACTGTTGAAGTGATGATATCTATGTACCGAACATGATGCTGCATCATAACAATCAATTGGACACCAATTGCCGTTCTTTCTATAAGGCCAGTCTCACTGTTTTTTTAATTAAAAAAAAAATTTCTTATATAACATATATCTAACACAAATTGTCACCAAGGCCATGCATACACAGTCATATATATCTCCGAATTCATATATTCCCAGCCACTAGATTACAGCTCAGTCGCTTACTACATGGATATCAAGGTAGAAGGGTCGGTCGGTACAGTGACCTATATGAATTCAACTACCGACACAAACAAATGTGAGAAAAAATTATAAAAGTACATATAAAATTACTTTAAATGAGGGAAATGAGGTGAAAATGGATTTTTTTTTTCCAGAAATAGGCAATAACGCCTAATCAAAAGGCGTTATCACAATGGGTTGGTGTTGTTGCTGACGTGGACACATGGATAGCGCCTTTTGAAAAGACGCTATCCATGTGTCATGGCCACGTGGGACGGATTACACAGATAGCGCCTTTTCAAAAGGTGTTATCTGTGTAATACGCGCGTCCTACGTGGACAGTGACAGTGAGGTGGACAGTGAGGTGTATAAATAGCTCCTTTTGAAAAGGAGCTATCTATACAAATTGTATCGCCAACTCAACGCCACCTGACCGCCACCTCACACCCATGAAGCTTACAAATTGTGATATAACGCGCACTCATATCACCACCTCACACCCGCGCCACTTGCGTATGTCGAGGTAGACAACCAATGTGAACAACACGCACGCATATCGACGCGGACAACCCATGCAAATGTCACCCATGTATGCCGAGGTGGAGATTTCATGTAAATGTCGGGCACGTCTGTCGAGGTGAGCGACCCATGCAACCACGTGTAACTCATGCAAACGTCACGCGGTGAGTTGGCGCGTCAAATGTATAGATCGCTCATTCTCAAAATGAGTTATCTATACAAACATTTACAAATTATGTCTCCCTATGCCCCGCCACCTCACCGCCACCTCACAAACTTCAAAAATAGCCAATATTGGAAATTTGTGAGGTGGCGGTGACGTGGCGGTGAGGTGGCAGTGAGGTTGTATGGATAGCGCCTTTTGAAAAGGCGCTATCCATACAACCTAACAATAACAGCAATAACGTCTTTTGAAAAGACGTTATTGACTATTTTTGTTATTTCAAAGTACACCACCCTATTTTGTGAAATAAATTATAAATGTGCTTTACTTTTGAAAAACACCCACAAATGTGTTTGAACATCGCGTCGAGAACTTAAGGGCCATAGCCCCAGAAGTGATTTTAGTAGTATACTTATCAAATACACATCACGATTCGAATCAAAGAGTTGACTTTACAATTATCCCTTCGTAAATGTTGCGAGAATTAATTCATCTCTTTATATGTCAATTCATATCAAATATTAAAAGATTTTAATGATCCATAAATATTTGAGAAGCGTCAGATAGCAATTTCACAAGTATTAACGGTTTTATAACTGTCACCGAGCATTAGTCATTCGTTTGAATGTCAAAAGGGGCATCATTATATCATGATGATCTCACACATGCATCAATTGTCCACGTATACAAATGTGACTAAAAGAAATACGTACCAGGGAATTGAAAATTATCTTCTATAATAGTGATTAATTGCTCATCAATGCTTTAAAGTCATATACAGCAAATGTAAATGGTAGTTCCATAAACTCCCGCACCGGTAGAACTCATAAATTGGGCTTCATATTGTTGGTGGAATTTGTGAAAATCTTAGGAAAACGCAAGAAAAAAATAATACAATCGATCAAGGCTTGATTTATAGTCAATGTCTTGAAAACTATTTCGCCCAGCTCTATATTGCTTATGGTCTAATGACGATAGTCTCCTAGGATACTCCATATAAAAATTTATGAGCAGCTTACTTTTTTTCCCTAACTAGATTTTTCCTACAAAGTTTTTCTGGTAGAGGTTTTAACATGACATCACTAGAACAATTAGGCCTTTTAATAACACCTTATTAGTGGGGGCTTTAGTAAACCGCTATCTAATGCATATACATTGTTAGGAAAACGGAACACAAAACGCAAACCCGTTTCTCTCGCTCTTCATCCAAAGACAAATTAACAGAACACAAAACTCAAACCCGTTTCTGTCGCTCTTCATCCAAACACTCAACCCACCGAAAAGACTCTCCTCATGATCAAAACCTTAGCTAGATTTCGCTCTCAATCATCTTCCACGAATCTTCAATCTCGATTAAAACCCTAGCTATTATCCATCGAACGAGTTTGAGAGTTGAAGAACGGCAGCGATGGCGAGTTCGTGGTTCGGATCTTCAGGCGCGACTCTGCACACGATGACAATGACGAACACGCCAGCGACAAGGCTCCTTCCGATGTCCCAAGTTCGCAGTTCCAAGCTCGTTCTCGGATTAGTTGCCGGTTCATTTGTTCTTTCGATCTCACATTCATTTTTAGCTCAATTTTATAGTTATAGTTGATTTTTTGTTCTTGATCTGGCTTGGTTTTTGCCTTCGTATTTGTCGATTTGAAATGCAAGTCATTCCGAGTGCTATAAATTGGAGAGATTTAGAATCGGTGTAGTAATGAAGCTTTTAAATGACATTTGGTAGGGGTTTAGGCAATCTGATGCATTGTTGTTGAAATTTCATATATTTATCTATCTGAAGAATGTAAACTTGGTAATAATTGTTGTATTAAGTGAAATTGGGAGTATGGAACCTCAATCCCTAATTTTCAACACTGATAGAATCAGATAGAAGTTAAAAGTGTAAAATGAGTCCTTGAAATTTGTTGTGAATCCGTTTTTCTGGAAACGTCGTTTTAGATTGCGAATTCTGCGATTTAACTGCATTTCTAGTTAAGAAGGTCATCTTGAGATTAGATTAATTAATCTTGTATCTGAGATGCCTGAAATATGTTTGATGAAATGCCTAATTGAACTCGTTCGTGCGTGTAATGTGTTCCTAGGTCGAGCAGATGTCGAATTTGTAAAGCTTTTAATGAGAATTTGCCTCAAGGAGAGAAGGACCCAAGTAGAGGCAAGGAAAGGGAAGAAGAAAAATGGATGTTCAAGGCCTATATGAATTAATAAAATATTTGCTTGAATGGGTAGTGTGTAATGTTTCTTTTACAAGTATTTTTACAATTATGCTTTCTACATATTAATATTTTGTGATAAAGTTTGTGTCGGAGTAGTTTTTTACTTTCAATTAATTTAAGACATCTTTATTACATCAAGTATAAATAACTTATTAAGCCAATTATAAAATACAAGTTTAGATAAAAAAAAATTAAAGTCTATGACAATTCGGAGGGAAAAAAAAAGAGTTGAAAATTTGAAGTCAATTCTATATTAGAGTAATAATTGACTGAAAGTATAAATATGCTTCTATTTCATGTCTGAATGAGTGGTTTATATGCAATTACAGGTTCAAATTGGGTCACATGTATTCATTTTTGATCATGTTTATAGTGGCACAAGCTCTTCTTCCTATAGAATATTCGAGGACTGCATTTCTCCTTTAGTTGATGCATTCTTCAGTGGTGATAAAGCCACAGTTCTGGCATATGGCCGGGTACACTATCTTCACTCTTTGCTTTTGCATCTCTAATTTATGTTAAGTGATATATGTAATTAATGATATGCTATATTTTCATTATCTTTTGCAGACCGGTTCAGGTAAAACATATTCAATGGGAACTAATTATAATGCAGAATCAAACAGCATCGGTATCATACCAAAAGTCATGGAAAGCATATTTTCTAAAGTTGAAGAGACGAAAGATAATTCAGAGTTTTTAATTCGTGTGTCCTTTATTGAGGTGAGTAATGGCTATTTTATGTTTTTTTTTCACTTAATTAGTTTTTTGCATTTTTTTGTGATGTCTTTTATAGACTAGGTCTATTTGATCAAATCATCCAAGCATTCATAACGAAATATAACCACATTAAGATTTTTTTTCTTATAACCTATTTCCTCGTAGATTTTTAATGAAGAAGTCTTTGATTTACTTGAAGGCATTTCTTCAACGAAATCCTCATTACCTCATAGAGCTCCCATTCAAATCCGGGAAACAACAAATGGAGGTATCAGCCTTCATGGCGTATCAGAGCCGGAGGTTAGATCCCAGGAGGAGATGACTTCATTTTTATCACATGGTTCCATCTCTCGTGCCACAGGAAGCACAAATATGAATGCTCAATCAAGGTATATGTCGTTTTAAGTTTGATCTTTTCGGTTGGTTTTCACTTGTTGTCTGAATGGATAAGTCGACTCCTAGCTTAGTTGGTTCTTACATTGAAAAAAACAACTAACATTTTGAGAGAAAGGAAAAAGTAGTATGTTTTTTAAAGTATAACTGTGACGGCCCAAAATTTCAAGGCAAATCGGGAACCGCCACGTCGCCGGACACGTCACCAAGCCATGCCACGTCACCTGCACACCTATCTTGACAGCCCGCGAACTTACCATCTAATACTCCAACTTAGTATATTTTGATATTTAAATTATTATTTTAGCAAAATATACTAAGTTATTAAGTTTTATAACTTAATTTATTTATTTTGATTTATTTAAGTTATTTTAGTAGCGGAAGTCTTAATAACTTGCATATATCTATTTTAAACAAGTTATGCATTTATTTAACAGCCTATGGGGTGGAAACCCAGCAAAAAGATACCATGAATATCAGTTAAGGCGACAAAAATGTATAATAGGTTTTGATATACATGTATCAGGTAAAAGTCTCTCAAAAAAGATCCCAAAAATATATATATACGTAAATCACCACCTTCCCCCGGATCGCCGTAGGAACTGCAACTTGCCACAAAAAAAAACAATGACAAGTTCCAGGTGAGTAAATCCCAGAGAAATTCGGTTAGTATTAAGAAGAAATCCAAGAAAAACGGCTACAATTCATGCATAGAAAGTAAATGAACAGAAATGTAAAGCATGAATATAAGTCGTGAGATAATCAAGAATATGGAACGCGAGTGTGGTGGACAACTGTCAAGCCCTGGGACATAAATACTAAACCGAGAAGGCCCTGGAGGTGAGGAAATCCGCACCCCCTCTTCACGGTCGAAATGAGGAACTCTGTTGGTCGGAAGTTAGACTTCCGCCCAACGCCTCAAAGGAGAGGAAATTTGTGACGGAGGTGGGCCTCACGTCAACTCGCTCTCGAGATCATCAACTCGCTGAGAGAAATCTCACGCGTAGTGTAGGGTTTGACCAACACCGTAGCAACAATCGGATCGAGGTCACACCATCCCTTCGACCATACACTGACACACGCGGGAATAGAGTAATCATGCAAACTGAATTGGCGAAAAGTAATGTGAAATAAATAATTTACAAGGAAAATAAGTAAATTTTGAACTGACTTTCTCGTGGGTTTACTTACCTCAAGCAATCGCGATTGCCTCTCTGAAATATCCCGCACACGCCTCGAGATACGTACAATACACCCGACTAGAGTAGCCTAAGTTCCTGGTGTCCAATTATACAATTTTTATCATTTATGGCTACGTTACCTAAATTATTCAAATCACATTTTATTTAGGTGAAATAAATTATAAACATCACCTCCATCTTGTCGTCGAACTTCGTCGAACCGCATCCCTCGTTAAGGTTCGATCGGTCGACAACGCGCCATCCGCGCAGCAAGCGCCGCCTGAAGCCGACGCCGATGCCGCCGCTGATATCGCGCCGCCACGGGGGCGCCCACCGCACCGCTGCCGCGCTCGCTGCTCATTTGCGACGTCGCTGCCGGCCGCCTCGCGCCTCCGCACCACGCCGGCGCCGCGCAAGCGTCACCACGCCGGCGCCGCGCCCGCGAGCCTCTCTCTTCTTCCTTCCCTTTATTCCTTTCTCCTCCGCCGTCGAGGCCTTGGTCTTCGCCGCGCCGCCTCTGTTCGCCATTGGAGCGACCGTCGCACCATGCTTGTCGGCGCGCCGCTGTCGGCTCGTCGTGTCGTGCCGCCGTGCGCCTCTCCATGTCCGGCCGTTCGCGTCGCTTGCATGAGCCGCTATCCGCGGTCGGTTACTCGCCCCTCGCTAGCGGCCGTTGCTCGCGTCGCTGGCCGATCCACCGCCGCCGCTCATTGGCCGACCAAAGCGCTGCCGGTCCGTCCGCGCGCCGCCGCTGGTCGTCTCGCCGGAGTTCCCTCCACCTCTCTCTCTCTCTTGCTGCCTCTTTCTCCTCTCGTTCTCTCTTTTCTCTCTCTCCTCTTTTTTCTTTCTCTCTCCTCTCCTCACTCATCTATTTTTGAAGGAAAGAAAAGAAAATTTTTTTTTTTTTAATTTTGGGAGAAAGAGACAAAATAGCATGATGAGAGATGGGTTTGATGTGACGTGTGAAGTGATGTGTGATGTGATGTGACACTCAACCCCATACTATCTCGTACACCAGCGTTACGCGTACACCGCGACGTACACTCCCGTCACTACCCGCGCACAACGCGACCAAGCGAAATTCTCGATTAACGCTGCGTGCACTATTAAATAATAATAAAATAATTAGACACTCGCCACGCAAAAATAACACATTTCACCCATTAGGCTTGTCGTAGAATATTCTGCGACGTCCACGTGGGTTTGAGCTTAGGATCTAAATCCGTAATTTATCAATTAATTGGGATTAATTAAAACGGGCCGTTACAATCTTCCCAACTAAAAGGAATTTCGTCCCGAAATTCAAACTTAATCCAATCTCTACCTTGGAACCAGTGGGGTATCGGATTAGCATGGTAGACTCTCTTTCCTCAATGAGGTCATTCCAAGGAGAAACCTTCAACTAAATCAAATCATCCACTTGTGTGACCCCATGCATCTTGAGGCACCATCCCGACTCAACTTGTCGGTATTACCGTATAAGACATCAATCTGGTCTTTACTTGAAAGCCTTAACTAAATTTTTAAATCTTTAACCAATGAACGACTATTAAATATCATTTTAAGTGCTCACACAAATCATGTTCTTTTAACATGTCGCTTGACTACAATTGGGCGCCCTAGACATATGCGCTAACCTTTGTATCCAAATCTGGAGGTTATCGTGTTTCATCGAGATAAAGGTGCTTCCCAATCTGACACACAAATAAAGCTTCCATGGAGATACCTTCGCTCTTCCGTCATTTCAGTTGGCAACCCTGCAACCCACCATCTCTAATTATGTCCTACCCAAAAACATGTCAAGTTACTTAATCGTAGTGAAAATATTTTTAGGCACTTCTTCGTCGTTTTGCTTTATTATCATATTTAAGGTGTTCAAAGCTTTCCTGATACGCTAAACAAGCACAATTTACTATTCAACTACGCTTGAAACTCTATATATTTAACTTCATACAAAGCCGTGTTTTAGGTTCTCGAATGTAGTTGAAACGTACGTCCTCATGCCTTAGTTGTAGCGTATGCCTAGCTAGGTCATACCTCTCATATACAAGGGTATAAAAAGTGTAATATCTCAAATGGTAAGGTTGACATTTGCTTCTCTTGATTCTCTAAAGAGTCGTGCATGGATAGATTTTAGATCTGTAGACACTCCGCTTCTTCTGTTTCCTACCAGGATGTCAGAGCTAATATTTACAACAATAATTAATATACTAACTTCAACTTCGTCTCTTGGACTTCCAGAGTTAAAACTTAACCCTCCATCTTTAACGCACACCTAGAATCTTCTGTTTCCCTGTTTAAGAATCTAGTCATAATACATCACCTAAATCTTTCTTGTTTCGCCACACAACTATTTTTTCCTCGAACTAATGTCTCGCACGCGCTTAGTTCGATTTAAATCGCTGAGCTTTCAAGACTTTCCATGTCCCTTTAGGGCATTATCCCTAACGTTCTGCCGGTTGGGTCGGACTAATCACAAGTGCAAAATCTATTACGATTGAGTCAATTTTGGATTCGTGAGAACTTCGGAACAGCTCGTTCCTTAGGTTGGCTTAAGGTCATTTCAACTTTAAATATATTTGCAAACTCTATTTCGGCTCGCATTCCTGATTTGTTTTTAGTCCAATAAGTGGCAGTGTGGCCCCATTGACCTCACGGACCGCGAACAAGTCATGGCACAATAGTGGAGTTACTCGAACTGCTATTTCTGCAAGACTACTCCAGCGCTCTGGTCGAAACTAAAGGAGTCTGTACTTGCTTTCATGTAGTTTTGAGTCATCTCAACACTATCTACTTCCATAGAGTCTACTAAAAACCTATTTGTCCCACGTCTTACAATTGTTCCTAATCGTCGATCTGACGATCACTAGAGTGGACTGTGTAGTGTAAACTAGACATTTTTTTATAGCTATCATAAATGATTTTCTATAAGCTATACCTCACTCACAATGTCAAATATCGTACTACACCCTTATACGTGTCAACTCAGAAAGAGGTCATTCCTATCTTGCATATATTATTTTCCTAAAGTGTTCAAACTAATAGGATGTCTCGACTCACAACCCGCGGTATGCATGAAGTAATCGCCAAAATCTTAATCTCGACAAGACACCATGGTGTGATAATATTTGTTTCTATTAATAATTTAACTTCGCATTAGACCGCCCTTCCTTACTTGTTGCAATATTCAAACTGATGGCGCACTGAGCTAAAAAGTCGTGGCTTACGTAAACATTCTCGGCAATTATCGTTTATCAATCTAAAATAGGCATCCTATGCCAATTTGGTTATGGTAACATCTTACCTTCGACTGCCATGCAGAGAATAACGTATGTGTTGGCCCAACTCGCCTATCATGTGGCTAGGTTTAAAATGATATAACGTCACCCTCTCCAAACATTTATTATTTGAACTAATAATTAAATTTTGTGAAGGCCCGGTCCTACCTCACCGGTCTCCTACCTCGTGGGTCTAATCCCACCTCGCAGGTCTCAGTCCGACCTCGCGGGTCGCTGGAGCCCCAGGTAGAGTGGGTCAAGACCACCCAGTTCATCCACACTCCCTACGCGCGTGGTTTTCCGCCCCTAATCTCTGGTCGGAGTCCTCAAATAAAATAGTGGACCTGAAGTCGCTCGGTCCCAGCTACATCCATCGCAAAAGTAAGCAGGTATGTGAATCTCTCCATGTATAGCGACACCGTCCGGTCACCCTGCCTCAGCGTCAAGAACTCCTCCCTCAGTCTCAGCTGAATCTCGATCGGGATATACTGATCATAAAAGAATTTCTTGAACTCTGCCCAAGTATTCGGCTCTCCGTGAGCGGCTGTGTGGGCGGTCCACCATACTGCAGCATCTCCCCTGAGCATAAATTCGAAAATCCTAGCCCGTATGCCGTCGTGAATCCTCAAAAGTCCGCGAAGTTTCTCGTGTGAAATAATCCACTTCCCAGCTAACTCTGGGTCACCGCCTCCATAATAATAGTATGGCTGAAAACGAAAGAACTCCGTAATCAACTTTGCCTCAGCTGATAAGAATGTCTCGAATGTGATCTCCAAAGGTGGAATCAGTGTCGGTGCCACGATCGACGTAGTCAATGGTGTAGTGACTGCCGACAGTGTTTCGGTAGTAGTGGTCGTAAGCGAGGTCGCTGGAACAGTCGGTGCGACAATTGTTTGCTCTACAGTAGTGGTGGCGACGAGTGTGAAAGAGGTCGGTATTGTCGCTGCATGCGCTCGAAGCAATCGAACAACCGCTGCATGCGCTCGAAGCAATCAAACATATCCTCGAGCTACAAACTATGGAGTGCGACTTGTCGCACAATATCTTATCCGAGTTGAAAGGTGTCGAGCCGCTGGGCTGGCCTCTATCGTCCGTATGAAGAACTGGTCGTTCATCCATGTCGAATTTGCAATTCGCGAACGTGCGTATCAGCCTCGTATACGAATATATATGCATATATACTATTACACATCAAAATATATGACGTATAACATTCGACACTTCCCGTCCCATGTTCGCTTCCCAACTAAAGTTCTAGGGTAAGTACATCGGGTTTCCACATCTAAATTTTGTTATTAAGTTTTATTCGGTTGTATTAAACTTTTCCCTTAGGTTCGCCTGAACCTAAGCTCTGATACCAACTGTGACGGCCCAAAATTTCAAGGCAAATCGAGCACCGCCACGTCGTCGGACACGTCACCAAGCCATGCCACGTCACCTGCACACCTATCTTGACAGGCCGCGAACTTACCATCTAATACTCCAACTTAGTATATTTTGATATTTAAACGATTATTTTAGCAAAATATACTAAGTTATTAAATTTTATAACTTAATTTATTTATTTTGATTTATTTAAGTTATTTTAGTAGCGGAAGTCTTAATAACTTGCATATATCAAATTTAAACAAGTTATGCATTTATTTAACAGCCTATGGGTTGGAAACCCAGCAAAAAGATACCATGTATATCAGTTAAGGCGAAAAAAATGTATAATAGGTGTTGATATACATGTATCAGGTAAAAGTCTCTCAAAAAAGATCCCAAAAATATATATATATGTAAATACAAACACCTATGAGTAAGCTAGTGGAGGCGCTCCAAATTAGAGGTAATCGCCAATCACCACCTTCCCCCGGATCGCCGTAGGAACTGCAACTTGCCACAAAAAAACAATGACAAGTTCCAGGTGAGTAAATCCCAGAGAAAATTCAGTTAGTATTCACAAGAAATCCAAGAAAAACGGCTACAATTCATGCATATAAAGTAAATGAACAAAAATGTAAAGCATGAATATAAGTCGTGAGATAATCAAGAATACGGAACGCGAGTGTGGTGTACAACTGTCGAGCCCCTGGGACATAAATACTAAACCGAGAAGGCCCAGGAGGTGAGGAAATCCGCACCCCCTCTTCACGGTCGAAATGAGGAACTCTGTTGGTCGGAAGTTAGACTTCCGCCCAACGCCTCAAAGGAGAGGAAATATGTGACGGAGGTGGGCCTCACGTAAACTCGTTCTCGAGATCATCGACTCGCTGAGAGAAATCTCACGCGTAGTGTAGGGTATGACCAACACCGTAGCAACAATCGGATCGAGGTCACACCGTCCCTTCGACCATACACAGACACACGCGGGAATAGAGTAATCATGCAAACTGAATTAGCGAAAAGTAATGTGAAATAAATAATTTACAAGGAAAATAAGTAAATTCCGAATTGACTTTCTCGTGGTTTAACTTACCTTAAGCAATCACAATTGCCTCTCCGAAATATCCCGCACACGCCTCGAGATAAGTACACGACACCCGACTAAAGTAGCCTAAGTTCCTGGTGTCCAATTATATAATTTTTATCATTTATGGCTACGTTACCTAAATTATTCGAATCACATTTAATTTAGGTGAAATAAATTATAAACATCACCTCCATCTCGTCGTCGAACTTCGTCGAACCGCATCCCTCGTTAAGGTTCGATCGTCGACAACGCGCCACACCGCGCACGCCGACGCGACGCTGAGATCGCGCCGCCATGGCGGCTGCCGCTGCCGCCGCACCGCTGCGAGCTCGCTTACGCCGCGTCGGCTGCCGTCTTGCCGATCATCGCGCGCGCGCGCCGCGCGTCGCGCTCGCTTCCTTCCCTTTCTTCCTTTCTCCTCCGACGTCCGCGCCGCTTCGCCGCGCCGCTCGTCCGCCGCATGGAGCGAACGTAACGCCACGCGCGCGCGGCGCGCGGCCTCCGTGCCGTGCCGCGCGGCCTCTCCACGTCGGCCGTTCGCGTCGCCGCATGAGCCGCTATCCGCGCCGGCTATTGCGCCCCTGCTAGCGGCCGTTGCTCGCATCGCTGGCAGTCCACCACCGCCGCTCGCTGGCCGTCCGCGCTCCGTCCGTCCGTGTGCGCGCCGCCGCTGGTCGTCTCGCCGGAGTTCCCTCCACCTCTCTCTCTCTTGCTGCCTCTTTCTCCTCTCGTTCTCTCTTTTCTCTCTCTCCTCTTTTTTCTTTCTCTCTCCTCTCCTCACTCATCCGTTTTTGAAGGAAAGAAAAGAATTTTTTTTTTCTTTTGGGAGAAAGAGACAAAATAGCATGATGAGGGATGGGTTTGATGTGACGTGTGAAGTGATGTGTGATGTGATGTGACACTCAACCCCATACTACCTCGTACACCCGCGTTACGCGTACACCGCGACATACACTCCCGTCACTACCCGCGCACAACGCGACCAAGCGAAATTCTCGATTAACGCGGCGCGAACTATTAAATAATAATAAAATAATTAGACACTCGCCACGCAAAAATAACATATTTCACCCATTAGGCTTGTCGTAGACTATTCTGCGACGTCCACGTGGGTTTGAGCTTAGGATTTAAATCCGTAATTTATCAATTAATTGGGATTAATTAAAACGGGTCGTTACAATAATTTTTGTTTGTCATTGTTAAAAGGGGCAGATAGTTAGAAAGACCCAATTCTCACAGTTTACCTTCTTAAAGTCTTTCTCAGGTTATGCACCCAAATTTTGAGCTTTGCCCGACTTTATTTTATACTATTATGTGCCAAGCATATAAGTTGGACTTATTGAAGTAGTTTTTGTTTTCCTTTTCTCTTTAACGTCTATCAGTCGCTCACATGCCATCTTTACAATATCAATGGAACAAAAGAAAAGCTCTCATTGTTCTACTGCAACACCAATTTATGAGGTCTGTGATGAGGTCGCATAATTGCTTGATTGCTTTTCAATTATTGTGGTTTCTGGTTTCAAAGTATTTAATTTTGTGCATTTCTGGTTTCAAAGTGTTTAGTTTCTAGTTATGAATTTAAGAAATTATAGTGGATTGGTTTAACGCATTTAGTATCGGGTCTAAATATGATATTGACTTTGTTGCTGATGTATAAATATATATATCACAAATTATAGTGGATTGCTTTAAATCTGAAAAAATTATGCGACTGCTAGAACGCTATAATTTCTTAAAAAAATTATTACTCTAGATTATTTTGAAAAGAGAGAAATGGGAAACTTTTTTTTACATTAGTTTGAAACTAATTCTTTTTGCTGCATTTTTATTATTAAATCAAATTAGATAAATCAAATCAAAGATCAAAGGATACGTAAGAGCCACGGATGCAGTTTTAAGGTAAAGATGAGGTCCATCTCTTTCTTTCTTGTAATACATTTCATTGACAAACAATTGAAGCATATGTTGTGCTAGCCTGGTAGATAGCTTAACTGCTCATACTTGGAAGGTATCTCCAAATTAATTCCCTTATTGACTGCACTCATATTTCAACATTATCTGTACATTTGAAAAAGAAGGTGATCACTAAGTTTGATGTTTTGATAAGCATGTAAGTTGTGATCTTTTAAGGAATTTGCCAAAATGAGTTATGAACTTATGAAACTGCATTGATGTATTCACAATAGGAAAGGTATATTGTCATTTGTTGGTGGTATCTTGTCTTCTTCGTCGATGGAATTTTGAGATTGTCCCAGTATTATTCACAGTATTTTGTGCAGTGTTTCTTGAAACCTAAGCCTATAAATATTTACGGGAATGTATAGGAATTAATTATGACTTCTCTTGGGCATGGCTTTAGAAAAGGCATGGATTTAGATGGTTTATTAGACAGTTATTCCATTTCAAGAAACTTGGTGGTGGGTATAGTTTGAAAAGTTAGTGAACTAATTAGACAGGCAATCTCATTAGGAATTGTTTGGACAAATTCTTGTATAAATCATTCTTATTTTGCGAGAGGAAATCATCTTTCTGACTAAGTATTGGATGTTTTCATATAGAAGTTTTTGGGTCATCTTTCACTTTGTTAGCAGTTGAACTGTATAATTGCAATATTGCTGGCTAATTTTATTTCATTAAAAGGTTGCAAGACTAACAAACAACTCCTATTTTGAGGAAGCACACGAAGTGCGCCATTATGTGGGAAAGCATCAAGCTCTTAGTGAATATGTGCTTAATGTTGCAAAGGTATCACGTATCAGCATTCTAAAATTGCAAATGGCATTTCTTTGTTGATTTTCTGGTTTGTTGTGATTACCGTAAGTCTATATAATTTGAAACAATCAACACCATAGGATAGAGAACACTTAAAAAAAGTAGCTTTAAAACAATACTACAAAGCCTCAATCCCAAATTAGTTGGGGTTACTTGGATCAAGCTCTTCCATTGTGCAACTCCCTTAAAACAATCTTAAAAGAAAATGTCAAATTGCTACAGCAGTGGAAGTGGAGTAGTTGAATGATGTACTTACTCCGTGGTTTCTTGAGCAAATCAATTAACAAATAAAACGGTCAATGACTGGGAAAAGAGTTGATAAATTGAAAAATGAAGTCGAGACTTCCCTTTTTAGGATGCAAATTGATGATTTTAAATTTTGGTTTGTTTACTTTATCTTTCTTTTTTTTAGTTCATCTGTATAAATAAAATGTAGATTTTCTTTGCCATGACTCACATACACCATTTCTTGTGTTTTCTCTTTTCGATTTAAATGGCTTTTTCTATCCTACAGGAATGAGCTCTTCAATTCCAGATTCTGAAAGAAAAAACAACTGTGATATTGTTTTGTTGCTTTTGCATATTGACCTTCATTCGCACAAGCCTTTGAATCATTTGTTTTTGATTGGGAGAACGGCCAATCAAGGCTTTGAGTGAGAGGTTTTGTTGGAAATCGAATACCCATTTTGGGTTTTAAAGGTTTTGAAGCGATCGTGGCTATCGCATCTGACACTTCAAAATGAGTCTGCATGTATAAGTATTCAAGATTAATGTGGTAGTCACTCTATATATGCTGTATGTTTAATTTGTAATTTGACTTTCATTTTGGAAATGTAGGTATCTCAAGAGAATGTATTGTTCATCCATTACCTGAAATATTACCTAATTCTAGTAGTTTCCTAAATAAGGTAAATGAACCCTTCAACAAAGAAATCACAGGAAGTGAGACTGAACACGTTGGCAGTTGGCAAGATGTCTATCAGATTTCAGGTCCAGATTCAAGCTCAAAACTCACACCTCTTAGTCAAATGGGATGATCCTGCTAGTGTTAACAACTAACTTTGATTAGCTTGGAGGTGCCATGCACATTTCTATATTCATTTCTTCTCTCTTATATACATGTTTATAATCATGCTAGTGTTTGGATCAACATTTTTACTTATTTGTTATCAATACCGAGATGAATTGTCGAACTCTTAATTTAACTTTTGGCCACATGTTCTTGCACAATCAAGAGGAGATCTTCGACCTGATCCTCGATTTGATGCAGTTAATGTTATAGCTCTCGTGATTCAGGAGGATGACAATGATATTCTGGACTCCTTTGTTCTCTTGCATGGTGATGTCGCTGAATCATGTAAGAGGTGATGTCTTTCTCGACCATATGTTCAGTTTCAATGGTATCCAATAGTTGTTTAGGTGTTTAGAACTTGTTTAATTTTCTTTAAAATGTCTAAATGACTTCTCGGTGAATGTTTTACTTCCTTTAGGGATTATGACCAGCAAGCTTCTGAAACATAGAGCCCCATAAATATCTAGTTCACTTATAACTTGTAGGAAAGCACTTTATGATCAAGAATGAATTTTTTTTAAGTTATTCGGGCTTGGGCTGAGTGTTATCCTTTTTATTTTCCTTATAGTCTTTCTTACCATTCTAGTTTTACGAATGTACAATTTTTTTTGCTAATACAAAAACCTTTTTGATAAAAAAGATTAGACTGAGTAATGCTTTCAGCCTTAACACATACAGCTGTCTGATCATATAGGTTCAGATGATGCAAGTTTTAAATTGAAAAAAAATATAATATCTGATAACATGAAGGCGAAGCATCATATAAAATTTAATTATCTTGTCATTACTATTTTTGCTTTTTCTAAATGCATCTTGAAAAATTCTTTGATGATTTACATTGAGCCTATAGCTTAAGATTTTGTTGCTCCTGGGTGTCTGATGCTTTCCTTTTTCCTTCCTCAATATACCACTATAAAATCATTGTGAAGTATAGGCATTTCTGTTATTTGTGGATGATGGTTGAAGGAGAACTTGACAAAACAAGTTCTAAGGAATGGTAGTTGAAGAATATAATATCTTTTTTCTGTATATTTATGGAAATGGTTTTCTTGTTTGGGTTTCATGATTGAACTTGATTTCTGCAGCAAGGGGATCTTTAACTGTAAGGTTATAGTTGCTTCTGACGAGGAACATCTGTTTAATGACTTTGTGAAGATCGTTATCTCATTCGATTGGATTGGGCGATGTGTCGTGACATAATTCTTGGGATTGCTAGAGGAGTTTTATATCTTCATCAAGACTCCAGATTAAGAATTGTTCATAGAGACCTTAAAAGCAAGTAATGTTCTGCTAGACACGGAGATGAATCCAAAGATTTCTGATTTTGGAATGGCAAGAATATTTGTTCAAACTTTACATTATTGATTGAATGGAATAATAATATTGCGAGTGGAATGTAGATTTGTTATATTTTCAATTGAAAATGGAAATGGAAATTAATTCTAGGCATTTTCATTTTTTTTTTTTAAATTACATTTAATAGGGGTTTGAAACCCCTATGTAATCCTTTGACGATAATATAGAGGTTTCAAACCCCTATGAAATCACTACAATTGATAGGGGTTTGAAACCCCTATGTAAGCCTTTGAATATATTATAGAGGTTTCAAACCCCTATGAAATAGCCAAGATTTGATAGGGGTTTGAAACCCCTATGTAAGCGTTGAAGATACGATAACACCTTAAAAGAAAACACTTTTCATAGAGGTCGAAAACCTCTATGAAAAGTAGAATTTGTTCTAATGTATATATATTCTCTCAAAATAATCAATGAGTTGTACTTTTTTCTTAGCTATGATTTTATCCCATCGAGTTTTCCTAGAAAGGTTTTTAATGAGGTAATCAACAAATATTATACAACAAATCATGATTGACAAGAATAATAGTATACTATTTTTCCTATACTAGCTAGTTTTTTCCCAAAAGGTTTTTTTTTAGTAAATTAGTCGACGAGGCATATTCTCTCAACAAGTGTCATTCAAGGGGGAATGTTGTAAATTGAATGACTCTAGCTAATGTAAAGCATGTGTAACATTAAACTTGTGTGACTTGTACATCTCCATGTTGTTTGTATCCCTTCACAAATGGTACACCCTACTTGATCATGTTAATGTAACTTGTACCATTTGAATTACTTGTAATCTTATGTGACATGATCTTGGCGTAACTTACACACTACATGTATCTTGTCATCTTTGTTTAAGTACACATTTATCATGACAAAGGCCTTATTTAAAGGGGTTCCTTCTCTTGTAATGGATACACCAAGTATTGAATGAAATCTATATATTCTTTATCTCTAGTTCTCTTATATCTTGTCTTATCTACTAGTTCTTGTAGTTATTAGTTCATGTTTCTCATACTTTAGTTCTACAAATTCTAATTGGCTTACAACTTAGTTTACAAACAAAGATCAATTATATATACTAAACTAAAAATCTCTTTTCCTTTGTTTTTGACCTCCTAAAAAGAAATAAATCATAACAAAAATTCTAACTTAAAGTTGACTTCTTGTTATTCTTTCTCCTAAAAAAAAAAACAACTTTCGTCATTTTTGCTAAAATAATACCAACATTTAATTTCGTCAGAAATAACACGAACTTTCAACACTTTTTAAATTTTAGCACGAAGAGCGATTTGAGGCTTTTGAGTATAATGTGGCAACATGAACCGATTTTTTTTTACTGTTCACTTTAATCGAGTCAATAGAAATCATAACCCCTATCTAATCGATTTTTTTACATTTTTTGCAATTAAGAAAATAAAGTTTTTAAAAAACAACAACACACACAAAAAAAAAAACGAAAGGAACAACAAAAAAAAAAAAAAACTAAACTAATTTCACATATATTTTTGTTCTCTCGCGGACTAAAAAATGAGTTTGGTTCATTCAATAAACTTTCATCCGTAAGAGAAAAAATAATGTGAACTTGGGATTTTGATTTCGTTGTACTTTTTGTTTTTGTTTTTAATTTTCCATTTTTTATTATTTTGTTATTTTTTAATTAAAAAATTGATTAAATGGGAGATTCAAGTTTGATTTAAGCGAACCATAAAAAACGGTTAATGTGCAGCATCGAGAAACCCCAAATAGTTGTCCATGCTATAACTGAATAAACATTGATAAAAGTTCATGTTATTTATGACGAAATTAAAGTTTGTGTTATTTCTACAAAAATGATAAAAGTTTGTGTTATTTTTGGTAGTTAGCCCTAAAAAAAGCTAACCGCTTATTTTTTTTTTGTTGGGAGTAAGCGCTTGTTCCACAGAAATAAAGACGTGGCTGTATATGGTGACTATCGTCGAACTCCAATTATCAAATCTTTTTTAATACAAAAGAATGACTAATTTTTTCTTTCTCCTTTTCGAACTAGGAAAGATCAGTTTCAAATAATCTAATTCTTGGAAAATAAATTATGCTAATTAATTCGTCCAAATTCGGTGGCACGAGTTTAAAGTGGTGGAAGAAAATAATTTGGGTCCACATTCGCACCAGGTCGGCAATCGGCAGTTTTTGATCTGTTATAAATCAACTTAAAAAAATACACGTGGCGCGCACATGACGCTTCGGAGGCCCGCCCACTTCGCCATATAGTAACCGACAAGTGGCCTCATGAGCTACCCGGCCGGTCTCGCTTCTGACCAAACCGGTTCAACCCGTCTGTTGAGCCGCTTACTTCGTACTATAAATATTAGTTATGCCACCACAAAACAATCAACAGAGCCTAAAAGTTTGCACAAAGAGCAGCATTAATTTATACAGCGAATTGAGCTTCACCAGATTGAAGATAGGAAAAAACAAAAATGCCGATATCTAGAATTGCCATTGGGAATCCAGGAGAGGCGAGCCGGCCAGATGCGCTGAAAGCGGCGCTTGCTGAGTTCATTTCGATGCTTATCTTTGTCTTTGCTGGCTCTGGCTCTGGAATGGCTTACAGTACGATCCACCTATACGTTCATTTAAATATTTTCATTGGAAAACAATATTTTTAGATATAGTCTAATTTGTTGTTGTGATGTTGTGTTTTCCCAGACAAGCTAACGGACAATGGAGCCGCGACCCCGGCAGGTCTTATATTGGCGGCAATGGCTCATGCCTTTGCATTGTTTGTGGCGGTGTCTGTTGCTGCTAACATTTCTGGGGGTCATGTCAATCCGGCGGTGACCTTCGGTGCCTTCGTGGGAGGGCAAATCACATTGTTGAGAGCTATCTTGTATTGGACTGCCCAGCTTCTGGGTTCCATTGTGGCTTGCCTGCTCCTTAAGTTGGCCACGGGTGGACTGGTAATTAATTAATTATACTAAGAATATCGCAATTAATTGAATAAACTTTTATATCATTACCAGTTCTTTGCTTACTTTCAAAAAAAAAAAAAAAAAAAAAGTTCTTTGGTTACTAACTTACTAGAAAAAAATTACAGATTTACAGCAAAAATTAGTTTACAACAACAACAACAACAACATAGCTTCAGTCCCAAATTAACTGGAGTCGGCTACATAGATCAAACTTTTCCATTGTACTCGATTAAGTGCAATTGATGGTGAGCTTTGCAAACCATTCAAATCCCTCTTAATTAATGCATCCTATGTTAACTTTGGTCTGCCCCTACCTTGTTGAGTTTCTACAGTTTCTATTGAGTCAAGTTTTTTAGTTGGAGCATTTGTAGGCCGTCTTTGCAGGTGACCAAACCATCGCAACCGCCCTTCCCTAATTTTTGTATCAATTGGTGTTACTCCAACTTTTCTTTGAATTTCTATATTTCTTATTCTATCTTTAAGAGTTTTACCACACATCCACCTAAGCATCCACATCAAAAATTAGTTTAAATGAGTAAAATAAGTGAGTATTTTTTTTATTCCATAATTAAGGTAAAACGCGTTTTGAAAATGCGTTATTAGTGTGCAATGTTGAAAATACACGAATGACACATTTTGAGAATGTGTCATTCATATATTCGGACTTCCCACGTGGCGTCCACGTGGATTGTTCAATAACAGGAATGACGCATTCTAAAATGCACCATTCATGTATTCTGAAACATCCTACGTGGCATCCATGTGGTTTGTTCTATGACATGAATGTTGCATTTGGAGAATGCGCCATTCATGTTTTTTAACACTGGACGCCACGTGGAATGTTCGAATGCGCCATTTTATGTGCATTGATCCGTGACATTTGCATGGTTTGCATTGATTGGTTTGCCCACCTCGAAATACGTGCGTATATTTGCACAATTTGCATTGATTGGACGAGGTTGTATAAGTTGTCCACATTGAGATATGTGCATGATGTTTGCATCGATTGCACAAGGTTGCATGAATTGCACACCTTGAGATACGTGCGTGACGTTTGCATGAATTGCATGAGGTTACATGGGTCGGCCACCTTAACATATGAGTGTAGCGTTTGCATGACTTCTCGACTTCGAGATACGTGTGTGACGTTTGCATGAATTGTCCACGTCGAGATACGTGAATGTCCTTTACATGAGTTGTTTACCCCAAAATACGTGCGTGACGCGAGTTGTCCATCTCGAGATACGTATGTGTCCTTTACATGAGTTGTCTACCTCGAGATACGTGCGTGACGTAGGTTATCCACCTCGAGATACGTACGTGACGCGGCTTGTCCATCTCGATATGCTCATGTCGTTTGCATGGGTTCACCCCCTCGAGTTGGACAAATCACTCATTTTGATGAGTAATTAAAACAGTTTTGTATTTTATATAAATGACTCTTTTTGAAAATGAGACATTCATTCCACTTCATCAAATACACCACGCTATAGATCCACATCATCATCAAAAGCCCCATTTCTTGGGAGTTCCCGAAATCCCAATGTCCCCATGTGTACATATGTGAGTCTAAAAACTAGGTAACCGTGTGCATAATCAACCCCAATTTTTACTAAAAGTTCTCTATCGCCTTTGATCGAGATCGAGACCTTTAAGCAATTTCGGAGGGATCTAGATGAAGCTGATTAAGAGCTTTAAAGAGGTCTCAGTGGAAATCAACTTCCTCATCTTTAGTTTTCGGCCATATATGTATTCTCGAAACCCACTGATGATGATGTTTGAGTAGTTGTGTCAATATTTAATGAAGGTACGTTTAGTAATTAAAATTCAAAAATGAGGAATGATGAGTAAATAGAATAAACCAATAAAAATTGAGATCCGCTTAGCCGTTATTCCCTATAGTTTTAAATAAATGTAACATCAAGTACATTGAAAGTAGGAACATTCAATTTATGTACACGAATTCAATTAATTTTGAAACCCAATTGAGTCCCTTTCTTTTCTATTATAGCATAGAACACATTATATTTTTGTTTGTAAAGAATGGTATTATAATAACAAAAAACTATTTGGACTTTTTGAGTCCGAACTCAAAACAACTTTTACTGGTTGTTTAGAATATCTTTCTAAATAAAAAGACCTAATTACCCTCACCTCTAACAACATTACACATGACACATTCATTACCTCCAGACGCCCGCCATTGCCAGTTGCCGACTACCACCACCGCCGACCGCTGATCGCCGCCGACCACCACCGCTGACTGCCATCATCTCCCATAGTTTGATAAAATATGTGTTGGCAACTCATATCTCTCCCTCCCTCATTTCTTTTCTCTCCCTCTCTCTCTCTCTCTCTCCATTTCGGCCTTTAATGGCCCTCTCTCTCTCTCTCGGCAAGATCTGGCCGAAAGAGGTGACCAAATCTGGCCATCCTCTCTTCCGGCCGGATCTGGCCGAGAGAGAAGGGGCCGGGGAGGTTGACCGAAAAATTGGGTGGTCGGTGGTGATGGATGATGGCAACGGCTCTGTCGGTGGCCGATGGTTGGTATCAGCGGCAATGGGTCACACGGCGGCGATTGTAAGTGATTGAAGAAGAAAAGGAATTTACATAAAGAATATTTTAGTCTTTTTACTCGTTTGAGTCAGACTCATTCAGTCCATCTACCACTACCCTTATAATAAATTAATTGTGACACATCATTATATGTATTAATTATATGGGAAATCGTTTGTAGGTCGCTCCAGCGTTTGGTCTCTCAGCCGAGGTGGGTTTATGGAACGCCGTGGTTTTGGAGATCGTGATGACATTCGGACTGGTCTACACAGTTTACGCAACAGCAGTTGATCCCAAGAAGGGAGACTTGGGGGTGATTGCACCCATTGCTATCGGTTTCATTGTTGGAGCCAACATCTTAGCCGGTGGAGCCTTCGATGGTGCGTCCATGAATCCCGCAGTGTCTTTTGGGCCAGCGGTAGTCAGCTGGACATGGACCAGCCACTGGGTCTACTGGTTGGGCCCATTCGTTGGTGCTGCTATTGCTGCTGTTGTTTATGACACCATCTTCATTGACAGCACCCACGAACAACTTCCCGTTGCCGATTACTAGATGCATGTGAATGCTTTTCAAAAACAAAATTCACAATCTGATGATTTAAATGTTGTGTTTGGGAATCTCTTCAACTTATTTACTTGCGAGGTAGACGTTGTTAATTAATTATTGGAAGAATGGGTTTTTCAATTAGTTTTCTTTTGTTTTGTGCATGGGGGAATTGTCATGGTGTTGATTTTTCTTGATTGTGCAAGGCTTTTGTGTTGCTTGCTTCTTCTTCTTTTTTTTCTCCAAAATACCATAATTATTATATATTAATAGAGAAAAGTCATTGGGGGAGTGGGTCCACCCAAGTCCAGTTACTCATGTGGGTCATGACATTGAAGATTACAACTTCGTTAACCAAAATTAATAAATCGAACATTTTTGGTTACAATGAGAACATCATGGATGATCGGATCAAGATTGACTTCAAAGTCTGATTGACCATTGAGAGCTCTATTCACAAGATTTGCATTTGAAAAGAC
Source organism: Stephania yunnanensis (assembly GCA_039657365.1). Taxonomy (NCBI): domain Eukaryota; kingdom Viridiplantae; phylum Streptophyta; class Magnoliopsida; order Ranunculales; family Menispermaceae; genus Stephania; species Stephania yunnanensis. Next base: position 36,189,975 of record CM077580.1, read on the forward strand.
TTCTGATCTTGATCATATATTACACAATGCTAGAGATACAGGAATATAGCTTTCGCTTCAACAACCACAAAAGACAAGGTCGGCCCTACCCATAATAGCTTTTGTGTTAAATATATATAGGTTACTTCTACCATAGGTATCAGATAAATACCCATAGCATAGGTATCAATTCCCAACCATTGGGTTAACATCAAGAGAGAGAATGGTTGTAAAACACTAATTAATGCACATCAATGTGATTCACATATAATTAATGACCTTTAAATGTATTTTCAATTAAAAAAAAATCATAAGTTATGCCATTTGCTATTTATTTTTACTAATGGAAAAAGTTAAAAATTAAAAAATGTTTTTTTGTTTTTTAATTTGTGGAAGATAAAGATATTTGTAAAATTTATTTGTAACCTTCAAGCTAAAAGTTTATTAGCAAATGTGCATTACTCAATATCAATAATAAAATTTATTTTAAAAATAATTTTTAGTGCAACTCCTTATAACATTGCTATTTATAATTTGTCTCTTTTTTGAAGAAATAATTTGCACTTAATTACTTTATAATTTAAATAATCAACCATTTCCCAAAAAAAAAAAATTAAACACAAATTTACAACACAAAAACTAGAATAGATAAATAAATTATTTGAATCAAATTAAAATGATTAAAACTTTTGAGTTGGAAAATAATTGAAGTTTAACATGCCACTATATAAAAACTAATTTAGCTTTAAAAATTATATATGAATCACATAAAAGACTAAGATAAATTAGTAAAACATAGTATTGATTAGAATGACAAGTGATTTAGTTTTCCTCTAGAGTTTGAATTTCTCATAAATGGAAAAATCGAGTCGAGATGACCACCACATGTATGAGCACGACAATATCCGAGCATAGATTACTCGATGTGGTTGGAGCCGGATGTCATGAAGAATTTTTCTTAAAAATATATAAGAGGAAATCAAGGAAATAATTTCAGTTATTTTTTTTTTCGTGCATTAATATTCACATCATACATGATGCATTATATGATTAAGAAATAATTAATAGATAGTACAAAATAATTTTAAAAAGGTTAAGAATTAAATTAAATCACAATAATGTGACGACCCCAAATTCCGAGACAAACCGGGCACCGCCATGTTGCCGAACACGTCACCAAGCCATGCCACGTCGCCTGCACGCCTATCTATGACGGCCCGCGAACTTACCACCTAATACTCCAACTTAGTAAATTTTGATGCTTAAATGATTATTTTAGCAAAATATACCAAGTTATAAAGTTTTATAACTTAATTTAATTATTTTGATTCTCTTCATGTTATTTTTAATAGCGGAAGTCTTAATGATATGCATATAATTAATGTAAATAAGTTATGCATTAATTAACAACCTATGGAGTGGAAACCCAGCAAAATGATATCATGTATATCATTTAAGGCGACAAGATGTATAATTAGTGTCGATATACATGTATCAGGTAAAAGTCTCTCAAAAAGATCTCAAGAAAATATATATACGTAAATACAACCACCTACGAGTAAGCTAGTGGGGGCGCTCCAAATTAGAGGTAGTCGCCAATCACCGCATTTCCCCGACTCGCCGTAGGAACTGCAACTTGCCACAAAAATAATGACAAGTTCCAGGTGAGTAAATCCCAGAGAAATTCAGTTAGTATTCACAAGAAATACAAGAAAACGGCTACAACTCATGCATATAAGGTAAATGAACAAGAATGTAAAGCATGAATATAAGTCGTGAGATAATCAAGAATGTGGAACGCGAGTGTGGTGTATAGCTGTCGAGCCCTGGGACAAAAACTAAACCGAGAAGGCCCTGGGGGTGAGGAAATCAACACCCCCTCTTCACGGTCGAAATGAGGAACTCTGTGAGTCGGAAGGTAGACTTCCGCCCAACGCCTCAAAAGAGAGGAAATCTGTGACGGAGGTGGGCCTCACGTCAACTTGCTCTCGAGATCATCGACTCGCTGAGAAAATCTCACACGTAGTCTAAAGTATGACCAACACCGTAGCAACAATCGGATCGTCATCAACGAGAGAGCCGGAAAGGGGTAACACCGTCCCTTCGACCACACACAGACACACGCGGGAATAGAGTAAACATGCAAACTGAACTGGCGAAAAGTAATGTAAAATAAATAATTTACAAAGAAAATAAGTAAATTCTAAACTGACTTTCTTGTGAGTTTACTTACCTCAACAGATCGCAAATATCTCTAAAAAACGTCCCGCTCACGCCTCGAGATATGCGCCCGACACCCGACTACGGTAGCCTAAGTCCCTAATATCCGTTCATACAATTGTTATCATTTAGGGCTATGTTACCTAAATTATTCAAATCACATTTAATTTAGGTGGAATAAATTATAAACATCACCTCCATCTCGTCGTCGAACTTCGGCGAATCGTACCCCTCGTCGAGGTTCGATCGGTCTGACAACGCGCCACCGCGCCATCACGCATCGCGTGCCGCTTCAGCATCGCAGTGTCGTGCGCGCACCGCTGCGCTCGCCGACGTGGCCGCTGCTGGCGCCAACGTCTGCTTCGTCTCGCGCCGCTGCCTGTGCCGCCGCCGCTAAGCCGTCTGCCGCGCGAGCGCAGCTTGCGCCGCTCGCGCCGCCGCGCGCGCTGTCGCCGCGCTTGTGCGCCGCCGCGCGCCAAGGCCGCGCGCGAGCCGCCATCGCCGCGCTTCACGCGCGTCGCGCCCGGCGCCAACCTTTTCTTCTCCCTTATTTTCTTTTCCTTTCTTCTTCGCCGGTGTCGTTGATGGTCTGCGAGCTGCTGCTGACCTCCACTGCCGCGCCGCCACTGCTGGCCGTCCACCGCTACCGCGCCGCTGCCGACCAGCTCCGCGTCCGCGTCACGCCGTGCTATGTGCGCCGTCTCGCCGCAGTGGTCGCGAGCGTCGTCGCGACGCCATGCCGCCTCGCTCGCCGCTCCGTCGCCGTCGGCTCTCCTCGCCGCTGCTACACCGGGAGCCATCGTTTCCACCGCTCCTTGTCGGCGCGCCGCCGTCGCCTCGCCGGAGTTCCCTCCACCTCTCTATCTCTTGCTGCCTTCTTTCTCTCTCCTCTATTTCCTCTCTCTCTTTCTGTCTGTTTTCAAACGAAAACGATTTTTTTTTAAATTTTTGGAGAAAAAGAAAAGTAGAATGATGAGAGATGGGTTGATTTGATGTGTGATGTGATGTGTGATTGATGTGACAACTCAAACCCATATTACCCCGTACACCCGCGTTACGCTAACTCCGCGACGTCGCACACTCTCGTTACTACACGCGCACAACGCGACTAAGCGAAACTCTCAATTAACGCGGCGCGAACTATTAAATAATAGTAAAATAATTATACACTCGCCACACAAAAATAACATATTTCACCCATTAGGCTTGTCGTAGACTATTATGCGACGTCCACGTGGGTCTGAGTTTATGATTTTAATCCGTAATTTATCAATTAATTGGGATTAATTAAAGCGGGTCGTTACAATCTTCCCAACTAAAGGAATTTCGTCCCGAAATTCAGATTTAATTCGATCTCTACCTTGGAACAAGTAGAGTATCGTTTTCGCACAGTAGACTTTCTTTCCTCAATGAGGCCCTTCAAGGGAGAAACCTTCAAATAAACCAAATCATCCACTTGTGCGACCCCGTGCATCTCGAGGCACCATCCCGACTCAACTTGTCGGTATTACCGTATAAGACATCAATCTGGTCTTTACTTGAAAGCCTTAACTTAATTTTAAATCTTTAACCAATGAGCGACTATTGTATATCATTTTAAGTGCTCACACAAATCATGTTCTTTTCACATGTTGGTTGACTACAATTGGGCGCCCTAGACATATACGCTAACCTTTGTATCCAAATCTGGAGGTTATCGTGTTTCATCGAGATTAAGGTGCTTGCCAATCTAACACATAAATAAAGCTTCCATGGCGATACCTTCGCTCTTCTGTCATTCCTGTTGGCAACCCTGCAACCCACCATCTCTGATTATGTCCTACCCAAAAACATATCAAGTTACTCGATCGTAGTGAAAATATTTTTAGGCACTTCTTCCTCGTTTTGCTTTATTACCATATTTAAGGTGTTCAAAGCTTTTCTGCGATGCTAAACAAGCACAATTTTCTAATTGAACTACGCTCTAAACTCTATATATTTAACTTCATATAAAGTCGTGTTTTAGATTCTCGAATGTAGTTGAAACGTACGTCCTCATGCCTTAGTTGTAGCGTATGCCTAACTAGGTCATACCTCTCGTATACATAACTCGAACGGTAAGGTCGACCTTTGCTTCTATTGATTCTCTAAAGAGTCGTGCATGGATAGATTTTAGATCTGTAGGCACTCCGCTTCTTCTGTTTCCTACCAGGATGTCAGAGCTAATATTTACAACAATAATTAATCTACTAACTCCAACTTCGTCTCTTGGACTTCCAGAGTTAAAACTTAACTCTCCATCTTTAACGCATACCTAGAATCTTCTGTTTCCCTGTTTAAGAATCTAGTCATAATACATCACCTAAATCTTTCTTGTTTCGCCACACAACTATTTTTTCCTCGAAACTAATGACTCGCACGCGCTTAGTTAGATTTAAATCACTAAGCTTTCAAGGCTTTCCATGTCCCTGTAGGCATTATCCCTAACGTTCGCGGGTTAGGTCGGACTAATCACAAGTGCAAAATCTATTACGATTGAGTCAATTCTAGATTCGTGAGAACTTATGAACAACTCATTCATTAGGTTGGCTTGTGGTCATTTCAACCTTAAATATATTTGCAAACTCTATTTCGGCTCGTATTCCTGACTTGTTCCCAATCCAATAAGTGGCAGTGTGGCCCCACTGACCTCACGGACCGCGAACAAATCATGGCACAATAGTGGAGTTACTCGAACTGCTATTTCTGCAAGACTACTCCAGCGCTCTGGCCGAAGCTATAGGAGTTTGTACTTGCTTTCATGTAGTTCTGAGTCATCTCAACACTATCTGCTTCCATAGAGTCTACTAAAAACCTATTTGTCCTACGTCTTACACATGTTCCTAATCGTCGATCTGACAATCACTAAAGTGGACTATGTAGTGTAAGCTAGACAATTTTTTTTTTAGCCATCATGAATGATTTTCTATAAGTTATACCTCACTCACAATGTCAATTATCGTACTACACACCTTATACGTGTCAACTTATAAAGAGGTCATTCATATCTTGCATATATTATTTTCCTAAAGTGTTCAAACTAATAGGATGTCTCGACTCACAACCCGCGGTATGCATGAAGTAATCGTCAAAATCTTAATCTCGACAAGACACCAAGGTGTGATAATATTTGTTTCTATTAATAATTTAACTTCGCATTAGACTGCCCTTCCTTACTTGTTGCAGTATTCAAACCGGTGGCGCACTGAGCTAGAAAGTCATGGCTTACGTAAACATTCTCGGCAATTATCGTTTGCCAATCTAAAATAGGCATCCTATGCCAATTTGGTTATGGTAACATCTTACCTTCGGCTGTCATGCCGAGAATAACGTATGTGTTGGCTCAACTCACCTATCATGTGGCTAGGTTTAAAATGATATAACGTCACCCTCTCCAAACATTTATTATTTGAACTAATAATTAAATTTTGTGAAGGCCCAGTCCTACCTCGCCGGTCTCCTACCTCGTGGGTCTAATCCGACCTCGCAGGTCTCGATCTGACCTCGCAGGTCGCTGGAGCCCCAAGTAGAGTGGGTCAAGACCACCCACTCCATCCACACTCCCCACGCGCGTGGTTTTTCGCACCCAATCTCTGGTCGGAGTCCTCGAGTAAAATAGTGGACCTGAAGTCGCTCGGTCCCAGCTACGTCCATCGCAAAAGTAAGCAGGTATGTGAATCTCTCCATGTATTGCGACACCGTCCGCCACCCTGCCTCAGCGTCGAGAACTCCTCCTCAGTCTTAGCTGAATCTCGATCGGGATATACTGATCATAAAAGAATTTCTTGAACTCTGCCCAAGTACTCGGCTCTCCGTGAGCGGCTGTGTGGGCGGACCACCATACTGCAGCATCTCCCCTGAGCATAAATTCGGAAATCCTAGCCCGTATGCCGTCGTGAATCCTCAAAGTCCGTGAAGTTTCTCGTGTGAAATGATCCACTTCCCAGCCACCTCGGGTCTCTGCCTCTATGATAGTAGCCTGACTGAACATGAACGAACTTCTTGATCAACTTCATCTCAGCTGATAAGATTGCTTCGAATGTGATCTTCAAGGGTGGAATCAGCGTCGGTGCCACGATCGGCATAGTCAATTGTGCGGTGACTGCTGGCAGTATCTCAGCAATAGTGGTCGTGAGCGAGGTCGCCGGAATAGTCGGATACGACAACTGTCTACTCTACAGTAGTGATGGTGGCGAGTGTGGCAGGGGCCGGTATTGCCGCTGTCTACGCTCAAAGAAATCGAAGAATCTCATCGAACTGCAAACTCTGGAGTGCGACCGTGTCGCACAATATTTGATCCAAGTTGACCGGTGTTGAGCCGCTCGGCTGGCCTCTGTTATCCGTATGAAGAACTGGTCGTCCATCCATGTCGAATTTGCAAATCGCGAACGTCCGTATCAGCCTCGTATACGCATATATACTGTTACACATCAAAATATATAACGTATAAGCCTTGGCACTTCCCGTTCCATGTTTGCTTCACAACTAAAGTTCTAAGGCAAGTACATCGGGTTTCCACATCTAATTTTTTTTTTAAGTCTTATGCTCTTTCAGTTAATTTTCCGAGGTTCCTCGAACTCTCGCTCTTATACCAATTGTGACATTGGTATCACAATGTCTTAATTCATAAGATTTTCAAAACTTTCCCCTAGGTTCGCCTGAACCTAAGCTTTGATACCAACTGTGACGACCCCAAATTCCAAGGCAAACCGGCACCACCATGTTGCCGGACACGTCACCAAGCCATGCCACGTCGCCTGCACGCCTATCTATGATGGCCCGCGAACTTACCACCTAATACTCCAACTTAGTAAATTTTGATGCTTAAATGATTATTTTAGCAAAATATACCAAGTTATAAAGTTTTATAACTTAATTTAATTATTTTGATTCTCTTCATGTTATTTTTAATAGCGGAAGTCTTAATGATATGCATATAATTAATGTAAATAAGTTATGCATTAATTAACAACCTATGGAGTGGAAACCCAGCAAAATGATATCATGTATATCATTTAAGGCGACAAGATGTATAATTAGTGTCGATATACATGTATCAGGTAAAAGTCTCTCAAAAAGATCTCAAGAAAATATATATACGTAAATACAACCACCTACGAGTAAGCTAGTGGGGGCGCTCCAAATTAGAGGTAGTCGCCAATCACCGCCTTTCCCCGACTCACCGTAGGAACAACAACTTGCCACAAAAAATAATGACAAGTTCCAGGCGAGTAAATCCCAGAGAAATTAAGTTAGTATTCTTAAGAAATCCAAGAAAGCGGCTACAACTCATGCATATAAGGTAAATGAACAGGAATGTAAAGCATGAATATAAGTCGTGAGATAATCAAGAATGTGGAACGCGAGTGTGGTGTATAGCAGTCGAGCCCTGGGACGAAAACTAAACCGAGAAGGCCCCGGGGTGAGGAAATCAACACCCCTCTTCACGGTCGAAATGAGGAACTCTGTGAGTCGGAAGGTAGACTTCCGCCCAACGCCTCAAAAGAGAGAAAATCTGTGACGGAGGTGGGCCTCACGTCAACTCGCTCTCGAGATCATCGACTCGCTGAGAAAATCTCACGCGTAGTCTAAGGTATGACAAACACCGTAGCAACAATCGGATCGTCATCAACGAGAGAGCCGAAAAGGGGTCACAACGTCCCTTCGACCACACACAGACACACGCGGGAATAGAGTGAACATGCAAACTGAACTTGCGAAAAGTAATGTAAAATAAATAATTTACAAAGAAAATAAGTAAATTCTAAACTGACTTTCTGTGGGTTTACTTACCTCAACAGATCGCAAATATCTCTCAAAAACGTCCCGCTCACCCTCGAGATACGCGCCCGACACCCGACTACGGTAGCCTAAGTCCCTGATGTCCGTTCATACAATTGTTATCATTTAGGGCTATGTTACCTGAATTATTCAAATCACATTTAATTTAGGTGGAATAAATTATAAACATCACCTCCATCTCGTCGTCGAACTTCGTCGAATCGTACCCATCGTCGAGGTTCGATCGGTCTGACAACGCGCCACCGAGCCGTCACAGCAGTCGCAGCCGCCGCTTGCCGCGCCATGCGCAGCCGTGCGGCCGCGCGCCACGCTGCGCCTCGCCGACGCCGCCGCCGGTGGCGCGCGATGTGCGCTTCTCTCGGCCGCGCTTTCGCGCCGCCGCGCCTCTCTTTTCTTCTCCATTCTCTTCTTTTCCTTTCTTCTCCGCCGCCGGTGTGTCGTTGTTGGCGTGAGCCGCCGCCGACCTCTCCGCGCGCGCCGCCGCTGCCACTGCTTCGTTGGTCGTCCACCATTACCGCGCGTCGCCGACCAGCTCGCGTCCGCGTCACGCCGCTTAAAGTCTGCGCCGTCCGCGCCGTGCTGACCGCGTGGTCGCGAGCCGATGCCACGCTCTGCTCTCGCCGGTCGCCGTCGACTCTTTCCTCCTCTCCTCGCCGCTACACCGGGAGCCATCGTCTCCACCGCTCCTTGCCGGCGCGCCGCCGTCGCCTCGCCGGAGTTCCCTCCACCTCTCTCTCTCTTGCTGCCTTATTTCTTTTTCCTCTCTTTCCTCTCTCTTTCTCTCTGTCTGTTTTCAAACGAAAAGGATTTTTTTTTAAATTTAGGAGAAAAAGACAAATATAATGATGAGGGATGGGTTGATTTGATGTGTGATGTGATGTGTGATTGATGTGATAACTCAAACCCATACTACCCTGTACACCCGCGTTACTCGCTATCCGCGACGTCGTACACTCTCGTCACTACACGCGCACAACGCGACTAAGCGAAACTCTCAATTAACGCGGCGCGAACTATTAAATAATAGTAAAATAATTACACATTCGCCGCACAAAAATAAAATATTTCACCCATTGGGCTTGTCGTAGACTATTCTGCGACGTCCACGTGGGTCTGAGCTTAAGATCTTAATCCGTAATTTATCAATTAATTGGGATTAATTAAAGCGGGCTGTTACAAATAAAGTGTTCAAATTATAAAAATATAATTTAAAGAATTTGAAAGTTATCCGAAGTGTAATATGTACTACATTAAATTGAACTCAATTGATCATTAGATTCTTGTAGTCAGGCCTTATTTATTAAAACCAATCAAATATTAATTGGTGATATAATTTTATGATAATTAATATTGTTATATAATGATTTAAAGAAAATTAAAATGTATCGATTTTCTTCTATAAAAAAACTTATTAGTATTATATTTATCACTTATTTTAATTATTGTGGCTTTGAAATAAATAAAAATCTGTAAATTTTAATAAATTACATACAACTATATCTAAAAATTGATTTTAAAAATTAATAATTTTATAATCCAAAATTAGAAAATATAAAGACTTTTTTGTTAAGATTTTTAATAAAATGAATAAGTGTCATACATTATTAACATATTTTGATTAAGGAATATAAATAATTAATTTTATATAAAAAAGTTATATTTTTTACTCAAACAAGCTTATTTATATTAGTACTATTTTCAACCTAAGTCAATATTGTTCATACATTGCCAAAAAAAAATTGTTGATGTATATTATAAGTATTTATTTGAAATTACATGAATTGTAATTGTCTCTAATCATTGCCAATTGCCACATGTGATTACTCAACAAAATTTTCAAATAGCAACAATTTAAAAAAAGTATGTTGCATTTAATGCATTGGACAATTCTCAAGCATAATTAAATCACAAGAATTATATATATATATATATATTAGTTTAAAATATGTGCTTTACACCATTAGGCTTTCGATCATGGGAAATAAATAAAATTAATGCATAAAAATAAAGAATTGTTGTAAACCAAGTTGAGACTTTCTAGAAACTAGAGAATGAAAAGCCAGAAGACTAAGAACTACTACTACAAAAAAAACTTTAAAGGTAAAGATAAGAAATGAATGATTTGGAACGAGAAGTTTTTTATTCAACTTGGTGTATTTTTGCACATGAAGAAACCATTTTATATAGGGCCTTCATCATGATGAGAATGCATGAGTACTTGCACAAAGTGTGCAAATTACATGAAAGCCTCATATCATACTAGATTACAAGTTACATGACAATACATGAACAAGGGATGTATATTGAAGATGAATACAAGTTACATAGAGTGCACAAGTTATATTCGATGTTGGAGCAATGCTTGATGTTACAATCCAATGTAGGAGTCATGCTTAATAATGTGATCATCCACAAGTTTGATTAAATGGTCATCCATATCAAAACACTCCCCATTGGATTACACTTGTTGAGAAAATGTTCCTCGTTAAAACTTCTAGTTATTAGAAAAACCTTGTAAGAGAAAATCTAACAAAAGAAATAGAGTACAACATTCTCATTAATCTTAAGATGAGTATATTCATTAGAAACCTTGCTAGGAACCTAGTGGGATAACATTATAGCTAAAGAAAAAAAGTGCAATACGCTAATCAATAACTCCCACTCATGTGGACATGGGTGAAATTTGTTCCATTTTTTTTGCTTGCAAAGTCCTTAAGTTTATGCAAACCTATATCGTATGTAAGCTTCGTAAATCTTGTAGTTGATAAGGCTTTTGTGAATAAATAAACAAGATTATTACTTGACCAATTCTTCTTGATGTTGATTTCATCATTCTTATGAAGCTCATGTGCATAGAATTTTGGTTAATTTTTTTTTGTTCATCCTGTTTTATGTATCCTTCATTTAATTGCACAATACATGGTACAGTGTGACGACCCCTTCCATAATCAAGGGCACCGCCCGACCTAATCCGGTAATTAAGCCCAAATCATAATCGCATGGGACTTAATCACGTATTAGTCAGCTTTTCTATCCAAATATGCTCCAACTCATGTTCCGAATAAGTAAAACAAATATCATTTTACATTTGAAAATCAGAGTTAGTTAAAACTTATTAACAATTATAAAATTTAGCGGAAGGCTTAATATATTATGTTAAAGCAATTATTATAAATCCTAATTAATAGTGGTGGGCAAACCACGGTTTAGAGGTGAAACCACCAAACCGTGACCAAATCGAGGGTTTACGGTTTGGTCATTTTGCAAATCATAACCAAACCGCGAACCACCAAAATCACAACCAAACCGAACCGCGGTTTGCGCGGTTTGGTCAGTTTGGTATCGTGATTTTTTTTCTTGTTACATGTTTTCCAAAAAAAAAAAAAAACAGTGGTGGGAGGCGGCAGTGAGAGATCACTAGTAGGAAATGGCGATGGGAGGCATGGAATTGCGGGAGGCGGTGGTGGGAAGCAACCGTGAGAGGAGGTGATCAGTGGGAAGCAGGAGAGGAGGCGTAGAACTGTAGGAGCCTAGGAGGTGGTGGTGAGAGGAGGTGGCGGTGGGACGCGGTGGGAGGCGATAGAGGTGGTGGGAGGCGTCGAGTGCACGGTGGAAGGAGGCAACTGGTGAGAGGCGGCGGCGACGATGGCTGGTAGGTGGCGGTGAAGGCGACTGGTGGGAAGCGGCAGTGACGACGACTAGTGGAATGCAGCAACGGATGGCCTCAACTGGTGGAGGAGAATATGTTTAGGATCTTGAGATGGAGATGAAAAAATGAAATGGTTGTTGTTTATATTGGTTAAGGTTAAGTTGTTTATATTGGTTAAGGTTTTAAAATGTGAATTAAATAAATTTACTAAATTACCCTCGGTTTGGTTTGGTGAACTGCGGTTTTTCAGAATTGAAAACCACCACTAAACCGCGATTTTGCGATTTTCAAGTTTTTCAAACCTCCCCAAATCGCGAGTTTTAAAAACCAAACCAAACCATATGGTTTGGGTGGTTTTAGGGAAACCAATGCTCACCCCTACTAATTAAGGGTGTGGAAACTAGGAAACCATGATCACATGCATATATAACAAAGTGGCGAATATAAACAATGTGATGGTTATCATAAGTTAGGGAGTTAAACACTCATCCCAATATACAACCCCAAAACATATAAAAAACTTAGGTATATAATACATAGAATACCAAAACCAACAAAATGTCGATGTACAAGTAACAAACCAAATTAATTAAACTAGGATTAGCGTTGATTTCGAGGATTAATGGTAGTAATTCGGGCGTTATGTGAACAACTCGATTGACTCGGACACGAGAACGAAGGAAATATATTTTTTGTGGATGGTGAATGTGTATATAAGGTGTTTAAAATTATTATTATTATATTACACCACATGTGTGTATGTTTCTATCGAGTGAGTTGGTGTGATGGGTGTTTGCCTCGAAAGGCGTGTCAATGTGAGTATTGAGTAGGCGAACTATGGATATGATGGGGCATGTGCCCTAGGTCAATCCATTAACTGTCTTTGTGAATACTTTTAGTTAATAAAATAGAGGATTTCATTTGCTGTTTATTATAATTAATTTGCATGTTTAAATTATAATAAGATCCATGGGTATTTACATAAATATCCTAAATGTCCCTAGTCGATCATTATACTGGGAACTATAATGAATTAAGACTAGTGTGAGTCTTGATTGATGATCATATGATGATTATACGTATAGGGATACGAATCAAGATCACGAGTACTTGTTAGGGAACAAAGTACTGGACCGACCCGCTATGAGAACATCACATGGATTAAGTCAAAGTTGTTTCTCATGATAGGTATATTTTTCAGTCCTCTGACTTGAGATTGCCAGAGAATTCAACATTATGAACACAATAATTTGACACAATCAAACGTTGTCTTTAATCGGACGATTATAAAGGTTGTGATTGGTTACTGTGTGAGCAATGTAATGAAGTTGTGTAATCGAGATAGAATTTGTCCCTCTCATATAAAGAGAGATATCTAGTGGATCCCTCGATGTGTTAGACTATTAAAAGGCCTAGTCTAAGTGAATTGATATTGATCAATGTTACTTGGATGTTTTCGGTCTACCTAGAGATCGAGACTAGTACGATTGAACATATTGGATGACAATTCCATGCCTTGTGTTTGATCAAAAGGATATCGTGTGACAAAAGGATGTTATATACACTATTGATTAGGTTGTATCGATTTGATATTCGTACAACTTGGGTAGTCATAATGTCTTGCTAGAGACCGCTTATGACTTGTATACCAAAATGTGTTTTGGTACACTGCCATCGTTGTATGAGCCTATTGGGTCGCACACAAAGAATGGTTTTGCGAGATTTTAAGATGGTTCAGAAAAATGAGTTTTATATGATAAAATTCATGACGGAAACGTCCTTGTGGTGTATTACACTTATACTTCTTTAAGTAGGGGTATATGTGTAATTTACTTAACCGTCTATATACAAGGGTTGTATAAATAGACGCTATAAGTTAGAATACACAGACAAAAAGATCAAAAGGCCGAAACTCTATTTTCGTTTCAGAAACGACTTAGGGTTTTTGGTATGCTCCGGATCGTTTTGGAGAGAAACAAAAGGATTTGGTATTCTCTCGAAGCTAGCACTTTGAATCTCGGTCGCCGTTCGTGTGTGGACTACTAGTAGAGGCGTTCGTCGTGAAAGGGCGCCTTAGAGATTGATCAACCTTCTGAAAGGTATATTGCGATTGAGGTATGATTAAGTTTTCCTGGTTTAAACGTTTTTAATGGAATTAGATTCGGATCCTGTCGGGGTTTTTGTCAAAATTGTTTTGTAATTTCCGCTGCGTATGAACCCCAAAACCCAACAGTGGTATCAGAGCCATCAAGTTCGATTCCATTAAATTCATTGCATGTTTTCTTCTGATATATACATGATATATGATTGAAAGCATGTTAATAGTTGATGTATATGTGATATACATAAGTTTTCTGTGAGATTTATTATCATGTTTTGTGTATATGATACATATATTCGCGATTTAATTAAAATCAGTTTCGTACATGCTAGTAACCATGTTATGTTAATTCAAATAATTTTAATGAATTGAATTTCGTGTTCTGTGATCCATGACACCATTAGGTTCGATAGGATAGTAGTTCATGATTCAATTACATGTTTGTGATTATTTGGATGAGGACCGAAATTGCGAATAATTAATTTTCGAAATTATTTATTTATAAATAAATAATTTTCGAAATTATTTATTAATAATTAATTAATTTTCGAAATTATTTATTTATCTTGTTATATCTATTTTGTTATGAAGTTTTTATTTGATAAAGATAGATAACAAATTAGAATATGAGATAAATATCAAGAATCTTGTTATCGGTGATATAATAGGATTCAAATATCTTAAATCCAAAATAATTAATTAATTTTCGAAATTAATTATTTATCTTGTTATATCTATTTTGTTATAAAGTTTCTATTTGATAAAGATAGATAACAAATTAGAATAGGAGATAAATATCAAGAATATTGTTATTGGTGATATACTAGGATTCAAATATCTTAAATCCTAATTGGATTAGGATAAGATGATTAGTTAGATGTGGGCCCGGGTTAATTAAAATGTTTTAATTGACTTAATTTCGGATAAATTAAGGGGTTAATTTATGATAATAAAATAAGCGAAAAATTATGATTTTCTATAGTTTAATTTTAATTTTCGGAATTGAGATTCGTCTTTAAAAAAAAAAAAAAGAGCGCGCTTCTATACCAAATCCGTCTCATTGATCATTATTAATATGACCATTGATCTAACTAATCCTAGCGTACGAAAATTCTTTTGTTAGTGAAAAGTATAAATTTTTTTTTTCCAAATTGTTTAGTGATTGAACAAATCAATAAAATATATGATATTTCATTGTTTACGCAAAATCACTAAAACTGAATAAAATCCTTCTATTAAATTTTAAGTCTCGTGCCATCCATTTTAAACACTTGTCAAGGCCTCGATCACACTAATATAGTTTCAGCCATAGTTGGGTGTATTGTGTTATCTTGGTGAGACAAGTTGGGTAAGAGTTACCTTAATGTTTGAAATGGTCCGACTTAATAAAGCCATCAAAATAGTTTTGAGCTTTAGGCAAATGATGAGATAAAACATGCTAAGACATAAGATGTCCCGTATCTCATAAAAGGATCTAAAAATTACATAAGATGTAATTGGTAATCATTACCTACCTAAATAATCTAGTTCTGTGTTTCATGCCATACTTTGTCATAGAATTAGGTGAAATATGGATTTTAGTCCCCTAAATAAACAAGACGTTTTAGGAGGGTTGTTAATTTAGTGGGAGTCTATTCCTCTATACTAAAATAAACTTTGCATAATCTTTATTGTAGATCAATGGCCTCTTCAAGTAACAATAATCCCCTGTCACCGCGATCCATCCTTGAGAAGGATAAGCTATATGGGACTAACTTTCTTGACCTGGTTCGAAACTTGAGAATTGTTCTTAAGCATGAACGCAAGTTGTATGTCTGGATGCTCCAATCCACGAGGACCCACCAGCCAATGCTACGAAATTTGTGAAGGATGCGCATAATAAGCATGTCAACGATTCTACCGATGTTGCATGTATTATGCTAGCAACTATGGTTCTGAACTTCGAAGGACATGGAACTAATGGAAGCCTACGACATGGACGTAACGTGAAGGAAATGTCCCAACAAAGCAAGCTAGGCAATAAAGGTTCGAGACAGTCAAGAACCTACATTCTTGCAAGATGAGCGAGGTGCGTCGGTTAGTCCTCATGTTCGAAGATGAAGGGCTATGTTGACCAGCTTGATAGACTCGGATTTTCCATAAGCCAAGAGTTGGCTACGGATTTGATCCTAAATTCATTACCAGAAAGTTACTCACAATTTGTGATGAACTACAATATGAATAATATGGAGAAATCAATTTCGGAGTTGCATTTGATGCTCAAAACTGCTGAACAAAATATCAAGAAACCCTCTAGTAATATGTTGATGGTCTAAAAGGGAAAGGGACTGAAGAAGAAAGGAAGAAGAAAGGCAAAGGCAAGGCTAAAGTTGCCAAGAAATTTGTTCTTTGCACACTGTCGCAAAGCCTTGTGGAACAAGTCAAGCCCGGCCAGTTCTGTTTCAAAACACCCAAAAGAAAAGGAAGAAAATTGTCATTTCGTAATCAAACCTATCTTCGGCATTGTCGTCTCGGACACATAAACGGGAAACGCATAACGAAGCTCCATAAAGATGGGTTTCTAGATTCATTTGTTTTAGAAACATATGAAACATGCGTATCTTGTTTACTAGGCAAGATGACTAAAAGTCCCTTTTGGACACGGTGAAAGGGAAAGTGATTTATTGGGTCTAATACATGCGATGTATGCGGTCCTATAAACACAATGGCTAGAGGAGGTTATCAAGTACTTCATTACATTTGCGATGATTTACTGAGATATGGTTATGTGTATCTTATGAAACATAAAGCTGAATCATTTGAGATGTTTCGAACGTTTCAAAATGAAGTGCAGAATAAACTTGGTAAGACTATCAAAACGCTTCGATCAGATCGAGGTGGTGAGTATTTAAGCCAAGAATTTGATGATCATCTTAGAAATTGTGGAATTGTCTCCCAATTGACTCCACCAGCAACTCCATAATGGAATGGAGTTTCTAAAAGGAGAAATCAAACCTTATTAGATATCGTTCGATCTATGATGAGTCATGCAGATCTTCCATTATCCTTTTGGGGTTATGCATTACAAACTGCAGCTTTCACTCTAAATCGAGTTCTTTCTAAAGCGGTTGATAAAACACCATATGAGATATGGTACGGGAAGAGACCTAGTTAGTCTTTTCTTAAGATTTGGGGTTGTGAGGCTTACGTAAAGCGACAAGTCTCAGAAAAACTAGCGCCTAAATCTGACAAGTGTTTATTCGTGGGGTATCCTAAGGAAACAAAAGGATATTACTTTTATAATCCCATTGAGAACAAAGTGTTTGTTGCTCGGTATGGTGCCTTTATGGAAAAACAGTTTATTTCAAAAGACACTAGTGGGAGAGAAATAAATCTTGAAGAAGTTCAAGAATCACGAGATAAACCCTGGCAATTCTTGGAAGTTCAACAACGTTCGAACCGGTTGTACCTCATAAGTGACACAAGGCCCACGTAAATCTGGTAGGGTAAGACATGAACTAGAGAAATTCGAATTTCTCATTACTGATAGTCGTGATGTGTTGCTTATGGATCAAAATGAGCTCACCACTTATCAGGAGGCTATGTCTAGACCAGACTCAGATAAATGGCTAAGTGCCATGAATTCTGAGATGCAATCCATGTATGATAACCAAGTTTCGAACTTGGTTGATTTACCTGAAGGTGGTAAGACCATTGGATGTAAATGGGTTTTCAAGAAGAAAATTGACATGGATGGCAAAGTGCATACTTTTAAAGCAAGACTTGTAGCAAAAGGTTTCAGCGGACTCAAGGTGTTGATTATGATGAAACTTTTTATGATAGCCATGCTTAAATCCATAAGAATTTTAATTTCCATTGCTTTGCATATTATGACTATGAAATATGGCAAATAGATGTAAAAACAACATTTCTTAATGGAAAGCGCTTGAGGACGTGTATATGACACAACTGAAGTTTTTGTACATCCTGAGAATTCTAGGAAGGTATGCAAGCTTCAAAGATCCATTTATGGATTAAAGCAAGCTTCTCGGAGTTGGAATCTTCGTTTTGATGAAGCAATCAAGGATTTTGGTTTTATTAAGAACGAAGATGAGCCTTGTGTATACAAGAAGGTCGATGGGAGTGTAGTTGTTTTTAGTACTTGTATGTTGATGATATATTACTCATTGGAAATGACATCCCAACAAAGGCAGAATGTCAAGTCTTGGTTAGGGAAGTGTTTCTCAATGAAAGACTTAGGAGATGCGGCCTATATCCTAGGGATAAAGATCTATAGGGATAGATCTAAGAGGCTAATCGGTCTAAGTCGAGTGCTTACATAGACAAGGTGTCTTTGAATAGGTTCAACTTTGCAAGACTCTAAAAGAGGATTGTAGCCAATGTCTCGTGGCATAAGTCTCAGCAAGACTCAATGTCCTAAGACATATGATGAGCGAGATCGTATGAATAAGATTCCATATGCATCAGCTATTGGATCTATCATGTATGCCATGCTATGCACTCGACCTGATGTGTCATATGCTTTAAGCACTACAAGCAGATATCGGTCAGATCTAGGTGAGAGTCACTGGATAGCAGTAAAGAACATCGTTAAGTACTTAAGAAGGACTAAGGAAGTGTTCTTGGTCCATAGAGGTTTTGAAAATGATCTAGTTGTAAATGGTTACACAGATGCAAGTTTTCAAACTGATATAGATGATTTTAGATCGCGATCTGGATATGTGTTTACTTTGAATGGGGGTGCGAGTAAGTTTGGAAAAGCTCGAAGCAAGAAAGCGTGGAAAATTCTACAAAGAGTTTGAGTATATTGCGGCGTCCGATCGATGCAAAGAAAGGAGGCGATTTGGATCAAAAAGTTCATTTCGAACTAGGTGTGGTTCCAAGTATTGCTAACCCTATTTGTTTGTATTGTGACAATAACGGGGCAATAGCACAGGCCAAGGAACCTAGATCACACCACAGATCCAAACATATACTCAGGCATTTTCATCTCATCAGAGAAATTATTGAGAGGGGAGACGTAAAGATTCGCAGAGTACCTACTGAAGAAAACATTGCGGATCCATTGACAAAAGCCCTTCCACAAGCAAAACATGATGGTCATGTTAGATCATTGGGCATTAGATGCATCTATGATTGGCCCAAGTGCAAGTGGGAGATGATGGGGATGTGCCCTAGGTCAATCCATTAACTATCTTTATGAATACTTTTAGTTAATAAAATAGAGGATTTCATTTGCTGTTTATTATAATTAATTTGCACGTTTAAATTATAATAAGATCCATGGGTATTTACATAAATATCCTAAATGTCCCTAGTCGATCATTATACTGGGAACTACAATGAATTAAAACTAGTGTGAGTCTTGATTGATGATCATATGATGATTATACGTATAGGGATACGAATCAAGATCACGAGTACTTGTTAGGGAACAAAGTACTGGACCGACCCGCTATGAGAACATCACATGGATTAAGTCATAGTTGTTTCTCATGATAGGTATATTTTTCAGTCCTCTGACTTGAGATAGCCAGAGACTTCAACATTATGAACACAGTAATTTGACACAATCAAACGTTGTCTTTAACTTAGGACGATTATAAAGGTTGTGATTGGTTCTTGTGTGAGCAATGTAATGAAGTTGTGTAATCGAGATAGAATTTGTCCCTCTCATATAAAGAGAGATATCTAGTGGATCCTCGATGTGTTAGGCTGTTAAAAGGCGTAGTCTAAGTGAATTGATATTGATCAATGTCACTTGGATGTTTTCAGTCTACCTAGAGATCGAGACTAGTACGATTGAACATATTGGATGACAACTCCATGCCTTGTGTTTGATCAAAAGGATATCGTGTGACAAAAGGATGTTATATACACTATTGATTAGGTTGTATCGATTTGATATTCGTACAACTTGGGTAGTCATAATGTCTTGCTAGAGACTGCTTATGACTTGTATACCAAAATGTGTTTTGGTACACTGCCATCGTTGTATGAGCCTATTGGGTCGCACACTAAGAATGGTTTTGCGAGATTTTAAGATGGTTCAGAAAAATGAGTTTTATATGATAAAATTCATGACGGAAACGTCCTTGTGGTGTATTACACTTATACTTCTTTAAGTAGGGGTATATGTGTAATTTACTTAACAGTCTATATACAAGGGTTGTATAAATAGACGCTATAAGTTAGAATACACAGACAAAAAGATCAAAAGGCCGAAACTCTATTTTCGTTTCAGAAACGACTTAGGGTTTTTGGTATGCTCTGGATCGTTTTGGAGAGAAACAAAAGGATTTGGTATTCTCTCGAAGCTAGCACTTTGAATCTCGGTCGCCGTTCGTGTGTGGACTACTAGTAGAGGGCGTTCGCCGTAGGCAGCGCCTTAGAGATTGATCAACCTTCTGAAAGGTATATTGCGATTGAGGTATGATTAAGTTTTCATGGTTTAAACGTTTTTAATGGAATTAGATTCGGATCCTGTCGGGGTTTTTGTCAAAATTGTTTTGTAATTTCCGCTGCGTATGAACCCCAAAACCCAACAGGATACACTAGGAAACTTGACTAATTCACGTTAAGTTGACTAAGTAATTCAATTAAAACGGGTAATGTAATCATATGCTAAGTTGATTAAATTAAAACAATAGGCTACGTCGTACCTTGAAATGCATGCCGAGACGCGGGGCATCGAGTGTCGGGCAGGCGAAGGTTAGTGAGACCACAAGTTGGTAAATTTTAATAAATAAAAACACCAACCATATATATTATAATGGGCCTAAACTAAGGTAACTAAATCAAATAAAGTAAGGCCTATAATTTGGCTGTTAAATTAGAAACCATAGGATTTTCCTAGAGATGTATATTGACACATCTAGGAACCATATAAAGTATCAATTAGTGTCACTTGAGTTTGGTTAGTGGGGGTTAATGGGCTAAGTGGCTAGAGGTGAACCACTAGATAAACGTCAGGATACGTAAATACATTAGGATCATTGGCTAGAAAACAACCTCACATTACTATATAAGATTGGGTTGGAAAATTCATGCAAAACAAATCATTTTGATTTCATTTACAAAGTTGGAGAACTAGAGAGAAGAGGAGGAGATTTAGAGATGAAGGTGATTAATTGGAGGTCAATTTGGGTGATCAAACAACAAGGTAATGATCTTCTTCATCTCCTATATATGGAAATCTAGTTAACATTTGTGTTTTGATGTAAAACTTGAACCTGAGAGTTTGATCACTGATTTTAATGAAATCTTGATGAAATACAAGATTGGTGTTTTAGGTGAATTTGGAAAAAACTAATGGATTTCATGGAATTAATTAATTTGATCAAATTGTTGTCATGGGGTTGTTTTAGTTGCTATTTTGGATTCAATTTGATATGGAGAGGGTGTTAAATGGGTCTAGGTAGCTAATTGGGAAGTTTGGGAATGAATTTTTGAGTTGAGAATTCTGTCACAGAGGGTAATTAGCACACTAACTAGACCTATTAGTACGCTAATGATTTTGGGTTTTTAAAAGTGAAGAACAGTAGCATGCTAGATAGATCTCCTAGCGCGCTAGGTAAACTCACTAGCGCGGTAACGATAGACATAAACTAAATTTTAAAGGGCTGTTTTGGGATTTTTGACTTAAATACATACCCAAACACCTATAATCATACTAAATATGTAAAATTTGACTTCAGAGACTTATGGGACCATAGCTTAGGTATTAGAGAGCTAGTCGGGTCGGATTTTGAGAGTCCGGGGAAGTCGGAGCGCGGATTGAGGTGAGTAAACCCATTAGAATACCTCATAGAATTCTTGGTTTGTTTTTTCGATGTTGGATTACATGTGTGACTGTTGGTGGGTACAAATGGGGGGATTCCCTCCTATTTCGATTTGCGTATACATTGGTTGTGGCTAAGTCGCTTGCACGGGTTACTTGTGTTTAATGCTTGCGTTGACGGTAGTAGGATATACTTACAACCGTCGTGAGGGATTTAGGGTTTCCCTTGAGTAGAAATAGCATTTGGAGGGGTTCATTAGGTAACTGAAGTTAGGATTTAGTCACAGTAAGGAAGTATATTCGTCGTTCTTATTCGATTTTATCGATCACTGCTGGTTTAGGTCAGGGTTTTCTCGTGATAATACGGCTGTGTACTTATTAATGCTTTATTTTTCTTGCATGTTTAGTTGGTATGTGCCTTTTATATATTTCATGCTATTGATTTCGCTTGTTGCGTGTTGCCAACATTCATGGGAATACAACGTACTATTGTCGGGTGTTATATTCGCATGTCTCATGGTTTATCAGTTTTATTTCATGAATATGTGTGGACTTCTTTTGGAACTTTACTCACTAGACTCGTCACTGTATTTGTTGGGTGACTAAGTGCAGATCCTTCGATGAGCAAGGGCAAGGGCAAGGAGGTATGGGGTGACTACCTCTGAGATTATGGAGCCAGCTTGTGTGTGATATCATCATGTATTTATTTTATTGTTGTTAGGTTTTGGGGACATAGAACATTGATTACATGTATATGAATATTTTTCTTATCTTGCCTTTTATATATATATATATATATACATGGTATCTTTTGACAGGTTTTCCACTACTTATGATTATTAAATACTGCATAAGTTACTCATTAAAAGACTTTTGCTATAAAAATTATAATATAACTTGATAAATTGAGTAACTAAGTAAATGAATTATAAATACTTATGCAAATATTTATTAGTGTAACTAAGGTTAGCTGGAAAAGTGTAAGCAACCAGGTGGGTCGCGGGGCGTCAATGATAAGCGGACCATGACGTGGCAAGGCTTAGTGATGTGGAATGCGATGGGGCGGGTCCCACGGCGCCCGAAATTTGGGGCCGTCACAGTTTGGTATCAGATAGAGGTTTCGAGGAAGCCTCATGAGTAATTTAATGAAAGAGAATAAAACTTAAACAAACAAACCTTAGATGTGGAAACCCAAAAATCCTGACTTAAAATTCTAGTTGGGAAGCAACTTGAGATGGGTAGTGATAGGGTTTATATACATGTTATGTTTTTATTATATATATTATATACATATATATTGAATGTGATCTGGTGCACGCTTTCCGATGCAGATCACGATGGATGGTCAACCGACTCAACCTACGAAAGATGTTAGTCAGACGAGTGATTAAACCACAGATGAGGGTTTGGATTTAACATTAGCCTTACGATTAGCAGCTCATGATATACAATTTGAGCTATGGATATGGATAGCGATGATTGCATCACTCACTAGTGTTAGAGTATAGAGCACGATTGAGATGACAACTGCCCCAACAATTCCATCGACTATCCAGACTGTACCAATGCATGCAGTGGTACAGGAGACTCAGGTGGTGGTTGCTAAACCGACAGTGGCATAAATTGAGACCCAAATTGCTACGCCAGCACAGACCGACATGTTTGAGACTTCGATGACGGCAGAGGTCAATTTGATGAGGGAGTTTATCAAATTTGATCTCGGATATTTTCATAGAGGTGAAAACTCGAAGGCAGCAGGGAAGTGGCTGATTGCTCGTCAGAAGTTACATAAGCTATTGCGGATTCAAAAGAGCATACAGGCCAGGATATCAGGGCGTATGTTGAGAGGGGATGCTGCTGTGTGGTGGATAGCGTATAGAGATACTCACCCAGAGCCGATGACATGGGCGGAGTTCCAGAGAGTTGTTTTATGACCAGTATATACCCATGGAGGTAAGGTTGAGGCTAAAAGAGGTGTTTCTAGTTTTGAGACGGGGTAGTCGGACATCGTCACATTACATGGATAGATACCGGTAATTAATACAGTGTCACATATATATTACTTCGTTCGAGGGTTGATTGAGGACATAGCCATCGCCATTGTTTCCTATGGAACTTATACACTACAGGACATGTTGATGGAACGCTTACCCATGAGACATATCTGATCCAGAGGGTCAACATGTGTTCGTCCATCGAGTCGGAGAGACAGACTGGACAAAGTTCTGGGCAAAAGAGAACGAGAGACCGGAGATGACAAAGAGGACGAACATTATGGTTGAGGCCTATATGTATGATGATCATGTAGTCAGAGCTTATGTTGTACCCGCATTACCAGCGCCACCACAGAGGCAGACTCGAGACCAAAGAGGCAAAGACTGGAAATCATAGTGTCAGGGCCAGTGGTCAAGGAGTCAGTGGGCAAGACCGGGATGGAAGGACCACATGTTGGCGATGTGGATAGGAGGGTCACATTAGAGGGGCTATTCAAGGAGACTAACTCCAACAGTGGTGACATCAGTGCAGACTCAAGAGCCAATGCATGTGGTGACTAAGCCAGGCCGGGAGACGTCCTAGCAGCGGGTTCGGGTACGTAACTTTAATTTTTCTAATAAATCACAGTTAAGGTTTATGCATGCATGGTGAACGATGCTAGATTATCATGTTATGACATGGGATTATCATAGGTTGTAGCATGGCATGGAATTGTCATGGTGAGTAAGAGTAGGTCGTGGCATGACATGGGATTTTTATGGTGAACTAAGGTAGGTTATGGCTTGGCATGGAATTGTCATGGTATGTTATGGTTGGTTAGGACTATTATGTTGTGATACATAATAGGAAAGGTTTACATTTACTGGTGTTAGGTAAATGAGTTAGGGAAACTTGAACATGGAAATCAAACTGAGAGTAGGTTGCGGAGATGTTAGAAAGAGAGTGACTGATTTTGATTACCTTAGCAACATGCGCCTATGTCTCGGGATAACACTACATTCCCTGCGATGGGAGTAGAAAGGGTGTTCAAGGGACCGTAGAAATGGGACAATCAAGGTGTGAGGCGTGGTTACATGGTGATATGATAGTTACACCAGAGTTTACTTGAGATCTAAATTTTGAGGATGAAACTTCTTCTAGTTGGGAAGAATTATAATAGTCAAAATTAATTAAACTAAGATTAGCATTAATCTCGGGATTAATGGTCGTAATCCGAGCATTACATGAACAAATCGATTGACTCGGACACGAGAACTGAGGGAATGTATTATTTGTAGATGGTGGTTGTGTATTTGTGGTGTTTAAAATTATTATTATTATTATTATTATATTACATCGCATGTGTGTATATTACTATCGGGTGAGTTGGAATGACGGGTGTTCACCTCGAATGGTGTGTCAATGCGGGTATTGAGTAGGTGAACTATGGGTACACTAGGAAACTTGAATAATTCGCGTTAGTCAACTAAGTAATTCAATTAAAATGGGTAATGTAACCATAGGCTAAGTTAGTCAAATTAAAAATAATAGCTATGGCCTTCCTTGAAATGCGTGCCGAGACGCGGGCCATCGAGTGCCGAGTAGGCGAAGGTTAGTGGGACCACAAGTTGGTAAATTATGATAAATAAAAAACTAACCATATGTATTATAATGGGCCTAAACTAAGTTAACTAAATCAAATAAATCAAGGCCTATGGTTTGGTTGTTATATTAAAAACCATGTGGAGTATCAATTGGTGTCACTTGAGTTTGGTTAGTGGGGGTTAATGGGCTAAGTGGCTAGAGGTGAACCACTAGATAAACCTCGGGATACATAAAACACATTAGGATCAATGGCTATGAAACAACCTCATATTAGTATATAAGATTGAGTTGGTGAATTCATGCAAATTAAACCATTTTGATTTCATTTACAAAGCTGGAGAACCAGAGAGAAGAGGAGGAGATTTAGAGATGAAGATCATTAACTAAAGGTCAATTTGGGTGATCAAACTACAAGGTAATCATCTTCTTCCTCTCCTATACATGGAAATCTAGTTGACATTTGCGTTTTGATGTAAAATTTGAACCTGAGAGTTTGATCACTGATTTTAATGAAATCTTGATGAAATACAAGTATTATTAACATTTCAAGTAAGGAATTACTACTGATTTTGATGAATTGGGGTTTTAGGTGAATTTGAAAAAGCTAATAGATTTCATTGAATTGATTAATTTGATCAAATTGTTGTTATGAGGCTGTTTTAGTTGCTATTTTGGATTCAATTTGATATGGAGAGGGTGTTAAATGAGTCTAGGTAGCTAATTGGGAAGTTTGGGACATAATTCTTGAGTTGAGAATTCTGTCACAAAGGGTAATTAGCACGCTAACTAGACCTATTAGCGCTAATGATTCTTAGCACTAAACTGTTCTTCAAAATGAAGAATAGTAGCGTGCTTGATAGATCCTCTAGCACGCTAACTCCACCTAGCGCGCTAACGATAGAGATAAACAAAATTTAAAGGGTTGTTTTAGGATTTTTGAATTAAATACATAACCAAACAATTATAATCATACTAAATATGTAAAATTGGACTTTAGGGACTTAGGGGACCATATCTCATGTATCGAGAAGCTAGTCTGGTCGAATTTTGGGAGTTCGGGGAAGTCAGAGCAAGGATTTAGGTGAGTAAATCCATCGGAATGCCTTATGGAATTCATGGTTTGTTTTATTGATGTCGAGTTACATGTGTGACTGTTGGTGGGCACGTGTTGCGATACATTAGTTTTGGTTAAATCGCTTGCACGGGTTACTTGTGTTTAATGCTCGTGTCAATAGCAATAGGATATACTTATGACCATCGAGAAGGATTTAGGTTGTTCCCTTAACTTGAAATAGCGTTAGGAGGGATTCATCCGCTAACTGAAGTTGGGAGTTAGTCACTGTAAGCCTGGTAGTATATATGTGGTTCTTATTCGACTTTATCGATTACTGGCTGATTTAGGTAAGGATTTTCTCATGATTATATGGTTGTGTACTTATTAATGCTTTATTTTCGAGCATGTTTAGTTGGTATGTGTTGTTTATTTATTTTATGCTACTAATTTCTCTTGTCGCATACTGCTTATATTCATGGGAATATAATGTATTGTTGCAAGGTTAACAGTTATATTCGCATGTCTCGTGGTTTATTAGTTTTATTTCATGCATATTGTGTTGACTTCTCTTAGGATTTTACTCACTGGACTCATCACTATATTTGTTGGGTGATTGAGTGCAGATCCTTTGACGATCAAGGGCAAGGGCAAGAAGGTATTGGACGACTACCTCTAAGGTTGTGGAGCCACTCGTGTGTAATATCGGTATGTATTTATTTTTCTTTTGTTGGATTTTGGGGAACATAGAACACCGATTACATGTATATGAATCTTTTGCTTATCTTGCCTTTGATATATATATATATATATATATATATATATGGTATCGTTTGTCGGATTTTCCACTACTTAAGATTATTAAATACTGCATTACTTACAATTAAAAGACTTCCGTTGTAAAAATTATAATATAACTTGGTAAATTGAGTAACTGGCTAAATATATTATTAATACTTATGTTAAGATTAATTAGTGTAACTAGGGTTAGCTGGAAAAGTGTAAGCAACCAGGTGGATCGCAAGGGCGTCAAGGATAAGCGGACTCACGTGGCAAGGATTGGTGACGTGGAATGCGACGGGGCAGGTCCCAAGGAGGCCCGAAATTTGAGACCGCCACATTGATGCACCGGTATGCCGTTGGCTCAGAGGTAGTCCCCAATCTTCTTCAATGCCGGCCTTTTCGTCGATGACTCGGCACCCATTGTCATAAAAAGAACGGTGATTACAAAAACTAATAGTAATCCCCATTGACAAATTTGTTTACATTTCCAAATCAAAGTAAATGGTATATAAAAGCGTAAGTTAAATAAAGAAAGACAAGTACCGCACTCATGCTAAGAAATACCACGGTTAAACAAGCCAAACTAACATAAGGCTAAATAGTTATGTTCTAGATCCAGTCGGCCGTGACCTACGTGTGAAGCAATTAACCACTAAGAAATTTACATGTCTCACACAATCTACCTCCTTAGGGACTCTAATCTCAGTGGCATCAGGGACTCTAACCCCTTAATGTCATCTACGACCCCATAGACTCTAAAACATCCCAGGGACTTTAACATCGTGTGCTGATCTACTCATAGTGCAATGGACTCTAGATTCTATAACAACTTTATAATTTCAAGAAAATGACTTATTAAGGAATCCAAGGATTTGGCTATGCAACAAAGCACAAATTTTCCAAAGAGTACCAGTCCATAAATAATTCAAGTTATCGAAAATATAACACATGTATGGATTCAAAAGAATTTAAATTATCAAAATATCATGGAAACCAATATCATTAAGTGAGGAATAACAAACTAGTCTATGATATGAGAGTACAAAGCTAGACATAGTCAATATAGACTATAATAAACAAGTTAAAATAGGAAATGAAATGTAAATAAACAATCAACGGGTATACTCACTTCAAGCAATGTAAAGTCCTAGCTTTACCAGTCTCCCGACACCTCAAATCTCGTATTCGTACTCCTGTAACCCTTTCCTAGGTTCCTTATGACCTATAACATGTTTTTAAAATGTGTTTAGGCATTTACTTAAGGTTTTAGGCTAAGTTATAGTGTTTTGAAAATTTTGAAAAATTGCGGATTTTCGTGTTGTCATGGTAATTAGCGTGCTAATAAAGTGGATTACAAGCTAATGACCTCATTAGTGCGCTAAATACTATCTCTGGCATGCTAACCAAGATTAGCGTGCTAATTGTTTCATCTCGCGCTATGCATTGAAAAACCCAGAATTCTGCAAATAAAATCTTGAGTTTACTCCACACATAGGCCTCACCAATGCTTTGGGGATCTCTACACACTCCAAAACACCAAAACATTATCAACAACACAAGAACAACCATTTATATCCGTAAACCCATCAATTCATCTAATCAAATTAAATGAACTAGTGTATGTAATTACCTAGTTGATGAACACATCACCTAACTTGATTTTCCACACCAAGCTTCTGATTTCTCCTACTTTGCTTCTTCCTAAACCACTCCAGCAAGTGTTTTTTCTTCTCTCCTAAGTTTGCTTAGTTGTCGAAAAGAAAACTTGGTTGAATGTCTTGACGTCTATAGCCATATATCTTATTGCACACATGTATCTCGATACCTATGCAAGGGCCCAAATGTTGACACTTTTCCCATTAACCTCCACTAACCAATCCTAAGTAACACAAATGCCTAACTCGATTGATCTCTAGCTATGTTAATATGTGTCTTGATGCACATCATATGGCTTTTGAAATGAAATCACTAACTTAGGCACATATAATTCTACATCAACCATAGCCACATTAAAACCACTATTTAAACCATACGAATCTCAATATAAACTTACCACATAAATCTCTACCACGGTCCCACATCGACACACAACTCGAGGCACGTCTCCACTCACGTCTCGACTCCTATACATGGGTAAAAATGATTTAGTAATCTACACATATACAAAACACTAAGCATACACCACAACAAATCTAACATATACTTTGGCCTTCTTGCCCCGGCTAATGCACATATCATGGTATGAGTCCCACGTTAAGGGTCGTTGATCCTGAATACATTTGAAATTCGGGGCTTGACAATTCTTCCTAACTAATGAAATCTCGTCCTCGAAATTAGAATTTAGGTTAGGTTAATACTTGATTAGAAGAGGTACACAAATCTATCCATCACATAGTCTTCCCGCTCTCATGTGAGTTTCATATCATCATGGAACTACCACTTGACAAGAACTTTTGGGATAGACTTGTTCCACAACAGCTGTACCCTTCGATCCACGATCCGAATAGGCTGCTCCTCATGTGTAATATCATCACTCAAGTCCATCTGACTCAAATCCACAGTCGGTCGATCACCTGCTCTCAAATCAGCTAATCGAAGCATGGAAATATGAAAGATTGGATGAATCTCGAACATCCGTGGAGGCAACTCAAGCTCATATGCAACTTTCCTGACCCGTTTCTTAATCATGAAAGGCCTGATGAACCTCGGTGCAAGTTTACCTTTCACTCCAAATCTCTGAAGACTCTTCCGAGGGGAAACCTTTAATTATACAAAGGCTCCCTCAATGTATGTGAGATTACCACGATATCTGTCTGCATACTTTCTCTGTCTATCATGGGCTCCTTTGAGTCTCGACGGATTAATTGACCTTCTCCGTATGATCAAAAACAATCTAAGGCCTTACAATCTCTCGGTCCTCTAGCTCAACACAACATGATGGCAATCGATAGGGTCTACCATGTAAAGCTTTAAAAGACGCCATTTCAATACTGGCTTAATAACTGTTGTTGTAAGCAAAATCACACAACGGTAGATACTCCTCCCATGATCCACCAAACTCTAAAACACAAGCCCCACAATATATCCTTGAGAACCTGAATCAATCTCTCAGTCTACTTGTCATTTTGAGGATGAAAAGTCGTGCTAAACTGTAGGCACGTATCATACTGCTCCTATATACTCTCCCACATCCTAAACGTATACATAACATCACGATTGAAAGTAATAGTTAATTGTACTCCATGCAGCTTGATAATTTCTCGTTCGAACAATATACTCAGCTAATCAAACCTATAATGCCCGACTACTAGGAGAAAATGAGCAGACTTTGTAAGTCTGTTAACAATAACCATGTCTCCTAGCGGTCCTCGATAATCGTCTTACAAAATCAATATAGATGTCTTCTCACTTTTATTGTGGAATGGGAAGAGCTATATAAATCCTCCAGGTCTGCGATGATCAGCCTTCACACTTGCCGAGAAATCCCACAATTTTTGATGAACTTAGACACATGCGCCTTCATCCTAAGCCACCAAAAATGCCTCTTCATGTCATGGTACATTTTGGTTCTACTGGATGTACAATGAATCGGGAACGGTGTGACTCCTGAATAATCTCATCTTTCAGTTCTAATGCTGACGGTATCCAATCTGTTTCTAAATCTCGGACACTAATCAGTCGTCTTCGTCCAATCAACACGCAATTTGTAATCTACGCTAACTCACTAAACCTAAAATATAATCTGTCGGTCCTCGATCCTTTGACACTCTCTGTGTAGACACGGTTTTTACTCTCATATGCAAATATCAATTCGAGCACCTGTAGGAACCTCAATATCTTTAACCAGTATCCTACTCAGTGCATCTACAACTATGTTGGCTTCTTCCTAGATGATACTTTACAGAATAGTCGTAATCCTTCAGAAACTCCAACCACCTGTTCCTTCTCATGTTCATCTCATTCTGTGTGAAAAGATATTTGAGACTCTTTTGATCACTAGAGAGTGTAAATCTCTCTCCATACATATAGTTTCTCCATATCTTCAGTGCAAACACTCTGCTGCCGCCAACTCCAAATCATGTGTCAAATAATTATTCTCATATACCTTCAATTGTCTGGAGGCATAAGCTACTGTACTACTACCCTGCATCAACATGCAACCCAAACCTATATGAGAAGCATTAGTGTATACTGAAAATCCCTGTTTAGCCTCTAGCAACAAACCGGTGATAATACCCTGCCAGACTAAAAAAATCCCTAATTTCAGTCACTGAAGTCGGTGTTGGCCAATCCATAATTGCGTAAATCTTGGCTAGATCCACTGCTATCCTTGCTGCTCCGACAACAAGCCCTAGAAACTTGACCTTTGAAAGCCAAAATTCACATTTGCTGAACTTGACATAAAGTCTATGCTCCTTCAAAGTCTGCAACATCACTTTGAGGTGCTGCTCATGATTGTCTCTGGTCCTCGAATATATTAGTATGTCATCAATGAAGACTATCATATATCGGTTAAGAAATGGTCTTAAAACCCGATGTATCAAATTCATAAACACCGCGAGAGCATTAGTCAACCCAAATGGCATGACCGTGAACTAAAAATGTCCATATCATCCTCATCCCTGATCCTAAGCTGATGAGACCGATGATCGCATGTCTATCGTGGAGAAAAACTATGCTCTTCTTAGTTGATCAAATGAATCATCAATCCTCGGCAATGAATACTTATTCCTACTTGTGACTTTATTAATTGTCTGTAGTAGATACAAAGTCTCAAAGTAACATCCTTCTTCTTCACAAAAAGGACGGGTGCTCCCCATGGCGACATAGAAGGTGTGATGAATCCCTTTTGTCCCAAGTCCTGAAGCCGAGTCTTCACCTCCTTTAACTCTCGTGGTGTCATGCGGTATGGTGGTATAGAAATCGGTTTGGTGCCCGCTACTAACTCAATAATAAAATCAACCTCTCGTGGTGACGGTAAACTAGGTAAATCTTTCGAAAACACATTTGTAAACTCTCTAACAATTGGTATATCCTCAAGCTTAGGTCCCCGACTCTCTGGTATTATGTATAGTGAAAGCGATGCCTCTATCTCCTCAAAGTTACAGGTCGACCTCTGGTACCTATTGTCATCGATGAACTGCATCTATAGATGAAGATCAGACAACCTAGGATCTCAAGTATCACTGTCTTACTGAAACCGTCGATATGAGCATAGTATGCTGATAACTAGTCTATCCCTAAAATCGCGTCGATCTTTAAAAACTTGAGAACTTTAAAGTCGACAGGTAACTCTACCCCACCTATCTCAACTAGACATTCCTCAATAAAATTATTTAGGGACCATATCCCCAGCTACGGGACTCAAAATCAAATGTATGCTAAGCCTAATAAGCGTCAAACCTAAGATGTCTACCATGCGACCAACAATGAATGAAATAGTAGAACCAAAATCAAATAATACATAAACATCTGTACCAAAAATATAAATCATACACTTAATAAGATCTCGTGTCGACTCGAAATCTGGTCGTGCTACCGTGCGGGCTCCCTCACTGCGCTACGGTGGATAAGCCATCGCTGGCTGTGTGCACCCTTGAGCCATATGTCCGACTTGACCACATCTCTAACATAAAATGAATCCACGCTGACTAAACTACTACTACTGTTGAGGTGCTGGTAATCCCTGCCTAGCGGGAGGAGGTAAGGGATATCTACCATAAGTGTCATGTACGGGGCTGGTGGTGGTGCATGTGATATTGGTCGTACGTAAGAACCTTATGCTCCACCCCTCTGAAACCGTCTCTCTACTCTTCTCTGTCTTTACCCCTCTATCTTCTATGCTCATGATCATCTCATCTCTCTGGTAAGTAGCACGTCCATCCTCTTCTCTACCCAACTCATATGTCTCATAAGAGAGAGCCCGCTCATACATCTCCTAAAGAGATCTCGCTCTGGTGCTCACAACAGATCGTGCGCTATCTCGTCTCAAACCATCACCAAAATAGAAAGCATCATCAGCATCATCGGTAACTAAGTCTCCTGCAAACTGTTTGAGATAGCTATATCTATCTCTATTACTCATCATTGTTTCACGCTCACCCTATCTCAGCACCAGAAATCTATTGTTCATTATTTTCACCGTAGAGGCCAAAAAACACTGCTTGAAAAACTCTTTCTTGAAATCATCCTATGATGTAATACTACCTCTGCTGGCCATTGTGGTCTTTCACTAAACATCTGCACCCTTCTCTAGGGTGTAGTAAGAGAGAATGGGCTGTAAACTATCCTCAACTCCCGATAGTAAATGTAGCGTCTCCCGTGAGAGAATCCACCGCTCGATCTTCTTATGATCTCGCTATCTGGCAAAGAAAACTGGCTTGAACCTGATGAACTCCTTCACCAGCTTGGCATCCCTCGATAGTTCTATCGTCTCAGAAGGCGTAGGCGTAGGAGTAGATGTGTACCTAGCAATAGTTGTCTCACGTAAAGTCGCTATCGGTAACTCTGGTGGATGTGGGGCTGTGGGATCTATACGTGGCTGTGGCACTGATGGTGCAGGTGTTTGAGGTCTTGAGTGCAGTTTCAGTCCTAGTGGTCTGTGGTGTAATCGTAGTTGTATGAGTGGCGGGAAGGGATGGTGTGACGACGCCATGTGCTCTCTCATGAAAGCAATGAAGTCAGCCAACTATTGCCCCTGAGTTGCTACACGGTCAGACAGCCTCTGATAATCGTCAGTTGAGGTAGTAGGAGGCTGACAGCCGCTAGCTCCAGTATCTCCGCCATCGCGTGTGTCTGCCATCGATGTCTGCAGGTAGATAAGAAACATGAATCAACTACTACGTGGCATAAATTATAGATATATACATATAGAATTTAACATATTCATAACATAACCCCTCGCTCACATTTGCTCACTTCCCAACTAATAGTTTCTACGTAAAGATCATCTGGATTCGACATCTACAATTTGTGTTTTATTCCAGTTTTGTGTCTTACTTATTAAGAACATGGCTTTGATACAAACTGTGCAGCCCCTTCCCTAATATAGGGCACCACCCGACCTAATCCCGTAATTAAGCCCAAATCCTAACCTCATAGGACTTAACCATATATTAGTCAACCTTTCTGTCAAAATCTACTACAACTCATGTTCAGAACAAGTAAAACACATATCATTTTACATATGAAAATCAGAGTTAATTAAAACTTATTAAAAATCATAAAATTTAGTGGAAGGATTATTATATTATGTGGAAGCAGTTATTATAAATTCTATTGGTGTGGAAACTAGGAAATCATTATCACATGTATATATAACAAAGTGGCGAATATAAACAATGTGATGGTTATCATAAGTTAGGGAGCTAAACACTCATCCCAACATACAACCCCAAAACATATAAAAAACATAGGTATATAATACATAGAATACCAAAACCTACAAAATGTCGATGCACAAGTATGCTGTTGGCTCAAAAGTAGTCGCCAATCTTCTCCTTGTCCGTCCTGCTTGTCGATGGCTTTGCACCCAGCATCATAAAAAGGAAGGGGAGTACAAAAATTAACATTAATCTCCATTTACAAATTCGTTTACATTCCCAAATCCAACTAAATGTTATATAAAAGCATAAGTTAAATAAAGAAAGACAAGTACCACACTTATGCTAATAAATACCACAGTAAAATAAGTGAAACTGAAACGAGGCTAAATAGTTATGATCTAGATCTAGTCGGCCGTGACCTACGTCAGTGAAGCCATTAACCATTAAGGAATGTACATGTCTCACACAATCTACCTCACTAGGGACTTTAACTCATGTGGCTTCAGGGACTCTAACGAAGGTATCATCAGGGACTCTAACTCCGTATACCATTAGTAACCCCAGGGAATCTATCCCTCGTGCCTCATCCTAGTGGCGAGTGTAAACATCTCAAGGGACTCTAGCCCCGTGTGCTGATCTACTTATAGTGTAATGGACTCTAGATTCTATAACTACTTTATAATTTCAAGAAAATCACTCATTAAGTAATCCAAGGACTTGGCTATGCTACAAAGCAAAAATTTCCCAAAGGGTACAAGTCCATAAAGCCATTCATAAACTCACAAATCCTTAATAGCATGCTATTTATACTACATTACTGTAAAACAGCAAGAAATGACACATAGCACATGAATAGATTCAAAAGAATTTAAGTTATCAAAATATCATGGAAACCAATATCATCAAGTGAGCCATAACAAACAAGTCCATGATATGAGAGTAAAAAGCTAGACATAGTTAATATAGACTACAATAAAAAAGTTAAAATAGGAAATGAAATGTAAACAAACAATCAACGGGTATACTCACTCAAGCAATGTAAAGTCCTAGCTTTACCGGTCTCCCGACACCTCAAATCTCGTATTTGTACTTCCATAACCCTTTCCTAGGTTCCTTATGACCTATAACATGTTTTTGGATGTATTTAGGCCTTTACTTATGATTTTAGGCTCAATTATAGTGTTTTGAAAATTTTGGAAAATTGTAGATTTTTGTGCCGTCATGGTAATTAGCGCACTAATAAAGTGGATTAGCCCGCTAATGACCTCATTAGCGTGCTAACTACTGTTTCTAGCGCGCTAACTATGATTAGCGTGCTAACTATTTCACCTAGCGCTTTATGCGCAGGAAAACCCAGAATTCTGCAAGCAGAATTATGAGTTTCCTCCACACATAGGCTTTACTAATGCTTTGGGGATCTGCATACACACTCCAACAACCTGAAAACATCATCAACAACATAAGAACAACTATGTATATCAGTCAATCCATCAATTCATCAAATAAACTAAATGAACTAGTGTATGTAATCACTTAGTTGATGAACACACCACCCAACATGATCTTCCACACCAAAAGCTTCTGATTTCTCCTACTTTCATTTTTCCTTAATCACTCAAACATGTGTGTTTTCTTCTCTCCTAAGTTTGCTTAGTTGTTCAAATGAAAAACTTGGTTGCATGTCTTGATCTCTAACTTATATATAAATAGAAATGGTTGATTTATAGCCATACATCTTGCACACACGTATCTCGAGACCTATCCATTGGCCCACATGTTGACACTTTTCCCATTACCTCCACTAACCAATCCTAAGTAAAACAAATGCCCAACTCAATTGATCTCTAACTATGTTAATACGTGTCGCAATGCACATCATATGGCTATTGAAATTAAATCACTAACTTAGGCACATTTAATTATGTATCAACCATTGCCACATTAAAGCCACTATTTAAACCATACTAATCTCAATATACACTTACGACATAAACCTCTACGCTAGTCCTACATTGGTACGCAACTCGAGGCACATCTTCACTCACGTCTCGACGCCTATACATATGTATAAATGATTTAGTAGTCTACACATATACAAAACACTAGGCATACACCACAACAAATCTAACATATACCTCTGCCCTCTCACCTCGGTCAATGCACATATAACGGTATGCGTCCCACATCACGGGTCGGTGATCCTGATTACAGATAATAAAAAAGATTAAAAACTTAGGTCATGACATGCAGTATCTTTATATAATGTGGTTGGAGAATCCTTTATTAAGAGTAATCCACATGATTCTTGAATATGTTCAATCATGTTTCTTAACCACACATACGCGACTTGCTTCATGAATTGCCAAGTACTTCTGAATAATGGGAAGAATAGCAACCATAGTTTGTTTTATTGACTTCCATGACACATCGATATCACCACAAGTGAATAAAATACCTGTCAAGGCCCAAATAGCTAATTTTAGTTTAATTTGTTAATCAGGATTAAATGATTCGTCACGTGGGACCCGCAACGGGATACGTGTCATTACTGAGGCTAGGTGGCCGAGGTAAATGTCATATTTGTGGTGATGTGTGCCTTGTGAATACTACTAAGTGACGCTTACGTGTTGATAGGTGTTGAAATGTGAGTAGGGACTCATCTCGATATGGGTGTTGGAGTGGACCGAGGTAGAGAGTGATAAGGTAAGTTGGTGTAAGATTTATGTTGGTTTTATAAGTGAATTTAATGGGCTATGGTTTGGTATTAAAATAACAAAGTTAACAAGTTAAAACCTAAGCCACTTGATATGTCTCGAGACACGAGTCGACATGCTTCAACATTACTTGAGTTATCGTTTGGTGTCACTTAAGCGTGAACTGTGGGACATGTGTAAGTAGGAGGTCCACTAATTAATTCTCGACATACGTGTGCACTATATGATCAAGGGCTATCATTCAACCATATCCAATTCAACTATATGAACTTGTGATCAACTCAAACACCTCACACTCTCCCATTTCCATTTCTTCATCATGAAGCAAGGCTAGTGGAGATAAGAACTACTGGAGGAGGAAGAAGATAACAAGGAACCAATGGAATTGGTGGAGGAGAGAACAAGTTAGCTAGTGATCATAAAATTAGGTAACTTCTCTACTCCATTAATATAGCTCGATTTCATGAATTCATGTATTTGATGCTATGGGTTGCTGTTTTATGTTGTAAATGGTGTCTTGGAACTCTAGAGGTGAGTATGACGTTTCCAAGGCATCAGCATAGCCTATGTGTTGAGAAGACTTGTAATTATGATTGTAGAATTCTAGGTTATGCAATACATAACGTACTATGTTAGATACGTAGTGCGCTATGTTGGTCATAAGCGCGCTACACAGGGTCATTAGTGTGCTACATGCTATGGCAACATAAAAATTTGCAAGTCTCAAGAAGTTCTTAAACAATACTCAAGAGTCAAATAACTCACTCAAAAACATATGATGTGATGTCGGGAACTTAGGGAAGTATTTCAGAGATTTAAATACGAGTTTCGAGGCGTTGGGAGCCCGAAGTAGCGTAGAAAATTTGTGTCGTAAGTAAGTAAACTGATTGAGAGATTTCTTTACATTTCATACCTATTCATATGTTCATTTCCACTCATTTAGACTGAATTGCCTTTGTACTTCATGTGCCATGACTTGTTCATTCTCATTACATGAAGTTGTTTTATGATATAGTTTGTTGATAAAATGATTTCATTCACTCCAATTCATGTGCTATTTCATTATTGACTGTTATTACTAGTGGTCAGTGAAATAGCATACTATTATGTAGTTTTTATATAGTGATGTGAATCTATATCCTTTGTAAATTAGTTATGCAATTGTACTTGTTGGATTCCAATACCGTGTTGTTCTTTGAATAGGAAAGTGGTTCTTGCATTTAGGGTCATTTTATGATAGAAATCTGGCTGACAAATGAGTGTCACTAGACTTTCCAGGGTGATCGGGATTTCTCCACTATCTTAAGCAGCACAAGGGAATGAGACTCAGGGTTGTTGGCAAACATAACTTGGGCAACTTCACGAGTTGTAAAACTCAGGATTGTTGGCAAGTATACATCCCAATGACTAACATTTGGGATAATTATAAAGGCGTATTATACCGTGTAAGTATGACCTTCACAGAGATGTAGAGCACAACTCCATCCCTATAGTGAAAAGGCAAATGTTATGAAGATCACGATCGACCGGCCCTAGATCACTACTACTTAGCCTAGTGTCAGTTTCATTTTGTTTAACTAAAGTATCTCTTTGCATGATAATCTTTCAGCGTAGTTTCTATTATCATTATGCTTCTTGATACTTGTTGCATAATTGGGAATGTGAACAAATGTCTCTCAGTATTACTTTCTATTTTTCAAGTACTCACCGTATAGCTTGTGACGGTGGGTGCAGATCCATCGAGTAGCAGGCCAGGCAAAGAGAAGATCGGCGACTACCTTTAAGCGAGTGGAGCACTACTACACCCTATTTTGTAGGTTTAGTTTTTGATGTATTATTTTTATATGTATAAGGTATACTTTAGGAAATATATATTATGGGTTAAGTGAGTAGTACCTTGATCAGACACATGATAATTTATATCATCGTTTTATTATATATATTCATGTAATCTTTGTCTCCTGGTTTTTCCATAATGGTTAGGCTACATATTATATAAGCTTCTGCCAATTAATTAATTAAGACTTCCGTTGCATAACTTTTAAGTTAGTAAATTTTAATTAACTCTGATTTAAGAATTTACATAGGATAGGTATATGTTTATATCTATTTGAAAACTAATAAAAAAGTTTGTAAGTAATAAGATTGTTGAAAAGGCCGACTAATTCTTTGTTAAGTTCTATATGATGAGATTAAGGCTTAATAACGGGATTAGACCGGGCGATGCCCTAATTTGAGAAGGGGTCATCACAATACCTCATTTGAGAATGGGCCTTATAATTACCAGAAAAACATATAGCATCAGCATAACATTGGAGATTTAGTTTTACTCTTCTTGATTAAAACAAACCATCGTCACTTGTTCCTCGAAGATAGCAAAAATGTGTTTAACAATATTCCAATGTCTCATTGAAAGTGAAGAGATATATCTTGCAAGCAAGTATACAACAAATGCAATGTCAGTTCTTATGTAATTGGCAAGATACATAAGTGAAACTATTGCAGTAAAATATTGTGACATCCCAAATTCTCTACGACCCACTGTAAAATATATTTTCGTTGTTTGGTATGTAAATATATTTCAAATCTTATCAAATTAAATATGAGTTAAGGATTAATAAAGTCCGATTAAAAATAATAAAACCTAATTGGGCTTATGGCCCAAAAGAGCAGTGTACACAAATTGTAATTGGGCACAATCCTAATCCTTAACCCTAATACTACTTAATAAAATCACAAGAAACCATAGCCCCCATCTCGTTAAACACCCGCTTTGAGAAGGAGAAACGGAAAGGAATTTAAAGGGGTGATTCTAAGGTATCTCAAAGTTAAGTTTGTCTCAATCGAAGGTATAAGCATCTTCCCTAACATTTTCTTCTCTTGTATTCTTTTGGGTTTTATAGTTGATTTTAAATATTTTGGACTATCCAAAGTTTTTATGATTTTGGAGAACTACAAAAAGGGGGACAAGGGCGTCCAGGGGCAATGACGCCCTACTAGGGGTCATCTTGACTAACCTTAACCAATTGCCAAACTGGCTCCCGGTTCTAGATTGAATATTTGGGGACTTAATTAGCCCCTAGACAAAACAATGAAATAAAATAAAAAATATAGATATTATATATGTATAAAAACAAATAAAAAACAATATGCTTTGAAATGGGGCGCACACTCAATCCCCAAGGGAAAGTTGGTGTGGGTCCCTACCACTCGACTCTCTCACGGGCTACGGCGACCCGCGGGGACCACATTAGTGGGCTCTACCTCGAAGTAATTGAATAAATAATTAATTTTGGATTTCGAATCTCCGAATAATGCGATTATTATTTAAATTGTCGAGATTTGCAAGGAGGTTCACATCGAGCCCCGAGTGTGCGAGGTCAACCGAGAGAGTTTTGTTCAGCGAGTCGAGGTAAGTGGAGTGCTGCACTCGTCTATCAAATGGGGCTTGCTACTAGTATATTTAGAGTCACGTTTTTAACTAAAGGACTTGGGATGTCTACGTTGTTTGACTTCATGTAAGGCCTCTTAGCGAGCCATAGTCATATGGTGGAACTAAGTTGCCTTACATGTTTAAGGGCCTCTTGGGGAGCCGTAGCTAACGGTAGAACCAAGTCACTCATTGCAAGGGCCTCTTGGGGAGTTGTGGATGCATGATGGAAACCCGGGCCTCTTGAGGAGCCGTGTACACGTTGAAATCAAGTCACCCTCGCATATTTTATATATTTTGATGATCGGTCAACAAGGGAAGGCATAAACAAATGGAATGATGGACTTGGATTTATATTTATTACTTTCTATATATCTCTCTTTGAACCCCTTTGCATGTACAACATGTCTTCTTATGTTTTACAACTCTTGAATTTCTTATAATTGCTTAAATTGCTTTATGGAAACATGAAATGCTTACTCTTTTCGGAAATTGATGTCATGCTATGAATAATCAATGCTTATCTTGATTTCAAACGCATGCTAATTTTATTTTACTTTATAGGTAATACTTGCATATTTGATATTTTTGCGTAGTTCTTCTCTTATTGAGCTTCGTTGGTTCTCTTAGCTCAGTACACTTACACTACAAGTCCATCCAGAGTGCGATATATCATGGCAAGGGGAAGGTTATATCCTGAAGTATCCTGTTTTTGTGAGCCTTGTGTGATACTACTTGTTTTTATGAACTATTAATAAGGGTTGTAACCTAGACAAGTCTTTTTGGTAGTTGAACCTCTACTTAGTCAGTTTGATACATTTAGAAGCTTTCAAATGTTTTCGAGAATTCATATTATTTTGATTTTCTTAGGTGAATTGAGATACCCTGTACTTTGGTTTAGAGTGACATATGATACAACAACAACAACAACAACAACAACAACAACAACAACAACAACAACAACAACAACAACAACAACAACAACATAGTCTCAGTCCCAAATTAGCTGAGGTCGGCTACATGGATAAAATTTTCCATTGTGCTTGATTAAGTGCAATTGATTGTGAGCTTTTCAAACCATTTAAATCCCTCCTAATTAATGCACCCCATGTTAACTTTGGTCTGCCCCTACTTCGTCGAATTTCTACAGTTTCTATTGAGTCAAGTTTTCTAGTTGGGGCATTTGTAGGCCGTCTTTGCAGGTGACCAAACCACCGCAATCGCCCTTCCCTAATCTTTATATCAATTTGTGCTACTCCTACTTGTCTTTGAATTTCTATATTTCTGATTCTATCTTTATGAGATTTACCACACATCCACTTAAGCATCCTCATTTTTGCTACCTTCATTTTATGTAATTGTTGTTGCTTTACCGCCCAACATTCACTTCCATAGAGCATAGCTGCCCTAATTGCAGTCCTATAAAGTTTTCCTTTTAACTTATTAGGAACACTTCGATTACAAATCACCCCTGTTGAACTCCACCATTTCTTCCATCCAACTTGAGTACTATGTGTGACATCATTCTCAATGTTACCATCATTTTGTATGATTGATCCTAGGTATCTAAAGAGGTTTACCTTAGGAACTTCAATTTCCCCAATTTTACCACTCTGTCATCTCGATGTCTTTTGTTTCTAAACTCAGAGTGCATGTATTCAATTTTCGTCCTACTCAACTTGAAGCCTTTAGATTCTAATGTATTACTCTAGAGTTCTAATTTCCTATTCACTCCATCTTTTGTTTCATCCACTAAGACAATATCATCTGCAAATAGCATGCACCATGGTATATCCTCTTGAATATGTCTAGTTAGTTCATCCATAATAAAGTAAATAGATATGGGCTTAGAGCCGATTCTTGATGTAGTCTTATCATAATGAGAAATTCTTTTGTAGCCCCTCCAAATGTCTTTATACTCGTTACTACTCCATCATACATATCCTTAATAGTGTCACTCTTTTTCTTTCTAGAATCCACCAAAGAACATCTCCAGGGACCCTATCGTATGTTTTTTCTAAATCTACGAATACCATATGAAGATCTTTTTTCTTTTCTCTATATTTTTCTAACAATCGTCTTACGAGGAAAACCACCTCCATAGTTGACCTCCCAGGCATGAAATCGAATTGGTTCTCTGATATTGTTGTTTCTCTCCTTAGCCTATTGTTAATTATCCTCTCCCAAAGCTTCATAGTGTGACTCATAAGTTTAATTCCACAATAGTTTGAGCAAATTCGAATGTCTCCTTTATTTTTGAAGATTAGCACAAACGTGCTTCTTCTCCAATCCATTGGCATCCATTTTGATTTTAAAATTTTATTGAAAAGTTTTGTTAACCAAGTCAATCCAATTTCTCTGAAGCATTTCCAAACCTCCATGGGTATTTCTTCTAGGCCACATGATTTCCCTATTTTCATTCTTTTCAATGCCTCTTTAACTTCTATAATTCTAATATTGCGTGTATAGTTCACATTTCTTTCTTGGTGTGGGTTTTTATCTATTATCGTATCAACTTGGCCATCATTAAATAAACTATCGAAGTAACTTCTCCATCTCTCCTTAATATCATCCTCGTGCAAGAGTTACATATGATATTTATTAAAATTTAAAATTTCGCATTCTACTTCCATATTTTCTATATGTTATTCTGTAGGTGGTTTAGGCGTACCACATCATTATTTGGGCCTGGTCCAAGTATTGAGCCTAAGTGGTAGTCTTGGTATCAGAGAATATGGATTAGAACCTATGGAAACATTAGGTTAGTGAAACCTACGTTCGTAGATCCATTAATTATGAAGGTCGAGTTTGAAGTGGAACAAATAAATGGTATGTGAAATTAGTTCAAAATCGACTTAACTTACATAAATGACAAAACCCTAGGTCGGGGATTGGTCGCTTCAAGTAGTATCAGAGCGTAGCGATTAGAACCTAGGGAAATGTTAGGTTGGTGAAGCCTACGTATGTAGAGCTTTTAAGATTTAAAGCTCAAGTTTAAGTTAGACGAATCAATGGTATGGGGCATTGGTTCAAAGTCGACTTAACATACACAAATGAATATTTCTTGGATGGGATAGGATAAGAAAATAAATATGAAAGAACAAAGATTTATTATGATGATTATTTGCTACCTTATATGTAATATCTCGTTAGATTAATGGTAAGTTGTTTCTTCCTCTACAAGACGGGAGGGGGAGGAATGAAAATGAGCATCCCAAAGAAATCGAGGGGAACTCATTGGGAGATTCCACTTGCGCTTTAAGAATGTCTATGGCGACTGCTGCGAGGATGAATAAGCTTCGATTAGAAACTACATGGTGTGATGCGCCTATACTTGGTAGTAGTATAGTAAATAAAATATTTAAGCAAGAATCACAATGTGGCGGCCCAAACTCAGAGGCAAACCGGGTACCGCCACGTCGCTAGACACGTCACCAAGCATGCCACGTCAACGCACACTTAATTTTGACTACCCGCGACCTACACCTTTATACATATCTTATTCCCCTTAACTTAGTATTTGTGGATATTTTATAG
Organism: Stephania yunnanensis; assembly: GCA_039657365.1. NCBI lineage: Eukaryota > Viridiplantae > Streptophyta > Magnoliopsida > Ranunculales > Menispermaceae > Stephania > Stephania yunnanensis. The sequence goes on from CM077580.1 coordinate 36,233,943, forward strand.
ATATTCACAATAAATTGACTAAGTTATGTTGTTTACGATTTATTAAATTATTAAACATCAAGTAGAAGGCTTTTAAAACATGCAAACACCGTAGGAAAGACAAATTTGCATTTGTATAATAACAATATAATGTGGAAACCCAGCAGTAGATACCATATATAATGAGCAACAAAAGAACAAAAGGTGAACATATACATGTATCTGGTATACAAGTCCTCCCAAAACATTCATAAAAATAGTAAATAAAAACATACAGTACCTACGCAAAAATGACGGACTCTCCTAACTCGGACGTAGTCGCCTGAGACGCCCTTGCCTCGGCTCGTCACAAGATCTGCGATTTGTCACGAAAAATAATGACAAATCCCAGGTGAGTAAATACCAGAGAACGTTAACTAATTTAAATAAAGGAAAAAAATTGGGCAATTCGCATGAGAATAAGTCGTTGAGAAGTCGAATTTGGACACGAGTGTAGCGTGACAGAGAACCCTGGTCGACATCCGGGAATCATCTTAGCTAAATCGAGAGGAACCTATGACGACCACCTCGCCAAACATCTCACCGTCGAATGAGAGGAACCCATGAACGGGAGAAACCCCATCCAAACATTTCTCGAGAGGAACCCATGACGTAGACTTAGGTCTTTATCAAACATCTGTCAACCTATGGGTCTCGCGGAGAATACTCATCGCGTAGCCCCAACATGGCCGATTACTTAAACAACGGCGGGGTAGCTAGCCCCGATGTGTGAGTCCGTGCCATGCCTGACCTTGTCGATAAACACACATACACCCGTGGGAGTGGATGAACAGTAAATGAACAACAATGGAAAGCACAATGGAATAATTTAAAATGCAAAATAAGGTAAGTGCCATAAAAGAATTTTAACTAATTTTCTCGTGGGTTTACTTACATCAAACAAATCGTAAAACGCCTTCGAAATGCCCTGCACTCACCTCGAGATACGTACGCGACAGCGACTATGGTAGCCTAAGTCCCTAGTGTCCAATTATGCAATTTTATCATTTTAGAGTTTCACTAAATGAATTTATAGTGTGAGACCAAAATTTGTAAAATTTTTATTCCAAAAAGTTTAATACTTTGCACACTTTTTGAACCATACCAGGGGATCGATTGTGCCGGCAACGCGCCACCACGCTGCCGTTCCACATCGTTCACCGCTGCCTCTACTGCAGCCACCTCGCTGTTGTGGCTGCCTTGCTGGCGCCACCGCCGCTGCCCTCTCGCGCCGTTGCCGAATGCCACCGCCGCCACCATCATCGCGCCGCTGCCGTCTCCTCGCTAGCATCACGATCTTCCACCACCGCGCTCTCTCCCCTTCTCAGCGATCTCTCTTTCCCTCTTTCCCTATCTCTTCGCTTTCCTCACCGCTGCTGCCATCCGCCGTTGGGGAGCTTCGTCGTCCGCGCTGCAGCTGGAGTCGCCGCCGGGGAGCCGCTTGTGCCCCTCGCCGGATCTCGCTCCACCTCTCTCTCTCTCTCTCACTCTCTCTCTTGCTGTCTCTCCTCTCTCTCTCCCCCTCTTTCTCTCTCTACCCGATTTAAAGTGAGAATTGTTTGTTTTAATTTTGGAAAAGAGACAAAATGAATGATGAGGGATGTGATGTGTAATGTGACAACTCAATCCCATATTACCCCGCACACCCGCGTTACGCGCACACCGCGACGTCGCACCCTCTAGTCACCACAAGCACAACGCGACCATGCGTAATTCTCAATTAACGCAGCGCGAACTATTAAATAATAGTAAAATAAATAAACACTCGCCACACAAAAATAACATATTTTACCCATTAGGCGTGTCATAGAGTATTCCGCGGCGTCCACGTGGGTCTGACCTTAGGATCTTAATCTGTAATTTGTCAATTAATCGGGATTAATTAACACGAGTCGTTACACATGAAGCTTGAAACGGGAAGTGAATCATCATACTACATACGTAAATGGAAGTAATGACATGGTCAAACTTTGAGAAGTAACTTTGACTCTTGAAATTTTAATAAAACAGTTAAAATTCTTGGTACGTTGTTTAAAAGAAGTTAATAATCCTAGTAAGGATGCAAGTAAGTCTTGGACTCAAACAATAAAACAAAGTTAGTGTGGCTAGGAAGTTATACTTGAAGACTGAATTTAAAATAGAATGTACAAGTGTACTCTTAAATGTCTAACTCTTAATTAAAGATGTTAATCAATGGTCTATGATTTGATTAGAATGTTATTACTATGATTTGAATATTGCTGTTAAACGCGATATATTTTTCTCAATAAATGAGTCGAAATTTGACCATGATTTTGTTGTGTTTCAAGTTGATATTTATCATTTTTCAAGGAAGAACTCTACTTGTTTTGTAAGATTTGAAAGCATAATTAAGTGTAAGAGGAAACAATTTATTTTTTCTTGGTGTTAAAAAAAAATGAAATGAATAGACTTTTGCGTATTTTAAAACTTGTCGTAACTTCACTTTGACTCCTACAAATGAGTTTTACTTTGATTCGACAAGCGTAGCTGAGATTTCTTGAATGATTGGTATTATGAATGTTTAGGGCTAGTTCGGGTTGTATGAAAAAGGTTTACTGAATTTAAAGGTTTTTGACTTAATGAAAATGCAAAGTATAAGTTTAGATCTAAGTTATTATCTTACGGTGGAAATAAAAACATTCGTGTGGTTATGATTTGCTTTTTAAGTCGCATCGACCAAATTGATTTTAGAAGACATTTGCAGTCGCTCGAAAACCGAGGACGGATTTAGATTTTTTTCTACGAAAACGAGTTTAACTCGATTTTGAAATAACGTTTTTATTAAAATACAAGACTTTGGAAAAGTTTCGATTCAAAATTTAATTCTTGATAATAGAATCAAGTTTCCTTGAGTTTTGATCGATCTTGTACAAAATAACTTTAGACTAGCTTATCGATGGATTGGACATTGGGGTTGGGGATCTCTATATAAGGGTTCACTAGAAACGTAAATACATGACGTACTGGTTAGCGAATGAGAAGTTAAAAAGAAATCTCAAAACAACTCAACGAGAAAATCTAGTGAATACAACTTAAATGGTGTACACTTTGGTTAGCGTTGCGCTAATACACTTGGGGATAGGTGAGTTACAAAAATCTTGAGGATCAGAAGTCAATGACTATTTGTGGCGAGATTATCACGCTTGAGGATTTTGTTGCCAAGTAGAAATTTGTAAATATTAAGGGGACCCAGGATCTGAGGTTAAAAATAATATAGATTAAAAGCAACCAACACAAAAATAAATTGTCCTTACTGAACTAGAGGTGAGTTAAAAAATTGGGGATACTAAAATTTGATAAATCATTTTCAAAATGAATGTTAGGTACGTAGTGGCGGTACCATAATTGAAAAATTAAGGAATACCTCAAAATTAAATGCTTTATATGAGTCAAAATGTCTACAACTTAAAAGATGTACATTAATGTTAATGATATCATAATAAACCCAAGGATAGGTGACCCATTAAAATTGGGGATGCCTAGCTGAAAGAATATCTTTGGTACGATTGTCAGATAATGCATACGTTAACTAACGACTATTAAGTCAAAGTGAGAAAGCTAACCTGATTGATAATGGACGGTTGAATGAAATATAATGCCGATGAATATATAATGTAACTAATGCCACCTAACCAAAATCAATGATAATTGAATCTTTAAAATTGGGGATCCTAAGATAGGGTCAAACCGTGAAAAAAAAATGAAAGAGTAAATTAGGAGCATGAAGAATTGTGATTCCAATAGGGAAGACACTGACTACGATTGCTTTTCGTAGCCGTAGGACTTCCAAATGGGAGTACTGTGTCCAAAAACTGAAAATTTTTAATCGAAATGGTGACTTCACTAGAAATAATGAAAACCACTTGTGGAAAGTAACTCAAAGTTTCTCGAAAAGAGTGAACCTCACCTTAGGAACTTGGACTATTAGATTAGACAGTTTTGGGAAAGTTAAAGGATCAAATCAATGATTGGTTGATGATTAAAATTGGGAATCCTAGCTAGGATTGACTCCCAATAAAGCTCATACTATGTAACACGAATACTACGATAACTATTTACTAGGAAAGATGAGAAAATATCTTGAGCTAGTTATGAAACATGTATCTCTCTAGGTGGAGATGAGATCATCTAAATTTGACACCATTAGGAATTGTGAACCGAAGTGTTGCTAGCTGCCTAAGTGTAATGACCCGTTACCTCTAGTAGGTGATTAACATTAATTCGATTTCTAATTAAGTAGAGTAAGGCTCACAGTTAAGCTCGACTTGTCTCAATTAATGTGTGTATGAATTTGCGTGTCGTTTGGTGTTTGTATGGATTATAGTACTATTTATTAGAATTAATTAGATTAATTGGCGTATAATTGAATAAATGATCAATTATGGGATGTCTAATGCCAACTGTGGATCAAGGGTGATATACATAAGTAATGGGGTAGCAGGCACGTCCGAGTGTACTTGTTGGCGTGCATGACAAAATGATAAACGCATTAATATAGGCACATATATAGATATTTATATATATTGTATATATATATATATATTCAAAATAGGAAAATACTTGAATGACACCTCAAATGAAAACTCATTTTGCTTATAAGAAATTAGTTGTTCTCAAGAGTTAATTAAAATCTGGTTGTCCCAGTGATATGATCAGAGTTAAGGATATATTTAAAGATGATTTCATATGGTTGTTGGATCACTTTAAACGAATGGTGAAAACCATTAGAAATTATAGAACATATGCTATGTTTGTAAATGAAGGGTATCGAGTTTTAAAACCCTATTTTAATTAAGTTGTTATTATGTTATCAATAATAACAAGAATAGAATATTTGAAGACTTAGAAGATGCACAAACATTATCGTACATAATTGTAAATTGTGATGGCAAATTGGTTTAGACCAGATTTGGCAAGTGCTAGTACTATATTTCAAAGGTAATTACTTGTATGATTGTTAAATATTAACAACAAATCGAGGGATTTGACTAGGATCGAGACAATTTGGGATTGTTATATATTCAATACAAAGGTAAAAGAGAAAAGTAATCTTGAAATAATTGAATATTGCAAACGATTGATTTAGGGATCTTTGATAACATTGTGTAATTTATTTAGTTAACTCAAGTATTAGATTGATGTAAATTGAAATCAAATACAAGGACTCCTTGGAGGAAAATGGAAGTATAGTTTAACTACCATGTTTGCTTGATGATACCTAAATTGCAGAAGAAGTTAGAGGTTCATCCTGATACTTCTTATTTAGTTAAATATGTGTGTTAACAAAACAAAGCCGAATTGCAGTTAATACTTCTAGATCCATATATAGTTCAAGACTTGTGAGAAAAACTATTGGAGATTGATAATCTAGAGATAACTATTTTGGTAATTGTACCAAATATGGAAATACATCACTTGTAAGTAAGAGAAAAGGTTGTCGAGAGTCTTTTAATCATTCTTAGAGATTATTGAAAATCTTAAAAGAATCATTCTAAGGACAACCTGGAAGTATAAAAATCAGCGGATTGGTGTAAGGTCTAAGTAATAAATTTCAAACTATGGAAGTCTGAAAAGTGGAATTTTGAGAGAGATAGAAATGGAAGGTGAGATTGATATCTTAGATTTCTCAAATGTTCGGAATTCACTCTGAAACATTACTCATTAAGGTGATGGTGATGACAATGCCTTGAATTGAAAAAATATAGGGGCTGTAGTTATGATAAAAGCTACTGAGTAATATCTCTTGAATGAGATGTATATTGACGAACAATTGAAATCCGGTAAAGTCACATCATTATCAGTTGAGTTGTCTAGATTGGTAACTACAAGTCTGTTCTTTAGAGCTCATATTGAAGAAATTAATTAAGATTATCTAGTTGGTCAAGGATTGACTACTAGTTAATGATACTGGTATAAATAATCTCGGATAAGAATATTGAACATGTAAAGGAAGTTCTTGGAACTAGAATAAAAAGTGAGGCAATAATGTTGTGAGAATTTCATGGATTTCTTTAAAATATTCATTTGGGTAAAATCTAAAATCATTGTGAAAGGAATGAATTGTTGGTGACCTGGAATAAAAGTTGGCGGTGTCAATTTTATAAAGAAATATGAGATATATCAACAGGTGGAAGCTGAGTGATATTAACCTAAAGGGTTATATTACTCTTGCCCTATATGAATGAAATTTCACACTCATGAATTTATAATGGATTAACCTAAGTTGCATTGTAATTGTAGGACTGATAGAGTTAGCGGATTTCTTGCCAGTATCATGATTTAAATCCTTATGGAAGAGTAATTGAGATATATGTATGTAGATAGAATTGAGAATTTTGAAAACCTAGGATTATTATTTCAGTGAGAAACCAAAAATATGCTTCCCTATGGGGAAGAGATGTATAATAGCTGAGAGGGACCTTTCTCAATCTTAACACAATATATATGCGGCTAATCTTAGTTTCAGAGAATACAATTTTCGAGCTTGTGACTTGAAAGGTGATAATTACTGGAAGAAATATCTTACTATGTAAGTTCTCTGGTATTAATATTATTAGGCTATATATGACGTTGAAGTGTTTTCCTTTAAATTTGCATGTTTTACTTCATCGTCAATTAGTGTGGAACGAAAAGTAATGAGACAAGGTAACTTGAGCCTGAGTAATTCAGAACTATACATAAAGATGTTAACAGACTATCAATATGCAATTACAACTCAGATAAATGAAAAAAAAATGTTTGATAAAACAAATGTGGTTAAGAATGCTTTGAGTAGGTGAAGAACATATAGAGAGAATGAAACTACTGTTAGAGCTTTCCAGTTTAGAATTTTTGAGGAAGCATTTGTGACGATTATTCATTTAATTTTAGCTGACACATCATCAATTGAGAGAGCTAGTTCCATAGCTATTAATCTGTTCTTCTAAGCTCAAACTCGGACTGAATCGGTGATGATTCAGTAGGTGACTGGTCGTCAGAAAGCTAATCATGATTATATAGTGCGTTAGAGATTAATGACTAGTGTAAATCATCCTAACCAGTTAGTTTCTGACAATGGTGCGTTACATTTCAGGGATAGATTGTAGATTCTAGTTTAGGATTAGTTGGGGGCAAGAATTACTACGAGAATCTTATGGATCTCTTTACTCTATTTATCCATGTAACAATAAGACGTATTGTGATATAAGGGCGTATTTATTGGTGGCCTTGGACGAAGAATGATGTTGCTGAGTTTGTAAGAAGATGTGAGATATGTTAGTAAGTTAAGGCTGAGCATAGAAAACTAAAAGGTTTATTGCATTCGCTGCCTATTTCTGAGTGTAAATAAGAACACATATCGATGCATTTTTGTTTTCGATCTACCCGTAAGTCAGCGTAAGCATGGTGTTATATGCGTTTAAGTTAATGGGTTGACGAAGTCTATGCATTTCTTTATAGTTTCCATGCGAAATGCTCTTGACAAATTATGTGAGGTGTACATACATGAGGTGTTAAGGTTTTAGGGAGTTCTACTGTCAATTACTTCAAATAGAGATATGGGATTCACATCCAGACCGTCGAGTGAATTGTAGAGTTAGCTAAGAACTGTTCTTAACCTCAGTACGGTTTACCATCCGCAGACTGATAAGCAACCTGAATGGTGAATTTTGGTATTAGAGGATATGTTTTGAGCTTACGTCTTGGAATTTGATGGTAACATGTTCCATATAAATTGATTCAGGATTACATAAAGAAAATGCAGCAAATTCGCTAGCGTTTGACTATTGCACATCTAAGACAAAAGAGATACTTCGATAAATATCCTAAGTTGTTGGTGTTTTCAAAAGATGATACTTTTTGTTGAAAGTCTCACCTATGAAAGAACTATACATATTTAGTTATGAGGTAAGTTAGTTTCAAGGTAGACGATTCTTTTTGTTGAAAGTTTTACCTATGAAAGAACTATACAGATTTAGTTATGAGGTAAGTTAGTTTTAAGGCATATCGGGTCGTTCAGAGTAGATAAAAGGATAGGTTGCTTACAGGTTAGAGTCTCCTCAGCTAGCTAGAGTTCATAATGTCTTCCACTTGTCTATATTTCGTAAAATCGACGACTTGGTTCACCCAAATATTTATTGGAATGAATTTGATCTTCGAGAAGGCTTATTTCTTGACTAGCAATGGATTTATACACTAGATCGTAAGATTAAGAGGCCAAGAACCATGGAGATAACTTTGGCTAAGGTGAAATCGTAATTTCATAGAAATGAGGAACTAACATGAAAGCAGGAGTATTATATGAAGGAGCAATTTTCATTTCTCTTCGAAACTATAGGTAATTATACATTTACTTTAATTTTGAGGAAAAAATTGCTTTAAATTGGGGAGATTGTAACAACCTGTTAACTTAAGCTGATGGTTAGGCTCCTGGTGACAGGTTGTAACATCCCGAGTTAAGGCTGTGGTTAAGTTCGACGTACCTCAATTAGCGTGCACATGGTTTTGTGTAATGATTGGTGTTTGTTTGGAATCTTTTTGAATTTTAAAGGTTGTAGTCTAATATAGAATTTAGATACAAGACTATAATTGGATAATAAGTAATTAAACAATAAATTGCTGGTACACTGAAATGAATGTGCAAGCCCGCGAATACTCTTAGGCATGTCCGGTGAATTTATTAGTGAGAAAATACATTAAGTATATATATATTTATATATATATTTGATATATAAATTTATATAGCAAAACTATAAGTTTGGTATAAATAATATGGATTGTTTGATCAGTCTCAAGATGAGTGTAAATGTTGATAGTGTTAAAATTCATGTCACTTTAAAGAGCATCATTTTAACACATTAACCATTGATCATCTTTAAGACAGCGTGTTGTGTATCTCGAGAAAAATTCATATATATATAAATCAAAATCATCAAGTTTATCTTCACTGTTTCATTTCGATCTTTGGAGAAGAGAACAACTGAAGGCTCGAGGTGAGTGAATAGTGGATCATAATTTGTTTCTTAGTTGAGCCGAGGAGCTTAAACATCAGTAGATCAGAGATCATCACTATAAGTGAGATTGTTTTTTGAGTTTGAAGTTAAATTCATAGGTAGGTGATGATTTCTTTGTGACTTATTGATGTTATTGATTGAGAATGGGTTATTACCTCACTAGAGGTCTTCCCTGATGATTTGGGAGAGTATTTGAGGCTAAGTTAAAGAGATTTGGAGAGACTTTTAATTATCACTAAGATTAGAATATCTTATAGGAAACGCTAGAAGACAAATGAGAAGTATGAAAATCAAAGAGTTGGTGCAGTGTGATTTGGAGATCGTCAATCTATGGGAGTTTGAAGAGTATAGTTGTTAGAGTGAAAGAAATTAGAGGTGAAGTGAGACGATCCCTTCTCGAATTAGGGCATCACCTGGCCTAATCCCGTTATTAAGTCCTAATCTCACCATCGAACTTAACAAAGAATTAGTCAGCCATTCAATAACCTCTTTACTTACCCATTATTAGTAATCAAAATGACATAGCACATGATTTGGAGTCAGCGAAATAATTTAATCAACAATCTATATCATGAAAGCAACATTATGAAATTAGAAAGGATAATAAGTCATGGCATGTAGAATACAATGGTAAATAAGTCCAAATGACTAGAAGTAAACAAGTAAATATGAATGAGATATAAATAAATGTCTCAATCAGTTTACTTACAATCCACGCAATTTCCCAAGTTGTTCCGGCCTCCCAACACCTCGTATCATGTATCCGAACTCCCGAGACTCTTCATTATGTTCCTGATATCAAACTAATCCAAATAAACTAGGTTTAGGTCAGAAACCTTAACCCAAAACAATCCCTTAAGACTAAACAATATTGAAATTTTAGTCCTGTGCAACGAACTTTTAGGCATAAAACTATCCGAATCTCAACGTCTTCCCTTGTACAAAGTTTTTTGGTCTCTAACATAGCTTTTTTAAAATATTTGGTTTGCATAATCCTGATTTAAAATAAAAGCGATATCACAATTTGACTAAACACAACTCAAATTAGAACCTAATTAGACCAGCAAAGTTAGAAAATTCATTTCTCCCAGTCTATAGTTTACAAGGTAACTAACATAGCAAATAACAACATACTAAAAGATGGGCTCATATGGATGAGTAATTAGGGAGTTATGTCATTTACAAGTTTAGTCTCAAAAACCTTGTAATGCATTTAATCACCTATTTGTACAACACTTTTGGACATGAAAATATTTCAACTACAAATTCTAATGGGAAAAAGATATTTTCCTTTGAGTTAGCTTTCAAATGTCGCCAGATTAGGTTCATTTAAATTTAAAATGAGCAAGTTATGACAAAATTATATAGGTTGGTTCATAATACAACAAGCAGAATTTCTATTTTAGACTTTTAAGACTTTTAAAATTCTTATCTTTTTCTACTTCAAAACCGAATTAAGAACTTCTTAATAGCTCGATTATCAACTTGAAATAAAGAATCCAAATATATTAACCAATTTCAAAGACTTAATCTTCTAGCCTATGAAAATGGCAAAAAATCAGAACTAGTTTCAAACTTAAATAGAGGAATGTGTACCTATTTTGATGAAGACCTAGCTTGATCAACACCTCCTACTCCAAACCCTCTGATTTCTCCATGATCTTCTCTAATTTTCCTTCTTCTCTGGCAATCTGTTCTTCTCTCCTAAGCAAGCTTACTTAGCTCTTAAGTTATTGAAATGAAGTTGGTTTGATTACATGAGTTAATCTCTATCTTTTTATATGAAATGGATATGGTTGATCAATAGCCATTGATTCTCATGTGCATACGTACCTCGAGACCTATGTAATGATGTACATATTGACACATTTCCCACTTACTCAATCTAAGTAGTACCCATGTGTAGTTGGTGTCTAGATGTATCAATATGTATCTCCATGATCATCACATGATTATTGTTTTAACTTGCTAACATAGGTACATTAATGTATAATCAACCATAGCCACATTCAAATCATTTTTATGTTAAATTAAGCCTAAATAAACTTACCAATATCACTCTCTACCCCCGGTCCCATACTGACATGTATCTCGAGGTGCGTCTCCGCTAAAATCTCGACACTAATACACAAGTAGGAGGGACTTAGTAATCTACACATATACAATACACTAGCCATACACCACAAAAAATACGACATATACCTTGGCCCTCTCGCCTCATTTATGATACGTCTCTCGATGCGAGTCCCACGTCACGAGTCACTGATCCCGACTAAGAGATTATTAAACTAGGATTTAGAATTTCAGGCTGTGATAACTCTTCCCAACTAATTAAAACTTCGTCCTCGAAACTAAAATTAAACTAGAATTATACATGTTTGAAAAGGTACAGGAACCCATCTCATATATAGTCTCCCCGCTGCCAAGTGAGCTATGAATCTCGATGGAATTGCGATCTTGACTAACACCTTTGAGATAGACTTGCCTCTCGACTGCTGTACCCTCTGATCTAGGATCTGTACTGGCTGCTTCTCATAAGACATATCCTTACTCAGGTCTATTTGGCTTAAGTCAACTATCAATTTCTCACTTGCCTTTGACTGGGCTAGTCGAAGCATAGAGATATGAAATAATGGATGAACCCTCAACATCTATGGAGGTAACTCAAGCGCATAAGCAACCTTTAGATACACAAAGGCTCCATCGTCATACGTGAGGTCGCTGCGATAAGTGTTTGCATACTTTTTCTGCTTCTCTTGGGCTTCTTTAAGCCTCTAGCAAATCAAACATACCTTCTCCATGTGATCAACAACAATTTCACGCCCTACAATATTCAAGTCCTCTGGCTCAGTCCAACAAGATGGTGAGCGACACGGTCTGCCATATAAAGCCTCAAATGGCGCCATCTCAAAGCTAGTCTGATAACTATTGTCGTATGCAAACTCACACAATGATAGGTACTTTTCCCATAATCTGCCAAACTCAAGTACACAAGCCCTTAATATATCCCGGAGAGTCTGAATCAACCTCTCAGTCTGCCCATTAGTCTTAGGGTGAAAGGTAGTGCGAAACTGTGGACGAGTACCATACTGCTCCTGCATGCTCTGCCACGTCCTAGATGTGTACATAGCATATTTGTTTGATGTGATAGTCAATGGTACCTAATGTAGCCTAATAATATCCCTCTAGAATAATACACTAAACTGGTCGAATGTGTAGTGAGCTGTCATTGGTACGAAATGGGCAAATCTCGTCAATCTGTCCATAATCACTATGATAGAATCATGTCGATGGGCAGCCCTCTGCAACCCTCTAACAAAATCCATGCCTATGTCTTCCCACTTTCATCATGGAATGGTAAGTGGCTGTAACAATCCTCCAGGTCTACGATGCCCAGCCTTCACCTGCAAATAGATCCCATAGTTCCTCATAATCTCTGATATGCACGCTTTCATCCTAGGCCACCAAAAATGTCTTTTCATAGCATGGTACATCTTGGTCCTACCTAAATGAACAGTGAACCGGGAATGGTATGAATCCCGAAGAATTCCATCTCTTAGCTCTACCACTTCAGGTATTGATAATCTGCCTCTAAATATGAGACACTGATACGTTGTCTCCATCCTGTCAGTACAATTACTACTCTAGGCCAAATCACTGAATATCGAGTATAAAATGTCGGCTCTCTGACCCACTGACATTCAGTGTAGACACGGTCTGAAGCCTCATCTGAGTATCAATAGAAATATCTGATTGAGTCATCATCGCTGCTGCCTTGAGTAATCCATATTCATGCGTCATATGATCTAACAACTTCGACATCTCCAGTCGGTATCCTACTCAGCGCATCAGCAACTATGTCAGTTTTTCCTGGATGATACTCGAAAGAGTAGTCGTAATCCTTCAAGAATTCCAACCATCAGCACTTTCTCATGTTCAGCTCTTTCTATGTGAAGAGGTATTTCAAACTCTTATGATCTATGTAAAGTGTGAACCTCTCTCCATACATATGATGTCTTCATATCTTCAAAGCAAATACTACTGCTGCCAACTCTAAGGAATGAGTGGGATAATTCTTCTCATATATCTTCAGCTGTCTGGATCCATAAGCCACTGTGCCTATGTCTTGCATCATGATACAACCTAGACCTATCTGAGAAGCATCTATATATATACCAAGATTCCCTATCTAGCCTCTAGCAATATCAACATTTGTGCGGGTAGTCAACAATCTCTTTAGCTGAGCAAATGCCTCATCGTATTCCTCAGACCAATCAAACTTGACGTCTTTCGGAGTCCATTTGTCCATCAGCGAAGCAATCTTCGATAAATCCTTCACGAACCTGTGATAATACCCTGCTAATCCTTGACAACTCCTAATCTCTATAATTGATGTCGACGCTGACCAATCCATACTAGCCTAAGTCTTGGCCGGATCTATAGCAATGCCTGTTGCTCCAACAACATGTCTTAAAACTTAACCTCTAACATCCTAAATTAACAATTGTTGAACTTTGCGTAGTGTCGATGCTCCCTCAAAACCTGCAACGTCTACTTGAGGTGTTGATTGTGATCCTCTTGAGTCTTGGAGTATATCAATACATCATCGATGAAAACTATCATGAATCAATTAAGAAATTGCTTCATTACCTGGTGCATCAAATCCATAAACATGGCAAGAGCATTAGTCAAACCAAATGGCATGACCATAAACTGATAGTGTCTTGGTCCTATTTTCATCCATGATCCTAAGCCGATGATACCCTAATCACCGGTCTATCTTAGAAAAATACTACGTTCCTATCTGTTGATCAAATAAGTCTTCAATCCGTGGTAATGGATACTTGTTTCTAACTATGACCTTGTTCGACTGTTTGTAGTCGATACACAACTTTAAAGTACCATCCTCCTTCTTCACAAATAGGATCGGTGCTCCACATGGTGACATAGAAGATGTGATGAATCCTTTTTGTCCCAAATCCTTTAGCTGACTCCTAAACTCCTCCAACTATTTTGAAGCCTTGCGTTATGGTGGTATAGATATAGGTCTTTTGCCTGGGACCAACTCAATATTAAATCTATCTCTCTCCGTAGTGGTAGACTAGGTAAGTCCTATGGAAACACGTATGGAAACTCACATACAACCGAAATCTCCTTAAGTCTGGGTCCCTGACTCTCTACTACGGTGTATAATAATACTAGAGTCTCCATCTCTCCACTAGTTGCAAGTCCACTGCCCTCGACTCTCGGTATACTACTACTATACATAAACATTGGACTTCTTGGGATCTTAAATATCATTGTCTTACTGAAAAATAATCGGTATGAGCGTGATATGCTGCTAACCAATCCATCCCAAATAGTGTGTCAAAGTTTAAGAACTCGAGAACCTTGAAGTCCGCAGGTAACTCTACCCCGCTTATCTCTATTTGACATCTCTCAATAAGACAATTAGGATAAACACTATCCTCGACTGCAGTACTCAAAATCTATTGTGCACTAACCCTAACCAATGTCAACCCTGAGATGCCTATTATTCGGTCAGAAATGAAAGATATTGTAGAACCCGAGTAAAAAAACATATAAATCTCTACCACAAATAGAAATAGTACCCTTAATGAATGCTCGGGTGGCATCGACAACAAGCTGTACTACCATGCGTACTCCCTCTCGACTCTGCTATTGGTTGTGGTCTTGTGGACAATCTCTAATCACATGCCCAACCTGAACACACCTATAGAAAGTGATCAAACTACGCTGACTCCGTGTCTGATTCTAGGCCCGTGCTTATCTCTGTCTTTGTTTGGAACTATCTCGGCTTCTCCCTTTACCTCTACCTCGACCTTCCGTATCCTACGAAGCTTCTCCTAATATAATACTCACTTCTTGGTTTTTTTAAAGTTCCTCAACCGTCGGAGTAGGCTCGTTTGAGTCTGACGAAGTCCTTCACAAGCTTACCTCAATTGATATGCTGGAAGATGTGGGCGTTGGGGCGGTACGATCTCAGCTGTCTCTACTACTACGGCGGTTATGACGGAAAGAGTGTGCACTACTGGAGCTACTGCAATTTTCTATCTTGCTTCGATCTGCTATGTGCTCTACAATGTGATGACGTTCGCGACACCAGCAGCTATGTAGATAACGCATAGTCGCATATATACATATAGAAACTAACGTGTACATATAAGATATCACCACCTCACTTTCACTCACTTCCCAAGTAATGGTTTCTAGGCATGGATCATCTGGTTTCCATGAGTAACATTTGCGTTTTCTTTATTAAATTTTTATTTGTTACTTATTTTAAAAGGTAGGCCTCCGTTACCAGCTTTAACTTTGGTATCACTTCGTAGAAGAACTATATTCCACAACTTAAGCCCAATAAACTTAGGCTTTGTAACCTAGGATTTATAATCTTTGGCTCTGATACCACATAAGACAACCCCTTCTCAAATTAGGGCACTGCCCGACCTAATCTCGTCATTAAGTCCTAATTTCACCATAAATGACTTAACAAGGAATTAGTCAGCCTTTCAAAAACCTCATTACCAACCCATTATTTTTCAAATAGACATTTACCTATCCTATGTCAATTCATAAATCAGAGTTAATTAAGATTTTACTTCCTTAAAAGTTTATTCAGCAGAAGTCTTAACAAATTAGCGGAAGCTTATATTGTGATGCCTAACAATTGTGGATAAAATCAGGAAAATAAAGACCACATGCATATATACATATATATAACAAACGACGATAATATATCATCATGTGTTTGGTCAAGGTACTAGTCTTCTAACCCATATAAACAACGCTAAAAGTATATGAAATACATATAAAAGTGATACATCAAAATCAAAACCTAAAAAATTTGGTTCAGAGGTAGTAGTTGATCTTCTCTTTACTTGGCTTGCTACTCAATGGATCTACACCCATTGCCATTACAAGTTTGGTGAGTACAAGAAAGTAGAAAGTAACAATGAGAGACATGTGACGACTCCTTCCCAAATTAGGGCACCACTGGCCTAATCCAGTTATTAAGCCCTAATCTCACCATATAAGACGTAACATGAAATTAGTCAGCTTTTTAACAACCTTATTACTTACCGGTTATTTAGTTTTCAAATAGATATAAACATATACCTATCCTATGTAAATTCATAAATTAGAGTTAATTAAAATTTATTAACTTAAAAATAATGCAGCATAAGTCTTAACTAATTAACTAGGAAAAGCTTATCGTAAGTAGCCCAATCTTTATGGAAAAACAAGAAATGAAAGATTACATGCATATACATAATGAAACGATGATACATAACATCATGTGTCTGGTCAAAGTACCTATAACTCAACCAAAAATATACAACCCCCAAAAAAATATTATATAGATAAAAAATAATACATCAAAAAACAAACATACAAAATCTGGTATAACAGTTCTACCGGCTCAGAGGTAGTCGTCGATATTCTCTTTGCCTGGCCTGCTACTCGATGGATCTGCACCCAACATCTCAAACTAGATGGTGAGTACATAAAAATAGAAAGTAATACTGAGAGACATTTGTTCACATTCCCAATTATGCAAAAAGTATCAAAAAGCATAATAATAATAGCAACTATGCTGAAAGAATATCATCCAAAGAGATACTTTAGCTAAAGAAATGAAACTGACACTAGGCTAAGTAGTAATGATCTAAGGCCGGTCGACCGTGATCTTCATCACATTAGTCTTTCCACCATATAAGGATGGTAGCTATGCTATACATCTTTGTGAAGGTCGTACTTACACTGTACAATATGTTGTTATAACTTGCCAACAACCCCAAGTCTTACAACTCGTGAAGTCAACCAAGTTATGATTGCCAACAACCCCGAGTCCCATACCCTATGCGCTGTGCAAGTTAGTGGAGAAACCCCGATCACCCTGAAAAGTCTAGTGACCTCCGTATGTCAGATGGATTTCTATCACAAAATGACTCTAGAGAGAAGAAACACTTTAATATTTAAAGAACAACATAGTATTGGAGTCCAACAAATACAATAGCATAACAATGCACAAAGGATGTAGATTCACAACACTATGTCAAAACTACTTAATAACATGGTATTTCACTGACCACCAGTAATAGCTGTCAATAATGAAATAGCACATGAATTAGAGTCAACGAAATCATTTTATCAACAAACTATGACATGAAACAACCTCATGTAATAAGAATAAACAACAAGTCGTGACACATGAAGTACAAAGGCAATTCAGTCCAAATGACAGGAAATGAACATATGAATAGGAATGAAATGTAAAGAAATCTCTCAATCAATTTACGTACATACCGCACATTTCCTATGCAACTCCAGTCTCCCAACGCCTCGAAACTCGTATTTGAGTCTTCGAAGTACGTCTGTAAGTTCCTAACATCATATCATATGTTTTTTAGTGTTTTTAGACCCTTACTTAGCATATTAGACTCTTGTGTAGTGTGTAAGGACTTTTTGAAACTTGCAGACTTTTATGCTGCCATAGCATGTAGCGCTCTAATAACCCTTTTAGCACGCTAATTGCGAACATAGCGCACTACCTAACCTGCATCGGTATTGCAGAACCCAGAATTCAACAATTAGGATTTCGAGTTTTCTTAACACGTAGGCTATGTTGATGCCTTGAAAATCCTCATACACATCTCTAGAGTTCCAAGACACCATTTACAACATAAAACAACCTATAACATCAAATACATGAATTCATGGAATTGAACTATGTTAATGGAGTCAAGAAGTTACCTAGCTTTACGAGTACTACATAACTTGGCCTTTCCTTCACCAATTCCACTAGTTCCTTGCGTTCTAATTCCTCCTCCAGCAGCTCTTCACTCTTAAGCCTTGCTTCACGATGAAGAAATGGAAATGAGAGAGTGTGAGGTGTTTGACTTGATCACATTTATATACTAATGAATTGGATATGGTTGAATGATAGCCCTTGATCATTTGTGCATACATATCTCGACACTTTACTAGTGGACCTCCTACTCACATATGCCCCACTAGTTCATGCTTAAGAGACACCAAATAATAACTCAAGTAATGTTAAACATGTCAACTCATGTCTCGAGACATATCAAGTGACTTATGTTTTAACTTACTAACTTTGGTATTTTAATACCAAATCAACTATAGCCTATTTAATTCACTAAATAAAGTCATGTAAAGCTTACACCAACTTACGTTATCACTCTCTTCCTCGGCCCCACGCCTGCACGCATATCTAGATGAGTCCCTACTCACATCTTGACACCTATCAACACATAAACGTGACTTAGTAGTCAACTCATATACACTACACTAAGCATACATCACCATAAATATAACATTTACCTCAACCACCTAGCCTCGTTAATGACACATATCTAGCAGCAGGCCCCATGTCAGGGTTTTTCATCCCAATTAACAAATTAAACTAAGATTATCTATTTGGACCGTGACAATACATCCCAACTAATGGAAGTTTTGTCCTCAAATTTAAAATTAACCTAAAACTATACCTGACTCGAAGTGGTACGAAATTCTATCTAGCATATAGTCTTCCCGTTCCCAAGTGAGTTTCGAGCCTTCATTAAGCTACCTGTTGACTAACACTTTCAGAATAAACTTGCCTCTCAACTGCTGTACCCTCCTGTCTAGGATCCGTATTGGCTGCTCTTCATATGATATATCCTCACTCAATCCAATCTGACTCAAGTCCACTGTCGGTCTCTCACTTGCCTTCAACTCGGCTAGTCAAAGCATAGAAATATGAAACACCGGATGAATCCTTAACTTTTGTGGAGGTAATTTCAGTTCATAGGCAACCTCCCCGACCCATTTTTTGATCTTGAATGGCATGATAAATCTTGGTACTAACTTTTCTTTCAAACCGAATCTATGAGGTGCCTTACGAGGAGAAACCTTTACGTACACTAAAGCTCCCTCGTCATACGTCAGATCGTTGTGATACGTTTCTACATACTTCTTTTGCCTCCCGTGGGATCCTTTAAGCCTCTAGCAAATTTGTCGTACATTTTCTGTGTGATTGGCAACAATTTCGGGCCCTAGAATGTCCCGATCCTTTGGCTCAACCCAACAAGATGGTGAGCAACATGGTCTGCCATATAATGCCTTAAATAGCACCATTTCAATGCTTGCCTAATAACTGTTGTTGTAAGCAAACTCATACAATGGTAAGTACTCCTCCCATGATCTGTAGAACTTAAGTACATAAGCCTTGAGCATATCCTGGAGAGTCTAGTATGAGGGTGAAAGGATGTGCTAAACTGTAGGCGCGTACTATACTGGTCCTGCATACGCCGCCACATCCTGAACTTATACATAGCATCTATGTCCGACGTAATAGTTAATGGTATCCTATGTTGCCTAATAATCCCTCTCTCGACTAAAACACTCAGCTAGTCAAACGTGTAATGAACTGCAACTGGCATGGAATGCGAAGATTTAATCAATATGTCTGGTAGATCACACAGTTCTTGGATAACTCCGACACGTTCACTTTTATCCCAGACAAGTAAAATTGTCTCTTCATGTTATGGTACATTTTGGTCCTTCCTAGATGGATAGTGAACCGAGAATTATGTGATTCCTGAAGAATCTCATATCTCTGCTCTGCCACTGCCGGTATCCGCCGTCTCCGTCTGATCAGTACCATAATTACTCTAGGCCAACTCACTGAATCTCGAGTATAGAATGTCGGCTCTCTGACCCTCTGACACTCTCTAAGTAGACACTATCTAAAGCCTCGTCTGTTCGTTAATCTTCACCCGAGTGTCGGTAGGAATATCTGATTGAGTCGTCGTCGTCGCTGCCTCGAGTAGTCCATACTTATGTGTCATATGACATTTAACAATCTCAGCGTCACCCATCAGTATTCTACTAAGTGCATCTACAAATACATTAGCTTTTCCTGGATTATATTCCAGAGAGAGGTCGTAGTCTTTCGAAAATTTCAACCATCGGCGCTGTCTCATATTCAGCTCTTTCTGTGTGAAGAGGTATTTCAAACTCTTATAATCATTATAAAGTGTGAACCTCTCTCCATATAAATGATGTCTCTATATCTTTAGAGCAAACACTACCGCTGCCAACTCTAAGTCTCGAGTTCGATAGTTCTTCTCATGTATCTTCCACTGTCTTGATGCATAGGCCACCGTGCCTCTATCATGCATCAACACACAACCTAGACCCGTATGAGAAGCATCTGTGTATACCAGTAACCCCTATCCAGCCACTTGAAATATCAGCACTGGTGCAGTAGTCAACAATTCAGTTTAGTAAATTCCTCCTCGCATTCCTTAGACTAATGAAACCTAACGTCTTTCTGGGTTAATCATGTGTCATCTGTGACACGATCTTCGAAAAATCCTTTAGGAACCTTTGGTAATATCTTGCTAACCCCAGAAAACTCTTGATTTCCGTAACTAATGTCGATGCTGGCTTATCCATAATAGCTTGAATCTTGGCTGGATCAACAATAATGCCTGATGCTCCAACAACATGTCCCAAAAACTTGACATATGACAACCAAAATTCACATTTACCAAATTTGGCATAAAGACTATGCTCTCTCAAAGTCTACAACGTCTCCCTGTGGTGCTGCTCGTGATCCTCTTAAATCCTCGAATATATCAGTATATCACTAATGAAAACTATCACAAAATAGTTAAAAAA
Source organism: Stephania yunnanensis (assembly GCA_039657365.1). Lineage (NCBI taxonomy): Eukaryota > Viridiplantae > Streptophyta > Magnoliopsida > Ranunculales > Menispermaceae > Stephania > Stephania yunnanensis. The sequence continues at coordinate 36,254,684 of CM077580.1, forward strand.
TGGTTTAATCAACCGATGCATTAGATCCTTAAACATGGCAAGAGCATTAGACAAACCAACTTGCACGACCGTGAACTGATAGTGTCCATATCTCGTGATAAATGCGATTATGACCCTATCCTCATCCCTGATCCTAACCTGATTATACTCTGATTGCAGGTCTATCTTGGAGAAATATTGCTCTCCTCTCAGTTGATCAAATGAATAATCAATTCTTGATAAGGGATACTTGTTTTTAACTGTGACCCTGTTCAACTGTCTATAATCGATACACATTCTCAATGTGTCATCCTTCTTCTTCACAAATAGGACTGGTGCTCCCTATTGTGACATAAAAAATGTGATGAATCCCTTCTCTCCTAAATCCTGTAACTGACACCTCAACTCCTCCAACTCTTATGGAACCATGCGGTATAGCGATATATAAATAGGTCTAGTGCCTGATACCAGGTTAATAATGAAATGTATCTCTCTCAATAGTGGTAAACCATGTAAGTCTTCTGGAAAAGCGTCCAAAAACTCACACACAACCGGTATCCCCGCAAGTCTAGATCCCTGACTCTCTACTACGATGTATGACGACACAAGAGTCTCCTTATCTCCATTGGTCGCAAGTCGACCTTGAGTGCCCTCGGCCCTCGGTATAATACTACTGTACATAAATGTCAAACGCTTTGGGATGTTAAATATCACTGTCTTACAGAAACAGTCGATATGCTCGTGATTCGCTGCTAGCCAATCCATCCTTAACAATGCGTCGAAGTCTAGGAACTCGAGCACCTTAAAGTCTGTTGGTTATTCTAACCCGCCTATTTGTATTGGACATTTCTCAATAAGACAATTAGTGTAAACCTTATTCCCGACTGCAGTACTCAAAATCAAATGTCCGCCAACTCTAACCGGTGTCAACCCTAAGATACTGTAGAACCTAAATCAAACAAAACATGACTCTGCCATCAATGGAAACCATACCCTCAATGTGTCTCCGAGTGGCATCTGCATTAGCAACCATATGTACACCCTCTCGACACTATTATGGTATATCGGTTGCTGGCTATAGACAATCTTGAATCACATGTCCTACCTGACCACACTTATAACATGTGATAGGTCTACGCTGACCTTAAACCTAATCCTGGGCGTATGTCTGTCTCTACACCTGTTTGGAATTATCTCGTCCTCTACCCCTACCTCTACATCGGCCTCTACCACCCTGATGATACTGACGTAGTACTTATGGTTCTCGTAGAGCTGGCAAAGTAGCTGAGTAGTAGTAGTAGTAGTAGTAGTAGTAGTAGTAGTAGTAGTAGTAGTAGGAGGAGGAGGAGGAGGAGGAGGAGGAGGAGGAGGAGGAGGAGGAGGAGCTGGCATTGCCGGTCTAACAGGTGGTGGTAAGGGAGGTCTACTAACAATGGTCTGCAAAGGCGCGAGAGATGATATATATGGTATAACTATTGTAGATATCCCTACACCCTGGGAACCTCTAGTCCCATTTACTCGATCCTTTGCCCCTCTATCTGCTCCTCTCATACTCCGCAACCTGATCAGGTGTCAACGCTGGTACTAATGGCGTCCCATTGGGAACTTCGCCCAAATAATAAGTCTCATGAAAGAGTGCACTCTCATAAATCTCCCCCATTGTCCTGGCACTTGAACTGACTACATAAAATCCAATGTTAGGCCTCAGTCCAGCTCTGAAGTGGTACACATCATCAGAATCCTCTCTCACTAAATCTCTAGAGAACTGCCTCGAATAGCCATATCTATCTCTATAGCTCATCATTGACTCGTTAGCTCCCTGTCTTAAGTTCATGAACTCCTTCGTTAAGCTCTTCAACACTGCAAGTGGGAAGTAATGCCGATAAAACTTCCTCTTGAAGGCATTACAAGAGTAAAACTCTCCATCAGAAGTTATCGTCACAAGCCACCAAACATTGGCGTCTCGTTGTAGAGTGTACGATGAAATCTCAGTTCGAAGTCTATCCTCTATCCTCAAGACTCCATGTAACTTCTCGTAAGAAAAAACTCTCTTCTCGATCTTCTCAAAGTCTCATTGACCATCAAAGTAGACTGGCTTTGGTCTGATGAAATCCTTCACCAACTGAACATCTACCGACAAGCTAGAAGATGGAGGTGTAAAAGACTATAAAAATTGTCTCTATGGCTGGAGTTGCCATATTTGCTACAGTCTGCACTACTGGCACTGCTGTCGATAATGTAGACGTAGTAATAGTAGTAGGGACTGGTATCTATGTTAGTGGATTGAAACGTGCAGTCATAATGACGATGAACTCCGCTAATTGCTGACCCTGAGCAGCTACTTGATTAGATAGCCTCTAAAAATCATTTGCTACTACGTAGGTAACGCATATATACATATAGAAAAATGTCATATACATATAAGACATCCCAAACTCAATTTCACTCATTTCCCAACTAATGATTTCTAGGCAAGGATCATCTTATTTTCAACAACTAAGATTTCTATTCTTCTAATTTTAAATTTTTATTTGTTACTTATTTGAAAAATCTGTGTCTTTGGCTACACACTGTAGCTTTGGTATCCCCTTGTGGAATGACTATTTTCCACAATCTTAATGTTGATAAACTTAGTATCTATAACCTAGGTTTTCATAAACATAGGCCCTGATACCAATGGTAACGCATCTTCTCAAATTATGGCACTGCCCGGCTTAATCCGATTATTAAGCCCTATTCTCACCATGTAGGACCTAACGAGGAATTAGTCAACCTTTCTAACAACCTTGTTACTTACCAATTATTTAGTTTTCAAATAGATAAAAACATATACCTATCCTATTTAATTCATAAATCATAGTTAATTAAGATTTACTAACTTAAAAATTATGCAGCGAAAGTCTTAACTAATTAACTAGCGAAAGCTTATCATATGTAGTCTAACCTTTATGAAAAAACCAAGAATTAAAGATCACATGCATATACATAATGAACAACAATATATAACATCATGTGTCTAGTCAAGGTACCTATCACTCATAATATACAACCCCAAAAAGAATATCATATACGTAAAAAAATCGTATATCAAAAATCAAACTTACAAAATTTGGTATAGCAATGCTCTACTGGCTCAGAGGTAGTCGCCAATCTTCTCTTTGCCTAGCCTGCTACTTGTTGGATCTACACCCATTATCCCAAACTAGACGGTGAGTACATGAAAATAGAAAGTAATACTGAAAGACGTTTGTTCACATTCCCAACTATGCAACAAGTATCGGAAAGCATAATAATACTAGCAACTATGTTGAAAGAATATCATGCAAAGAGATACTTTAGTTAAACAAATGAAACTGACACTGAAGTCACCCACGTTCTGTTTGCCAACAACCACGAGTCTCATACCCCTCGTGCTGCGCAAGATAGTGGAGAAAGCTCGATCACCCTAGAAAGTCTAGTGATCTCCGTATGTCAGCCATATTTCTATCACAAAATGACCCTATATATAAGAACCGCTTTTATATTCAAGAAAACCACGGTATTGGATCCAACAAGTACAATTGCATAATTAGTGCATAAGGGATATAGATTCACAACACTATGTAAAAACTACTTAATAGCATGCTATTTCGCTGACCACAAGTAATAACAGTCAATAATGACATAACACATGAATCGCAGTCTATGAAATCATTTTATCAACAAACTATGCCATGAAACAACCTTATGTAATGAGAATGAACAACCAGTCATGGCACATGAAGTACAAAGGCAATTCAGTCCAAATGACTGGAAATAAACATATGAATAGAAATGAAATGTAAATAAATCTCTCAATCAGTTTCCTTACATACCACGCAATTTCTTATGCTACTCCAGCAGGGAAGCCTCAAAACTCGTATTTGAATCTCTGAAATACTGTCGTAAGTTCCTAACATCATATCATATTTTTTGAGTGTGTTTGGACCCTTACTTAGCATAGTAGACATTTGTGTAGTGTTTAAGGACTTCTTAAGACTTGCATATTTTTATGTTGTCATAGCATGTAGCATGTTAATGACCCTGTCTGGCGCACTAATGACTTACATAACGCGCTATGTGTCGTAGAACTCATAATTCTGCAATCAGAATTCTGAGTTTTCTCAACACATAGGCTATGTTGATGCCTTAAGAACCCTCATACACACTTCTAGAGTTCCAATACACTATTTACAACATAAAACAACAACCCATAGCATCAAATACATGAATTCATAAAATTGAGCTTTGTTAATGGAGTAGAGAAGTTACCTAATTTGATGATCGTTAGCCAACTTGGTCTCTCCTACACCAACTCCACTATTTTTGCTAATCTTCACCTTCTCCAGCAACCTTTCTACTCGATGTAGAAATCAAAATGCGGGAGTGTGAGGTGCTTGAGTTGATCAAATGTTTTATATACATGAATTGGATATGGTTGAATGATAGCCCTTAATCATATAGTGCACATGTATCTCGAGACTTAACTAGTGGACCTGCTTCTCACACATGTCCCACTAGTTCAGGCTTAAGTGACACCAAACAATAACTCAAGTAATGGTGAAGAATGTCAACTCATATCTCGAGACATATCAAGTGGCTTATGTTTTAACTTACAAACTTTCGTATTTTAATACCAATTCAACCATAGCCCATTTAACTCACTTATAAAACCAACATAAAGCTTACACCAACGTACCTTATCACTCTCTAAGTTAGTCCCATGTCAACACAGATATCGAGGTGAGTCCCTATTCACATCTTGACACCTATCAACACATAAGCGCGACTTTGTAGTCTACACATATAAAATACACTAGGCACAAATCACCACAAATATAACATTTACCTCGGCCACCTAGCCTCAGTAATGACACCTATCTCGCTGCAGGTCCCATGTCACGGGTCATTTGATCCTGATTATCAAATTAAAACAAATTTAGCTATTTGGGTCATGACAATTTGATTATTATTCTTTTTAGGTTCAGGGGTCAAAACGGCCCTTAAAATCCAGTTCAGGGTTCGATCAGCCCCTGAAATCCAGTCCACGACCGATTTTGTGACTGCCTTTTCTTTAAGCAGGGCACTGCCCAACCTAATCTTATAATTAATCATTAATTTATGCCACATAAGACACAACTACGCATTAGTCAGCCTTTTTTCCTGTTCTCCTTGTTAAATGCCTTAAGGATAAGTATTACAAATGTAACATTATTATTGAATTTCACAATTAATTAAAACTTCTTCTTTCAGTTAATAATACCTAGCGGAAGTATTAATAGTTAAACGTAGGAAATTATTAAAAAACCCTAAGTGTTGAAACCAGGAAACAACATCACATGCATATAATTATCATAAAGATGATAACACACCGTGTCATATGGGGAACTAACTACTCAACCCAATATATAACCTAAAATGTATAGAAGAGATATAAAGTAAATAATACATCAAAAGTCGAGACTTATAAGCTAGGAAGTAGAAAATCCTTGAATGCTCAAAGATAGTCGTTGAACTCCTCCATGCCCATTTACTGTGCCTCGGCCCAAAATTTTAAATCCTAGTTTAATCTCTTAATCATGATCATTGACCCATGACATGGAACCCGCATTGAGATATGTGTCGTGGTCGAGGCGAAATGGCCAAGGTATATGTCATATTTGTTGTGGTGTATGCATGTGTATTGTATATGTGTAAATGAATAAGTCACTCCAACTTGTGTATAGGTGTCAAGACGTCAGTGGGGATGTGCTTCGAGATGCGTGTCAGCATGGGACCTGGGTAGAGAATGATAGTGGAAAGTTTATTTAGGCTTAATGAGACTTAAATAGTGTTTTAAATGTGGCTACGGTTGATTATACGTTTAATATACCTAAGTTAGCAAGTTAAAACAATATCCATGTGATGATCATAGAGATACTCATTGACACATCTAGACACCAAGTTAGTTACACTTGGGTATTACTTATATTTAGTGGAAAATGTGTCAATATGTACATCATTAGATAGGTCTCGAGATACGTGTGCACATGATAATCAATGGCTATTACTCAACCATACCCATTTCAAATAAAAGCTAGCGATCAACCAATGTAATCAAATCATTTTCATTTCAATAACTTAGGAGCTAAGTAAGCTTGCTTAGGAGAGAAGAAAAGTTTAATGGAGAAGAAAGGAAATTAGAGAAAATCTCATAAATTCTCCGTCGGTGATCCGATTTCAGTGTTCTTAGACTCTATGGAAAGTAGGACATGAGTACTACAAGCTTCTTTTAGGTCATTATGAAAAATGTTGAGGTTTTAAAGGTTAAAAAGTTAACCCAAGTTGGCTAGTTGAAATCAAGTTGAAACTGTTATATAAATTAATATTTTTGAAAACTATTCTTAAGTGTACTTTGACTATAGTTTTTATTTGTGATTTAGTTTCACTCAAAAGTCGACCCATAACACTATTGGCTATGTAGGGAAGCTATTGGAACCATTTTCAAGGTGATCCTACAATCCGGGAACCCCAAAAATTAAGCACAAAGTTGGTTAGTTGTAAGTAAACTCTAAAGTGGCATTTACTATTTATGGAACTTTATCTTTGTACTTGCATTTGTGTTTAGTCTGCAATGCATTTTGCATTTTTCTTGGTTATGCTTACATGGCATCCGGATAGAGTTGCGCCCTTGTTTTGTTCGTAAGAGTGTGAGATACTCCACTCTAAACTAGAAATACTACAGGCGTCTAAGGCGGGTAATATAGACTCTAATCCTTTCGAGTTGTTTTTGATAATGTAAGGTTCTCTGTAAGACCAGACAGAATGGAAAAGGTCGAAGATCTTCGGTGAATATTTTAATTTTAAAGTTTACTTTTCTTGTTATAATCACTATATATTGTTTTGGGCTTTGGGGTGTGCATAGGCTATGAAATACTTTTGAATGGGTTATTTGAGTTTCCTAAATTAGTTTGAAGTAAGTTAAGAGGGTTATTATCCAATTTTGGTTTATTTTAGGATTATAAAGTTGTAACTAAGCTATTGAAGACTCTAAGTTAGTATTTAAAGTTTGAGTTTGATATATATTACAAATTGCAGGGAGTTGTGAGTCCTTCTAACCTCTCCCCAATTCTGTTGTCTATTAGGTGAATGGTTTTTGGTAGGCAAGTTTTAGCAGTGGGGCTTTTTAAATTTTTATAAAAATATGGATGATAATTTGTATGATTTCTTGATTTGCTCTAATTAAATAAATCATGAATTGAGTTTCAATAAGGATATAAATTTAGTTTTGGAACATTATTAAGGATTGAAATATAAATATTTTGAGGTCAAAATTAATTGAAGGGATTAGGTGCCTAATTAGAAGAATTAAGCTATGTCAGGGCTTAGTGAGACGGGCCTTGGCGAAAGTTCGTATCAGAGCTATGGTTAAGATATATCAAGGAAATGGTAATAATGAAGAGTTTAGGATTGAGTCGATTGGGAAGTTTGGGTTAAGGCTCTAGGATTACATTAAGTTACATGAATTTAAGTGATGGTTTTTGAGCAACAAGGCTTAATAATGAGGTCGCGATTAGTTGGGAAGTGACTGTGAGTTGTCACAACCCAAATTTCTAATCTTAGTTTAATTTGTTAATCAGGATGAAATAACCCATGACGTGGGACCAACAGCAGGATACGTGTCATTACGAGGCTAGGTGGCCGTGGTAAATGTTCTATTTGTGGTGATGTATGCCTAGTTTATTGTATATGTGTAGACTGCTAACTCATTTCTACTTACGTAAAGGTGTTGAGGACTGAGACGCGCCTTGATATGCGTGTTGGCGGGGGACTGAGGTAGAGAGTGATAAGGTAAGTTGGTGTAAGCTTTGTGTTGGTTTTATAAGTGAATTAAATAGGCTATGGTTGATTTAGTATTAAAATACCAAAGTTTGTAAGTTAAAACATAAACAACTTGATATGTCTCGAGACATCAGTTGACATGCATAAACACTAATTAAGTTATTGTTTGGTGTCATTTAAGCATGAACTAGTGGGACATGTGTTAGTAGGAGGTTCACTAGTTAGGTCTCGAGATACGTGTGCACAAATGATAAAGGGCTATCATTCAACCATAACCAATTCATAAGTATATAAGCTTGTTCAACTCAAACACCTCACACTCTCACAAATCGGTTTCTTCATCATGAGGTAAGGATTTGCTGGAGTGAAGAACTACGGGAGAAGGAGAAGAACACCAAATTTAGTGATTTGGTGAAGGAAAACTGAAGCTAAGCTAGTGTACATGAAGTTAGGTAACTTTCCTATATCATAAACATAGCTAAAATTCAATGAATTCATATATTTGATGATACATTTTGATGTTTTATGTTGTAAATGGTGTCTTGGAACTCTAGAGGTGTGTATGAGGGTTCTTAAAGAGTGTACATCAAGTTAGGTAACTTTCCTACATCATAAACAGAGCTAGTGTACATCAAGTTAGGTAACTACCTAATAACATGCTATTTCACTGACATCATGTATTAACAATCAAAATGACATAGCATATGATTTGGAGTCAATAAATTCATTTTATCATCAAACTACACCATAAAAGCAACCTCATGTAATGAGAATGAACAACAAGTCATGGCATAAGGAGTACAAAGACAATTCAGTCTAGATGACTGGAAATGAAAATATGAATAGGAACGAAATGTAAATAAATATCTCAATCAGTTTACTTACAAACACACAAATTTCCTAGCTACTCTAGTCTCCCAACACCTTAAAACTGTATCCGAACCTGCGAAACTCTTCCCTAGGTTCCTGATATCATATTGTAAGTTTTCGTGTGTTTAAACCTTTACTTAGAGTATTGGATATGTTTAAAGTGTTTAAGTTAATTTTAGAAAATAAAAATTTTATGCTGTTTCGCATAGGTTAAGCTTGATGGACTACTCCATTCTTGCGTGTGACAATGTATGGTCGATGAGACGGTATGATCAGGAATATAACTCTCCTATTCATGATGATCTGGTTGTTGTCGTGCCGTATTGCTCATCCCTTATACTGCGCATGAGACTCTTCCCTGGTTCTTTCACACGAGAGATGTTGAGTTTTTGGGGTTCATAGTAGCGAAAAGTTCAAATCAATTAACGAAAAACCCCAACAGTATCGGAAATAATTTCCATTAAACAAGAACTACAAAAGTAAACCATACTATAGTCCATGATTTCCTTCTTTGATTGTTCGATTTGAAAGACGTTCAAGTGCACTTCCTTTATCGAAAATCCACACATAAACAGTGATCGCAATTTATAGTGCTAGCCCCAAGAGAGATAGAAAGTATTTTTCCTTCTCTCCCAAAATCCAGAGAACTTGAAAATAGTAAAAATGAAATATTAATTCATTCTAGGGTTTGAACCTCTATTTATATGTGTAGATAAACTCACATAAAAAACGTATTCGTAACACAACTATTGTATGTAGGCAAATAAAGCAAGTTATCATAAGTCACCATATAAGAAATCATGATGCCTTTTTTTGTCATCAATTATAACATATAAAATTCATTACTTTGGACTAACTGAAATTGCACAAAGCCGTTATTTTTGTAGGACCTATTAGGTTTATGGAACATTCACAGGGAACAAAACCCATTTTCGTATAGAAGTTATAAGCAGTCTCTAGCAAGGCATTATGACTACATAAGTAGCATTAATATCAAAATAGATACAACCTAATGAATAACATTTGTCATATCCTTTATATCGTTCGATATCCTTTGATTAAACATAAGGCACAGAAAGTTACCCTTAATAATCAATCGTACTAGTCTTGATCTTTAGGTAGACTAAAAACATCTAAGTGACATTGATCATATAAATTCACTTGGACTTGGCCATTTAATTGTTTAACATATCGAAGGATCCATTGATATCACTCTTTGTACAAGAGGGACAAATTCTATCTCGATTATACACCTTCACACATTATTCACTGGGTAATCAATCACAATCTTTATAATCATCCCGTTAAAAACAACTTTTGATTGTGTGAAATTACCATGCTTATAATATTGAAGACTATGGTAATCTCAAGTTAAAGGACTAAATGATATACCTATCATGAGTAACACCTATGACTTAATCCAAGTGGTGTTCTCATAGTAGGTCGATCCAGTACCTTATTCCGTAACAAGTACTCATGATCTCAGTTCCTATCCCTAAACTTATAATCATCACATGACCATCAATCAAGATTCACACTAGTCTTAATTCATTATAGTTCCCAGTATAATGATGGACTAAGGATATTTATAATATTTCAACAAATATCTTTGGATTTTATTATAAGGTAAATATGCAATCACTTAAATAAAATAGCAAACGGAAACCTCTATTTTATTAACTAAACTATAAGGTAAACAATGTTTCTAGATTGACGTAGGGCACAAGCTCGAACATCTCTCATTTGCACTAGGGCCAATCATTTATGTATCTAATACCTAGTGACCCAACATGACCATCATGTTTCACTTATGGAAGAGCTTTCGTCAAAGGATTTGTAACATTGTCTTCTGTAGAAACTCTGCGAATTTTCACGTCTCCCATCTTAATGATTTCTCTAATGAGATGACAACGCCAAGTATATGTTTAGATCGGTGGTGGGATATTGGTTCATTGGCCAGTGCTATCGCCACATTGTTGTTACAATACAAACAAATGAGGTTACCTATACTTGGAACCACGCCAAGTTCAGAGATGATCTTTTTTATCTAAACTAACTCCTCAGCTGCATCAAATGCTACAATATATAAAACATCTATAGTAGAATCTACCAAAGTCTCTTCCTTATAACTTTTCCAGCTAATTGCACCTCTATTCATAGTAAACACATATCCAAATCGTGATATAAAGTAATCTATATTAGTTTGAAAACTTGCATTTGCTTAACCATTTACAACAAGCTCATCTTGCAAACTTCCAAAGACCAAGAACACTTCTTGAGTCCTTCTCGAGTACTTAAGAATGTTTCTTACTGCTACCCAATGACGCTCACCGGGATCAGACTATTATCTACTTGTTGTCCTTAAAGCATATGATACATCAGGTCAGGTGCACAATATGGAATACATGATAGATCCTATAGATGATGCATATAAAATTGTATTCATATGCTCTCGCTTATAATTAGTTTTCTGTCATTGAGTGTAACGACCCGTTACCTTAAGCTGGTGATTAGTATTAATCCAAATCTTAATTTTTCAAAACCCACTTAATTAGGCATTTGACCGGCCTAGATTACCTTAATCCACTGATAACCTAGCAGCCTTAACCTTATCATCAACAAATAAATAAAATTTTATCAGATTATTTATCCTTATTAATCTAACTCAGCCAAAAAGGGATTCTAAAACAAATCTTGTACCTCAAAGTTAGTAAAGATTAATTATATAATCCTTAAAAATTCGTAAAGATTTTTCGCCAGCATCTCCTCTATTTCTAAGCCTACACCGAAAATCTCGGCCTTCATAAATCTTCAACAAACCTACTCAACTTGGTGTAAATGGCAAATGACTCATAATCCACCCCATAACAATATATATTGCATATATAAAATTATTCAATCATTCTAACTTATTTCAAGTTCTCAAAATCTTTAAACCATCATTACCTTATCTCCTCGGCATTCCAATCAGTTTTAAAACCATAAATTCAATTCCAATCCTTCTAAAAATCATTTTAACAATTTCAAAAGGTATCCTAATCTCACGCGAACCCAAAAACCCATTTATACAAGATTTTGTATTAAGAAAATAATGCATACATAGAGATAAATAAACTGAACAAACCACAATAATCCGAAAGCTCATCCTTTCCCTTGTCATCGCTAAAACCGCCAATTACCTAATTATAAAAATTCGATAATGTTAGAGTAAGTAAATCCCATACTATCCAGTACACCTGTAGTAACCAAATGCATAATAATCAAAGGAATTTAAACAAGAATATAATCCAAAGAATTTAAATACAACCATGAATCCATCCAGTTTCTGTTATCCTACCGCAATCAGACGACGTCTCCGAAAGTGGTAAGTAAACAGTAATAAGGACTCGTGTGCGGGGAGAATAACCAAACGAGTGTTGTTCCTCTAGACTATGGGAGTATGATCTGGTTCAACATAATCTCATGATAACCACACTATAAGGCGACTCGTAACGCTTTACCCTCCCAAACCGTGTATGCATGTACAACGACAATGCAATTCAAGGATCAACGCAATATACACGACATTGTATTCATACAATGTAAGTTACCAAGGGATTTACTTAACTTTATAACAGCGATACCAACGCCCCTTTGCACTCCCAGTCAGTCAACTAGTCCATAGAAATTTCAACTGCGGTCCTACAATTCATTCATAAGTCTTGTAAGCTTCTATAACAATTTCACAACTATTTCCCATTTAATTTCACTTAAACTGTCTGAATCACGTCCTAATTCCCCACAAATATTTCCTACGCTTATATATCAATTTTCTAATTTTATTGTATTTTTTAGTCCAATCTCGACACGAAAACCTCGAAATCTCTTCGAACCATGTCCCCGAATGTCTGCATTCCACTTATGACGCGAAATTGTGATTTAGAATTAAAAAGTACCCCAGACTAGGCCATAAAATAATTTTCTAAATCTTGGACATTTTTGGGTATTGTAAGACGCATTACGAGAAATATACCCGATAAAAATCCCCGGGAAAATTTCAAAAATTCTCATTTCCCACAAACGTCCTTAACTTTTATTAATTTGTCAAAAAATCTATTTTTCACCATTTTCTCAGTTTTTTAGGGATTTATCCCATTTTTTTCAATTTTTTACATTTTTGGGTGTCGTAGCTCGCTTTACAAGACGACACTCGGCGTACCAACCCTGAAAACTCCCAATTTCCCTTCTATTATCAAAATTATATTATTTTGATCAATTCCTTGTGTTTTCATAATTTTTTTCAGGGGTTTATTTACTTGTTTTTTTTCCCATTTTTAAACTATATATAGTATTTATTATTATTATTATTATTATTTTATATTATGTTTTGTAATGGGGGAATGGTAACAACAAAGAGAAAAAACAAATCTTTTTTAACCGGGTCTAGCAAATAGCCATACCCCATAATCAATAGGGGATCGATCACAAAAGTCTCTACCCTGCTTCTTCTTCCTCTTGACTTCCATAATCAATCAAAACAACAACAACAACAACAACAACAACAACAACAACAACAACAACAACAACAACAACTAAAACTCCAAAAAACAACATCCGCCATTAAAACAACCAACAACAACAACAAACAACGACCTACAACAACCCAAAAGCTCACCTTGGTTTCCTTCTCCCTCTCGATCTCGATCTTCTCTCTCCTTTCTCCTCTTTCCCTCTGCGTTTTTTTACCTTCTCCTGTTCGAACAGAGAGGTTGATTTTGGGGAAGTAGATAAATATAATTTCCTCAAGGTTCGTACAACAAGAATCTCGAGGCAGATCTAATGTTTTATTTTAAATTTTCATTTTCCTCGAGAAACGCATTTACTCGAGATCAATCCAACCACCACTTACCCCATGAAACTTAATCGCCATACATTCGGTTAATAATAAAAGTTTTTCGAGAGCCGTGCGGAAAGAAACTCGAGGCACATAAAAAATAACATTTAAATCGAGGCATCACAGATATTCACACCACCACCATTGTACCACCTCATTTCACATTCTTGACACTCACACTACACGCATCCCGAGGTGTATCAAATGTATATTTTTATTTACTCCACAACTATAGGATCCATTTGTATATTTATATATATACAAATTTATACTTTCCTATGTATTTTAGTACCCAAAAGTTCGTCACTTGCGCCGACAACGATCGTCAGACGTGCACACTATTGTACGTCCTACACGAGTCACCCTCGACCCCGCGTGTCGCTAAACGCCTACTAATTTATTAATCATTGGAAGTCCTACGCGTGCACACTATAGTATGTCCTACGCACACTATTTATATTTTCAATTTATATCCAACTAAATCCCTGAAAAATACCACAAAGTTGGCAAATTATTCCTATTCATATTTTCATTTTTAGTCATTTGGACTGATTTGCCTCTGTAGTCCCTATGCCATGATTTGTCCTTTCTCATTTCATGAGGTTGGTTTCATGGCATAGATTATCTATTAAATGATTCATTGACTCTAAATCATGTGCTATGTCATTTTGATTGTTAATACATGTGGTAAGTGCAATAGCATGCTATTAGGTAGGTATTCCATAATGTTGTAAATCTATTCCCATTGTGCATTAGATATGCAATTTGCTTTGTTGGATTCCAAGTTCATGTTGTTTCTTGTTATATCAAAGTAGTTCTTTTTTTATCTTGGACCATTTCATGATAGAGGTCCTATGGACATACGAGGGTCACTAGACTTTTTAGGGATGATCGTGATCTCTCCACTATCTTATGCAACACACGGGGTACTGGGACCTGAGGTGGATGGCAAGCGTAACTTGGGTGAACATCACGAGTTATAAGACTCAGGGTTGTTGGCAAGTATACATCCCAGGTGACTAGCACTTGGGAAAATTATAAAGGCGTATTGCACAATGTACGACCTTTACAGAGATGTAGAGCGCAACTCCATCCTTTTATAATGGAACGGGCATTGGGATAGGACTATTGGCCGATCAGACTAGATTATAACTACTTAGCCTAGTGTTAGTTTCATATTGATTAGCTGGAGTATCTTTTAGCATGATTTCCTTTCAGCTTTAATTCGTAGTATTATGCTTTCAGATACTTATTGTTTATTTTGGAAATGTAAATAAATCTCTCATTATTACTTTCTATATTACTATACTCACGGTCAAGTTTGTAACGATGGGTGCAAATATTTCGAGTACCATACCAGGAAAGGAGAAGATCAAGGATTAGTGTTGAGTCATCATAGGAGAGCTTCCGCTACTTTTATAGGTGGTTATTTTGTGTACATATTATTTAATTCCTTTGGTATAACTTTAGGTTGAATATAATGGGTTGAGAGAATAGACTTCCTTCCCATTTCATGTATTACTTTTAATGGTTTTCTATGATCATCGAGTCACCTGGTTTCCATAGTAGGTATTTTATAAATGTTTCCACTAATTAGTAAGGTAATGATAACAATCCCTTAATTAAATCTGATAACTTTGAGATGAATGCTTAATAGTGGACGAGGTGAATTAGTAAAAAAGCTAACTAATTCGTCGTTAAGTGTTATATGGTGTGGTTAAGGGCTTAATAAAGAATTAGGCTGGGCGGTACCCGGTTTGGGAGGTCAGGCCATCACAGAATTCATTAATTCATCAAATTAAACTAAATGAACTAGTGCAAGTAAGATACCTAGTTGATGTGCATTAGTTTGATCAAGTTCCTAAACACCTAATCCTCCAAACCAACTGTTTTTCTTCCTCCTCAAACACTCAAGCAAAGCTTATCTTCTAGATTTGCAAACGAAAATGTTTTGTTTGGTTTGCATGAGGGGTGGGCAAACCGCGGTTTGATGGTGAAAACCATCAAACCACGACCAAATCAAGTTTTCGCGGTTTGGCCTATTTGCAAACCACCATCAAACCACGAACCTTCGAAACCCCACCAAAACCACCCGTAGTTTATGCAGTTTGGTATTGCAGTCTACAACACATTTTCAAAAACAAAACAAAAAAGAAACAAAAAAACAAAAAAATAGTGACATATTAGGGAAGGAGGCCACTCTTGGTAGGAGGGGCGGTGGGAGGTGGTGGGAGGCGAAATTGGTAGGAGGGGCGGCGAAGGGAGGCGCGTTTAAAAAAGCGATTGGTGGGAGGCAGCAGTGGGAGGCTTTGACTTTCTGGGATGCGGCGATAGGATGCAGCGTGGGGAAGCAACTATGGGAGGCGGCAGTGGCATTGAAATCTTAAGAGAGGAATTTGAAAGTGGAGATGGGAGAGTCTCCACGGTGGTTGTGGTGAAGAGTAAGCTTTATGTTTTACATTATGACTTATATATATTAAGTTGTTAGGGTTTTTAATTGTAAATGTAATGAATTTACTAAATTGCCCTTGGTTTGGTGAACTGCGATTTTTTTTAAATGAAAACCGCCACGAAACCTTGAGTATGCGGTTTTCAAGTTTTTCAAACAACCCCCAAACCGCGAGTTTTAAGAACCAAACCAGACCATGTGATTTGGGTGGTTTTGCGAAGATCGATGCCCACCCCTAGTTTGTATGTATTGAACTATAGCTTTATATATGAATAGATGTGGTTGAATGATAGCCACACATCTTGTTGTAAAATACATATCTCGAGACCTATCTAATGGCCCTCTTGTTGACACTTTTCCTATTAACCTCCACTAACCTCCTAAGTAACACCAATAGTAACTCCATTTGTCTCTAGATGTGCTAGCACGTGTCTCGATGTAAATTACATAGCTATTGATTTAAATCACTAACTTAGGCACATTTAATTTTTTATCAACTATAGACACATTAAAGCTACTATTTAAACCATACTAATCTCAATATAAACTTACCACATAAATTTCTACCCCGGTCCCACGTCGGCACGCAACTTAAGGCATGTCTCCACTCATGTCTCGACGCCTTTTCATAGGTAGAAGTGATTTAGTAATCTACACATATGCAAACACTAGGCATACATCACAACAAATCTAACATATATCTTAACCATCTCGCCACGGTCAATGACCATATATCACAGCGTGGGTCCCACACCGTGAGTCGGTGATCCTGATTACGGATAATAAACAAGATTGAAAATTTGGGTCATGACAATTACTACTTAACTGTGTGTTAGTTTCATTTTGTTTTGCTAAAGTATTTCTTTTCATGTTTTTTTTACAGCATAGTTGCTATTATCCTGCTTTTAGATACTTGTTGCATAGTTTGGAATATGAACAAATGTCTCTCAGTGTTACTTTCTACTTTCCTATACTCATCTTCAGGTGCTGATCCACAAGTAGCAGGCCAGAAAAAGAGAAGATCGACGACTAACCCTGAGCCAGAGGAGTGCTACTACATTAGATTTTGTATGTTTTAATTTTTGATGTATTACTTTTACATGTATGTCATATATTTTTGGGGTTATATATTATGGGTTTAGTGAGTAGTACCTGGATCAGACACATGGTGTTATATATCGCCGTTTCATTATATATGCATGTGATCTTGATTTCCTGGTTTTTCCACAATTGTTAGATCTCATGTTATAAGCTTCCGCAGAATAAACTTTTAAGTAAGTAAAATTTTAATTAACTCTGATTTAATTTGAGAATGGGTCGTCACACGTTCCGGCGGTATTGCTCTCTCCTCCATATTGTGGCCATATCTCAATATGGCTGCTTGGTATTGCGCTCTATCCTCTTGGTATTGTCTCTGCATCTTTGATATCCACAGCCTCTGGTGTTGTGGAGTTAAGTCCTATTGTGGTAGTATGGTTGCCTGTGGTGGAGGAGGTGGTAGAAACACTTCAGGACCGTCAAAGTCCGACTCCCTTATATTTGGTTCTACAAACTCGTAGCCCTCAAAACATTCCTACTGCTGATTCTCTTCATCTTCTAGCCTTAGGTCTAGTTATGCTGCTACTCCTTGATCCTTTTGCCTCTTAGCTAATTAATCAGCCTTAAGTCTAGCTCCCCCAAGCCACTCTCTCCTCTTCGGAGTCTTGGTAACCAAGTGGGGACTTCAACGTGAGCATGAAAACTTTATCTTTGGTTGGTTGGGCCTCAATATAAAATTCTTCATCATCTCTTAACCTCACCTTGGCCTTTAAGCACTTCTGGATAATCAATATAGGAAACAATAACTTGTTGTCCCTTTCCGACATGATGGACCCCTTTAAACTAGTGTGCATTCTTTCCCCAATGTTGATCTCCCCATACTTAGTAATCTCATAAAGACAAGACACTTTAAGCTTATTGATCTTACCCTGCTGAGAAGTAAGGTATAGCGATTCCACAAGAAAATGTTGCCATGTCCTTTAAACGTTTCAAACACTCCCCTTCTTAATGTGCTTCGGCACATTATCAGATCTTATGGCATCTTTGTTGTCCTGGGATAACCAATACATTTTTAATGGCTTTAAAATGTTATAGGTTACAGGGTCCTTCATAGAACCTGACCGATATAGTTAGTGTGGATACATATAAGATTAATTCCTCCAACATAGAAAGTATTAATCTCACATAAATTAAAGGGAAAAAATCCCTCTCACCTTCATTGGCTCATCCTTAGCCGTGAACTTTGCATTAGTATAGAACTCAAAATAATTCGACTCCCTCCCTTAACTTTATTTTTCCTATAGTCTTGAGTTGCTCCCAATTTCAATGGCTTTAAATGGTATAGGTTACAAGATCTCTCATATAACCTGATCGGGAAAGTCAGTGCGGATTCATATAAGATTAATCCCGTACAAATTAAAGGGAACAAAAAACCCTTTCACCTTCATTGGCTCATCCTTAGCCATGAACTTTGCATTAGCATAGAATTCGAATATAATCCTTCTATTTCCCTTAACTTTATTTTTAGTATTAAGTGAGTTTTTCCCAATTTTGGTGCCCAATGAAATTGTTCACTCTATTATCATAGTTGGTTGGCCAATTAATTCCCCTTTCACAAATGAACTTCATACGTAGAATTTTCTCAAATCGGTCCTTGGCTACTCTACAAAAAATTTGGAATTAAAAGGTCAAGGCCCTTCTTTATTTGCGTTTCCTAAGTTAGATCCCTCAATATCATTTGCTCTAGTTTGGTTCGCTTTTTTCCTTGTCGTACCATTTCTTCCAATTTTAAGCAGCTAAACAACAACGCAAAGCAACTAAACAACAACGCAATACAACTCGACCTTCAATCACCTAAAAAATCAAAATTCATATAACGGGGATCTTGCATACACCAAATAATGCAAAGACATCACTAAATCTTCATGGGTAATGTTAATGCTTACATTCGCGCAATCTTGCAAAACCTATCCTACAACCTCAAATCCACAATTTCGTGCAATATCATATAATTGTCAAAATTTGAAGCATAATAAGATGAAATTGAAAATTAGCTCAACATTGGATTAATTCTCGGTGTAGAACAATCCAATTCTATTTTAATCTAAGCACTCTAACTTTTCTCATCAACTAGAACCTTAGCTCCCCTTGAACTCAAAATCTAAAATCAAAACCCTAGTTCTTTAAATTGTGCGAATCTAGAATGCACTTGTTTCTTTACTCTTAATCACTAGGAACTCACTAATCTCACTCAAAAATTATCAAAATTAGGCTCTAGTGGGATGTATGCTTGGTGATTAGGGTTTTAGTGCAAGTGTGAAGAATTGTCTAAAATGGGGTTCAAACCCTTAAAATCGACCCTTGTGCGGTGTACTGCCACTGCGTTAACAATGAAGTAGGGCAACGGTGCCAAAAACTTGATGTGCATGCCACAAGTATAATGGCTTTCTCTCCTTTGTTACGCATAAGCTAAGTATCCTTGAAAAGAATACACAAAAAATCAAGCGCCGAAAGCCAAACATGAAATTTAAGTCTATTTTTTTTTTATGAACATAAAAGCGAAGTACTAAAAACAAAACTTAACAAATATTCAAAATAACAAAGTAAATCTAATGGATACCTATGCCCGGCAACGGTGCCAAAAACTTGACGTGCATGCCACAAGTATAATGCTAGCTTGTACTAATAGTGTAGCCAACTGACGTTGACTATGGATATTATCCCCAAATAAAGGTTTCTTCACTAGTTAATTACCTATTCAACTTTGAACTATTGCTAAGGAAATTACTTTTTTAATTGGTTTATACTAACTAAACTAACTTAACAAATATTATAAACTTTACTTGAACTCTTAAATTAAGGATATCTTAGTTCACTACTTCACCTAGATAATTTAATACAATTCTTTGTATTTATTTTACATCTTATAATGTGTTGTGCACTATGCCTGATTAAAATAGACAGATTTCCTTTAAATCCACTATTAGCCTCTGTCATGATCAAAAATATTCTAATGTGTATACTAGCATTCCACTTATCAGTGTAAATAGTATAACCTCTACATTTCTTTAAGTAACAAATAATTTGATTCACGATGTCATGGCCCAAATCCCTAATTTGACTTTAATCTTTTAATCAGGATCAAATGACTCGAGCCATGGGACCCGCTTCGATAAATTGTTCGCGACCGAGGCTAGATGGCCGAGGTAAATATTATATTTGTAATGATTAATCCCTAGTGTATTGTATAAGTGTAGACTACTAACTCATGCTTACTAGTGAATAGGTGTCGAGACGTGTATGAAAATATGCCTCGAGTTGCGTGAAAATGTGGGACCAAGGTAGAGAACAATATGGTGAGTTGGTATAAGCTTTATATTGCTTCTATAAGTGAGATAAGTGGGGCTATGGTTAATTAAGTATCAAATACACTTCAGTTAGTAAGTTTAAAAAATAGCCACTTGATCTTTCTCAAGACATGTAATGACCCATCTCAATACCAATTGAGTCACTTATTGGTGTCATTTGGCTTGAGTTAGGTAACTCCTCTACACCATAGAGTTAGCTCAATTCAAATGAATTCATGAATTTGATGGATGGGCTGTGGTTTTATGTTCCTAAGGCATTAACATGGCCTATGTGTTGAGAAAACTCGGAATTCTAATTGCAGAATTCAGGGTTTTACTACAAATAACACTAGGCGGATAAGCTAGCGGGCTAACTTGGATTAGCACGCTAGATCAGGTTTGGGCTAATGACTCATTAGCACGCTTACTCGAGACATTAGCGCATTAGGTCCATGACAGCATAAAAAAATGTAATTTTCTAAAATTCCTTAAACACTATAAATGAGGCTAATACCCTAAGCAAAGGTCCAAACACAGTCAAAAACCTTTAATATGATATCAGGAACCTAAGGAAGAGCTAGAGGGACTCAAGTACGAGTTTCGAGGTCTTGGGAGGTCGAGATAACATAAGAAATTGCGTGGATTGTAAGTAAATTAATTGAGATATTTCCTTACATTTTATTTCTATTTATATGTTCATTTCTAGTCATTTAGATGAATTCCTTACATTTCATTCCTATTTATATGCTCTTTTTCATTACACGAGGTTGCTTTCATAGTATAGTTTGTTGATAAAATGATTTCATTGACTCCAATTTATGTGCTATGTCATTATTGATTGTTAATACATGTGGTCAGTGAAATAGCATGCTGTTAGGTAGATGCTACATAGTGTAGTAATCTATTTCAATTGTGCATTATATATGCAATTAATTTATTGGCTTCTCAACCCATGTGATTTCTTGAAATATGAAAGTGCTTCTTGTATCTAGGGTCATTATATTATAGAGGTCCGTAGGACATACGAGGGTCACTAGACTTCTAGGGTGATCGAAATCTCTCCACTATCTTGCGTAGCACACAGGGTATGGGACACGAGGTTGTTGGCAATTTTATATTGCATGTGACTTGCACCAGCGAAACGTTATAAAGGTAACAACACTACTCAGACTTTCACATTGATGTAGAGCTCAGCTCCATCCTCATATAGTGGACAGGCTGTTGTGATGAAGATCATGACCGACTGGCTCTGGATCATTACTAGTTAGTTATGTGTCAGTTTCGTGTTGTTTGGCAGAAGTATCAATTTGCATGTTCTCTTTACGGCATAGTTGCTATTATCATGCTTTTAGATACTTATTGCATAATTGGGAATGTGAACAAATGTCTCTCAGTATTACTTTCTAATTTCTTGCACTCACCATCTAGTTTGTGACGGTGAGTGTAGATCCATCGAGTAGCAGAACAGGCAAAAAGAGGATTGGCGATTACCTCTGAGCCAATGAAACACTGCTACACCCGATTTTGTGGGTTTGATTTTTGATGTATCACTTTTATATGAATATGATATACTTTTAGGGTTGTATATTATAAGTTGAGTGAGTAGTACCTTGGCTAGACACATGATATTATATATCGCCATTTCATCATATATATGCATGTTATAAGACTTCCGCTGAATGAACTTTTAAGTAAACAAAATTTTAATTAACTCTGATTTATGAATTGACATAGGATAAGTATAGGTTTATATTTAAAATAAATAAAAATATAATAAGTAAGTAAATGGTTTCGGATAGGCCGACTTGTTCTTTGTTAGGTCCTGTATGGTCAGATTAGGGCTTAATAATAGAATTAGGCTGAGTGGTACCCTAATTTAAGAAGGGGGTCGTCACAGTTGGTATAAGAGCCTAAGCTCAGAAAGCTTAGAAGAGCCTTATGTTTATAAAGCCTAGGAGAGTCTATGTTTATAGGGCTTAAATTGGGGAATATGGTTATTGTACAATGGGATACCAAAGCTACAATTTGTAGCAAAAGGCTTAACCTTTCCAATAAATAATAAATTAAAATTAAAACAAGAAAAATAAAGAAATAAATCTTAGTTGTGGAAAACCAAATGATCCTTAGAAATCATTAGTTGAGAATTGAATGAAAGTGAGATGGGGATGTTTTTATATGTATACATTTTAGTTTTCTATATGTAAATATACGTTATCTAAGTAGTAGTTGATTAGTGTTCGTCATCAACTTGCAGATACTAATGGCAGATTCATGTGATAGCTGGGATTTACGCGCGAGTGGCAGCCAGCCTTCTATACCATCAGCAAATAACTTTTAGAGGCTATCCGATCAAACAGCTACTCAGGGACAGCAGTTAGTGGAATTCATTGCCATGATGACTTCACGTTTCGCTCCACCAGTAGAGACACTAGCCCCTACTACTAAAACTACTTCCACATTATCGACAGAAGTGCCGGTAGTACAGACTATATCGGTAGTGACACCTCCAGTCGTAGAGATAGTTTTTACACCATCTATCACCCTCCCTCTTTTACTTCGACAGTAGAGGTTCAACTGGTGAAGGATCTCTTCAGAATGAGGCCAATCTTCTTTGATTTTCAGAAAAACTTTTAAAATATCAAGAAGTGGGTGCTATCTCATGAGAAGTTGCACTGAGTCTTGAGGATTGAGGACAGACTCCGAGCTGAGATTTCGTCGCACACTCAATAGAGAGATGTTGATGTATGGTGGCGTGCGATGATAGCTTCTGAAGGAGAGTTTAAGTTATGGGATACCTTCAAGATGAAGTTTTACCAGCAGTACTTCCCACCTGCAATGATGAAAAGGTTGAGGAAAACATTCATAAACCCGAGACAGAGAGCTGATGAGTCAGTGATGAGCTATAGAGAGAGATACGACTATCAGAGGCAATTCGTTGGGGATATAGTGAGAGAGGATTCAGATGATTTTTATTGTTTCGGGGATGGACTAAGACCAAATATTGGATTTTATGTGGTCAGTTTAGGTGTCAGGACTTTGGGTGAGATTTACGAGTGTGCACTCTCTCATGAGGTATTATTTTGGAAGAGTTGTCGATGGGAAACTGTACCAGCGTTGACACCTGACCAGGTTGCGGAGTTTGAGAGGAGGAGACAGAGGGGCAAGGAATGAAGGAGATGGTATAGAGGTACCTAGGGGTTAGGGACATCTACAACAGCTGTACCTTTTATGCCATCCCCTACTTTATTGCAGACTATTATTGGTAGACCTCCATTGCCACCACCATTTAGACATGCAGTACCTGCAACTACTGTTTTGCTAGCTCTACAAGCACCACTAGAACGTCAACAGGAGAAGGGAGGTAGAGGTCAGGGCAGAGGTAGAGCTAGAGGTCGAAATAGTTCTCGACAGGGGCAGAGACATGCATAAGATTAGGATCAGGTTCAGGGTCAGTGTAGAACTATCGCATGTTATAGTTTTGGTCAGGTTGGGCAAGAGAATGGAGATCGTGCATAGCCAGCAGCTATGTTTCCACCTCAGAGTCGAGAGGGTGTACACATGGTAGCATAGCCTAATGCAGATGCCACTTAGAGACTCATGGAGGATATGGTTTCCATTTGTGGTAGATAGTCATATATTTTGTTTGATTTAGATTCTAAAGTACCTTTCATTTCTGGTCGCATGATAGGCATGTTAGGGTTGACACCAATTAGAGTTAGCGTACATGTGACTTTGAGTACTGCAACCGGGGATAGAGTTTGCCCCAATTGTCTTGCGGAGAGATGTCCAATAGAGGTAGGCAAGGTAGAGTTACCAGAAGACTTCAGGGTTCTCAAGTTCTTAGAGTTTGACGCACTGTTAGGGATGGGTTGGTTAGCAGCGTATCATGCCCATGTCAACTGTTTCAGTAAGACAGTGATATTTGAGATCTCGAATGTTTACTTATAGTGGTAGTACATCGAGAACTGAAGGCATTAGAGGTTGATTTGCGACTAGTGGAGACATGGAGACTCTGGTGTCATTATACACCGTAGAAGAGAGTCAAGACCTAGACTTGAGCAGATTCTAGTTGTGCGCGAGTTTTCCTTCGTGTTTCCGAAAGACATGATTAAACACCACTGAGAGAGATAGATTTTATCATTGAGTTAGTATCAAGCACTAAAGCTATATCTATACCACCATACCGCATGTCTCCAAGAGAGTTGGAGGAGTCAATTGCAGGACTTGGGACAAAAGGGATTTATCACACCTTCTATGTCACCATGTAAAGAAGAAGGACGATACTTTGAGGTTGTGTATCGATTATAGATAATTGAACAGGGTCACAGTCACAAAATAGTATCCCTTGTAGCATATGTTGATGACTTGTTTGATTAGCTGAGAGGAACAAAATATTTCACCAAGACAGACCTACGATCAGGGTATCATTAGCTTAAGATCAGGGATGAGGATAGGTCCAAGATGGCATTCAACACAAGATATGGACACTATCAACTTATAGTCATGCCGTTTGGTTTGACTAATGCCCTTACCATTTTTATGGATTCGATGCATCAAGTGAAGAGGCCATTTCTTGATCGATTTGTGATAGTTTTCATCGATACTATATTGATATATTTGAGGACTAGAGAGGATCACGACCAACACCTTAGAGAGACATTGCAGAATTTGAGGGGAGGATTGACTCTATGCAAAATTCAGCAAGTATTAGTTTTGGCCGTCAGAAGTCAAGTTTTTGGGACATGTTGTTGGAGCAGCAGGCATTACTGTAGATCCAGCTAAGATTTAGGCTATTATGGATTGGTCTGCACCACGTCAGTTACTAAGATCAGGAGTTTTTTGGGGTTAGCAGGATATCACTAAAGGTTTGTGAAGGATTTCTCGAAGATCGCTTCACTAATAAAAAGATTGACCCAAAAAGACGTAAAGTTTGATTGGTCTGAGGAACGTGGGGAGACATTTGCTCAGCTATAGAGATTGTTGACTACCACTCTTATGCTGATATTGCTATAGGCTGGACAAGGATTCTTAGAATATATAGATATAAGTTTGGGTTATGTGTTGATGCATGATAAAGGCATGGTGGCTTTCACATCTAAACAACTGAAGCAACATGAGAAGAATTATCCCACTTATTATTTGGAGTTGGCAGCGGTAGTATTTTCTCTAAAGATAAGATACATTATCTATATGGAGAGAGGTTTACACTCTATAGTGACCATAAGAGTTTGAAATACCTTTTCACATAGAAAGAGCTTGACATGATAGCACTGAAGGTTGAAATTTCTAAAGGACTACGACTTTTCTCAGGAGTATTACCCCAGAAAAGCTAATGTAGTTGATGACGGGCTGAGTAGGTTACCGACCGGTGATGTCGAGGTTGTTAGATGTCATATGATGCATAAGTATGGATTACTCGAGGCAGCGACGATGATAACTCAGTCAAATATACCTACAGAAAGTTGGATGATTATTTGTGCACAGATGAGGTTCAGATAATGTCTATACAAGGAGTGTTAGAGGGTCAAAAACCTGGTGTCAAATACCCTGATTCAGTGAGTTAGTGTAGAGTACTGATTGTACTGACTGAACTACGACGACAGATCCGTGTCTAAGATTTACAGGTAGATTGTTGTAACTGGCAGTGGCAGAGCTGAGAGATGAGATTCTTTAGAAATCACATTGTTCCTAGTTCACTATTCATCCAAGTAGGACCAAGATATACCATAACATGAAGCGACAGTTTTGGTGGCCTGGGATAAAAGTGGACGTATCAAAATTTATCAAGAACTTTGGGATCTACAAACAGGTAAAGGCAAAGCATCGTAGACCTAGAGGATTATTACAGCCTCTTCCCATTCCATGATGGAAGTGGGAATAGATAGCCATGGATTTTGTTAAAGGATTATCGAGAACCGCTTGTCATTGCGATTCTATTTGGGTGATTATGGACATACTAACAAAATTTGCCCATTTCGCACCAGTTGCAGCTCATTACACATTTGACCAACTGAGTGAATGATTCGAGAGGGGGATTATTAGGCTGCATGGGGTACCATTACCTATACTACCTCAAACAGAGGTGTTATGTATACGTCTAAGATCTGGCTGGGTATGGAAGAGCAATATGGTACGCGCCTATAGTTTCGCACAACCTTTCACCTTTACACTGATGGGTAGACCGAGAGGTTGATTCGGACTCTCGAGGATATGCTCAGGGCTTGTGTACTTAAGTTTGGCAGATCATGGGAGGAACGCCTACCGTTTTGTGAGTTTGTATACAACAATAGTAATCATGTTTGCATTGAAATGACACCATTTGAGGCATTATATGGCAGACTGTGTCGCTCACCATCTTGTTAGGTTGAGCCAGAGGAGCGAGACATTATAGGGCCTAAGGTTGTTGTTGATCAAACGGAGAACGTACGACAGATTAGATAGAGGCCTACAGGAGACCAAGAGAGGCAAAAGAAATATGTAGACACATATCGCAGTGATCTCACGTATGACGATGTCATGAACCAAATAGCTTATCTTAGTTTAATGCGTAAATCAAGATCACACGACCCGTGACGTAGGACTCACAGCGAGATTCGTGTCATTATCGAGGCTCGGTGGCCGAGGTAAATGTTATATTCGTGGTGATGTGTGCTTAGTGTATTATATATGTGTAGACTACTAAGTCACGCTTACATGTTGATAGGTGTCGAGACGTGAATAGGGACTTATCTTGATAAGCGTGCCGACTTGGGACCAAGGTAAAAGTGATAAGGTAAGTTGACAATTTATTTGGTTTCATTAAGTGAGTTATATTGATTATGGTTGATTACGTGTGATACACCTAATTTAGTAAGTTAAAACATAAGCCACTTGATGTCTCGAGACACGAGTTGACATGCTTCAACACCAATGGAGTTACGGTTTGGTATCACTTAAGCACGAACTTGTGGCACATGTGTGTGTAGGAGGTCCACTTGTTAAGTCTTGAGATATGTGTGCACAAATAATCAAGGGCTATCATTCAACCATATCCAATTCAACTATATAAAGCTTATGATAAACAAAACCACCTCACACTCTCTCATTCAATTGCTTACTTAAGAAACAAACTTGCCAGAGAAGTGAAGAGCTGTTAGCTAAGGAGAAGATCAGCAAACCAGTTGAGTTATTGAGGAAAAGATCAAGTTCAGCTAGTATTCATCAAGCTAGGTAACTTCTCTACTCCATTAACATTGCTCAAGTCCATGAATTCATGCATTTGATGTTGTGGGTCGTTGATTTATGTTGTAAATGGTGTTTAGGAACTCTAGAGGTGTGTATGAGGGTTCCCAAGGCATCTGCATGGCCTATGAGTTGATAAAATTTAGAATTCAAACCGCAGAATTCTGGATTTTACTACACATAAAGCGCTAAATATGAGATCTAGCACGCTAGGGAAGGCTAGATAGCGTGCTAATTTCTATTACAGCACAAAAATCAACAATGTTCAAAAATGGCTTAAAAATTATAAATGGTTCTAAAAAAACTAAGTAGAGGTCCAAACACACTTAAAAACATTGACTGTGATGTCAGAAACCTAAGGAATTGTTTTGGGAGCTCAAACATGAGTTTTGAGGCATTGGGAGGCCGAAGCAAGGAAATTGCATGTGTATATAAGTAAACTGAGTGAGATATTTCTTTACATTTCATTCCTATTGGATTATTCATTCTCAGTCATTTGGAGTGAATTGCATTTGTGCTCTGTATGCCATAACTTGTTTTCATTTCTCATTACATGAGGTTGTTTCATGGCATAGTTTGTTGACAAAATGATTTCATTGACTCTAATTCATGTGCTATGTCGTTATTGACTAATATTACTAGTAGTAAGTGAAATAGCATGCTATTAAGTAGTTTTTACATAGTGTCATGAATCTATATCCTTTGTGCATTAGTTATGCAATTGTATTTGTTAGATTCCAATGTTGTATTGCTCTTAAATATGAAAAGTGGTTCTTGTATCTAGGGTCATTTTATGATAGAAACCCGTCTAACATATGGTGGTACTAGACTTTCCAGGTTGATCAGGGTTTCTCCATTATCTTACACAACACACGAGGTATGGGACTCGGGGTTGTTGGCAAGCATAACTTGGGTGACTTTACGAGTTGTAAGACTCGTGGTTGTTGGCAAGTATACATCCTAGTGACTTACATTTGTGATAATTATAAAAGCGATTATATCATGTAAGTACGACCTTCAAAAGAGATGTAGAGCACAGCTCTGTCCATATATAGTGGAAAGGATGATGTGATGAAGACCACGACCGACCGACCCTAGATCATTACTACTTAGCCTAGTGTCAGTTTCATTCTGTTTAACTAAAGTATCTCTTTGCATGATAATCTTTCAGCATTGTTGCTATTTTTATTATGCTTTTTTATACTTGTTGCATAATTGAGAATGTGAACAAATGTCTCGTTGTATTACTTTCTATATTCAAGTACTCACTATCTAGTTTGTGGTGGGTGCAAATCCATCGAGTAGCAGGCTAGGCAAAGAGAAGCTCGACAACTACCTTTGAGCTAGTGGAGTGTTGCTACACCAGAAATTACTAGGTTTTGTTTTGATGTATTACTTTCATATGTATATGATATTCTTTTGGGGGTTGTATATTATGGGATGAGTGATAGATACCTTGACCAAATACGTGTTGTTATATATCGATGTTTCATCATATATACGCATGTGATCTTTATTTCCTGGTTTTTTTTCCATAATGGTTAGCCTATATGTGGTAAGTTTCCGCTGATTAAATTGTTAAGACTTGCCCTGAATAACTTTAAGTTAGAAAATTTTAATAACTCTGATTTATGAATTTACATAGGATAGGTATATGTTAATATCTATTTGAACAATGAATAATTGATAGGTAATAAGGTTTTGAAGAGGCAGACTAATTTCTTGTTAGGCCCTATATGGTGAGGTTAGGGCTTGATAAAGGGATTAGGCTGGGCGGTGCCCTAATTTGAGAAAGGGTAGTCATAGTTGGTATCAGAGCTTATGTTTATATAAACCTAGGTTACAAAACCTATGTTTATAGAGTTCAGGGTAGTGGAAAATAGTAATTCTACAAGAAATACTAAATCTACAATATGTAGCCAAAGGCCTAGCTTTTTCAACAATTAATAGAGTTAAGGAAATTTGAAAAATACAAATCTTAATTGTGGAAAACTAAATGATCCTTGCATAGAAACCATCAGTTAAGAAGTGCGTGTAAGTTAGATGGGGATTTCTTAAATATACATGTTAATTTTCTATTTTTATATATGTGTTATCTATGTAGTAGATGATTCACCTTCGCAATCAACTTGCAGACACCGATGGCGGATTCACGAGATAGCAGGGATGCAGGTGCGAGTAAATCAACCTTCTATACCATCAGCAGATGATTTTCAGAGGCTATCTGATCGAGTAGCTGCTCAAGTTCAGCTATTAGTAGAGTTCATAGCCATGATTACCGCACATTTTGCTTTACCAACATAAACACTAGCCCCTTCTACTACGACTACATCCACATTACCTCTATCCGATCTCCTCGCCCCTTCTACTACGACACATATCCCAGGGTGCAGGGATATCTAAAGCAGTTGTACCATATGTATCACCTCTTATGCGTGTGCGGACCATTGTTGGTATACCTCCATTGAACCAACATTGCCAACTCCTACTACTACCACTACTACTACTACTTTGCTAACTCCATAAGTACCACGTTAGAAGCAGCATGGTAGTAGAGGCTGAAGTAGAGGTAAAGGTAGATGACGAGATAGTTCCAAACAGGGGCAGAGGCAGGGACAAGCTTAGGATCAGGTTCAGGGTCAACGTAGGCTAGTCACTTGTTATAGGTGTTGTTAGGTGGGACACGTAATTCAAGATATTCCACAGCCAACAATCGTTATACCATCACAGAGTTGAGAGGGTGTACATATGATTGCACACCCTGATGTAGATGCCACGCAGAGACTTATTAAGGGTTTGGTTTCCATTTATGGTAGACATTTGTATATTTTGTCCGATTCAAGTTTTACAATATCTTTCATTGCTGGTCGCATGTTAGGCAACTTAGGGTTATCATCGATTAGAGTAGGCATACATTTTATTTTGAGTACATCAGCTGGAGATAGAGTATACCGTAATTGTCTTGTTGAGAGATATCCAGTACAGATAGGTGGAGTAGAGTTACCTTCAGACTTCAGGCGCTCGAGTTCTTAGACTTCGACGCATTATTAGGAATGGATTGGCTAGTGGCGTATTATGCTCATATCAATTGTTTCAGTAAGACAATGATATTTGAGACCCAGGTCGCCCAAGGTCAACCTGGGACTAGTGGAGAGATGGAGACTCTAGTGTCATTATACACCATAGTAGAGAGTCAGGGACCTTAATTGGCAAAGATACCAATTATGTGTAAGCTTTCGAACATGTTTTTGGAAGACTTACTTGGTTTACCACCACCGAGGGAGATAGATTTCATTATTGAGTTTGTACCAGATACTAGACCGATTTCTATACCATCGAACCGCATGGCTCCACAAGAGTTGGAGTTAAGGAGTCAGTTGCAGGATTTAGGAGAGACAGGCTTCATCACACCTTCTATAGACAGTTGAATAGGGTCACAGTCAGAAATAAGTATCCTTTACCACGAATTGATGACTTTTTTTTATCGGCTGAGAGGAGCGCAGTTTTTCTCCAAGATAGACCTGTGATCAAGGTATCATCAGCTTAGGATTAAGGATGAAGATAGGTCCATGACATCATTTAGCACGAGGTATGGACACTATCAATTCGCCATCATGCCATTTGGTTTGTCTAATGCTCCTACCATGTTTATGGATTTGATGCACTAAGTGAAGAGACCATTTCTTGACCGCTTCGTGATTATTTTTTATTGATGATATATATATACACGAGGACCCCATAGGATTACGAGTAGCACCTCAGGGAGACGTTGTAGACTTGGAGAGGGCATAGAATTTACACAAAATATAATAAATGTGGATTTTGGTTGTTAGAGGTCAAATTTTTGGAACATGTTGGAACAACAAGCATTGTTGTTGATCCAGCCAAGATTAGGGCTATTATGGATTGGCCAACACCTACGTCAGTTGCAGAGATTAGGAGTTTTTCGCGTTAGAAAGATATTATCGCTGGTTCGTAAAGGATTTTTCGAAGATCGCTTCACCGATGACCAGATTGACCCAAAATGAAGTGAGGTTTCATTGGTTTGAAGACTTCAAGGAGGCATTTGCACAATTCAAGAGATTGTTGACTACCGCACCAGTGCTGATATTGCCAGAGGTTGGATAGGGATTCCTAGTATATACAGATGCATCTCATACAGGTCTAGGTTGTGTGTTGTGTAGGATTGAGGCACGGTGGCCTATACATCAAGACAACTGAAGATACATGAAAAGAATTATCCAACTCATGACTTGGACTTAGCAACGATAGTTTTTGCTTTAAAGATATGGAGACATCATCTGTATGGAGAGAGATTCACACTCTATATCGACCATAAAATTTTAAAATACCTCTTCACACAAAAATAGTTGAACATGAGACAGCGCCAATGGTTGGAATTTCTGAAAGACTACGACTTTTCTTTAGAATATCACCTAAGTAAAGCTAACGTAGTTGTCGATCCGCAGAGTACGATGCTAGTTGGAAATGTCGAGGTTGTTAGATGTCATATGTCGTATGAGTATGGATTACTAGAGGCAGTGACAATGATGACTCAGTCGGATAGTTCTATTGACACACAGGTAATGATTTGTGCATAGATGAGGCTTTAGACAGTGTCTAGTCAAATAGTGTTGGAGGGTCAGAGAGCTGAGATTCTATACTTGAGATTTAGCGAGTTGGCCCAAAGTACAGATTGTACTAACTGGACTGATACGACGGATCGGTGTCTCAAATTTTGAGGCAAATTATGGATACCGACAGATAGTGGAGACCTGAGATAGGAAATTCTTCAAGAATCACGCGGGTCTCAATTCACTATTCATCTAGGAAGGACCAAGATATACCATGACATGAAGAGACATTTTTGGTGTCTGGGATGAAAGTTGACATATTGGAGTTTATCAGCAATTTTAGGATCTACCAACAGCTGAAGGCAGAGCATCGTAGAACTAGAGGATTGTTGAAACCGTTTCCCATTCCACGATGGAAATAGGAAGATATTGCCATGGATTTCGTTAGAGGATTGCCGAGGACTATCTGTCGACCCGATTCTATCTAGGTGATAGTGGATAGATTGACGAAATCTGAAAATTTCATACCAATTGCAACTTGTTACATTTTAAGAATTTGAGTGTATTGTTAGAGAGAGAGATTATTAGGCTGCTTGGGGTACCATTGACTATTACGTCAGATAGAGATGCTATATATATGTCTAGGATGTGGCGGAGTATGCGGGATAAGTATGGCACGCGCCTACAGTTTAGCTCAACCTTTCACCCTTAAACTGATGGGCAGACTAAGAGGTTGATTCAGACACTTGAGGATATGCTTAGAGCTTGTGTTCTTAAGTTTGGCAGATCTTAGGAGGAGTACATACCGTTGTGTGAGTTTGCCTACAACAACAATTATCAGGCTAGCATTGAAATGACATTTTCATTTGAGGCATAATATGGCAGACCGTGTCCCTCATCATCTTGTTGGTTTGAGCCAGAGGACCGGGACATTATGGCCTTGAAATTGTTGTCAATCATACCGAGAAGGTACGACAAATTTTCAAAGGCTTAAAGAAGACCCAAGAGAGAAAAAAGAAGTAGGCAAATACGTATCGCAACGATCTCATGTACGACGAGGGAGCCTTAATGTATCTAAAGGTTTCTCCTCGTTAGGGTATTCATAGATTTGGTTTGAAAGGCAAGTTAGCACCGAGGTTCATTGGCCTTTCAAGATCAAGAAACGGCTCCGAAAGGTTGCTTATGAACTAGATTTACCTCCATAATGTCAAGGATTCATCCAGTGTTTCATATTTCTATGCTTCGACTAGCCAAGTCGAAGGTAGGCAAGAGACTGACAATGGACCTAAAGTCAAATTGACTTGAGTGAGGATATATCATATGAAGAGCAACCAGTACAGATCCTACACAAGAGGGTACAACAGTCGAGAGGCTAGTCTATCCGAAAAGCGTTAGTCAAATGGCGTTTCATGGAGATTTGGAACTCATCTAGAAGAGTGAAGACTATATGCGCGATTGATTTTCGTACCTCATCGAGTCAGGTATAGTTTTAGGTTAATTTTTATTTCGAGGACAAAATCTCCATTATTTGGGAAGTATTGTCATCCCTAATCTTAGTTTAATGTGTTAATCAAGATCAAATGACCTGTGAAATGGGAACCGTAGCGAGATTTGTGTCATTGCCGAGGCTAGGTGGCCGAGGTGAACGTTATATTTTTGGTGTTGTGTGCTTTAGTGCATTTTATATGTGTAGACTACTAAGTCAAGCTTACACATGATGATAGGTGTCGAGACATGAATAAGGACTTGTCTCGATAAGCGTACCTTCATAGGACCGAGATAGTGAGTGATAAGATAAGTTGGTAAAAGCTTTATATGGTTTTATTAATTGAGTTATATGGATTATGGTTGATTAGGTGCGATACGCCTAAGTTAGTAAGTTAAAACATAAGCCACTTGATATGTCTCGAGACACAAGTTGACATGCTTCAACACCAATGGAGTTATGGTTTGGTTTCACTTAAGCATGAACTTGTGGCACATGTGTGCCCTAATGATCAAGGGCTATCATTCAACCATATCCAATTCAACTATATAAAGTTTATGATCAACAAAAGCACCTCACACTCTCATTCAATTGCTTAGTTGAGAAGCAAACTTGCTAGAGAAGTGAAGAGCTGCTGGGGAAGAAGAAGATAAGCAAACCAATGGAGTTGGTGAAGAAAAGATCAAGTTAAGCTAGTATATTTATCAAGCTAGGTAACTTATCTACTCCATTAACATAGCTCAAATCCAATAATTCATGTATTTGATGTGTGGGGTTGTTGATTTATGTTGAAAAATGGTGTCATGGAACTCTAGAGGTGTGTACCCAAGGCATTAGCATAGCCTATGTGTTGATAAAATTTAGAATTCAGAATGCAAAACTTTGGGTTTTACTACACATAGCACTCTAGGTATTAGATCTAGTGCGTCGATATTGATTAGCACGCTAGCTAAGGCTGGATAGCGTGCTAAGTTAGAAATTACCGCTCTAATTCCGGAATTAGCATGCTAATTTATGTGAAAGCATAAAAATCAGCAATTCTTAAAAATGTCTTAAACACTATAAATGGTTCTAAAACACTAAGTAGAGGTCCAAACACACTCAAAAAGTTATAATGTGATGTCGGAAACCTAAGGATTTGTTTTGGGAGCTTAAACACGAGTTTCAAGGCGATGGGAGGCTAGAGTAGAATAGGAAATTGCATGTGTATGTAAGTAAACTGAGTGAGATATTTCTTCACATTTCATTCCTATTGGATTATTCATTCTCAATCATTTGGACTAAATTGCATTTGTACTATGTATGCCATGACTTGTTTTCATTTCTCATTACATGAGGTTGTTTCATGGCATAGTTTGTTGATAAAATGATTTCATTGACTCCAATTCATGTTTTATGTCATTATTGACTGTTATTACTAGTAGTCAGTGAAATAGCATGCTATTAGGTAGTTTTTACATAGTTTTGTGAATCTATATCTTTTATGCATTAGTTATGCAATTGTGTTGGATTCCAAAGTCGTGTTGTTCTTGAATATGAAAAGTGGTTCTTGTATCTCCAAATCTTCTGCAACACACGGGGTATGGGACTCGGGGTTGTTGGTAAGCATAACTTGGGTGACTTCATGAGTTGTAGGACTCGGGGTTATTGGCATTTTTTTACATCCTAGTAAGCTCCCTCCATATATAGTGAAAGACTGATGTGATGAAGATCAAGGCCGACCAACCGACCGTAGATTATTAATACTTAGCCTAGTGTCAGTTTCATTCTGTTTAACTAAAGTATCTCTTTGCATGATAATCTTTCAACATAGTTGTTGTTATTATTATTATTATTATTATTATTATTATTATTATTATTATTATTATTATTATTATTATTATTATTGTGAATTGAATTGAGACTTGCTAAGAACTAGAGAATGAAATAGAAGACTAAGAACTTCTTCTACTACAAACTACTACTACAAAGGAGAAGAGAAGAAATGAGATAGTTGGAATGAGAAGTTTTCAGTCAACTTGGTGTGTTTTTACAATGAGGTTGGCACCCTTTATATAGGCCATTTGGTGATGATGATAAATGTACTTCATACAATGTGTACAAGCAATACATACACCCCATGTCATACAACACATCACAAGCAACATAGACAATACATGGAAGAGTTGGTGTACATTGGAGAAGATTACAAGTTACATGACAATACATAGACAAGTGGAGGTCCTATTAAGTAAGAAATACAAGTTACATGACTACACAATATGTTGGTGTACATGCATGGTCATCCATATTCCATAACACTCCCCCTTGGATGACACTTGCTTAGAGATTGTGCCTCGTTAAAACTTCTACTAAGAAAAACCCTGTGGGAAAAAATATAGTAAAAGAAAAAGAGTACACTATTCTAATAAATATTAAAATAGGTATAATATTGTTAAGATTGCCTCATTAAAAACCTTGCTAGGAAAACCAATGGGATAAAACCATAGCTAAGGGAAAAAGAGTGCAATACACTAATCAATAACTCCCCCTCATGTGAACATGGGTGAAACTTGTTCAGTTTCTTTACTTGCAATGTCTTTAAGTTTACGCAAGCCAATACCATATGTAAGCCTTTTAAATGTTGTAGTTGGTAAGGCTTTTGTGAATAAATCAGCAAGATTATCACTCGATCAGATTTGCTTGACATCAATTTCACTATTCTTCTTAAGCTCATGCGCATAAAAGAATTTTGGTGAAATATGTTTTGTTCTGCCCCTTTTATGAATCCTTCACTTAATTGCGCAATACATGCTGCATTATCTTCCTATAATATGGTTGGATAATCTTTTATTGAAGGCAATCCACATGATTCTTGAATATGTTCAATCATGTTTCTCAACCAAACACATTCACGACTTGCTTCATGAATTGCAAGTACTTCAGAATGATTGGAAGAAGTAGCAACCATAGTTTGTTTTACTGACTTCCATGATACAGCAGTATTACCACAGGTGAATACATATCCCGTTTGAGAACGGGCCTTGTGGGGATCAGATAAAAATCCAAAGCATCAGCATAACCTTGGAGATTCAATTTTACCCTCTCGAGTAGAATAGACCCATGTCACTTGTTCCTCGAAGATATCGGAAAATATGTTTAACACCATTCCAATGTCTTCGAGTTGGTGATGAGCTGTATCTTGCAAGTAGGTTGACAGCAAAAGCAATGTCAGGTCTTGTACAATTTGCGAGATACATAAGTGCACCAATTACGCTTAAATATGGTACCTCTGGACCAAGTAGCTCTTCATCACTTTCATGAGGTCGAAATTGATCCTTATCCACTTCAAGTGATCTGACAACTATTGGAGAGCTCAATGGATGCGCCTTGTCCATATAAAATCTTTTTAATATTTTTTCAATATAATTTGATTGATGGACAAATACTCCACTTGAAAAATGCTCAATTTGTAAACCAAGACAAAGTCTTGTTTTTCCAAGTTCTTTCATCTCAAATTCCTTTTTCAAGTATTAGGATGTTCTAACTATGTCGCCGTGGTTTCCCACAATATTTAAATCATCAACATATACAGCAATAATCACAAATCTAGTTTATGATCTTTTAATGAAGACACATGGGCAAAGCGGATTATTTACATATCCTTCTTTCAGTAAATAATCACTGAGGCGTTTGTACCACATTCGCCCGGATTGTTTCAATCCGTACAAAGACCTTTGTAATTTTATAGAATGCATGTTATGAGGTTTTGATTTTATTTCATCGGATATTACAAATCCATCAGGGATTTTCATATATATCTCACTGTCTAGGGATCCGTCTGGATATCTTTCGTAACGACATCCATTAAATGCATATCAAGCCCTTCGAGACCGCAAGGCTTATCAAGAACCGAAATGTGATTGCATCTATAACAGGAGAATATGTTTCCTCATAATCGATGCCATGTCTTTGCGAGAAACCTTGAGCTACAAGTCTTGCTTTGTACCTTGTAACTTCATTTTTTTCCTTTCTCTTTCGTACAAATACCCATTTATATCCAACAGGTTTTACGCCATCTAGCGTTTGGACAATTGGTCCAAAAACCTCTCGTTTCCTTAACGAGTTTAGCTCTGCTTGGATAGCCTCTTGCCATTTTTGCCAATCAGGTCTTTTTCGACATTCGTCCACAGATCGTGGTTCTGGATCATCATCATTTTCACATATTTCAAAGGACACATTGAAAGCAAATATATCATCAGGAACAATTTCATTTCGATCCCAAATCTTACCAGAGTTTAAATAATTTATTGAGATCTCATTATTTTCATCTTTTTCCTCTTTTTCTAGAGGAAGTTGTTCCTCATCAAAATCAACTTGTTCTAACAAACACTTATCAAAGGATTCTTGTGCTTTCTCAGGAGTATTTTGATTTGTATTTATTTTTACTCCCGTTTTCCTCTTTCGAGGAATTGTATCCTTTGAACCAACTGGTCTTCCACGCTTTAAGCATTTCGTTGGTTCTTGTGCATTTTATTGCACAGAGACATCAATTCTTGTAGGAGCATTTACAGCTGGAATATGTGATTTTGTCACTTGTTTTGCATCATTAAATGCATCAGGTAATTGATTTGCAATTTGTTGCAAATGAATGATCTTTTGAACTTCAAGTTCACATTGATTTGTGCGTGGATCATAATGTGATAAAGTTGATGCATTCCAAGCAATTTCGCGCCATTCCTTTTGAAATGGCTTCTTATCTCCCCCTAATGGTGGGAAAATTGCTTCATCAAAGTGACAATCAGCAAAACGTGCAGTAAATAAATCCCCAGTTAAGGGCTCAAGGTATCTTATAATGGACGATGAGTTAAATCCAACATAAATCCCAAGTTTTTGTTGTGGACCCATCTTAGTTCTATTGGGAGGTGGTATAGGAACATACACTGCGTAACCAAAAATTCTCAAGTGTGAAATATTTGGTTGTTGACCTTAAATGAGTTGCATGGGGGAATGTTCATGGTATGTAGTAGGCCTATAACGAATGATAGATGCTGTATGAAGGACTGCATGTCCCCAAACTGAAGTTGATAACTTAGTTCTCATGATTAAAGGTCTGGCAATTAATTGAATGCGTTTGATAAGAGATTCTGCCAAACCATTCTGGGTATGCACATGTGGAACAGAATGTTCAATGGTAATTCCTATAGACATGCAATAATTTCTAAATGTTTGAGATTGAAATTCCCCGGCATTATCAAGAAGGATGGTCTTGATTGGGTTGTCAGGAAATAGTGCTCTTAACTCAATGATTTGTGCTAAAAGTCTAGCAAATGCAACATTGCGGGTTGAAAGCAAACAAACATGTGACCACCTAGTTGATGCATCTATCAAAACCATGAAATATCTGAATGGTCCACAGTAAGGATGAATAGGACCACATATGTCTACCTAAATGCGGTCTAAGAAAATCGGGGATTCCACAACAATTTTACTTGGGGATGGTTTAACTATCAATTTACCTTGAGAACAACTAGCACAATTATAATCACCAGATGAAAATATTTTGTGACTCCTTAAAGGATGTCCATGCAAATTATTAATTATTCTTCGCATCATTGATGATCCTGGATGACCAAGCCGGTCATGCCATAAAATGAATGTCTTTGGATCATTAATTTTCTTATTCAAGACGACATTCGTTTCGACATGCCTTATATGAGTAAAATATAATCCAGATGATAAAGCTGGGAATTTTTCTAACACTTCTTTTTTCCCATTTGAAAACAATGTGACATAGAGAAATTCTCTATTATTTTCATTCACGGTTTCAAAGTGATATCCATTTTGTCGAATATCTTTAAAGCTCAGTAAATTTCTTCTGGATTTTTCAGAGTATAAGGCATTGTCAACATGAATTGTTGTTGCCCCAGGCAACATAATATTTGCTCTTCCAAAGCCATTAATCAAATTGGAGATGCCAGATATCGTTTGAACATTAGCCTCAGCTAAATTCAAATTGGAGAAATATTCTCTGTTTTAAAGGATTGTATGCATTGTAGCACAATCTGCAAGGCATATATCGCTCTTATTTGATTCATTACTTGAACACATGATTTGTTGATCCATCTGGACAAATAATGTTTGGCAAATCAGAAAAAGAGTCATATTTCAATGATAAAATTCATAATATTTTGCCTTTGATTTTGAAGGCATGGTAAAGGTCACAAAAATATTCGGGCATATATAAGACAATATTTAGGCAAAATAGCCTTTCATATATGACTAAAAAAAAATGTCACAATTATGAGCGCTCATTGTCAATAATTATTTGCCCTGTGTAGTGGTGCACCACTTTTATTCCAATTTTTGTGGAATTGTCAATACGACCTTTACGTGATATTTTCACCTTTTCCACGTCCATAAATTTATTATTGCGATCATGATCATTATATGCAACATATGCTTCTTAATTTGAAGCTGACCTAATTGGACGGGAGCGATATTATATTTATAATATCTCATTATTTTACTCAGCTACCATGACACAAGAAATCAATCCTTAATATTTATTGGATTGACGTGCGCACTCGATATTTGTTGCAGCAATTAATCGAGGCGGGCCACGTGACCTTATCTTTATTGTCTCATCAGTCATATTTCCACATAGCCTCAACATAGAGGTAATTAAAATTATGGAATTATAATTAATATTTGACTGATTAAATTTTGTAGCATGAGACCCAGCCGCTCATTTTGAGCTTTTTGGAGCATTTCTCTTTTGGTATGTATATATATAACTCCATAAGGTGAAAATATATATAAAGTGAAATATTCACTTTTCAAATCTCTAAAGAGAAATTGGTGAATGATTGTGTACAACATACAACCTTGCATGGATACAAGCTTTATTCATAATTCGTAATATCTAATTATCATGACAAGAATTATAATAAGATAACAAATTCAACTATGGTTGATTAATATTTTGAAAGTAAATATAAAATAATTTTCTCTTTTCTTTTTATGTAAATAAAAAAAAACATAACATATGATTAAGTATATGTTCATAACTCGATTCATTAATAATCAAATGTACTATTCGTATGAGTTGGTGGGACAACCTCCAGGTTGGGTGGCGAGACAAAGTCTGCTTAATGCCATGCCTCCTCGAACGGGATAACCCGTCTCCCTTTCAATGTTTAGCTTTACCGGGGACAAGGCTTACCCACTATCAACTAAAACTTATAGCATGATTTGTATTATCAAATCAAGAATAGAACAATAACTAATCGTTTGTAGTTTTAAGAGAAAACTAGTTGTGTGACATATTGACTTTTGATTTCTGATGTAGAAGATCGTACAAGACGCAACTACAGAGCATACTTTCGCAATCGGTGACGCTATAATGCATAATATGTGAATAAAGTATGCATAGATAAAAGGAAGCAACCATGATAATATAGAAGTAAATAGAACTTATTTAAATAATAAAAGTTATACCTTCCTAGCTTTCTCTCCTTAACAAGCCTTCTTGAACTTCAAGATCTCCTTAATGCTAGAGCAAGCTCGTGCTGATAACGTGCTGTGAATTGAATTGAGACTTGCTAAGAACTAGAGAATGAAATAGAAGACTAAGAACTTCTTCTACTACAAACTACTACTACAAAGGAGAAGAGAAGAAATGAAATAGTTGGAATGAGAAGTTTTCATTCAAGTTGGTGTGTTTTTACAATGAGGTTGGCACCCTTTATATAGGCCATTTGGTGATGATGATAAATGTACTTCATACAATGTGTACAAGCAATACATACACCCCATGTCATACAACACATCACAAGCAACATAGACAATACATGGAAGAGTTGGTGTACATTGGAGAGGATTACAAGTTACATGACAATACATAGACAAGTGGAGGTCCTATTGAGTAAGAAATACAAGTTACATGACTACACAATATGTTGGTGTACATGCATGGTCATCCATATTCCATAACAATTATTATTATTATTATTATTATTATTATTATTAATATTATTATTATGTTTTTTTGATACTTGTTGCATAATTGAGAATGTGAACAAATGTCTCTCAATATTACTCTCTATTTTCAAGTTCTCATCATCGAGTAGCAGGCCAGGCATAGAAAAGATAGTTGACTACCTCTGAACCAGTGGAGTGCGGCTACAACAGATTTTGTAGGTTTTGTTTTGATCTATTACTTTCATGTATATACGATATTCTTTTGGGGGTTGTATATTATGGGATGAGTGATAGGTACTTTGACCAGATACATGTTGTTATATATCGTCGTTTCATTATATATACGCACGTGATATTTGTTTCTTGGTTTTTTTCGACAAAGGTTATGCTATATTTTATAAGTTTCCGCTAATTTAATTGTTAAGACTTCCGCTGAATAACGTTTAAGTTAAGAAATTTTAATCAACTCTTATTTATGAATTTACATAAGATAGGTATATGTTTCTATCTATTTGAACAATGAGTAATTGATAGGTAATAAAGTTTTGAAGAGGCTGACTAATTTCTTGTTAAGCCCTCAATGGTGCGGTTAGGGCTTAATAAAGGGATTAGGCTTGGCTATGCCCTAATTTGAGAGTGGTTCGTAACAGATGAGGGAGCCTTAGTTTATTTAAAGGTTTCTAATCGAAGGGGTTTTCATAGATTTTGTCTAAAAGGAAAGTTAGCACCGAGATTTATTGGGGCTTTCATATTGAGAAACGAATCGAAAAGGTTGCTTTTGAGCTGGATTTACCTCCACAGATGTCAGGGATTCATCCAATGTTTCCAATTTCTATGCTTCAACTAGTCAATTTGAAGGCAGGCGAGAAACCGACTGTGGATTTCAGTCAGATTGACTTGAGTGAGGATGTATCATATGAGGAGCAGCCAGTACATATTCTAGATTGTAAGGTACAATAGTTGAGAATCAAGTCTAACCCGAGGGTAGTTGTAGTTTCATGGAGACTCGGAACTCACTTGGGAACGGGAATACAATATGCATGATAGGTTCCGTACCTCTTCGAGTCATGTATAACTTTAGGTTATGCTTGATTTCGGGGATGAAATTTCCATTAGTTGGGAAGAATTTTCACAGCCCAAATCTCTAATTTGACTTTAATCTTTTAATCAGAATCAAATGAACCATGACATGGGACCCGTTTCGATATATGTGTCGCGATCGAGGCTAGATGGTTGAGGTAAACGTTATATTTGTAATGGTGAATGCCTAGTGTATTGTATATGTTTAGACTACTAAGTCATTCTTACTTGGGAATAGGTGTCGAGACGTGTGTGGGTGCGAGCCTCCAATTGCATTCCAGCGTAAGACAGAGGTAGAGAATAATATGGTGAGTTGCTATATGTTTTATATTGCTTCTATATGTGAGATAAGAGGGGCTTTGGTTGATTACGTATCAAATACACTTAAGTTAGTAAGTTAAAAAATAGCCACTTGATATTCCTCGAGACACGTAGTGACCCATCTCAACACTAATTAATTAAGTCACTTATTAGTGTCATTTGGAGTGAGTTAATGAGACATGTGTGAATAAGTGTACCATTATCTCGAGATATGTGTGCATATTAGGATCAATGGCTATCAATCAACAATATCCGATTCATGAATATAGAGCTTTTGGTCAACTCAAGCAAGTCAACTCTTCATTTCAATTGCTTAAGAGAGACACATAGTTGCTGGAGAAGGAGAGCAGCTGGAAAAGAAGAAGACAACAAAAACTTGATGATTTAGTGAAGGAAAGATCAAGTATAGCTAGTGTTCATCAAGTTAGGTAACTTTTCTAAATCATAGAGTTAGCTCGATTCAAATGAATTCATGAATTTGATGTATGGGTTGTTGTTCGATGTTGTGGTTGATGTCATGGAACTCAAGAAATGTGTATGGAGGTTCCTTAGGCATTAACATGGCCTATGTGTAGAGAAAAGTTAGAATTCGATTGCAGAATTTTAGGTTTTACCGCACATAGCGCGCTAGGTGGATCAGCAAGCGTGCAAACTTGAATTAGTTAGATCAGGTTTGGTATCGCAGTAATTGGTCATTAGCGTGCTAACTCCAGACATTAGTGTGTAGGTCTATGACATCAAAAAAAATACAATTTTCAAAAATTCACTAAACACTATAAAAGAAGTTAATACCCTAAGTAAAGGTTCAAACACATTCAAAAACTTATAATATGATATCAGGAACCTGAGGAAGAGCTACGGGGATTCAAGTACAAGTTTCGAGGTGTTGGGAGGCCGAGATAGCATAGGTAATTGCATAGATTGTAAGTGAATTGATTAAGATATTTCTTTATATTTCATTCCTATTCGTATGTTCATTTCTAGTCATTTGGACTAAATTGCTTTTGTACTTCATATGCCAAGACTATGTTGTTCTTTCCCATTACATGAGGTTGCATTCATGGTATAGTTTAAAGATAAATGATTTCATTGACTCCAAT
Organism: Stephania yunnanensis; assembly: GCA_039657365.1. Taxonomy (NCBI): domain Eukaryota; kingdom Viridiplantae; phylum Streptophyta; class Magnoliopsida; order Ranunculales; family Menispermaceae; genus Stephania; species Stephania yunnanensis. The sequence goes on from CM077580.1 coordinate 36,298,823, forward strand.
TTATGTGCTATGTCATTGACTATTAATGCATGTGGTCAGTGAAATAACATGCTATTAGTAGGTGTTACATAGTATTGTAATATATTTTCTTTATGCATTTGATATGCAATTACTTTATTGGCTTCTCGACCCATGTGATTTACTAAAATATGAAAGTGGTTCTTGTGTTTAAGGTCATTATCTTATGGAATTTAGTCGGACATACAGCGGTCATTAGACTTCGAAGGTGATCGAGATCTCTCCACAATCTTGTGTCGCACATGGGGTATGGGATGCGGGGTATTTAGCAAGTTTATATCGCAGGTAACTGGCACCAGCGAAAGGTTATAAAGGCAAGAACACTGCTTAGACCTTTACATTATGTAGAGCTCAGCTCCATCCTCATATAGTTGAGAGGCCGATGTGATGAAGATCACGGCCAATTGGCCCTAGATCATTACTACTTAACCGTGTGTATGTTTCATGTTGTTTAGCCAAAGTATCTCTTTGCATGTTCTCTTTACAGCATAGTTGCTATTATCATGCTTTTAGATACTTGTTGCATAATTCGGAATGTGATCAAATGTCTCTAAGTATTACTTTCTACTTCTTATACTCATTGTCTAGTTTGTGACGGTGGGGGCAAATCCATCGAGTAGCAGACAAGGCAAAAAGAAAATCGACGACTACCTCTAAGCCAGTGAAGCACTGCTACACCCGATTTTGTAGGTTTGATTTTTGATGTATTACTTTTATATGAATGTGATATACTTTTAGGTTTTTATATTATAAGATGAGTGAATAGTACCTTGACCAGACACATGATATTATATATCACAGTTTCATCTTATATATGCTTGTGATCTTTATTTCCTGGTTTTTCCACAAGTGTTAGGCCCGATGTTGGAAAACTTCCGCTAAATAAGGTTTTGAGTAAATAAAACTTTATTTGACTCTAATTTATGAATTGATGTAGAATAAGTATAGGTTTATATTCAAAATAAATAAAAAGATAATAAATAGGTAAATGGTTTTGATAAGGTGACTAGTCCCTTGTTATATCATATATGGTGAGATTAGGTCTTAATAACGAGACTAGGCCGGTCGGTGCTCTAATTTTTGAAGTAGTCGTCATGCATAACCAACTTAGACGACACCTTCTCAAATTAGGGCTCCGACCGGACTAATCCAGTAGTTTAGTACAAATCTCACCATATAGGACTTAACAAGGAATTAGTCAGCCTTTCAAAAACCTCATTACTTACCCTTTATTTTTCAAATAGACATTTACCAATTCATAAATCAAATTAAATTAAAATATTTTACTTAAAACTTTATTTAGCAAAAGTCTTAACATACTAGCGGAAGCTTTTAATGTGATACCAAAAGTAATGCATATATGTAACAAATAACGATAATACATCATCATGTGTCTGGTCAAGGTACTAGTCTCTCAACCCATAGTAAAAGACCCCAAAAGTATATGAAATATATATGAAAGTAATACATCAAAATCAAAACATACAAAATCTGGTGTAGTAGCACTCCAATGGCTCAGAAGTAGTCGTCGATCTTCTCTTTGTCTGGCTTGCTACTCGATCGATCTGCACCCACCGTTATAAAAGGATGGTGAGTACAGGAAAGTTGAAAATAGCATTGAGAGACATTTGTTCACATTCCCAAATAGGCAACAAGTATCTAAAAGCATGATAATAGCAACTATGTTGAAAAGAGAACATGCAAAGAGAGATACTTTAGTTCAACAAAATGAAATTGATACCCGGCTAAGTAGCAATGATCACATCAACCTTTCCATTATATAAATATAGAGTTGAGCTATACATCAATGTGAAGGTCTAAGCAGTACTCTTTGCTTTTATAACCTTTCGCTATTGCCAATCACCTGCGATGTATACATGCCAACAACCCCGGGTCCCGTACCTTGTGATGTCACCTAAGTTATGCTTGCCAACCATCGTAGGATTCATTTCCCGTTTGTTGCGCAAGATAGGGAAGAGATCTCGATCACCCTGGAAGTCTAGTGACCCCGTATGTCAGTCGGACCTCTATCATAAAATTGTCCTAGATATAAGAACTACTTTTATATTTCAAGAATTAACATTGTTTTGGAATCCAATGAAATGATTGCATATCTAATGCTCAAAGGAAATATATCATACAATATCATAAACCACTACCTAATAGCATGCTATTTTATTGACTACATGTATCAACATTCATAAATGAAATAGTACATGATTTGGAGTCAATGAAATTATTTAATCAATAATTGTACCATGAAAACGACCACATGAAATGAGAAAGGACAACAAGTCATGGCATATGGAATATAATGGCAAATCAATCAAATGACTTGAAGTGAACAAGTAAATAGGAATGAAATGTAAATAAATATCTCAATTAGTTTACTTAGAATCCACGTAACTACCTAAGTTATTCCACCTCCAAACACCTCGTATCACGTTTCGAACTCCCAAGACTCTTCCTTAGGTTCCTGATAGCAAACTAATCCAAATAAATTGGGTTTAGGTAAGACCAAATGGGTTTAGGAACATTAACCCAAAACAACCCCTTGAAGACTAAACAATATTGAAATTTTAGCTCTGTATTGCAGCACACTTTTAGGCATGAAATTGTCCAAATCTCAACTTCTTCCCTTGTACAAAGGTTTTGGTCTCTAACTTAGCTTTTCAAAAAGGTTTAGTTTTTGTAATTTCAATTTAAAATGAAAGCGATACCACAATTTTACCATACATAGCTTAAATTGGAAACTAATCAGATTAGCATACTTGGAAAATTCATTTCTCATAATCTATAGTTTTAAAATTCATGATGTTTGGTCATAAGGTAGCTTTATAACAAATAACAAAATACTAAAAGATGAGCACATTTGGATGAGCAATTAGGGAGTTATGCCATTTACAAATTTAGTTTCAAAAATCTCGTAATACATTTAATCACCAATTTCTAGAGCACTTTTGGACATGAAAATATTTTAACCACAAAATTTGAGTAGGCCAAAGTTGTTCTCCATTGAGTTATCTTTCAAATGCGACTAGATTGGTCTCATTTCAATTTAAAATGAGCTAGTTATGACCAAATCGAATAGGTTGGTTCAAAATACAACAAGCATAAATTCCATTTTGGACTTAAAACTTTTATTTCAAAACCGAATTAAGAACTCTTAATAGCTTGCTTATTAGCTTAAAATGGGGAATCCAAATATATAAACCAATTTCAAAGACTTAATTATCTAATCTCGCAAAATGGCAAAAAACCAGAACTGCTTTCAAACTTAGATAGAGAGACGTGTACCTAGTTTGATGAACACCTAGCTTGATCAACACCTTCTACTCCTAAACTACTAATCTCTCTTTGATCTTCTCTAATTCCCTTCTTCTCTAGCAATCTCTTTGTCACGACTTAAATCTCTAATTTTACTTTAATCTTTTAAAAAGGATTAAATGATTCGTGACGTGGGACCGACTTCAATATACGTGTCGCGACCGAGGCGAGATGGCCAAGGTAAATGTTATATTTGTAATGATGTATGCCTAGTGTGTTGTATATGTATAGACTACTAAGTATTCCTACTTTTGAATAGGCATCGATACGTGTGTGGGAATGTGCCTCGAGTTACGTGCTGGCATGGGACTGAGGTAGAGAACAATATGGTGAGTTATTATAAGCTTTATATTTTTTTATAAGTGATATAATTAAGTATCAAATACACTTAAGTTAGTACGTTAAAACAATAGCCACTTGATATTTCTCGAGACACGTATTGACATATCTCAACACCAATTGAGTCGCTTATTGGTGTTATTTGGCATGAGTTAGTGGGACGTTTGTTAATAGGTGTACCATTAGTTAGGTGTCGAGATACTTGTGCACATTAGGATCAATGGCTATGAATCAACCATGTCCAATTCATGAATATAAAGATTTTGCTCAACTCGAGCAACTCCACACTTTCATTTCAATTTCTTAAGAGAGAAGTAAACTTAATGGAGAAGGAGGAGCTACTGGAGAAGAAGAAGATCAGCAAAAACTTAGTGATTTAGTGAAGGAGAGATCATGTATAGCTGGTGTTCATCAAGTTGGGTAACTTGTCTACACCATAGAGTTTGCTTGATTCAATGAACTCATGAATTTGATGTTGTAGGTGTTTGTTTTATGTTGTTGTCGATATCATGGAACTCTAGTAGTGTGTATGGAGGGTCCTTAGGCATTAACATGGCCTACCTATGTGTAGAGAAAACTCGAAATCTTGATTGCACAATTCTAAGTTTTACTGCGCATAGCGCGCTATATAAGTATTGGTAGAGGGCTAATATGTCATTAGCATGCTAACTTTAGACATTAGCGCATCAAGTTTATGATAGCATAAAAACTATAATTTTCAAAAATTCCTTAAACACTATACAAGAGTCTAATACTCTAAGTAAAGGTCTAGACACATTCAAAAACCTATAATATGATATTAGGAACCTAAGGAAGAGCTATGGGGGTTCAAATGCGAGTTTCGTGGTGTCAGGAGGCAGAAATAGCATAGGAATTGCGTGGATTGTAAGTAAACTAATTGAGATATTTCCTTACGTTTCATTTCTATTCATGTGTTCATTTCTAGTCATTAGGACTAAAATACCTTTGTACTCCATATGCCATGACTTGTTGTTTTTTCTCATTGCATAAGCTTGCTTTCATGGTATAGTTTGTTGATAAAATGATTTCATTGACTCCAATTCATGTGCTATGTCATTATTGATTGTTAATGCATGTGGTTAGTGAAATAACATGCTATTAGGTAGGTGTTACGTAGTATTGTATTCTATTTCCTTTGCGCATTAGTATGCAATGGTTTTGTTGGATTCCATTACTGTGTTGTTCTTGAATATGAATGTAGTTATTGTATCTAAGACCACTTTATGATAGAAATATGCGGATATATGGGGGTTCGTAGACTTTCTAGAGTGATCGAGATTTCTCCACTATCTTACGCAGCACATGGGAAATGAGCCTCGAGGTTGTTGGCAAGCACATGCATTATGGGACCCGAATATTGTTTGAAAGTATATATCGTAGGTGACTGGCACCAACGAAAGGTTATTTAGGCAAGAGCACTGCTCAGACGTTCACATTGATGTAAAGCTCGGCTCCATCCTCATATAGTGGAAAAGGCTGATGTGATGAAGATCACAATCGATCGACGGCTTTAGAGCTTTACTACTTAGCCATGTGTCAGTCTCTTGTTGTTTAGTTGATGTATCTCTTTGCATGTTCTCTTTACACCATAGTTGTTATTATCATGCTTTTAGATACTTGTTGCATATTTGGGAATATTAACAAATGTCTCTCAATATTACTTTCTACTTTCTTGTGCTCACTGTTTAGCTTTTGATGGTGGGTGTAGATCTATCGAGTAGCGGACCAGGCAAACAAAAGATCGGCGACTACCTATGAGCCAGTGGAGTTCTGCTACGCCATATTTTTTTGGTTTAGATTTTTGATGTATTACTTTTATTTGTATATGATATACTTTTGGTGTTATATATTATGGGTTGAGTGATTAGTACCTTGACCAGACTCATGTTGTTATATATCGCCATTTTCTTATATATATATATATATGCTGGTGATCTTTATTCCCTAGTTTTTCCACAATTGTGTGGCCTCATGTTATAAACTTCTACTAGATTGTTAAGAATCTCGCTAGATAAACTTTTAAGTAAAAAAAATTTAACTAACTCTGATTAATGAAATGTCATAGGATAAGTATAGGTTTATATTCATCAAAAAAACAATTGGTATGTAACAAGGTTTTGGAAATGCTGACCAGTTCCTTATTAGGTCCTATATGATGAGGTTAGGGCTAAATAACGGGATTAGGCCGGGCGATGCCCTAATTTGAGAAGGGATCGTCACACTGTTTTTCTCTCCTAAGCAAGCTAACTTAGCTCCTAAGTTATTAAAATGAAGTTGGTTTGATTACATCAGTTGATCTCTAGCTTTTCATATGAAATGGATATGTTTGATTAATGGTCATTGATTCTCATGTGCACATTCATCTTGAGACCTATCTAATGATGTGCATATTGACACAATTCCACTTACTCAATCTAAGTAACACCAATGTGTAACTCACTTGGTATCTAGATGTGTCAATACATATTTCTAGATATGTCAATACGTATCTCTATGCGTCTTATGTGGTATCATATTCTATGTTTATAAAGTTTAGGAAAGCTTAAGCTTATATAGCTTAGGATTGTGGGAAATAGTCATTCCATAAGGTGATACCAAAGCTACAGTGTGTAGCAAAAGGCATAAAGTTTCCAATAAGTAACAAATAAAATAAAAATTTAAACAACAAAAAATAAATCTTAGTTGTGGAAAACCAAATGACCCTTGGCTAGAAATCATTAGTTGGGAAGTAAGTGAAAGTAGATGGGAATGTGTAATATGTATATATGTTAGTTTTGCATATGTATATTTGTGTTATCTATGTAGTAGCTGATTCGCTTTCGCTATCAACATGCAGATATTGATGGCTGATTCACGCGATAGGGGGATGCAAGTGCGAGTGGCAACAAGCCTTCTATACCATTAGCTGATGACTTTTAAAGGCTATTTGATTGAGTAACTGCTAAGGGACAACAGTTGGCGAAGTTCATTGCGTTGATGACTTCACTTTTAGCTCCACCAACAGTGACACCAGCCCCAACTACTACGACTACTATTACATTATCGACAGTAGTGCTGGTAGTACAGACCATACCGATAGTGACACCTCCAGTCGTAGAGAGACTCGAAGTTGGTAAAGGATTTCATCAGACTGAAGCCATTCCACATTGATGGTCAGAGAGATTTTTAAAAGATCAAGAAGTGGGTATTATCTTTGGAAAAGTTGCACAGAGTCTTGAGGATTGAGGACAGACTGCAAGCGGAGATTTCATCATACACTCTATAGAAAGATGCAGATGTATGGTGGCATGCGATGATAGATTCTAAGGGAGATTTTAAGTTAGAAGATGCCTTCAAGATGAAGTTTTACCTGCAGTATTTACCACCGCGGTGATGAAATGGTTGAGGAAGAAATTGATGAACCCGAGACGGGAGCTGATGAGTCATCGATGAGCCATGGAGATAGATATGGCTATCTGAGGCAATTTGCCGGAGATTTAATAAGAGAGGATTCGGATGATGTGTTCCACTTCGGGGATGGACTGAGACTAGATATTGAATTTTATGTGGTCAGTTCAGAAGCCAGGACTTTGGGTGAGATTTATGAACGTGGACTCTCTCACGAGACATTATTTGGGTAGAGTTGCCGATGGCACACCATTACTACCCGCATTGACACCTGACCAGGTTGCGGAGTTTGAGAGGAGGGGAGAGAGGGGCAAGGGACCGAGGAGATGGGATAGAGGTACCCAAGGGTCAGGGGCATTTATAGTAGTTGTACCCATTGTATCATCCACTTCACCATTGCAAACTACTATTGGTAGAGGATGAGGCAGAGGCAGAGGTCGAGATAGTTCTCGATAGGGGCATAGACATGCACAGGCCCAAGATCAGGTTCATGGTCAACGTAGACCTATCACATGTTATTGGTGTGGTCAGGTTGGGCAAGACATTAGAGATTGTCCACAACCAGCAACCATGTTTCTACAGTCGAGTCGAGTGGGTGTACACATGGTAGCACAGCCTGATGCAGATGTCGCACGGAGACTCATTAAGGGTATGGTTTCCATTTGTTGTAGACATTTATATGTTTTGTTTGATTCGGGTTCCACAATATCTTTCATTTCTAGTCGCATGATAGGCATTTTAGGGTTGACACCGGTTAGAGTTAGCATATATTTGATTTTGAGTACTATAGCCAAGGATAGAGTTTACCCTAATTGTCTTGTTGAGGGATTTCCAGTAGAGATTGGTGGGGTAGAGTTACCTGTAGACTTTATGGTTATTAAGTTTTTAGATTTTTACGCATTGTTAAAACAACGATCATGCTTATATCGATTTCTTCAGTAAGACAGTGATATTTGAGATCCCACAAAGACCGGATGTTTACGTATAGTGGTAGAACAACGAGAGCCGAGGGCATTAGAGGTCGACTTGCGACTAGTGGAGAGATGGAGGCTCTGAAGTCATTATACACCGTAGTAGAGGTTAGGGACCTTGATTTGAAGAGATTTTGGTTGTGTGAGAATTTATGAACATGTTTCGGAAGATTTACCAAGTTTACCACCACCAAGAGTGAGAGATTTTATCAATGAGTTAGTATCATGCGCTAGATCTATATTTATACCACCATACCGCATGGCTTTGAGAGAATTTGAGGAGTTGAGAAGTTGCACGATTTGGGACAAAAGGGATTCATCATACCTTTTATGTCACGATATGGAGCACTGGCCCTATTTGTGAAGAAGAAGGATGGTACTTCGAGATTGTGTATCGACTATTGACAGTGGAACAGGGTCAAAGTCACAAACAAGTATCTCTTACCATGGATTGATGACTTATTTGATCAGTTGAGATAAGCACATCATTTCTCCAAGATAGACCTGCGATTAGGGTATCATCAGCTTAGGATTAGGGATGAGGATAGGTCCAAGACATCATTCAGTACGAGAAATGGACATTATCAATTTATAGTTATGACGTTTGGTTGACTAAAGCTGCTGCCATGTTTATGGATTTGATGCATCGAGATATGAGACCGTTTCTTGACCGTTTCATGGTAGTTTTCATCGACGATATATTGATATATTTGAGGACTCGAGATGATCACGAGTAGCATCTCGGAGAAACATTATAGACTTTGAGGGAGCATCGACTCTACGCCAAGTTCAGTAAGTGTGAATGTTACCTGTCTGAAGTCAAGGTTTTGGGATATGTTGTTGGAGCAGCAGGCATCATTGTAGATCCAGCTAAGACTCAGGTTATTATGGATTGGCCTATGCCAACATTTTTTACTGATATTAAGTGTTTTTTGGGGTTAGCATGATATTACCGCAGGTTTGTGAAGAATTTCTCGAAGATCGCCTCACTGATGACCATATTGACTTAAAAGTCGTCAGATTTAATTGATCCGAGAAATGCGTAAGGATTTGCTAAGCTGAGGAGATTGTTGACTACCGCACCAGTGGTGATATCGTCAGAGGCTAGGCAGGAATTCTTGTTATATATAGATGCTTCTCATACAGCCTGCGTGTTGATGCATGATAATGACATAGTGGCTTATGCATCTAGACAAGCTGAAGTTACATGAGAAGAATTATCCCACTCATGATTTAATGTTGACAGTGGTATGGAGAGAGGTTCACACTCTCCACCGACCATAAAAATTTGAAATACCATTTCACATAGAAAGAGTTGAATATGATACAACCCAAATGGTTAGAGTTTCTAAAGGACTACAACTTTTCTCTGGAATATCACCATGAAAACTAACGTAGTTATCGATGTGCTGAGTAGGATACCGACTGATGATGCTGAGGATGTTAGATGTCATATGATGCATGAGTATGGAATACTCGACAACAACGATGATGATTCAGGCCGATGTTTCTACCGATACTCAAATGATGATTTATGCAGAGATGAGGTTTCAGACTGTGTTTATACAGAGAGTCTTAGATGGTTAAAAGCTGATATTTTTTACGCAAGATTCGGTGTATTAGCCCAGAGTACTGATTGTACCGACTGGACAGAGATGATGGATCAGTTTCTAAGACTTAGAGGCAGATTGTGGATACCAGTAGTGGGAAAGCTGAGAGATGAGATTCTTCATGATTCGCACCAATCTTGGTTCATTGTTCATCCAGTAGGACATGACATGAAGAGACATTTTTTGTGGCATGGGGTTAATTGCACAGATGGTCACTAAAGATTACAGTTCGTAAACTTTGGTCACTAAACTTACATTTGTCCAAAATATATCACTCAACTTTACAAAATGTTTCAAGAAAATAACTCCGACCACTCTCCGATCAAAAACCCACCGGCTCTGCTATTGTGGCGCCACGTGGGATTTCATGGGAGGTCGCTTAAGTTTATAAGTGATGACATGGCATTAAACATACATACCCAACCCCTCCTAAGTTCACCCCACACCTATTAAGGGTCGATTTCATGAAAATCAAATAGCTCGAGCTCTCTCCTCCCCGCCGCGATTACTCAATGCTCTCTCTCTCTCTCTCTCTCTCTCTCTCTCTCTCTCTCTCTCTCTCTCTCTCTCTCGCTACCGATCGGCCTCGATTTCACAGGGTGAGGTCTCAGTCGTGAACACGCCAAGGCAGGAATAGGCAGAACACTCTCACTCGCGATCACACCAAGCGAAGAATGGATAGAAATTGATCGGAAGGAGCTTCGATCTTGTGCAGCCGTCAATTAGGTACAATGTTGGTCATGCTTAGATTCCTGGTTTGTTAGGGTTTTAAATGGTTTAACTAATTCTACTATGATTGATGGATTGGATGATGATAAGTGTGATTGTGTAGTTGGAGTCAATTGAATCGATTTTTAAGGAATTTTATTATCGAGATTTCTGTGATGTTACCGTGATTGAATCTTGGACATGGTTGAAATGAAGAAAGTAAATGTAATGGATTTATTCGTGTTCAATTGCTCTTTAGTTTCGTTGACATCAATGTGTAAGAGTCTCAGACGAAGTGTTATGGTATCTTACTTGGATTGGCCTTTTTGTTGCGATTGTTGTGTTCAATTTTTTAAAACTATTGGGGTTAACCGGGTATTTTGAAGTCGAGATTTTTGATAATGGAAGAAAAAGGTGAAGTCGTTGAAGTCGAACCATCACAGACAGTGGAGGAAGAAAGTGAACCCAACAACCTCAAACCATTGCAGATAGTGAAGGAAGGAGAGGCGCTCATTCTGGTTTGGATATTGAAAACGAGATTTCAATGTGAGAGATTCATTCTTCGTGTAAATGTTAATGGCTCTTGATTGCACTGGTTTTCTTTGACTGAAGATAGATCAAACAGGGAGTTTCATTGGCAAATTTTGTTGGTTAGATATGCAACTTCATCAATAGAGTTTTTACAGTTTTCGTTTTAGTTTCATTGTTAAGTCCTATAGATTGGTCATGTTATGACATGGTTAGAGAATCTCAATTGATTTCTATTGAGCAATTGACCGATTAATTGGGGTCGTTTTAGTGTTGTTGTAACTTATTGTTTCTCCTTGATTTGGATTTGTTATGTCGGCTCTTAAATGGAAAGAGCTTGGCGAAGCTATACTGAGGGAGTTCATTCTTTCTCTATCTTAATCACAAGAATTAGAATTCTTCTATTGCACATAAATACCATCTTAATTTGTTATGTCTAGTTTTTTTTTGTTTTACATGGTTTTTGGGGTCATGTTTGTTAGCTTAGGGGTGTGACGTTTTGAATATATTTAACTGGTTGTTTTTTATGGTTTTGTTCATGTAAAGGGACATTTTTAATATTCTTATCATTGCAGGATTCATTTTCACAGTAGAGATGATGGTCAAGAAGAAGTGGAGCCTGACTTAGAACAAAGACATTTTGGGTCCCCAGATATTAGAGAGCAAGAATTAATGGACAGTGGAACCTCCAGAAGAACAAAACAATGGAACAATTCAACATGAAGAACTAGAAGCAGATGAAGGTAATGATTTTTTCAAGAGTGACAATGATGTTGAGGACGATGATGACTATCAAGAAGTTCTTGACGAACAACTGCACAGTAGAAAAAGAGTAATGCCTAAGGTTATTGCTCAACCTCGTAGTAGTCCACTTGCGATTGTTGAAATGCATGGCCTAGACTCGGACTATGTAGCATCAGATGAGCTCGACATAGATGATGATTCCGATGGATCAGTGAAGATGAGGCATTTAGAGTTTGATGAGTTGAAAGACATGGCAGACCCACAACTCGAATTAGGCATGAGATTCTCTTCTTTCAAGACATTTAAGCTAGCATGCAGAAATTGGGGTATTCAAAATAAGTGACAAATACGCTTTACTACGAATGATAAGAAATGGTGCATATGTAAATGCCAGCCGCTTCAAGTTTAGCAATTGTAAGTTTCGGATTTTTGCTTCTCACATAGGTAAAGATGACTCGACGGTTCAAATCAATTCAATCAACTTGACCCACTCATATACCAAAGTGAACAAGAATTATCACGTGACTTCTGACTGGCTTGCAGAAAAGTATATTGATCCATTTCGAGTGGACCCAAATTGGTCATTATCTAGTATTATACAAAGAGTCAAGGATGACTTGAAGTTTGAAATCAGTCGAATAAAAGCTTGGAGAGCAAAGAAGAAAGCAATGGAGATGATAAATGGAGACAAGGAGAGCCAATACCTCAAACTTAATTCGTATGCACTTGAGCTGCAAAAAACAAGTCCGGGCACAACAGTCAAAATGACGAGCATCTAGGGGTATTTCAAGGCATATATGTATATGCCTTGCTCCATTGAAAAATGCTTTCAAATCAGGATATAGGCCTTTGATTTCTCTTGATGGTTGTTGGTCAAAGGGTCAATATAAGGGATAATTACTTACTGCAGTAGGGATAGACCCAAATGATTATATATTTCCTATAGCTTTTGCAGTGGTTCAAGTTGAGAGTAAAGGCACAAGACAATGGTTTTTAGAATTACTTAATGATGAATTAAACATTGTCAACAACTATAGCATTACTTTCATGTCGGATAGGCAAATGGTACAATTTATTTTCATGTTTGTTTATCATAATGCATGTTTGATTTCATTATTTAATCCTCGAAGTTTACTCTCTCTGCTGGGACTTATTAGTGCTGTTAAATCTGTTTTCCCCAATTCAGAACATAGACATTGTATGAGGCACTTGTACACAAATTTCAAAATAAGGTTTAAGGGATTGGAACTCAAGCAAATGTTATGGAGTGCAACTAGGGCCACATATCGTGAGAGAATGATCTTTTGGTTAGATGAGTTGGAGAAGGTTAATAGAGATGCAAGATTGTGGTTGAATGAGGTTCCCATTGAATCTTGGTGTAGGGTCAATTTTCAAACACGCCCTAAGTGTAATATGTTGCTTAATAATTTGTGTGAGTGCTTCAATCGATACATTTTAGATGTCAGGGACAGAGGAATCATTGACATGCTAAAGATGATAAATGTAAAGTTAATGCGGAGGCTCAGGCGCATAAAAAGGATATGCAGTGAATCATTGGAAGGGGAGAGAGCGAATATGTCCTAAGATTCTAAAAAAAGCTTGAGAAACTTAAAGATGAGTCTATTTTCTATGTTTTTGAGTATTCGGGTGGCCTTTTTGTGTCATGTCATGGACACGGGAAGACATATGTGGTAAACATGATGGACTTGTATTGTGATTGTGGGAAATGCCATGCGAGCATGGGGTGGCTCCTATTATGGAAAATGATGGGGACCTAGTAGATTACATCAATGAGTGTTACTATATAAGCACTTACATGAATGTTTACTCACACTACATCAACCCAACTGAACGTGAGGAACTACGGCGTAAACCAGCGGAAGATGTCCAACTAGTCAAACAACTAGCACAAGTCCAAAAAAGGGAGGAAGAAAAGTAACAGCAAAGAGAAAGGAGCCTGAGGAATTGGAGATTGCGGCTGCGCAAAATAACGATGTCTAAGAAGGGCACAGTACGTATGACTTGTCAAACTAGTCATGTTGAAGGTCATAATAAGCGCCATCATAGTAAAGGTCAAAACAAGGTATAACTTTATTGATTATAAAAGTGTAGATGTTATTAAAACACTTGTTCTATTTTTGTGTAATGTGATTTCGCATTTATATAACATTTAGAGAAAGAAAGCGCCAAGTGAAGGAGTTCAAGTCGATGGGAATTCTACATGTGGCGAGGCACCTCTTGAGCAGGTATGTATGTTACATTGTTGGAGGGATTTGAATGGTTTGGGATTGAATTCCATAATTGTTGTTGGATTTCTACAATAATGTGTGGTTTTACTTTCTTAGTATTAATAATGTATTTCAAATTTTGACATCATAACCTTTTTACAACCAATGCTAAAAATGCGAGTGCTTCCCAACCCCTTCCTGCAATGCCAAGTATGATGGATTTTTCACAACCTATTCTAAGGATTTCTCCAAAATCAAGAGCGAAGATTCCAGTTGTTCGACGTTGTGGCGGTGGGAGAGGTGGAATAATTGGATGTGACTATTTTTTGGATAGCTAGATGAAATTTCCATATTGGATGAAATTAAGTGTATTATGGAACATGTTTTTTGGTAGTTGGTAGACATTATTTTGTGATAGTGTAATGTCAACCTATTTTTTGTAATGACAATCTATTTTTTGTGAGAATCAACAGTTTTTGTATCAATAGTTGCCCATTTTTTCTCTATTAATCAGAATTTGGGATTGGAGTTGATATCTTTTTATTAAAGACCAATGTATGTTGAGGATACCATTTATGAAATCATGAAAAAACAACATGTTGAGAGAAACCTGCAGACAAGTCGCCCAAAATGTATTTTTCGCACTCACCATCCAATATATCTTTATTTGATCAATACATCTCCATCTATTTAGAGCATAACATTGTATTGTGTTGTATGATGCTATTGCTACCATACAAATGAATTCAACACATAGTTTCTTTTTTCATTAATAAGCTAAATAACCACAATACAAGGTTTGGCCTAAGTTTTATACAAAATGACACTGCAACTTTTGCCTTCGATTCCAAGCGAAGATGACTATTTCGTTTCTCCTCCAACCGTAGTGTTTACTTGTATAAAATGAAACCAAATAGCAATACAATGACCACCAAGCATAACCAACATGCAACTGCACAACCATTGAGTTTCCTTCGCCCGTTAAACTCATCTTGCAACCTCTTCTCACTTTCGATTCGGTCTAACTTCCTCAATAACCCATTTATAACAATCGTCGCCCAATCAGTCATTTCGGGATCAAGCCAGTTAAAGTATTTGCATCCACATCTATGCTACGGAAGAATGAAAATTCTCATTTAATTTCCTTTATATAAATAAAATTTTACAAATTCATAGAATATCCACATTTCCGTACAAACCGTGTATTTCCTGCATTTACAAAATCTTCGTTCTGGATTTGTAGCTATCCACGAGGTGAACACCACTGCTGGCACGCCGCAATAACAATACTTGTATCCTTTGAAGAACTTCATGATTTCTAGCCAAGATACAAATATAACAATGTAGCTACAAACAAACAAACTCTTGTCAATAAAACTACATTCATGATATCAAGAAAAAAACAAACATAGTTTCAACTAAGACATTAACTGGGTCGGTGACATAGGTCAAGCTCTTCTACAACCCTTTAAATTGTAGCACAGTGCAAGCTCATGCAATGAAATACATCTACCACAATTCAGGTATCAAAAAGATAGCCAGTCTTGCCATTTTCCTCGTTGAATGCCTCATCAATATAGTAACATTAACCATTTCTTAAAAAAAACGTTAACCAAAAACATCACTAATTTCCCATTGCAACCACTTCGTCTTCAGTGAATACAAATCTAAACTATCACTTACTGTCTTACTACCTAATGTTAACACTCATACAAGCTGGATGGATGATACGGCTGGATGGATGATGAACAAGTACAAGATCAAAATCTTTGTCTAATATTCTAGAAACATGAAAAAAACTGCAGTTGAGTACAAATCAAATAAAGTAAATAACATACCAATGCAAAACGTTCGCTATTTTGGAGAACGTCAATGTTTCAACGTATATGTAAGTATATACATGATACATCAGCATTGCTATTTTTTTAGTTGCTTTTGCAGCTACCTTGCTCTATAGATTTTACAACCAAATACTAAGGAATAATAGAAGTTTATGAAGTTACGAGGAATATTATGTACTAGAAAATTTGTCAAGTTATGAGGAATGATAGAAGTTTAGCAAGTGACCTCAAGTTATGAGGAATGATAGAAGATTGTCAAGGTGACTCGCACATTGCATTAATTTTTCCATATTGGAGACACAATGGTAGCATTTGATTCTACAAGTAAAAGCATATTATGGTGGATTTGATCAACCTTGTATTGATTCAGTAAAGATTGTAAAAAATATTTAAGAATGAGTATTTCTACTATTTTATTAGATTTATTAACCTTTATCAACTATGTGTTCTTGAGTTAGGGGGTTTAAATGTTCAGTGTTGTATGTTTAAATTAGGCGTTACAGATCCTTAGCCCTTTAAAAAGATTAATGTTACATCATTGCCTTGATATTTTATTTCCTATATGGTGTAATTGCACAACATATATATGAACAATCTGCAAACAGCTTCGTGATTAACACCATTTTCTCGATTATGTTGGTTATTAATATTTCTAGATTAAGCAATTTTGCATCCATCTTTGATGAGCATAGCTTTGTTATCAATCCTAATGTAACTGTAGAAAGTTAGTTTTACAACAAATTTAAAACTAAGTATAGCAGTCCTAATGTAACCGTTTTATCTTGCATGTAAGGAGTAAGCAACTAATAAGTTGGCGAAATCGCAAGAAAAAGGCCAATCCAAGTAAGATACCCGGTTAACCCAATAGTTTTATAAAATCGAACACAACAATTACAACAAAAAGGCCAATCCAAGTAAGATACCAAAACATTCGTCAGAGACACTTACACACTGATGAAACAACGAAACGAAAGAGAAATTGAACACGAATAAATCCATTACAACTACTTCCTTCATCTTAACCATGCCCAAGATTCAATCACAGGAACATCACATAAATTTCGACAACAGAATTCCCTAAAATCGATTCAATTGACTCCAACTAACTCAATCATACTTATCATCAGCTAATCCATCAATCAAAGTAGAATTAGTTAAACCATTCAAAACCCTAACAAACCAAGAATCTAAGCATGCAGGCTGCACGAGATCGAAGCTCTAACCGATCAATTTCTATCGGTTCATCGCTTGGTGCGACTGTGAGTGAGAGTGTTCTACCTATTCCTGCCTTGGCACGTTCATGACTGAGACCTTACCCCATGAAATCAAGGCCGATAGGTAGCGAGAGAGAGAGAGAGAGAGAGAGAGAGAGAGAGAGAGAGAGAGAGAGAGAGAGAGAGAGAGAGAGAGAGAAGAAGATGAGTCACTGGCGGGGAGGGGAGAGCTTGAGCTATTAGATTTTCATGAAATCGAGCCCTAATAGGTGTGGGGTGAACTTAAGCGGGGCTGGGCAAGTGTGTGTGTGTGTGTTGAATGCCATATCATCACTTATAAAGTTAAGTGACTTCCCATGAAATCCCGCGTGGCGCCACGTCAGCAGAGCTGGCCGATTTTTGACTGGAGAGAGGTTGGAGTTATTTTCTTGAAACATTTTGTAAAGTTTAGTGATATATTGGACAAATGTAAGTTTAGTGAGCAAAGTGTTACAAACTGTAATCTTGAGTGACCATCTGTGAAATTAACCCGGTGGCCTTGGGATGAATACGGAAATATCAGAATTTAGTAAGAACAGAGGGAACCTGGAGGATTATTACAGCCACTTCCCGTTCCATGATTGAAGTGGGAAGACATAGCTATGGATTTTGTTAGAGGAATGCCGAGAACTGAGAACTACCCATCGACACGATTCTATCTTGGTGATTGTGGACAGACTAGAAAAATCTACCCATTTCTTACTAATTGTTGCTCATTACACGTTTGACAGGTTGAGTGTATTGCTCGAGAAGGAGATTATTAGGCTGCATGAGGTACCATTAAATATTACGTCAGACACAGATGTTTGTATACGTATAGGATGCGGCGGAGTATGCAGGAGCAATATGGAATGCGCCTTCAGTTTAGCATAGCCTTTAACCCTTAGATTGATGGACAGATAAAGAGGTTGATTTAGTCTCTCGAGGATATGCTCAAGGCTTATGCACTTGAGTTTGGTGGATCATAGGAAAATACTAACCATTGTGTGAGTTTGCATACAACAACATTTATTAGACTAGCATTGAGATGACACCATTTGAGGCTTAATATGGCAAACCGTGTCTCTCACCATCTTATGGGCTTCGCCGGAGGTTAGGACATTATAGGGCTTGAAATCACAAAGAGAAGGGAATGACACATTTGCTAGAGGCAAAAAGGAGCCCAGGAGAGGCAAAATAAGTATGGATACATATCGCAGCGATCTCACATATGTCCTAGGACCCTTAGTGTTTCTAAAGGTTTCTCCTTGAAAAGGTCTTCACATATTTGGTCTAAAGAGTAAGTTAGCATCAAGATTCATTGGGCCTTACAAGATTAAGAAACGGGACGAAAAGTTTGCTTATGAGCAAGATTTACCTTCAAAGATGTCGGGAATTCATCCAATGTTTCA
Source organism: Stephania yunnanensis (assembly GCA_039657365.1). Lineage (NCBI taxonomy): Eukaryota > Viridiplantae > Streptophyta > Magnoliopsida > Ranunculales > Menispermaceae > Stephania > Stephania yunnanensis. Next base: position 36,317,189 of record CM077580.1, read on the forward strand.
CATTTCTATGTTTCAACTAGCCAAGTCATAGAGCCAGACGAGAGACCGACTGTGGGACTCGAGTTCGACTATGGGAAAGCACCTCGAGTTGCATGGCGATGCATGACCGAGGTATAGAACAATATAAGAGTTGGTATAAGTTTTATATTGTTTTTATAAGTGATATAAGTGGCATTATGATTGATTAAGTATAAAAAAACAATTAAGTTAGTAATTTAAAATAATAGCCAATTGATATCTCTCGAGACACATATTGGTACATGTCAACACCAATTGAGTCACTCATTGGTTTCATTTGGAATGAGTTATTGGGACATGTGTTAATATGTGTACTATTAGATGGGTCTCAAGATATGTGTACACATTAGTTCAATGGCTATCAATAAACCATACCAAATTCATTAATATAAAGCTTTTGGTCAACTCGAGCAACTCAACTCCTTAAATTCATTTGCTTAAAAGAGAAGGAAACTTTCTGGAAAGGGAGGAGATGCTGAGGAAGTAGAAGATCAGCTAAAACTTGGTGATTCGGTGAAGGAGAGTCAAGTATAGCAATGTTCAACAAGTTGGTAATTTCTCTACAACATAGAGCTAGCTTAATTCAATGAATTCATGAATTTGATGTTGTGGGTTGTTGTTTTTGTGGGTTGTTGTTTTATGTAACATGCCCTATATGTAGAGAAAACTTGGAAGTCCGATTTTAGAATTCTGGGTTTACTGAACAAAGCACGCTAGGTGGATCAGCAAGCTCGCTAACTTGGATTAGCACGCAAAATAAGGATTGGTAGCGCTAATGTGTCATTAGCGCGATAATCCCATTCATTAACGCGCTAGGTCTTTGATAACTTAAAAACTGCAATCTTCAAAATTTCTTAAACACTATAAAAGAGTCTAATACCCTAAGTAAAGGTTCAAACACACTCAAAAACCTATTATATGATGTTAGGAACCTAGGGAATTATTCTTGGGATTCAAATACGAGTTTCGAGGTGTCGGGAGATCAAAATAGCATAGGAAATTCCTTGGATTGTAAGTAAACTGATTGAGATATTTCTTTACATTTCATGTTGGGTTTTGGGGTTGATACGCAGCGGAGATTACAAAACAATTTTGACAAAAACCACAACAGGATCCGAATCTAATTCCATTAAAAACGTTTAAACCATGAAAAACTTAATCATACCTCAATCGCAATATACCTTTCGAAGGTTGATCGATCTCTAAGGCGCCGCTAACGACGAACGCCCTCTACTAGTAGTCCACACACGAACGGCGACCGAGATTCAAAGTGCTAGCTTCGAGAGAATACCAAATCTTTTTGTTTCTCTCCAAAACGATCCAGAGCATACCAAAAAACCCTAAGTCGTTTCTTAAACGAAAAAGGAGTTTTGGCCTTTTGATCTTTCGTTTTAGTATTCTAACTTAAAGCGTCTATTTATACAACTCTTGTATATAGACGGTTAAGTAAATTACACATATACCCCTACTTAAAGAAGTATAAGTGTAATACACCACAAGGACGTTTACGTCATGAATTTTATCATATAAAATTCATTTTTCTGAATCGTCTTAAAATCTCGCAAAACCATTCTTAGTGTGCGACCCAATAGGCTCATACAACGTTGGTTAAGTGTACCAAAACACATTTTGGTATACAAGTCATAAGCGCCTCTAGCAAGACATTATGACTACCCAAGTCGTACGAATATCAAATCGATACAACCTAATCAATAATGTATATAACATCCTTTTGTCACACGATATCCTTTTGATCAAACATAAGGCATGGAATTGTCATCCAACATGTTCAATCGTACTAGTCTCGATCTCTAGGTAGATCGAAAACATCCAAGTGACATTGATCAATATCAATTCACTTAGACTAGGCCTTTTAACAAGTCTAACACATCGAGGATCCACTAGATATCTCTCTTTATATGAGAGGGACAAATTCTATCTCGATTACACAACTTCATCACATTGCTCACACATAACCAATCACAACCTTTATAATCGTCCAGGTTAAAGACAACGTTTGATTGTGTCAAATCATGTTCCTAATGTTGAAGTCTCTCGGTAATCTCAAGTCGAGGACTGGAATATATACCTATCATGAGAAACAACTATGACTTAATCCATGTTATGTTCTCATAGCGGGTCGGTCCAGTACTTTGTTTCCTAACAAGTACTCGTGATCTTGATTCGTATCCCTATACGTATAATCATCATATGATCATCAATCAAGACTCACACTAATCTTAATTCATTATAGTTCCCAGTATAATGATCGACTAGGGACATTTAGGATATTTCTATAAATACCCATGGATGTTATTATAATGTAAACATGCAAATTAATTATAATAAGCAGCAAAAGAAATCCTCTATTTTATTAACTAAAAGTATTCATAAAGACAGTTAATGGACGGACCTAGGGCACATGCCCCAACATTTCATTCCTATTCATATGTTCGTTTCCAGTTATTTGGACTGAATGGCCTTTGTATTCCATATGCCATCACTTGTTATTCTTTCTCATTACATGAGGTTGATTTCATGGTATAATTTGTTGATAAGTGATTGTATTGACTCCATGTGTTATGTCATTATTGATTGTTAATACATGCAGTAAGTGAAATAACATGCTATTAGGTAGTCATTACGTAATGTTGAGAATCTATATCCTTTGCATATTAGTATGCACTGGTTTTGTTGGATTCCATTACTGTGTTGTTCTTCAATATGAAAGTAGTCCTTTTAGGACCACTTTATGATAGAAACCCAGTGGACATACAGGGTCACTAGACTTTCCAGGGTGATCAGGATTTCTCCACTAACTTGCGCAGAACACAGGGTATGGGACTCGAGGATGTTGGCAAGCATAACTTGGGTGACTTCCGAGTTATAAAATCAAGGTTTTTGGCAAGTATATATCCCAGATGACCTGGCATTTGGGATGATTATAAAGTCATACAGAGCAATCACGACCTTCACACAGATATAACGTATAACTTCATTCATATATAGTGGAATAGGCATTGAGATAGGACTCCCTACCGACCGCCCCTAGATCGATACTACCTAGCCTAGCGTCGATTTCATTTTGTTTAACTAAAGTATCTTTTTGGATGTTCTCCTTTCAACATAGTTGTTATTATTATGCATTTTGATACTTGCTTCATATTTGGGAATATGAATAAATGTCTCTGAGCATTACTTTCTACTTTCATGTATGATCCATCGAGTTGCAAACCGGGCAAGGTGAAGATCGTCGATTACCTCTGAGCTAGTAGAGCACGGCTACACCAAATTTTGTAAGTTTTGGTTTTTGATGTATTACTTTTATATGCCTATCATATACTTTTAGGGTGTATATTATGGGTTTAGTAATTATTATCTTGACCAAACACATGTTGTTATATATCACCATTTTCTTCTATATATATGTATGTGATCTGTATTCCCTGATTTTTTTCACAATTGTTAGGCCTCATGTTATAAGCTTCCGCTAGATTATGAAGACTTTCAGCTGAATAAACTCTTAAGTAAACAAGATTTTAACTCACTCTAGTTAATGAATTGTGGTAGGATAAGTATATGTTTATATTCATTTAAAAAAATTAATTGGTATGTAATAAGGTTTTGGAAAGGCTGAATAGTCCCTTATTAGGTCCTATATGGTGAGGTAAGGGCTTAATAACAAAATTAGGTCAGGCGTCACATGAACATAAACATCCAACTTGTAGACTCGTTAGAATAGATGCCGAATTACACATAATTCTTGAAGGACATAATGGGAAAAACAAAGCGACTATCATTTTACGAAATAGTTAATTTGATTGAAGAGTGCAAAGCAATCATATAAAGGACGTTACTGCCAAAGTTGAAGGAACCAAGAAGTTTTTCCATTTCATGAAAGATAGTAGTACAATTGTTTGATAAGGTCTTATGTGATTTGGGAGCAAGCATAAATCTGCAGCCCTTATTAGTATTCAAAAATTAGAATTGGGAGAAGTAAAGTCAACCAATATGACTTTGCAATTGGTAGATCAATTAGTGACATCCAAAAGGAGTGATTGAAGATGTGTTGGTAAAAGTGGATAAGCTTATTTTCCCTTGGATTTAGTAGTATTGGATATCGAAGAGGATTAAGTGGTATCATTAATTTCTCCCTTCCTAGCAATTGCACAAGCATTGATAGACGTTTAAAAGGGAGACTTAAGGTTACGAGTAAATGACGTAGAAATGTTTTTCAACATCTACAAAACCTTAAAATCTCAAAGTGAGGGAGAGTACTGAAAGAGCGTTTAAATCAGAGATGTAATTTCTAATTGTGTTACTGAGATATCCTAGGAGTACACGTCAGATGATCCGTTGGAGCAATGTCTAGTCCAAAGCATAACAACAAGTTATGCAAAAAAGGATGAACTTCAGGAAGTAGTAAATACTACCTAGAAGTGGAAATGGAAAGTGCAGGTATTGAACCAATGATGGAATTAAAGCCTTTACCAGAGCATCTAAGATATGCATATTTCAGAGAAAATTCAATGTATTTTGTGATTATTTCAACAACGTTGAAGAAAGTAGAAGAAGAGAAATTACTTGACTTTTCAGAGAGCATAAGTCAGCATTGGGATGGACAATCAAAGACTTAAAAGGGATAAGCCCAACAGTATGCATGCATAACATCTTAATGGAATAAAATCATAAACAAATCAATGAAGCTCAGAGGCGGTTGAATTGAGTAATGAAAGAAGTGGTAAAAAAGAGATCTTGAAATGGTTGAATTTCGAAATCATTTATGCCATTTCTGATAGCTTATGCATTTAACCAATATGTCTAGTACCAAAGATAAGAGGAATGACTATTGTTCAAACTGATAATGAGGAAATTTTTTCCATGAGACCATTAATGGTATGGAGAGTTTGCATTGATTATAGAAAGTTAAATAAAGCTACTAGAAATGTACACTTCCCTTTAAAATTCATTGATAAAATGTAAGACAGACTAGCAAGATATGAATACTATTGCATTTTAGATGGGTATTCAAAATACAATAAAATTGCTATAGCTCCAGAAAATCTGGAGAAAACGATGTTTACCTGCCAGTATGGAAAATTTGCTTTTAGACGGATGCCATTTGGATAATGCATGTGCCAACAACATTTCAAAGATGTATGATGGCTATTTTGTTAGATATGGTCCATGATATTATGGAGGTATTTATGGATGACTTTTCTGTATTTGGGGCTTCTTTTCATCTTTGCTTAAAGTTTTTGGCTTTGGTATTGAAATAATGTCAAGACACAAACTTAGGACTTAACTGGAAAAAGTGTCACTTTATGGTTTGAGAAGAAATTGTTTTGGGACATTGTGTCTACTCATGGATTGGATGTTGATAGAGCAAAAATAGCACCAATTGAGAAACTTCCTATACCAAGGAACATTAGAGACATAAAGAGTTTTTTAGGGCATGCGGGTTTTCTAAAAAGGTTTATTATAGATTTTTCAAAAATCATTAAACCATTATGCACATTTTAAGAAAAAGATGTCCCATTTGAAATAAGCCCGCCATGCATATTAGCATTTGAGACCTTAAAAGTTGCTTTGATTTTCTACACTAATAGTGGTAGTACCAGATTGGGACTCTCTGTTTAAAATAATATGCGATGCAAGTGATTAAGCAGTAGGAGCATTGTTAGGCCAATGGAGAGATTGAAGTTTAGAGTTATATACTATGCAAGTAGAACACTGGATCAAGCACAAGAAAATCATAATACATCAGATAAGGAGCTATGGGCAATGGTATTTGTGTGTAATATGTTTCAAGCCTACATAGCGGGGTCCAAAGTTACCATGTATACTGATCATGCAATTCGCTACCTTTTTGCAAAGATGGATGCCAAGCCGTGTTTGATTTGATGGGTATTATTATTACAAGAGTATGACTTGAAAATCAATGATAAGAAAGAAAATAAAATTTTAGGTGCAGACCATCTATCTAGTTTACCTCATAAAGAAGGTGATACATGGAAGCGGGCAACCGAAGTATTTGTGAATGAGCAATTATTCCAAATCTCTGATCTGCAGATGGAGCTTCTTGATATAGACTCAGATTAAACAAGCATAAAGATGTCAGGATAATGACGTTAAACTAAGCGCTACTGGGAGGCAACCTATGGGTTTTTAAAGTTTCAACAAGTAGTTATTTATTTTATTTAGTTCATTACAACTTAAACATTATAGTTATAAGTTTCAAAAATTTTGTTTTAGACTTGTCGTGTGATAGTTCATCGGAATGGATAAGCCTTAAGAATTATGCAAATAGTCACGCAACATCAAAGAGTTACACTTGGGATATTTTTATATTTAGTTAGTTATTTAAAATATGCATGTTTATTTTTTTGGTTATATAGTGTTATTATTATACATTGGTGTGTTTTAGTATGTTCATGTTTCAGGCTTACTTTTAAACCTTGGGGATAAGGTTTGGTTTAAGTTTGGGGGCATTGACACTATACTACACTATAGGAAGTAGTAAGATAGGATATTATAAGGATTAACATTATAAGTATGATTGTTTAAATTTTAATTTGAAGCAGTTAAGGAGGAAAATATGGTAGTGTATAAATTTTTCATTTTTACTTACTATATGAATGTTTAAGTCATATAGATTAGGTTATATATAGTAGTAATATGTAATGAATGAGTAGTTCATTTGCCTATTCATTCATTTAGTTTTGGATGAGTAAATCAAAAGTATCTTGTTGATATGTAATTAACGAGAGTGTTTTAAATTTCAAAGAAGAAAGCTATGAAATGTAGCAAACCTCGGTGTGATTTAATGACTAGAAACCTAGAGTTAAGGAAAACCATGAACTTGAAGCAAAATCAAGAAACTATGAAACATCTTGTTCTTCTTGTTGAAAAAGATAGATCTCTAAGGATTCTACAATATGTGTAAATATTACTTGATAATACAAAGTAAATAAAGAGTTATTGCAAAGAGCGGAAGAAATAAACATTTTAAATTAAAAATTGGAGTTAACTAACTTGATTTAGTGAAAGTGAGAAGTGCTAAAAAGATTTTATAAATAAAAAATGAGGGAATCCTAGAAGTTCTACAAGAAATGGAGCAGAGATTTTGATTGTTGGAAAAAATGAGGAAGAATCAAGTCTATTGGAAAATGAGCAAGGAATGGAAAAATAAAAATGAAAAGAAAAAGACTAATGACAGAAAAAAGAAAAATAGAGAAAAGAAGGTAGAAGTAAACTAAAACTCTTCGAATAAAAGATTTTGCTCGAGCACTAGTAGCTAATTGAGTTAGGTTTTCTTTCCAACTATATGAAGTCCTATGAACTTTAAAAGTGCTAAAATCTATAAAATTTTATGTTGATTTATGCTTATTTGTGAATTCCTAAGGTTAATGGGAAATCATAAGATTACACACTTGCTACTTGATTGTTGAGATGAAACAAACTTATAAGTAATGATGGTTTTTTGGTTGTGATCTACTTTGGTGTTTCGAAAGTGAAGTTATGTCTTCAAATCACAAGTTTTTGCAAAGAAAGATTCTTGAGTGGATTAATAACTTGAAACTTAGTGAATCGAAGGATAATACATGAACAATGTAAATTAATTGAGAACTAGTTATTAGGAGACTTAGTAGAACATACCTTTACTCGGGGCGCACAAAATCGTAAGTTTTGTGGCATTTGATAAGTTATTATTTAATCTTATAAAAAGGATTAGTTTAGCATTATATTTAGTATAAATATGCCTAAACGATCTCTAAATCTTGGTATTATTGCATTTTCTAGAAATTAAGGTGTAAAGGAATTGAACTTAAACGAGAAGAAATGAAGCAAAAAAAGACAAAAACATTGTCGCTGTCATGGATAAATATGGTGAAGCTATGCGAAGAAAAGGCACATCGTGGGATAGAAAGGCACGACATGGGAGAGATGAGAAAGTAAAGAAAACCAAAACTGGAGGTCTGGCGTAGTGGTGGTGTTATGGTACAAAGAGAGTGCCTCCGAGAAAATGAGTGACAACGTCGAGGCACCAGGAGAGAAAATTATATGCATGCAGTGGCAGTGCATTGGTGGCGCTGTGGCTTAACACACATGGCGTTAGGGCATTAGAGACAGCGCCAAAGATGCGGGAAATAGGAAGTTGGAGTTTTATTTCGAGTTAGATTGTATACTAGGGTTTCTAATGGTTATTAGGAAGTATAAATAGGTATTAAGATGTGGTAAATTAACTGCATACCAACTATTAGCCACCATTAGAGTAATTTAGTATAGTTTTAATTTGAGTGTTAGAATTAAGGAGTATTATGTAAAGAAAAGATTGAAGGCTTCATTTATATTCAACTCTGATTTGCAATGATTTAAATTATAAATTGGGATTGTGTGTTTAAATGAAGTCCTAGTAGTCTATTTATCTTAGTGATCATTCTATCCTATGGTATGAATGTTATGCTTCGAATATGAATAAAAAGTAAATCTAAAAAGTGAATTGGTTAAAACTTTTACTGATTATAAACGTAATGCTTTAGACATACTGGACACATGTTTAATGATATTAGGTTTTAGGAGTTATCATAGACATTGAAACTTTTAATCTATACATGAACGGTACAGTTATAAAATACACAACATCGAGCGATAGTTGTTGATTAAAGAAGAATAGATAGTAAACATAGTTGGTTATGAATCCAAAGATTTGGGACTTAAACTAATGTGGAGCTTACGTTGTTCAAATAGATAGGTGGAGTTCTAGTTTGCACATTAAAATCTTTTTCGTCACGATAGTGAGTTAAAGAGGATTTGAAGTAAATTTGTATATTCTAATCAGGCATTGCACACAACATACTAAGATGTAAAAGTGGTTGAAAAGCATAGTATTAAATTACCTAGGTGAAGTTGTGAACTCAAGTATCCTTAATATAAGAGTTAAAGTATGTTTAAATTGATTTGTTAGATTAGATTAGTTTTGTATAAAACCAATTAAAAAGGGATATCCTTAGCAATAGTTCAAAGTTAAATATGTAATTAATTAGTGCAAAAACCTTTTCAAAGGATAATATCCATGATCAATGAACATTGATTGCACTTTTACTACAAGCTAGTCATTAAACTTGTGGCATGCATTAGTGGAGCATGACACCGAACACTAAAAATTGAAACTTTTGAAATCTACGAGGAAACTTCGTGGGATTTCTGCTTAGACTAGGTTTCTAGAATGGTACTAGGACCAATTAAAGACTAGAGTTGACTAATATTAACCTATGTTCTTGTAGATTTTACCTACGAGTTCTCTAAGAGGCTCGTTGGTTCTAAAAGGATAGGTACTGAAATCATAGGTAAGTAGGGCTCATTTATTTATAGATTATGCTATGTAATCTGGCATTAATTTGTTCATGTAGTTATGAATTGGTTTTGGGGAATTGTACTCAGACTAGAATCATTTATTATTTTTCAAATAAACTATCATAAGTGAAATAGTGAGGGTTTCGGAAATGGAAAGATAAAGAGGAAGGTGTGTGAGTATCGACATCGAATGAACATAAAGAGGAAGGCGGATGAGTACTTATCTATTCTACATTGAAGGAGGATGGTGGATGAGTATTGATCATTAATTAAATAGATAGCTAGAATTCATTTCGATTTCAACTCCAGTACCCTACTCATTCAATATCCTGTTAAAGTTGAAATCTCAATTATACTCGAATACATTTTATGGGATCTCATATTGGCCAAGATGTGGACTCTTTATACGGTATTTATGTATAAAGGTAGGAAATACTATGGATTTAACTAAGACCAAAAATTAAGAGTCATAGTAGTAGTGCAATATCTATTTTATAACTTGCATATGCTTATGTATTGATTGTACTATTCTTATTTATTGAATAGCTATTGTTGCATTTGTATTATTACGCATTTGATTCATTGGATATTAGTAGATAATTGATATGCGCAAACTAGAACTCTACCCTATTGTTGTTGACAAGTTCTTTCCCCCAGTGAAAGTCAGCGAAAGAAAACTTGAGATTAACCTATTAAAGCAAAAAGACACCAAGTCTCTTTGTGCGGCCTGGGAAAGATTCAAAGAGATCCTGAGGAGATGTCTGGGACATGAATATGTGAAATGGGCATAATTCTAAATTTTCCAATATGGGATGAGCCTTAGCATGAGAACGCTAATAGATGCTAGAACAGGTGGTTCTTTACTTACATAGGATGAGGAAGGGGCATTGGATCTCCTAGATCTTATGTCTAAAAATTCTATCGTTAGTATTTTTTCCATAGTAAAGAAACTAGCAGGCATCTACGAGATTGACTATCAAGCTGTAATTATGGCATAACTATCAAATCTAAGCAGTATGGTCCACAACAGCACAGTAACCAAATAATCACAATGCCATGGTGGTTAACCAAATGGACAGACAACAGGGAATGGAAATAAAATTTCAAAGATAAAATTTCCATTTTATAGTAAAATTTCCATTTTATAGCACTAGTCATTTATTTTTGTGTTTTCGGGACCAAAAGAGGAAATTTGATGAAAAACACTAAAACTTGGTCTTTTAAAGTGTATTTGGTGTTTCACATTGAAATGTGTGCTTGCACGTACTTCGAGATAACTTGGTGGGACCCACATTGAAATTTGTCGAAGGTTGGTGATTTGTAAGAAGTTTCCTGGTGCATTGGTTGGAGAATCAATGAGGAAATAAGCTAAGTACAAGTGTATGTGTAGTGTGCTTCAGCTACACTTTGATTCGCCTCGAGACACATAATGCACAATAGGTTATAACTGATGGGAGAATGCTGGTGACATTAGTCAAAGACACACATGGAGCACACATCAAGCAAGAATTCTCCATATCACCTTAGGATACGAGCAAACACTGTCTCTTACCTTACTCGATTTCTCTTTTCTCTCCAATCCACCTAGCCTTGAGATTTGTGCTGCACCACCTCCCGCACATTTGCACGAGTCCTCCCATCACACCTAATACGGAGCTCCCCTAAGATAGATGCATCGAAACCTTTTTCATTTATCACCAATAATTGATCCTCCTACCTCCTAGGCATACGAGTTAAACGTCCCTCTCTCCTCCTGTGAGCGATGTGAACCAAACTTCCCTTAAATAGTTCTCAAATGGCATGCCAACCCTTCCAACCATGATCAACAGCCAGCAATCTCCCTTGGCGCATATGCCATCTTAGGAATTGAATTTGTGATTTTGGGGACATTTTCTCTCTTATCGAGAGACCAAAAATACTATAAAATCTCCTCTACTCTTTCGATCATGGAGATTCAATACCATTCTATTCTATTCTCCCCATTCCATATTTTCTCCTTTATGCCTCTCCATTCTCTCCATCTTTTCTTCACCCTTTTTTTTTATTTTTATACTTTTATTGAATCTTTATTGAATTTCTACTTATATGATGTCTAAATGCATGTGCATACTAGGTAGGGTTTGAATTCATTGCTAGTGATCCTACCGCCGCTCGGTAAGGGGGATCACGTTGGTGGAGAATGAGGCCTTATCTGTTGGCAACCGGTGTGCCCTTATGCAATTAAGATATAAGATGGGTAGCAATGCATTGTAATTTCCACGTGACAGGTGGACAACTCAACGTTAGTTATCAATCATGATAGGTGTTCTAATATAGCGATATTGCTACTAGTTTGTTGAAAGCCTACAACATATCCAATGGCTTGTCAAGTCTAGTTAGTATGTGGTTGCATCGCATGTTCTCTCAACTGACATAAAGAGAATGAGATGGCGTGAGTCACTATAAACCTATCTTTAAGACTTGATGGAAAAGAAACTTTTCGAATCGACGACTAAATCATACTTACAATGGTCCATGTGTCTCCTTGATATGGGATCATTATTTAATTTGTCAGTTTATTTATTCTCGCATTTACTTTCCTAGTTATTAATTAGTCAATATTTTAGATTAGTTTTCTTTTCAAATCCCCTTTGATAACCTATAGTCAACCTTAGTCTCTGTGGGTTCAACCCCGTAGTTGCCTAACTACATATCCAAGTAGTCGGTAAATAAGGACTCTTATTGGTGGTGTACGATGAGTCATCAATTTATGCATCGTTGCCAGGGACTGGTGCTGATTAACTTTAGGTTACTATTTAAAAAAAATTATCTTTGTACCTCAGAGTTTTGCAGGTTCACTTCATGGCCAACTACTCCTAGCATTATAATCACGATCCATATCAAGACTCGCACTATTACAGTGTGATTGGGGGTAAGTACTTCATGTTATGAACAAGATTTTTCTAATAGGCATTCTTTTGTGCAACATGTCAATGCTTGTGAATTTTGTGGAGATTACTCTCATTTTCCTAGTGCTTGCCCTGAACTAATAGATTTTGTATGGTAGTTGAACTAATTTGGTGGCAATGTAGATATAATTCTTAGGGATATACCATACTTGATGTAAAAAGAGGAGAGAATGAGGTCATCTTCACAAAACCTTCATAGCACTAAACTAGAGAGACCAAAGCTTCTTGAATCTCAAGATCTAGTGGAAACCTCGAGTGATGCTTCTTGTGTGGAGATGGATGAGTTTACATCAGATGATAATTGGCTTAATGAAGAAGAAAATGGATCAATTGATGCACTTGATTTGAACATCACGCACATTTCCCATTATTGCACTACTTCTTATGATAATGAGTCCGAGAAAGAAATCGAAGTGACATTTGAAAGGTCAAATGAGCAGCAAGAAGAGAGTAAGGAAGACCAACCTCTGATGCTGGTGAAACCACCTCCTGTGCCATGCATACGTGTTGACTTCTACATAGGGGTGGAAGAAAAGGAACACTTAGAGATTTTCAACACTGTCGCACATTTGTGTTGGATGTTTTAGATGAATAATAATCTTTTGTGTGAGGAGTCTAAGATGAGCTCCAAAGTCTGAATGTGGGCATGCCAGTTTCATTACTCAAAGTCACGGTGAAGCAGTTCGTTTGAGACTACTCCCAAGTAGCTAGTGTCACCTGACCATCCACCCCAAGTCTAACCGAAAGACTTGAAATAAAGGTTCTTGTTTGGAGGCAACACAACTTTGTTTTATTCATTCATGCATTTTTAGTGCGGTTTAGTTTAATTTTTAATTATTTAGATTCTAATAAACTCCTTGATTTTGTGGACTATTCGAATGAATGAAAATAAAGGAGCAATGGAGAAAACAAGAGTAGCTTATGTGTCGGGTTTTATTTTGAGTATAACTTTTGTTAGCGTGATAGAGCGTTATTATGAAATTGACCGCTATTTCACATTTACGTGTTTTAAGACTTGGTTGGGAATTGAAAACTAGCTTAAGTTATCGCTTTAGTGGCAGGCCTTTAAGTAGAACCCAAAATCGTAGACTCCATTCCACCAACTTGTTGATTACCATTAGTTGAAAACTACGGCCTCGCAAGTTATCGTTGGAATCATTTTAGTCGACTCCTAGTTTCATAGTTCTTGCTCTTATTATGTTATTGATTCAAATTTTTCCTTAAGTCACCTGAATTGAAGAGATATTGTATGTTTTGTTCATGCATCATGGTGATAGTGTGATATTTTTGTATTGTAACATTGAAACACTTCATTGCACATTACTCATTTTGCTTACTGTCAGCTTCTTAGATATATATATATATATATATATATATTTGTTTCACTCCATTCATTTCATTTTTCTTATCTTCCATTTCGATTTCTTGTTATTTTGGATCGTGTACGGTAGTATAACTTTCTTGAACCTTGAGGACAAGGTTCATGATATGTTGGGGGTATGCAGGTATGAAGTTGAATTGAATGCATGGATGAACCGTAAGGGTTTTTGGTAAATTTTCGTGGAACTTCTTTCGATACTTTTAGTGAAATACAAGTAATATGGTTTCATTTATTTCATGGATTGATGGTTTGGTAGGTTGTTACACATTTTTAAACATGTGAATTCTTTCTTTTTCATTTTTCCATTTGTTTTGAGCCTAAATTAATGCACAATTCTAGTTTACAATAATGGTTGAAAATTTGAGAATTCAATGTGGATCGATGAATGCCATAAAATAGAGAACACCTTAGGTAGAACATAGGGGAAACATCTTGTTCTTGTGATTAGTCTACTAATTGGGGCTACACCAACGAGTGCTAGTATGGAGTCAATGCTCTATGCTACATATGAAAGCAGGTAGAAAGGTCGCAATAGGACAAAAGTCAACTTAATCCCTAGGTAGTTGTTTAGCCCTTAGCCTTAAGCCGAATTATAATTTATCCCTAGTTAGTCAAGATGAGCCAACCCAACCTGATTCCTTCATCACCTATCATGAAACCCATAACCCGAAAGCCTTTACAATCCTTTTACCTACATTGGAAGGCTGACTTAATGACAACGAAAGTGAGAAGTGCTAACAAGAGTCATTAAATAAAAAATAGAGTTCCCACAAGTTCCACAGGAAAAGTAGCCATGAATCTTGAGGTGGGAAAATTGAGAAAAAGCATAATCCATTAGAAATGGAGTGGGGATCGTACTAAAAAAATATTTGGAAAAAAATATATATATATAAGTGAAATGAATAAAGACAGAAGTGTATAAAAACTCCTCAAATTAAAATATTTAACTCGAGTGTTTGTAGCTATATTAAATAAGTCTTTCCAATGCTTTGAATAAGTCTCTCCAATGCTTCGTATAATTTACTATCCATTTCCTTGTCCTAATCCAGCCTAAATAACTTTAAAGAAAGTCATATTAACCCCAAATGATGTTTTGAATGTGTCAGTGAAATGGTTCTATAAGTCTCTTTATGTGGAATCTCGGTATTCAATGACGTATTTAGAGATTGTATATTTTCGGCTTGTTAAAAGTTTCGAAGTAACTTGTGAATAATAGATGGCTTTAGTCTTAACGAAGCCTAGTGATTGGTGGATTATTCCTCATGAAATGGCTGAAATATCTTGACTCAAAATAATTGGCTTTGCTTGAGTTAGAATTGGGCATTAGTGAAGCTAATGCGAATTAGTGAAGCTAATGCGAAGTCTTTGTATTTAGCAAGTTTCTTAAAACAAATTGGACTAAACCATTGAGTTAGAATTGGGCATTAGTGAAGCTAATGCGAATTCTTTGTATGCAAATCGATTGTTTTGTACTCATTTGCTTGGGAAAGCAATTGTTTTAGTTTGAAGGTATTTGATAAGTCTACAATTGTGCTATATTTTAATGCATATTTATTGTGATTTCAGAGGTTAAATCTCCATTTTATGGCACTAATCCTTTGTTTTTGTGTTTAAGGAACAAAAGAGGCAATTTGATGAAAAATACTAAAATTAGATCATTTTGGAGTGTATTTGTGTCTTGCATTAAAAAGTGTGCTTGCACATACTTCGAGATAGCTTGGTGGGACCCATATTGGTTCGTGTCGAAGGTTTGGTGGTTTAGAAGAAGTTCTATAGTGCATTGTTTGAAGAATTATTAAGGAAACACGCTAAGTACAAGTGTTTTTGCATTGTGCTTCAGCTGATATTTGATCTGCCTCTATACATGTAATGCAAAATAGATTATAACAGATGAGAGCAAGCTGGTTAAATTAGTCATAAACACACATGGAGCATACAACGAGCTAGAACTCTCCATGTTGCCTTGGGATATGAGCTAGCACTGTTTCCTACCTCACTCGATTTATTTCCTCTCCATTTGACCTTGTCTCGAGATCCATGTTGCACCACCTCCCACACATTCACACGAGTCCTCCCACCACGCCTCACGTCGAGCTACCATTGGAATAGCCTCGATTGATGCATCAGATCCCTCTTCATCCATCACCAACCGTTGATCCTCTTAGGCACACGAGTCACACATCCCTTTCTCCTCCTATAAGCATTGTGAATCGATCTTCCCTTAGATCATCCTCGAACCGCGTGCCATCCCTTCCAACCTTGATCAACAACCACTGATCTCTCCTTGGCATATATCATCTTGATAACCCTAAGATGCGACCAATTAACAACAAACTCGATTCTTAGGAATCGAATTTGTCATTTTGTGAGAAATCATTTCTTTATTCCAGAGACCAAAAACATTATAAAACTCTCATTTCATCTCTCGGTCATGAAGATTCAATACCATTATATTCTATTCTCCCCATTCCATGTTTTCTCATCTTTGCCTCTCCATTCTCTCCATCTTTTCATTACCATTTTTCTTTCATTTTTATATTTTCATTTATATTTTGTATTGGAGATTCATTTGGTATTAGTAGACTAAATTAAAGTCTGGATCAAGGAGACTAGTAAGTGATTTATGAGATTGAATTCTTAAATTCCATATTTTTCATTAAAGTCTTGTATTTTCGACTGCATTATTGTTATGAGATTCTTAGAATTTCTACTTATTCGATGCATTAATGCATGTACACACTAGTTCGGTTAGAATTCATTGCCAGTGATCTTACCACCGCTTGGTAAGGGAGATCACATTAAGTGGTGAGTGGGGCCTTGTCTGTTGGCAACCATTGTGCCCCTATGCAATTGGGATATGAGATGGGTAGCAACAGTGTATTGTAATTTTCACATGAAGGATGGAAGATTTGACGCTAGTTATCACCCATTATAGGTGTTCTCATAAAGCACTAATGTTGTAGTTTGTTGAAAGCCTACGATATATCTAATGGCTTTGGAAGTCTAGTTAGTATGTGGTTGTATCGCACATTCCTTCCACTGACATGAGGAAAACAGGGTGGTGTGATTCATTATAAGCTTATCTATATGACTCGATGAAAAATAACTTTTTGAATGGATGACTAAATCATACTTACAGTGATCTATGTGTCTCCTTGATCTGGAATTATTATTTAATTTGCTAGTTTATTTATTCTTGCATTTACTTTCCTTGTTATTAATTAGTTATTAGTTGAGATTAGTTTTCTTTTTAAAACCCCATTTGATAATCTAGAGTTAACCCCTGTCTCTGTGGGTTCGACCTTGTACTTGCCTCATTACACATCTACATAGTCGGTAAATCCAAACTAATATTGGTGTTGTATGATTGATGCATGCCGCAAGTATAACAGCTAGCTTGTAGTAAATAGTGCAGTCAACTTACGTTGATCATGAATATCATCCTTAGGGAAAAGGTTTTTGAGCGAGCTGTATATCACCTACTTAACTTGAACTATTGCTATAATAAGATCACTTTTAATTGATTTTATATCTAAACTTTAATATTCTAACAAATCACTTTAAACTTTAGTTGAACTCTTATAATAAAGATATCTTAGTTCACAATTTCACCTAAGTAATTTAATACTTTGCTTTGTAAATTTCCAAAAGTCTTTCAATCTGACTTGCCTAGAGTTCTACCACTATACGTCATTGACTTCTTCATTGTTCTTATTCATGGCACCAAACTTATATCTATTCCTCCATACCGCATGGCAAGGAAGGAATTGCGTGAGTTGTAGACTAGGCTTGAGTTTTTGCAGAAATGGTTTATCCATCCTAGTAAGTCACTATGGGAGCATCGATTCTTTTTGAAATTAAGGACTGAAACCTATGTATGTGCGTCAATTTCAGGCAGCTTAATCAAGTGACTATCATGAAGAAATATCCATTACCCGAGATCAATGAATTGTTTGATAAGTGAAGGGTGCTAGATATTTGATGAAGAATGATTTGCGGTGTGGTTATCATCAACTAAGGATTAGGGATGAGGATACCTTAAAGACAACCTTCAGTACTAGGTATAGGCACCTCGAGTTCACCGTCATGCCGTATGGGCTCACTAATGCTCCTATTATGTTCATGGACTTGATGCACATGGTATCCGAACCCCATCTCAACCAGTTCGTCATCGTGTTTGTTGATGATATTGTGATTTATTCAAAATATTGGGAGGAACATTTGCACCACCTCAGAGTTCCGTTGCCAACTCTGAAGGGTAATCATTTGTATGCCAAGTTCGGTAAGTGCAAATTTTGGTCTTTAGAGGACAAGTTTCTGAGATATGTGGTTAATGCTGGAGGCATATCGGTTGATCTGGTGAAGGTTAAGGCAATCAAGGGTTGGCCTACTCTATTATAGTGTTAGAGATTCTGAGTTTTATAAGGTTAGCAGATTATTTCAAGTGATTTGTTGATGGTTTCTCTCATTTTGCTCTTCCAAAGACTCGGTTAACGCAGAAAGATGTGGAGTTTGATTAGTTTGATAAATGCAAGGCTGTCTTTAAGGAATTGAAACGTAGTTTAAATACAACGCCTGTTCCTACATAACCTAAATCGGGGAGAGAGCTAGTGATTTATGATGATGCTTCTCATTTAGGCTTGGGCTTTGTGCTAATGTAGGAAAGTAAGGTTGTAGCTTATGCTTCATGGAAACTCAAGATTCATGAAAGTAATTATCCAGTTCGTGATCTTACACTAGCAAAAGTAATGTCTACCTTAAATGTTTGGAGGTATTACTTGTACGGTGAGATGTTTACAATATTTTAGATCATAAGAGTCTGAAAATGCTTGTTTACTTAAAGTGAGTTAAACATAAGGCAACGTAGATGGCTTGAGTTTCGCAAGGACTACAATTTCACTCTGGAGTACCACCAAAGTAAAGGAAATGTGGTTGTAGAAGCCTTGAGTATGAAAAGAACAAGTAGAGAGAATGTAGCTACTACTAGAGCTTCCCAGTTTAGACTTTTTGAGGAAGTGTCAATAATGATGATACTTGAACATCTAGCTAGTACATCATCAACTGAAAGAGCTATATCCTGAACTACTAATATGTTCTTCTGTGCTTAGATTCGGGTTGAGCCAAAAATTATTCAGTGGGTGATTGAGTGTCATAAACCTGATAAGGATTATTTAGTGCATCTAAGGCTGGCGGCTAGTGTAGATCATTCTGATTGGTCAGTTTTTAGTGATGATGCATTACGTTTTAGGGACAAATTATGGATTCCGACTCAAGATCTGTTGAGGCAAAGTTTCTACCAGAATCTCATAGATTTCTTTACTCCATTCATCTTGGTAACACCAAGATGTATAGTGATATAAGGCATATTTATTGGTGGCCTAAGACGAAGACTGATATTGGTGAGTTTGAAAAGAGATGTGAGAATATGAGCAAGTTAAGGTTGAACATAGGAACCCTGGAGAGTTATTCTTTATTTTACTTAGGTTACATTAATATGAATTCAACTATAACCACATCATGATAGTTATTTAAGCCACACTAACTTAAATTAAAACTTACCACATCACTCTCTAACCTTGGCCTCACGCTGATGCGAACCTCGAGGCGTGTCCCCGCTCACATCTAGACAACTATATACAAGTAGAGATGGCTTAGTAATCTACACAAGTACATTACATTAGGAACACATCACATCAAAACTAATCTATACCTCGACCACATGCCCCGGTTAGTGTACGAGTCTCAATACAAGTCCTACATCACGGGTCGATGATCCTAATTAGGATTTAAACTAGGATTAGGAATTTGGGCAATGAAGAATCTTCCCAATGACAGAGACCAAATCCATCTATAATTTATATTATCTAAATCAACTATTTTGTAGATAGTGGCAAAGGTTCGATCCCACAGAGATTGAAAATCTTTCTAAAGTTCTAAAAGAAAACGAAAACAGGGGTTTGAGAGCGAAAGTCGAGAGAATTTAAGAAGACATGGAATTGAAAATACATTGTAACGAAGTCAATTATAGAGGCAACCTAAACCCTTGGTATCACAAACTTCCTCAAATGGAACAAACAACCCTATGGTCAACGGATCTATATAAAGCATACAATTCAAAGAAAATTTAGAGTAGTTATAGATCTGGTACGTACGTGGTTCCTCGCTTTTCCTATTCTCGATAGTCAAGGTATAACAATGACTACTTTTCTAACCAAATACACAACCCTAGACTTACGCGAATTAGGTTTAATATATTGATTGCATTAGGCTTTGTAAAAGCACTACACCTAGACAACTGAATCGCTAGTGCTTCGATTTAGGCAATATCCCTAAGGTATTTGATGGGTCCTTAAAGGGGCTAATCAATCTGTACGGTCAATTGCCACTTGTGTGGTTTTATTGCATAAGGACAGATGTGTATGAGTCACTATCAAAATAATCAAGGTTTAAATTTAAGTTTACCTAATTAATCAATCAACACCAAAGAGGATAAAATACCAATAAAGCGCGATTAAATTAAACTAAATTAGATCTCACATAGGTTTGATGTCAAAAGAGTTGTTTGATCCACCATCGATTTAGATTGATAAGATAAGCTGGACATATTAATGAAAAACCTCAAATTCTCGATGTTCTTTCATAAACAAAGGTTGGGAACAATGATTTCCCGAGTTTCTATTTATATAAAACAAAAAAAAACCTATTCTAAAACAAAGTTCCCAAAATTTTGGACTAAAAAGTGGGGATTCAAAATGGAGCTACAGACGGGGTCGTGGGTGAGGCCATGGCCTCGAAAACGTAAAGCAGGGGCCATGACGCCATTATATGGTGGGAGCCACGACGCAAGTTACTATTTATTTTTTAACAAACAAAAAAATGAGGATGTGAAGCTTGGATTCCATACTACGGCCTAGAAATACGGCTTAGTCCATGACCTAGAATTCTAACTTCTTCTTTCTCTTGATAACCTGACCGATTTCTTCTAATAACTGCGCCAATTCCTCATTTTGAGTCCTAACACCTGTAAATCACACAAATGAGAGATTGTTACAACTAAATATAGATTTATGGTTCAAAATAACACTAACACTATATATTATGATGTCTAATTATACACTTATCGAACACCCCCAAACTTAGAGTTTGCACATCTCTAGCAAAGGAATGCATGACGCACACCCTACTATCAAAGAAACTAGACTCCTAATAACTTTATTAGCTAAATAACATTTAACCATCCTATACCCAATTGCAAGTTTAGTGGAGTCTCATTTGGTTCCAATGCCTCTGAATCAACCATCCTCTTAAAGACGTTCAAAGTTAAAACTTGTCTAGAAATGAAGTCCAAACATCAAAAGAAATCACATTTCAAAGAACTAGACTAGGTCAAGACAAACACCGCCTACTACTGAAGAATTTTCTAGGCTTATACACTCAAGCACGCAAGTTCACAATTTATGAAAACACTCAAGATGGTACGATAGGATAGAAATGCAATCACACTCTCCACTCATGTAGATTTAGCACAGTTAGGGGTCAATAGGTCTTCAAAGTAAATAGGGTCAAGTTGGTATGCCAAGGAAAGGATAGAAGGAAAAGGAAAATGTTGGAAAATATCAAATCAACCTCAATATAAGCATTGAGAGCTAACACATACTAGGTGTTTACATGGATGAACATATTATTCGAATTGTGTTCTTTCCCCTTTTTTCGACTACCAATTCTTCAATTTGGCTCATATTTTTTGAACTCTTTATCTTAAAATGGTGAATTTGTTTATTGAATTGAAAGCCTAATTCATATTTTTTTCTTTGAAGTCAGTGGGAATTTATTTCACTCAAAAACAACCCCAAACTTGAGGTTTTATAAATTTCACTCCAAAACTTGCTCTTTCTCACTTTCACTATAGTTGATCGAAATCTTCAACTAGGTGAAAGGATATAAGACTAACGGCTATGGGTTGAATGATAGGCATTCAAGAAAGTAAGGTTAAATTTTGCTCAAATTGGCTAACTAGTGGTAAAATGATAAGTAAGCTCAAGGCTAAGGGTTTAAATCCGAAAATGGCCTACTTCCTCCCCCCAAAAGTGTTTCAATAATGGGATTTCGCCTCGAGTGGGTCTCACCCTCGTTCTAGCACCCAAGAAATCTAACTCTTTTCTAATTTCACAGTTATGACCACCTGCCCTCTTTGGTATCTAGCACAAAGTCTCAACCTCATACTTGCTCCCTAAACATGCAATCTCAACAATGCCGAACAATGCTCTGGATTGATTGTTTCTCCTAATTTTTAAAAAAGTTTAAGTCTAATAAGTGGATTAAGTAACTTATCTATAACCAAAGACACTCAACAAAGTCTCGAGCGACTCTATATGCGACATATGATACTATGTAAATTCTATTACAAGACACAAACATAAATGAAAATATGTCAACTAAACAAGTGATAAATAGACTAAATACATGCATGAAAGTGCGTTAAATCTTAATGAAATGAAACGAGAAAGAGAAATGTGAATGGAAAAGAAAAGGAAGAAAAAGAAATGAGAAAATAAGGGATATAAAACACCACTATTACCATCCGTTAACCACATATAATTGCATACAATTTGAATTTTTTTACAATTTCACTTGCAGTCTTTCACAAAAATATCCATCCAACTCAATCAACAAATCTTAAAGTACCTCCAAATTATTTCGAATCTTATCCTCAAGGTTCAAAACAAATCAAGGAAACCACGCAACAAAAAGAGAGCGGAGTGGTGAAAAAGAACATGAATAAATAGATAAGAAGATGATACAAACTCATGCAATTGTGTTTTTCATAAATAACATAAGAAAAGTCTCCAAAAACTAGTGAAATAACAAAATCTCTCATGTCTAGGTGACAATGGAAAAAAACATCATAAAAAGAGTAAGAACTAGTAAGCGAGGGGGTTAATTTATATGATTCCCACCAAATCTTGCGAGCCTAAAGTGGTTCAACTAAGGGTGAAATCAACAAGATAGGGGAATGAAGTCTAGGTTTTTGGGTCTACTTAAAGACCCGCATCTAATGCGATGACTTAAATTGGATTATTCCCAACCAAGTCTCAAAAGACCTTAAACTCTTGTAATATGTTAACTCCCTAAAAATACTCAAATTGTTACAAATAAAATGTAATTCAAAGTGTAAAACTCTGGTGGTGCTCCAACACCTTTGGTGCTCATCAAACATTCATAGAGCCTGCGAAAACACAAATGCCTCTGGTGCTCATCAAACATTCATAGAGCCTGCGAAAACATAAGAAACCAAGTTAGGGGTATTATCGAACATAAAATAAAAACTAATCTAAAATTAAAATAAATGATAGAAGTAAAACAAAATAAATAAATCAATCTGGGCTGCCTTCCAACAAGCGCCATTCTTTAAGTATTTGGCAAGACGGCGTGATTTATCATGTGATGCCCTTTCTTTCGAGATATCAATGACAAATAGTGCATCTATAGCTTTGGGCAATGAAACATCAGACTTGGGAGTTTACTCGAGACCTCTAACACAAAATAATTTGTCGCATCATGATCATCCAATATAAAGGGTTGACAATGTAAAAAATCAGTGAACACTCCTTTGCTTCCACCCTTGAAAGATTCAACAAATATGCATGGAAGGGTGAGTCGTTTCACCAATACCAAATGTTGGTCTTCCTTGGTCCATTTTTGTGGCTTCTCCGACCTTTCTGAAGCAACTTCAATTTTCATCTCATTTTCCTTGTACAATGGTAATGCCTTGTTCAGTTTGAAAGACTTCTCATTCGTTCGTTGTTTCGCTCCAATAATCCTTAACCTATGTACCCTCATTCACCTAAACACTTTTCAATGTAGCAACGCTCACATGTCCTCTGAATAAAAAAATTGGTTGTGAACTACACAACTCTTTCGTCAATCAAATTCTCAAGCGAATGTTCCAAATTTTGCAATCAAGGATTCATATGCTGAAATTGTCAAAAATGTTCATGCAAGCATTGTTAATTTGTTATTACTTGTTTCATCATATCTTCCAAGGAGGTGCTTTTTTGAAATTATTGATTCTTTTCATGACACTGTTCATCAACATGTTGAAAAGGTATTTCTTGTCTGAATATAAAGTCATTCATCATGTCTCATATGAAATAGGAAATACTTTGTAGCGAAATCAATTAGAGAAGCAACCTAAATCCTTGGTATCAATAACTTCCACAATTGGAACAAACAACCTTATGGTCATCGATCTATATAAAACATACAATTCAAAAATATTCTAGAGTAACTATAGACCCGGTAATACACCCGGTTCCTCGCACTTCTATTCTTAATAGTCGAGTTACGACAATGACTACTTCCTGAACGAAACACACAACCTTGGACTTACACAAATTAGGTTTAATATGTTGATTGTACTAAGCTTTTTGAAGGCATTACACCGAGACAACCTGATCGCTAGTGATTTCGATTTATGGTAGATCCCTAAGGTATTTGACGGATCTCTGAAGGGGTGAATTAATCGCTATGATTAATTGCCACTTGTGTGGTTTTATCGCATAAGGACAAATGCATACGACTTACTAGCAATGTAATCAAGGTTTAAATTTAAGTTTAACCCTAATTAATCAATCAACACCAAAGAGAATAAAATACCAATGAAGAATAATTAAATTAAATTGAATTAGACCTCACATAGGTTTGATGTTAAAAAAGTTGTTTGATCCACCTCTGATTTAGATTGATAAGATTAACCGGACATATTGATGGAAAACCTCAAATTCTTGACGTTCTTTCATAAACAAAGGTTAGGAACAATGATTTCCCAAGTTTCTATTTATAGAAAACCTAAAAAATCTATTCTAAAATGAAGTTCCAAAAAAATCTTACTAAAAAGTGGGGCTTCAAAACAGAGCGATGGCTCCATTATATTGTGTTAGCCACGGCGCAGGTTACTATTTTTTTTAACAAACACAAAAATGAGGTCGTGAAGCATGGATTCCATGCCACGGCCTAGAAATACGGCTTGGGCCACGAGTTAGAATCTAACTTCTTCTTTCTCTTGGTCACTAAGATCGATTCTTATAATATTTGAACCAATTCTTCATTTTGAGTCCTAACACCTGTAAATCACATAAATGAGAGATCGTTACCACTAAATAGAGATTTATGGTTCAAAATCACACAAAACACTATATATTATGATGTCTAATTATATAGTTATCAAACACCCCCAAACTTACACTTTGCACGTCTCTAGCCAAGGAATGCATGAAAGCACACCCTACTACTAAACAAACTAGACTCTTAATAATTTTAATAGCTAAATAACATCTAACCATTATATACCGATTCCAAGTTTAAGTGGAGGTTTATTTGGTTCCAGTGCTACTAAATCTACCATCCTCTCAAAGATGTTCAGAGTTAAGATTTGTCCATAAACTAAGTCCAAACATCAAAAGAAATCACACTTCAAAGAACTAGACTTGGTCAAGAAAAAGGCCATCTACTACTCAAGAGTTTTCTAAGCTTATACACTCAAGCACACAAGTTTACAATTTTTGAAAACACAAGAGGGTACCATAGGCGAGAAATGCAACCATACTATCCACTAATATAAATTTAGCATAGTTAGGGGTCAATAGGTTTTTAAAGTAGGTTGTAATTTACTATGCCAATGAAAGAATAGAAGGAAAATGCAAATGTTGGAAAAGATCAGATCAACCTTAATATAAGCATTGATGGCTAACACATACTAGGAGTTTACATGGATGAACATATCACTCTTGAATTGTGTTTCTCCCCTTTTTCCAACTACCAATTCTTCAATTTGGCTCATATTTTTTGAAATCTTTGTCTCAAAATGATGAATTTTTTATTGAATTCAAAGCCTAATTCATATTTTTTTCTTTGAAGTCAGTGGGAATTTATTTCACTCAAAAACACCCCCAAACATGAGGTTTTGTACATTTCAATCTGAAACTTGCTCTTTCTCACTTTCGCTACAGTCGATAAAAATTTCAACTAGGTGAAAGGATATAAGGCTAACGCCTAGGGGTTTAATGATATGCATTCGAGAAAGTATGGTTAAATTTGGCACAAATTGGCTAACTAGGGGTAAAATGATGGGTAAGCTTAACGCTAAGGGCTTAAATCAAAAAATGGTCTACTTTATCCCCCCAAAAGTGTTTCAATAATGGGATTTCACAGCGAGTAGGCCACACCCACATTCTAGCACCCTAGAAATATAACTTTTTCCACATGCATAATTATGACCACCTACTCCCTTTGGTATCTAGCACAAAGTCTCAACCTCATTTTTGCTCCTTAAACATGCAATCACAACAATGCCAATGAACGCTTTAGATTGAGTGTTTTTCCTAATTTTTAACAAACTTCCAGTCTCATAAGTGGCTTTAGTAACTCATTAGCAACCAAAGACACTCGACAAAGTCTCCAGCGACTTTATATGCGACATATGATCTATGTAAGTTCTAATACAAGACACAAAAATAGATCAAAATATGTAAACTAAACAAGTGATAAGTAGACTAAATACATGCATGAAAGCGCATAAGATATTAAAGAAATGAGAAAGAGAAGCACGAATGGAAAAGAAAAGAAGAAAAGAGAAATGAGAGAATAAGGAAAATAAAACACCTCCATTACCATTTGTTAACCACATATAAATGCATATAATTTAAAATTTTGAACAATCTCACTTGCAGTTTTTTCACAAAAATATCCATCTAATTTTATCAACAAATCCGAAAGTGCCTACAAACTTATTTTGAACCTTATCCTCAAGTTTCAAAACAAGTCAAGAATCTAAACAACAAAAAATAGTAGAGTGGTGAAAATGAAAAAAAATCATCTTAACAAGAGCAAGAACTAGTAAGTGAAGGGGTTAACTAAAATTATTCCCACCAAATCTTGTGAGCCCTAACTCGTTCAACTAAGGGTGAAATCAACTAGGTAGAGGAATGAAGTCTATGGTTTTAGGTCTACTTAAAAACCCACCTTTAATGCAGCGACTTAAGTTAGATTATATCTCAACCAAGCCTCAAAACACCTTAAACTCTAATAATATGTTAACTCCCTAAAAATGCTCAAATTATTACAAATAAAATGTTATTCAAAGACAAACCTAGCAAAACTCAGGTGGTGCTCCAGTGCTTTTGGTGCTCATCAAACATTCATAGAACCTGCGAAAATCCAAGAAACCAAGTTAGGGGTTTTATCGACCATAAAATTAAAAACTAATCTAAAACTGAAATAAATGCTAGAAGTAGAACAAAATAAAAAAATAAATTTGGGCTGCCTTCCAACAAGCACCTTTCTTTTAACAAGATTTGGCATGATTTATCACGTGATGCCCTTTTATTTCGAGATATCAATGACAAATGGTGCATTTATAGCTTTGTGCAATGAAACATCAGACTTATGAGTTTATTATGGACCTCTAACACAAAAGATTCTATCGCATTATGATCATCCAACACAAAGATGTTGACAATGTAGAAAATTCGCAAACACTCCTTTACTTCCACCACTCAAAAGATTCGACAAATATGCATGGGAGGGTGTGTGGTTTCACTAACACCAAACGTTGGTCTTCCTTGGTCTTTTTTTTTGCATCTCCTCCGACCTTTCTGAAGCAACTTCAATTTTCATATCATTTTCCTTTTGCAATGGTAATGCCTAGCTCAGTTCGAAAGACTTCACATTTGTTCGTTGTTTCGCTCTAATAATCCTTAACCTGTTTAACCTTATTCCTAAACACTTTTCAATGTAACAACACTCACATTCTTCTCAAGATAAAAAATAGGTTGTGAACTACACAACTCTTTCATTAATCAAATTCTCAAGCATAGTATTCATTTGACTAAATTGAGTTTCCAAATTTTGCAACCTTGGATTCACATGCTGAAATTGTTGAAAATCTTCATGCAAACGTTGTTGATTTGTCACTACTTGTTTCTTCATATCTTCCAAGGAGGTGCTTTCTTGAAATTGTTGATTCTTTTCATGACACTGTTAATCAACTTGTTGAAAAGGTAGTTTTTTTTTTTGAATATCAAGCCATTCGTCATGTCTCATATGAACCTCTCTTCATGACACTGTTAATCAACTCATTGAAAAGGTGATTTTCGGCTGAAGATCAAATCATTCATCATGTCTTGTATAGACCTCTCTTTATGTTGAGGAATCTATGGACTTGGTATGAGCTAATGAAGTCAGGTTGTGGTGATGCATAACTAGAATAGTGATGTTTCTCATACTTTGGATAGTAAGGACAAGCATACGTGGAATGAGAATAATCCTCACAAATTTCAGAAACCTTGATCTGTTGCACAAAAGAATGCATGTTAGAAAATTGATGTTCATTCTATGACATAACTACCCTATTCGCATTGTGATAGTACGAGTCTTTGAATCGACCATAGTTGTGGGAGGAGGATGCCATTGCGGAGTTACCTGCATACAAGTTAAGAAAATGGGACTAGATAGAAAAAATAAATAAATAAATAAAATAAAAAAAAAGAAAAAACTAATCCCTGCAACAACGCCAAAAATAGGCACACGCGTCGAACGCCTCAATAACATATATTATGTAAACTAACTATTTTGTAGATAGTTGCAAATGGTCATCCCACAGAGATTGGTAATCTTTCTAAGGTTCTAAAAGAAAGTAAAAATGGGGGTTTGAGAGCGAATGTTGAGAGAATATAAAAAGACATGGAATCATAAATACTTTGTAATGAAATCAATTAGAGAGGCAACCTAAGCCCTTGGTATCGCAAACTTCCTCGATTAGAACAATCAACCATATGGTCATCGATCTATAAAAAGCATCAATTCAAAGATATTCTAGAATAGCTATAGACCGTTAACGTATACGATTCATCATAGTTCCTATTCTCTATTGTCAAGTTAAGACAATGACTACTTCCTTAACCAAATACATAACCCTAGACTCACGCGAATTGGGTTTAATGTGCTGATTGCATTGGGCTTTGTGAATGCGTTAAACCTAGACAACTAGATCACTAGTGCTTCTTATTTAGCCTAGATCCCCAAGGTATTTGATCGGTCCCAAAAGGGCGAATGAATCGGTACAGTTAATTGCCACTTGTGTGGTCTTATTGCATAAGGGCGGATATGCACAACTCACTAGCAATATAATCAAGGCTTAAATCTAAGTTTAACCCTAATTAATCAATCAACACCAAAGAGAATAAAATACCAATGAAAAGAAATTAAATCAAATTGAATTAGATCACACATTGCTTTGATGCCAAAAAAGTTGTTTGGTCCACCTCTGGTCTAGATTGATGAGATTAGCCGGACTTATTGATGGAGAACCTCAAATTCTTGATGTTATTTCGTAAAAAAAGATTGGGAACAATGATTTCATGAGTTTCTATTTTTATAAGATCGAAAAAACCTATTCTTAAACGAAGTTCCCAAAAACTCATACTAAAAAGTGGGGCTTCAGAATGGGGCTGCAGACGGAGCCATGGGTGAGGTCACATCTTGGAAAACGTAAAATAAGGGCCACGATGCCATTATATGGTGCAAGCCATGACGTGAGTTGTTGTTTTTTTTGTAACAAACACAAAAATGAGGTCGTGAAGCTTGGTTCCATGCCAAGACCTAGAAATAAGGCTCGGCCCACGCCCTAGAATTCTAAATTCTTCTTTCTCTTGATCACCATGACTGATTCTTCTAATATTCGTGTCGATTCTTCATTTTGAGTCTTAACACCTTTAAATCACATAAATGAGAGATTTTTACCACTAAATAGATATTTATGGTTCCAAATCACAATAAACGCTATATATTATGATGTCTAATTATACACTTATCACCCAACTAATTGAGATTTCGTAAATCTATCTCGTATATAGTTTTCCCGCTCCCAAGTGGAGTTCCAAGTCACCATGGAAATGCTTCTTGGCTAATAATTTTAGGAGAGACATGCCTCTCAACTGATGTACATTTCCATCTTGGATCTGTATTGGCTACTCTTCATAAGTAACACCCTCGCTCAAATTAATTCGGCTCAAGTCAACTATTGTTCTTTTGCATGCCTTCGACTTAGCTAGTCAAAAACATAGAGATATGAAAGACTGAATGAATCCCTAATATTTGTGGACATAACTAAAGCTCATATGCAACTTTCCCGACTCATCTTTGATCTTGAAAGGCCTGATGAACCTTTGTGCTAACTTGCATTTCAACCCAATCTTGTGAACACTTTTCGGAGGAAAAACCTTTAAATACACAAACGTTCCATTGGTATACGTGATTTTGATGCGATACATGTCAGCATACTTCGTTTGCTTCTCATGGCCCCTTTTAAGCCTCCTACGAGTGTGTCGTACCTTCTCTGTATGATCAACAACAATTTTAGGCCCACTAGGTGCTTGTCCTCTAGCTCAGCCTTACATGATGGCGAGCCACACGGTTTACCATATAAAGCTTCAAATTGCGCCATTTCAATGTTAGCCCGATAACTATTTTTTATGCAAATTCACACAACGCTAGGTAATCCTCCCAAGATATACCGATCTCCTATACACAAGCGCGCAACATATCCTCGAGAACCTGAATCAACGGCTCAGTCTGCCCATCAGTTTGATGGTGAAAAGCTCTATTGAACTGTAGTTGCAAACTATATTGTTGTTGCATATCATGGATGTATACATAACATTTCTTTCTAACGTGATAGTCAAAGGTACCCTTGTAGTCTAATGATCTCTCTCTTGAACAATTCACTCAATTGGACAAATGTGTAATGAACTACGATTGGTAACAAATGGGTAGATTTCATCAATCTATCCGCAATCACCCAAATAAAATTGTGTCGTCTGGTAGTCATGGTAATCCTTTGAAAAAGTCCATGGCTATGTCATTGCAATTCCACTGCGAAATGGGAAGCGGCTGTAGTAATGGTCCAAGTCTTCGATGCTCATCCTTCACCTACTGGAAAATCATATAGTTACTAATGAACTCAAATACATCTTTCTAATCAGTACAATCAATACTTTAGGCTAACTCATTGAACCTTCAGTATAAAATACAGTTCTTGTTGGGGCATGTGCCCTAGGTTAATCTATAAACATTGTTTATCTTATAATTTTTGTTAATAAAATAAAGGCTTTCATTGTTGTTATTTACCTTATAATAAAATCCGTAGATATTTCTTGAAATATCCTAAATGTCCCTAGTCGTTCATTATACTTAGAATTATAATGAGTTAAGACTAATATAAATCTTGATTGATGGTTAGGGTATGATCATGTGTATAGATATATGAAACGCGATCATGCGTACTTGTTAGGGAATAAGGTACTGGACCAACCCGCAACGAGAACACCACATGAATTAAGTCATAGGTGCCACTTATGATAGGTATATCATTCAGTCTTTCGACTTAAGATTACCATAAACTTCAATATTAGGAGCATGAATGGAGTTACATGAGGCTCATGTAATGTTATGATTACCATAAACTTCAACCATATAGCTTCATTAAGTGTAATAGATCAGTACACTTAGTACACACAGTCATAGCTTCATTAAGTATATCATTTATTGCATGAGGTCGATGAGCTGTGTTGATCAATGAACAAATGGAACGTTTATGACTAAGCGGTGACCAATATGGTAATATCAAGGTACTGTGTGTACCGACCTATTACATAAGGTTGACATGCCATATTACATGAGCTTCATTAAGCATATCATTCATTAAGTTTATGGTAATCTTAAGTCATATAGCATGGCTATGGTATAATCAATATTATACACTTAATGAAGCTAACTTAGTTAAAACAATAGCCACTTGATTTTCATCGAGACACGTATTGACTCATCTCAACATAAATGGAGTTACATGTTGTTGTCACATAGCATGAGTTAGTGGGACATGTGTGTACAATAAGATCAATGGTTATTAATCAACCACATCCACTTATTGTATAAAGCTAGTAATCAACTCATACAACTAAGTCAACTTCATTTTATTTGCTTAATTGAGAAGGAAACTTGCTGGAGAGAAGGAGAAAGTTGGGAAGAAGAAGAAGACCAACAACATAAGTGGGTTTGGTAAATGAGAGATCAAGTTAAGCTAGGTGTTCATCAAACTAGGTACATATCTCCCTATTTACTTGAATAGTTTTTAGTCGAATTCAGAGGTTAGATGATTAAGATTTTGCAATTGGTTTATATATTTGTATTCGTCATTTCAAGTTGATAATCCAGCTATATTAAAGTTCTTAATTTGGTTTTAAAATCATAAATATATGAATTTTTGAAGTTGTAAGACCAAAATTGAATTTCTGCATGTTGTATTAGGGATTAGTCTATGTAATTTGGTTATAACTTGCTCACTTTAGATCCAAATCGACTCACATCGGTGGAATTTGAAAGCTTATTCAAAGGGGAACAACTTTGAATTCAAATGTTTTCATGTCCAAAAGTGTTATTTCTTACGTTTTAAATCCCTACCTACTTATCCAAATGAGTTGATCTTTTAGTATGTTGTTATTGGATATAGTCGCTTCTTTGTGACCAAAAATCACATTTTTTAAAATTATATATTGGGAGGAACGGATTTTCTAAGTCCGCGGGTCGGGTAAGATTTCAATTAGAGCTATGTTTAGTAGAAATATGATATTTCTTACGTTTTAAATCAGAATTTTGAAAACTAAACCTTTTTGGAAAGCTAAGATAGAGACCAACAATCTTTGTACTGGTGGAAGATTTTGATATTTGGGCAATTTCATGTTTAAAATAGTGCTGCAATATAAGGCTAAAATTTCAGTGTTGTTTAGTCTTAAAGGGTTGTTTTGGGTTAAAGTTCCTAAACCCATTGGACCTAACTTTAAGCCAACCTATTTGGATTAGTTTGATATTAGGAAATCCGGGAAGTGTTTCGGGGATTCAAACATAAGTTTTGAGGTGTTGGGAGACCATAGTAGCTTAGGAAATTGCGTGGATTGTAATTTAACTGATTGAGATATTTATTTACATTTCATTCCTATTCATATGTTCATTTCCAGTCATTTGGACTAATTTGCCTTTATACTCCATATGCCATGACTTGTTATTTCTCATTACATGGGGTTATTTCTATGGCATAATATGTTGATTAAATTATGTAAGTGAAATATCATGCTATTAGGTAGGTGTTATATAATATTGTAATCTATTTCCTTTGTGTATTAGATATGCAATTGCTTCATTGGGTTCTCATACAATGTCATTTTTGAAATATAAAAGTGATTCTTGTATCTATGGTCTTTATGTCATAGAGGTCCATCGGACATACTCACTAGACAATCAGGGTGATCGGGATCTCTCCACTATCATGCGCAACATACGGGAAATGATTCTCAGGGTTGTTGGCAAGCATAACTTGCGCAGCATAAGACAAGTATGGGACCTGGGGTTGTTGGCAAGTATATATCACAGGTGACTGACACCAGCAAAAGGTTATAAAAGCAAAAGCACTGCTATGACCTTCACATTGATGTGGAGATCAACTCCATCCTCATATAGTGGAAGAGGTTGATGTGATGAAGATCATGGCCGATCGGCCGAGATCATTACTACTTAGTCTAGCGTCAGTTTCATGTTCTTTAGCTAAAGTATCTCCTTGCATGTTCTTTTTTCAGCATAGTTGCTATTATCGTGCTTTTAGATACTTGTTGCATATTTGGGAATGTGAACAAATGTCTCTCAGTATTACTTTCTACTTTCTTGTACTTACCGTCTAGTTTGTGACGGTGGGTGCAGATCCATCTAGTAGCATATCAGGCAAATAGAAGATCGGCGACCACCTCTAAGCCTGTAGAGTAATGCTACGCCAGATTTTATAGGTTTTGATTTTTGATGTATTTCTTTTATGTGCCTATCATATACTTTTTGGGTTGTATTATATGGGTCGAGTGGTTAGTACGTTGACCTGATACATGTTGTTATATATCGTCATTTTCTTATATATATGCATGTGATCTTTATTCCTTTGTTTTTCCACGATTGTTAGGTATACAATAATGCTTTCGTTAATTTGTAAGGCTTCCGCTGAATAACCTTGTAAGTAAGCAAAATTTAATTCACCCTGATTTATTATATTATGTAAGAAATTAAAACACATATTGAACTTATAATTTGTAAGTAGGTAAATGGTTTGAAAAAGACTGACTAGTTTCGTGTTAAGTCCTACGAGGTGAGGTTAGGGCTTAATGACGGAATTAGACTGGGCAATGCCCTTATTTGAGAAGGGGTCATTACAGTTGGTATCAGAGCTTAAGTTCTAGAAAATTATCGACAGTATATAGAATTGTCCAAAAATAGGATATCATAGTTAGATGCAGTATCATTTTCTATGTTTATAAAGCTTAGGAGAGCCTAAGTTACAAAGCTTAAGATTATGAAAAATAGTCATTTCACAAGGTGATACCAAAGCTACAATGTATAGTAGTAAAATGCCTAACTTTTCCAATTAGTAACAAATAAAGATTTAAACAAGAAAAATAAATCTTAGTTGTGGAAAACTAGATGATCCTTACCTAGAAACCATTAGTTGGGAGGTGAGTAAAAGTGAGATGGGGATGTCTTATATGTATACATGTTAATTTTCTATATGTATATATGCACTATCTACATAGCTGTTGGTGTCGCGAACGTTGTCAACTTGCAGAGCACAGTGGAAGATCGATGCAAGATTGAAGATTGTAGCAGCTCCAATGGTGCACACTCTTCTAGTAGTAGAGACATATGAAACTCTACCATTTCCCCACTCCCACATTTTTCGGCATATCAGTCAAGGTCCAGTTTGTCAAGGACTTCATCAGAGTCAAGCTAGCCTACTCCAATGGAGAAAGGAACTTTGAAAAGATCGAGAAGTGGGTACTATCTAAAGAGAAGCTTGATAGGATAATGAAGGTCAAGGAAAAAGTAGACAACGAGGCCGAGAGTGTTTCCCGACAAAGGCAAAGATAGGCGCATGCCCAGGATCAGGTAAAAGGGACGACATAGACTAGTCACTTGTTTTAGGTATGGTCAAGTTGGGCACGTGCTTCAAGAGTGTCCACAGCCAGCGGCCGTGATTGCACCACAGAGTCGAGAGGACGTACATATTGTTGCACAACCAGATGCAGATGGCACACAGAGACTCATTGAGGGTATGATTTTCATTTGTGGTAGAGAGTCATATGCTTTGTTTGATTCAGGTTCTATAATATCTTTCATTTCTGGTTGCATGATAAGCATCTTAAGGTTGACAAAGGTTAGAGTCAGCATACATTTGATTTTGAGTACTACAGCCGGGGATAGGGTGTACCCTAATAGTCTTATTGAGAAAGATAGGCATAGTAAAGTTACCAATGGACATCAGAGTGCTCGAGTTCTTAGATTTTGAAGCGTTGCTAGGAATGGATTGGCAAGCATTGTATCACGCTCATATTAACTGTTTAGTAAGACCATGATATTTGAGATCCCAAGGCATTCGAGTTCACATATAGTTTTAATTTGAGAGCCAAAGGCACTAGAGGTCGACTTGCGACTGGTGGAGAGATGGAGACTCTAGTATCATTATATACCATAGCAGAGAGTCAGGGACCCAAACTAGAAGAGATTCCAGTTGTATGCGAGTTTCCTAATGTATTTCAGAAGTACTTGCATGGTTTACCATTACCGAGAGAGATAGATTTATTATTGAGTTGGTACCAAGTACTAGACCTATATCTATACCAACATACCGCATGGCTCTGGGAGAGTTGGAGGAGTTGAGGAGTCAGTTGCAAGATTTGGGACATAAGGGATTCATCACACCTTCTATGTCATTATTCGGAGCATCAGTCTTGTTTCGAAAAAGAAGGACGGTACTTTGAGGCTGTGTATCGATTATAGATAGTTGAACAGGGTTACAGTCAAGAACAAATACCTATTACCACGGATTGATGACTTATTTGATCAACTGAGATGAGCATATTATTTCTCCAAGATAGACTTGCAATCAAGGTATCATCAGCTTAGTATTAGGGATGAGGATAGGTCTAAGATGGCATTCAGTACGAGATATGGACACTATCAATTTATAGTTATGTCATCTATTTTGACTAATGCTCTTGCTATGTTTATGGATTGATGCACCAGGTAATGAGACCATTTCTTGGCCGTTTCATGATAGTTTTAATCAATGATATATTGATATATTCGAGGACTTGAGAAGATCTTGAGCAACACCTCAAAGAGACATTGCGGACTTTAAGGGAGCACAAACTATACGCCAAGTTTAGTAAGTACGAATCTTGGCAGTTAGAGGTCCAGTTTTTGGGACATGTTAGAGCGACATGCATTACTATAGATCTAGCCAAGATTCAGGCTATTATGGATTGGCAGCGCCGATGTCAGTTAAGGATATCATGAGCTTTCTGGGGTTAGTAGGATGTTACCGTAGGTTTGTGAAGGATTTCTCGAATATCTTTTCATTGATGACCATATTGACCCAAAAGATGTCAAGTTTGATTGGTCTGAGGAATGCGATTAGGATTTGCTCAGCTAAGCAAATTGTTGACTACCGCACTACTGTTGATATTGCTAGAGGCTAGACATGGATTCATGTTATATATAGATGCTTCTCATATAGGTCTAGGTTGTGTGTCGATGCAGGATAGAGGCACGACAACTTATGCATCTAGACAGTTGAAGATATATGAGAAAAACTATCCCGCGCATGATTTAGAGCTTTCGGCGATAGTGTTTGCTTTGAAGATATGGAGATATCATCTGTATAGAGAGAGGTTCACTCTAAACTGATCATAAGAGTTTGAAATACCTCTTCACACAAAAAGAGCTTAACATGAGACATCATCGATGGTCAGAATTTCTAAAGGACTACTACTTTTCTCTAGAATATCACTGAATAAAAACTAATGTAGTTGCTGATACACTAAGTAGGATTCCGATTGGAGATGTCGAGATTGTTAGATGCCATATGACACGAGTATGAATTACTCGAGGCAGCGACGATGATGACTTAGTCAAATATTCCTACCGATAATTGGGTGATGATTTGTGGACAAATGAGACTTTGGATAGTGTCTACTCAAAGAGTGTCAAAGGGACAAAGGGCCGACATCTTATACCTGAGATTCAGTGAGTTGGCCCAGAGTACTAAGTGTATTGCCTGGATAGAGACGACGGATCGTTGTTTGAGATTCGAGAGGTGGATTATGGATACCGGTAGTGGCAGAGCTAAAAGATGAGATTCTTCTGGATTCACACCGTTCTTGGTTCACTGTTCATCCAGGTAGGACCAAAATTTACAATGACATGAAGAAACATTTTTGGTGGCCTAGGATGAAAGCGGACGTATCAAAGTTTATCATGAACTGCGGGATTTGCTAATAGGTGAATACATAGCATCGTAGACCTAGAGGATTGTTAAAGTCGATTCCCATTCCATGATGGAAGTGGGAATACATAGTTATGAAGTTTGTTAGAGGATTGCCGAGGATTGCCCGTCAACACGGTTCCATCAGGGTGATTGTGGATAGATTGACAAAATCTGCCCATTTCTTACCAGTTGCAGCTCATTACACATTTGACCAGTTGATTGTATTGTTCGAGAGAGATTATTAGGCTACATAGGTACCATTGACTATTAAGTCAGACATAGATGTTATGTATACGTCCAGGATGTGTCGAAGTATGCAGGAATAGTATGGTATGCGCCTAAAATTTAACAGAGCTTTTCACCATTAGACTGATGGGCAGATTGAGAGTTTGATTCAGACTCTCGAGGATATACTTGAGGCTTATGTATTTGAGTTTGACAAATCATGGGAGGTGTATCTACCGTTGTGTAAGTTTGCATACAACAACAATTATCAACCTAAGATTGAAATGACGGCATTTGAGGCTTTATATGGCAATCCGTGTTGCTCACCATCTTATTAGGCTGAGCTAGAGGACCAGGACATTATAAGGTCTGAAATTGTTGTTGACTATATGGAGAAGGTACTGCAGATTCGCCAAATGCTTAAGGGAGCCCAATAGAGGCAAAAGAAGTATGCAGACATGTATCGCAATGATCTCGTGTATAATGAGGGAGTCTTGGTGTATCTAAGGGTTCCTCCTTGGAAAGGTTTTCCCAGATTTGGTATGAAAGGCAAGATAGCACCAAGACTCATCGGGCCTTTCAAGATCAAACGACGGGTCAGTAAGGTTGCATATGAGCTAGATTCACCTCCACACATATCAGGTATTCATCCAATGTTTTGTATATTTATGCTTCGACTAGCCAATTCAAAGGCGGCGAGAGATCGACAGTTGACTTGAGTCAGATTGATTTAGCGAGGATATATCTTATGAGGAGTAGCCGATCATATCCTAGACTAGAGGATACAGCTGTTGAGAGGCAAGTCTATCCTGAAGGTATTAATCAAGTGGCAGTTCCATGGAGACTAGAAACTCACTTGGGAACGGGAAGAATTTATGCGAGATAGGTTTCCGTACATTTTCTAGTCAGGTATAACTTTAACTCAAGTTTAATTTGGAGAATGAAATCCACCTAGTTGGGAAGAATTGTCACGACTCAAGTTTCTAATTTAAACTTAACTCCTTAGTTAGGATCAAATGATTCAGGATGTAGGACTCGC
The DNA here is from genome assembly GCA_039657365.1 of Stephania yunnanensis. NCBI lineage: Eukaryota > Viridiplantae > Streptophyta > Magnoliopsida > Ranunculales > Menispermaceae > Stephania > Stephania yunnanensis. Next base: position 36,355,570 of record CM077580.1, read on the forward strand.
AATGAGATATGTGTCATAACCAAGGTGAGATGGCCGAGATATATGTTATATTTGTTTTGGTGTATACCTAATGAATCGTATATATGTAGACTACTAAGTCATTTCTACTTACGTATAGGTGTCGATACGTGTATAGGAATGTGCCTCAAGTTGAGTGTTGGCGTTTGGATCGAGGTAGAAAGTGATATGGCAAGTTGACATAGAATTATATGTAGCTTTTATAGTGATTTATACAGGGCTATGGTTGATCATACACTTAATGAAGCTAAGTTAGTGAGTAAAAACAATAGCCACTTGATTTTCATCAAGACACGTATTGACTCATCTTAACATCAATGGAGTTACATATTGGTGTCACAGAGCATGAGTTAGTGGGATATGTGTTAATAAGTTTGTCACTAGATGAGCCTCGAGACACAAGTGTACAATGAGATCAATGGTTATTAATCAACCACATCCACTTACTATATAAAGCTAGTAATCAACTCATACAACCAAGTCAACTTCATTTCATTTGCTTAATTGAGTAGGAAACTTGCAGGAAAGGAGAAGGGTTGGAGGAAGAAGAAGACTAGTAACCAAAGTTGGTTTGGTGAAGGAGAGATCAAGTTAAGCTAGGTGTTCATCAAACTAGGTATATATTCTAATATTTACTTGAAACCCATTCTGGTTTTTTGTCTAATTCAAAGGATAGATGATTAAGATTTTGCAATTGATTTATATATTTGGACTCCTTATTTCAAGCTAATAACCCAGCTATATTAAAGTACTTAATTTGGTTTTGAAATCATAAATATATGAGTTTTCAATGTTGTAAAACTAAAACTGAATTTCCGCATGTTGTATTAGAGATTAATCTACGTAATTTGGTCATAACTTGCCCATTTTAGATCCAAATCAACTCAAACTGGTAGCATTTAAATGCTTAACTAGGGAAGTTGTAATTCAAATATTCTCATGTCCAAAAGTGCTCTATCAATTGGTGCTTAAATGCAGTAAAAAATTTTAATACTAAAATTATTAAAGGCATAACTCCCTACTTACTTATCCAAATGATATGATCTTTTAGTATGTTGTTATTGGGTATGGTTGCTTCCTTATGACCAAAAATCACATTTTTTGGAAGTATAGATTAGGAGAAATAGAGTTTCTAATTCCGTTGGTTGAGTTATAATTCAATTAGAGCTTTATTTAGTAGAAATATGATATTTCTTTTGTTTTAAATCAGAATTTTGAAAACTAAAACTTTTTGGAAAGCTATGATAGAGATTAACAATCTTTGTATTGGTGGAAGATTTTGATATTTGGACAATTCCATCCTTAAAATCGCGCTGCAATATAAGACTAAAATTTCATTGTTGTTTAGTATTAAAGGGTTGTTTTGGGTTCAAGTTCCTAAACCCATTGAACCTGACTTAAAACCCAACTTATTTGGATTAGTTTGATATCAGGAAACTAGAGAAGTGTTTTGGGAATTCAAATATGAGTTTCAAGGTATGGGGAGACCAGAGTAGCTTTGGAAATTGCATGGATTGTAAGTAAACTGATTGAGATACTTATAAACATTTCATTCCTATTCATATGTTCATTTCTAGTCATTTTGACTGATTTGCCTTTGTACTCCATATGCTATGACTTCTTTTTATTTCTCATTACATGAGATCATTTCTATGGCATAATATGTAGATTAAATGATCTCATTGACTCCAAATCATATGCTATGTATTTTTATTAGTAATACATGAGGTCAGTGAAAAAGCATGCTATTAGGTAGGTGTTACATAGTATTGTAATCTATTTCTTTGTGCATTAGATATACAATCGCTTCATTGGATTCTCAAACCATGTCATTTTTGAAATATAAAAGTGGTTCTTGAATCTAAGGTCATTATGTTATAGAGATTCGTCGCACATACGGGGTCACTATACTTTCAAGGTGTTCGGGATCTCTCCACTATCTTGCACAACACATGGGAAATGAGTCTCGGGGTTGTTGGCAAGCATAACTTGTGCAGCAAATGGGGTATGGGACTCGAGGTTGTTGGCAAGTATATATCGTAGCTGGTTGGCACCAACGAAAGGTTATAAAGGCAAGAGCATTGCTAAGACCTTCACATTGATGTATAGCTCTGCTCCATGCTCATATAGTAGAAAAGTGATGTGATAAAGATAACAGTCGACCGACCATATATTATTACTACTTAACTTAGCGTCAGTTTCGTGTTATTTAATTGACGTATCTTTTTTGCATGTTTTCTTTTCAGCATAGTTGTTATTATCATGTTTTTAGATACTTGTTGCATATTTGGGAATGTGAGCAAATGTATCTCAGTATTACTTTCTACTTTTCTATACTCACTGTCTAGTTTATGACAGTGGATGCAGATCCATCTAGTAGCAGATCAGGTAAAGAAATGATCGGCGACTACCACTGTGCCTGTGGAGTGCTACTACGCCAGATTTTGTAAGTTTTGATTTTTGATGTATCACTTTTATATGCCTATCATATACTTTAGGGGTTGTATATTATAGGTTGAATGATTAGTACCTTGACCAGACACATGTTATATATCGCTATTTTCTTATATATATATATATATATATATCCATGTGATCTCTCTATTCCCCGATTTTTCCATGATTGTTAGATATCACAATAATGTTTTCGTTAATTTGTTAGACTTCCCTGAATAAACTTGTAAGTAAGAAAATTTTTACTTCACTCTGATTTATTATATTACATAAGACACTAAAACACATATTGAACTTATAATTTGTAAATAGGTAAATGGTTTTGAAAAGGCTAACTAGTTTTGTGTTAAGTTCTTCGATGTGAGGTTAGGGCTTAGTGACGAAATTAGGCCGAGCGGTGCCCTAATTTGAGAAGTGGTCGTCGTAAACCACTTCACCACTACGAGTGAGAAGTACCGCTATTAGAACTTCTTCCTGAATGCATCTCAAGACTCAACGTCTCCATCTGTCTCTATCGTCATACACTATCAAACATCCGCATCTCTCCGTAGTGTGTATGATGAGATTTCTACTTGAAATCTAATCCTTAATCTTCAAGACCTTATGCGGCTTCTCCTGAGATAATATCCACTTCCCTACTTTCTTAAAGTCTTTCTATCCGTCAAAGTAAACTGGCTTTAGTCTGATGAAGTCCTTCACCAACTAAACCTCAAGTGACGTACTAGAAGATGTTGAAGTGGGAGACGATTTTATTTCAACTATCTCCGCTCTCGGTACTATCATAAATGGAATAGTTTATACCAGCGGAGGTACTAGTGTCGTAGTAGGAAGCTCTGGTGCTAGTAATGTAGGAGTAGTAGTACTAGTAGGGGCCAGTGTTTGTGTCGGTGGAGCAAAACGAGTTGTCATCATGGTGATGATGTTGGTCAACTACTATCTTAAGCCGATACCCGATCAAACACTCTCTATAGCTCATTTGAAAAAGTAAGAAGTTGATTGCCATTAGCACTCGCATCCCCAAGTTGACAGAGAATGCAAATATGCTACTACGTAGATAATGCATATCTATACATATAGAAACTAACAAGTACATATAAGAATTCCCCAACTCACTTTGTATTTTATTCAAGTTTATATGTTGCTTATTAGAAAAATCAGCTCTGAAACAACTGTGACGACACCTTCCTTAAACTAGGGCACTGTCCGGCCTAATCTTGTCATTAAGCCCTAATCTCGACCACGCATGACTTAACAATGTATTAGTCAGCCTTTCCAATATTTTTCCCTTATTAGTTACTTTTTAAATAAGCATTTCACTATTCTCATATTTAATAGTAATTCAGAGTTAATTAAAACTTTTATAACTTATATATATTCAACAGAAGTTTTAACAAATTAGCGGAAGCCATTAATATAAATATTAAATATGTGGAAACCTGTAAACAACAATCACATGCACATATATATAACAAAACGCCGATATCAATATATCAAACATGTGTTTGGTTGGGAAACTGTCTCTCAACCCAAATATACAACCCCAAAAGTATATAAAAGACATATGCAAGTCATAAAATAAAATAACGAAACCTATAAAGTCAGAGGTATCAACACTCCAGTGGCTCAAAGGTAGTCACCGATCTTCTCTTTGCCTGATATGCTACTCGATGGATCTTCACCCAAAGTTATAAAAATGACGGTGAGTACGGTTGGGCAGAAAGTAACACTGAGAGACATTTATCAACATTTCCAAATATACAAAAGTCTAAAAGCATACCAATAGCGCAATTATATATTTATACTTGTCGAGAACCTTGGGTCCCATGTGCCGCATAAGATAGTGGTGAGATGCCAGCAACCCTAGATCTAGTGGCCCCATGTGTCATCCATCTATATTACATAATGGTCCTAGATACAAGAACTACTTTTATAAATCAAGAATTTACTCGATTTAGGATTTCGAGAATGGAATTACTTAAGTAAAGCATAAAGTAAACATATTCACAATACCACGAACCATCTACCTAATAGCATGCTCTTTCATTTGATTAAATTCCTCATTAACCAAGAAAGACAACTCATGATTTTGAATCAATGAAAATCACTCAAACACTAATAATGCCATAAAAACAAATTCATGATATGTGATAGGAAATCAAAGTCTTAGCATCAAGAATATGATAGCTATATCAGTCCAGATGACTATAAATAAATGCATAAATAAGAAATGGAATGGAGAGAAATATATCAATTAGCGTATTCACAAGTCACGCATACTTCGTGGCTTAATCGACCTCCTAACACCCCAAAATGCATACCCAAACTCTCAAAACTCTCCTATAACTTCCTTAGGTTAATTAGGGTGCTTTAGGACTTGTACAAATTATTAGAGTTGGTTTAAGTAGTTGTAAATTCCGATTTATCAAATCAGCCCCAATAATTTGTTTTTGTCCAAATCTACTTTATTAAAAAAAGATAATTTGGTTCAACAACTTGTGAGTTGATTTCAATTACCAAACATTAAAATTATATATTGGAGCACAAAGAGGGGTTTTTAAAGCTATATATCAACTTTCCAAAATTATAAGGTTTGCACAGTTTCGATTAGAATCGAAGGAGATATGAGAATTTTACCACAATGGCTCAAAACAATTTTGGGTTTCAACCAGGACCTTTGAAAAATTCATTTCTCCTAAACCATAGCTTCAAAAGTCATGATTTTTTTTTACTAAAACTTAGTAACATATTCTAGAACATCATGCTAAACGATGAGCTTAATCCAATAAGAAATGAGAGAGTTATACTCAAAATAACAAGACATTAGAAAACTATGAACACATGAATTTTAGATTCAATATCAAAGTTGGAAAGGATTTTAAGGCATGAAAACATTCGAATTCAAAAATGTTTCAATACGTAAAAGTTCCCGTTTAAGTTAGTTTTCAAATCCACCAGAATGAGTCCATTTCCACTTAAAATGTGGAAGTTAGGACCAAATTACAGAGGCTGGTTCATCATACAACATGCAAAAAAATTTCAAATTTTGGTCTTACAACTTCAAAAACTCATTACTTTATGAAAACAATTCCAAACCTAGAATTTTTTTTTATGGTAGAGTTAGTGGGATTTCACAAGGAATCCAAATATAGAATTAGATTTTGAAAAAAAAAATTCATTTGCCTATTAAAATTGCTAAAATCCATAAATGAACTAAAACCTATAATCTTTGTTTGAATTGCACAAATTAAAGTTGTAAACTAAGTCACCTAGTTATAGATCCTTCTAATCCTTGATCCCCATATTCAAATCGACTTGAATTTCCTCACAACCTACTGATCTCCCTCCCCAGATCTTTCTCTCCTCTTTTGATTACAAATGTAAATGATTTGCATGTAATCTCATTCATTGCTTTATATATAAGGTGAGATTTAAACCATTGATTTTTATGTACATCTATCTCTAGATAAATCTTACGGCTTAAAATGTATTATGCATCCCACTATCTATCCACTAACTCATTTCTACTAACTCGCATATTAACTCAATCGTTCTTGGGATGTTGTCCATACGTATCTCGAGGAACATCAATGACTATTGTTTTATTTTTCTAACTTAGGTTACATTAATGTCAATTCAACTATGACCACATCAAATTAGTTATTTAAGCCACGCTAACTTAAATTAAGACTTACCGCATCACTTTCTACAGCGGTCCCATTCTAGAACACATCTCAAGTCGTGTCCCCGCTTAAGTCTCGACAACTATATACAAGTAGAGAGGACTTAGTAATCTACATAAAGACAATACACTTGGAACACATCATAACAAAACTAAAATATACCTCAACCATATGCCTCGATTAGTGCACGTATCTCGATGTAGGTCCCAAATCAGAAGTCGATGATCCTGATTAAGGAATTAAACTAGGATTAAGAATTTGGGTCTTGATGTTGCTGCCCTGTTCTCCATTTGAACGCTCGATGATGGAGCGCACTCCCTGTAACAGCGAAGCGTGCTCTTATCATGAATAGTGATGAACCATGTTGGTGGAGTGTGCCCCTATCAAATGTGGGAGCACGCTCTTACGTTAGAAAACAACAATAGTGCTTATTTTTACATGGTATTTTCTAATGGCTTTGGAGTTGGTTTAAGGGTTTTAAATATAGGGTATTAGACTTATATTGAACATAAATGGTTTATGACACTCGAACATGGGAGAAGGTCGAGTGACTTAGACAGTTAAGGAATTATAACGAAACCTAAATGAGGTAAGTGTGACTTATATTGTTATCAGTAATGTTTTGTAAATTAGTATATTTAGTTAATATAGCATTATGAATAGGGATTGAGGCAATGTACTGTGATTTGATCATTTTATATGTAGCGAACACCGAAAATGGTCGATAAGGCGACTAGGATTGAGGATTGAAAAGGAATTCCGAAAATAAATTATGCACTTTGTCCTAATTAATGGAAAGGTTTGCATGGAAATGGATTTAGCCCTTCTATCCTCAATCAACCATAATTTTACCTTAGCGTTCTTTGTCCAGTTAAAGTTGTAGCTTTGTCAAGCTTGCATAAACCAGTATAATCACTTGTCTGCGAACATGTGGATTATGTGGTTGTATTCTTCTGTGACTGAAGAGTATGACTCTGTAATTAAAATTGAATTACAAATCAAGTACAGTTGCATGTTATCTATTGAAATTGCATTATGCTACTTATTTTTTTATCAATTTAATTTTCTGAATAGATATGTCTTGGATTAATACTGCTATTCAATGATTTATTGATATAAGTTGATAATTGATGTGTTTACGAGCACCAATTAATGAGAAAGTTGGAGCACTCACCCCCTTAACATTTCAGGTTCACACTCAGGCGCTTCAACCTAAAGGCAAGGAGAAGATTTAGGAGTTTTACTATCTTCTCTACGATGTAATGAACCTTCCTTATATATACTATTTGAATTGTAATGTTGTAATATAATAGGGTTGGGAGGTTGTTATCATAAATTAAACAAGATAAATATAATACATTACAATGCATGTACAATCACTAAACATGTTAGGAAATTTTATTAATATCGACTATTTTACGAATTTTCTTACGCTACAAACAATTAGCGGTGATCCCGCTAGATCGTATAGTACGAATGTCATGCTTTGAATATGAGTAAAAATTGATTATAAAAGTACAATGTTTAGAATTTGTATTTATTATGAGCATAGTGCTTTAGTCATCTAGATAAAGTTTTTAATGAACTTAGGCTTTAGGAATTATCATAGCCATCGAAGCTTTTAATATGGACATGAATGATACAACCGTAAAATATACAACATCGAATGATAGTTGTTGATTAGAGAGGAGAGAATAGTAAACTTAGTTGACTATGAATCCAATGAATTGGGATTTAAAGCAATGTGGAGCTTGCATTATTCACAACGATAGGTAGAGTTCTAGTTTGCACATTAAAATCTTTTTCGTCATGATAGTGGATTGAAGTGGATTTGAAGGAAATTTGTCTATTCAAATTAGGCATTTTACACAATATATGTGGCGGCCCAACTCTACGAATTGTGCACTGCCTGGCACTAGGCCTCCATTAGCCCTCAGTAAACTAGTTTGAAGTTAATAAAGGCCTAGTCAGCCTCACAAACTAGTCTTCAGTACCATATAGTCCACACAACAAAGTATATATATGAAATCATATGCAACAGAATTTAAATGTGGCAAAAACTCGATAAGAAATCAATTATACACGCAACAAGTTCTAGGTATGGAAGCTAGAATGGGAAACCTCGTACAACTGTTACAATGTACAAATTAAAATGACGAGGGAAAATTTATATGTCTCAACCTAAATACCCATTTATAAAAATTATAATGAGTGTAATGTAAATAAATCAAATGATCTATGTATGCCACACATCAATGCTCTCGAGCTTAAAGAATAAACCAGTAATTGTCACAAAAAATAGAGACAATTCCAGTAAGTAAATCCGGAAGAAGTTCAATAGTAATTCAAATTAAACAACAAAGAAGTAAATCATGCAAGAAGGAAATACGTGGAAGTAGTTGTCACTAAAAATGGAGAGAGATTACAATGGTCAACGATAGAGACCAAGTGACCTGGAAGTAAATGATGGGCGCCTAAGTGGTCATGGCACTCTACACGTGGGCTCAAAGCCACTCGACTAAAGGAAAGTGTCGAAATACTGGTATGCGAGACCAAGTCCGCCTCGGTCGCACCTTATCCGTTCGACTCTGTTGCCTCAATTGAGTCGCTGCTTGAGAAAATTTCAAAAGGAGCCACAGTCACAACCGGAAGCTCAACCGTAATGGAATCCTTAAAATCCTATGAGGAGCCACGACACATGGTGAATGCTCACTCAAAGGATTCAGTTTTGTCTATGAGCCATGAGCGCGACTCGGATGTTCAACCCACAAGTATACAATGACTCAATTCAACCACTTTAGACCCTACGTGTCACAGCCCAAATCTTTAATTTGACTTTAATCTTTTAATTAGGATCAAATGACTCGTGATGTGGGACATGCTTCAATATACGTGTCATGACCGAGGCAAGATGGCCGAGGTAAATGTTATATTTGTTATGATTATGCCGAATGTATTGTACATGTGTAGACAACTAAGGAAAAAATTATAGAAGTACTGCAGAAAGCCGTTTAAATGATGTGTGATCTAATGTACGTCGCATTTTGAAAATGCACTATCAATGGGGGACAAATTTGCTGGCCACATGGACACACGAATACCGCCTTTTCAAAAGACGTTATCTATGTAAATCCAATGGATCATTCCACGCAGATGCCCACGTGGACACCCACATGGACTCAAATTGGGTTTACATGAATAGCGCATTCGGAAAATGCGCTATTCATGTAAATCAATCAGTCCACGTGGACGCCCACATGGACATTTAAATATTCATATATTTATATAATATTATATTTATATATATTATATTATATAAATATATAATATAAAATATATATTATAGATATTTATCAACATATTTATAATGTATATGCATTATTTATTTATATATTTATACATAATATAGAAAAAGATAATGAGAATGTCACTCCAAGTGACAACCGACCCTATGCAATGGCATGCGGGACCAGCAGTACAAATGAATGTGCGCAAAATAAGTTTTGATGAATAACATGCATGGCAGTATCTCGAAGCGTGCACGACGTTTGCGCGGGTTGCCCATCTCGAGATACGTGCATGTTGTTTACACGAGTTAACTACCTCGATATACACGCATAAAGTTTGCATGGATTGCGCGAGGTCGTATGAGTTGTCCACCTCGAGATGTGTGTTTGACATTTAAATGGTTTGCACGAGGTTGTATAGGTCGCCCACCTTGACATGTGCATGATGTTTCCATGAGTTGTCAACCTCAAGATACGTGTATGACGTTTGCACGGGTCATCCACCTCGAGACACGTGCATGACGTTTGCGTGGGTTGTCCACGTCGATATACGTGCATGTCCTTTACACAGGTCGTCTACCTAGAGATACTGCATGACACGGGTTGTCCATCTCGAGACGCACGTTGTCCATCTCGATACGCACGTGTCATTTGCATGGGTTCTCCACCTCGATACATGCGCGTGATATTTAAGTTGAACAAATAACTCCTTTTTGAGAATGAGTCATTCATACACTTTAGTATTTTATCTAGATCGCTCCTTTTGAAAAGGAGCTATTCATTCAAGTTCCTTCCACATCATCAACCATACCACGCCATACATCCACCTCATCATAAATAGCTCCTTTTGAAAAGGAGTTATATTTTACTTTTGTAATTTAAAGTAACCCCCATTTGATGAATAAAAAAGTAAACCCACCTTATTTCTTGAAAAACCATGACAACTAAGTCATTCCTACTTGTTAATAAGTATCAAGACATGTGCGGAAATGCGCCTCGAGTTGCGTGTCAGCATGGGACCGAGGTAGAGAGCAGTATGGTGAATTGGTATAAGCTTTATGTTGTTTTTATAAGTGATATAAATGGGCCTATGATTGATTTAGTATTAAGTACACTTAAGTTAGTAAGTTAAACAATAGCCACTTGATATTTTTCGAGACATGTATTGACATTTCTCAACACCAATTGAGTCACTTATTGGCGTCATTTGGCATTAGTTAATGGGACATGTGTTGATTGGTGTACCATTAGTTAGGTCTCAAGAGACGTGTGCACATTAGGATCAATGGTTGTCAATCAACCTTATCCAATTCATGTATCTAAGCATTTGGTCAACTCAACCAACTCAACTCATTCATTTCATTTGCTTAAGAGAAAAGCAAAGTTGTTGGAGAGGGAGAGCTACTAGAGAAAAAGAAGAAAAGTAAAAACTTGGTGATTTAGTGAAGGAGATATGAAGTTTAGCTAGTGTTCATCAAGTTAGGAAACTTATCTACATCATATAGTTAGCTCAATTCAAATGAATTCATGAATTTGATGTATGGGTTGTTGTTTTATGTTGTGGCTGATGTCATGGAACTCAAGAAGTGTGTATGGAGGTTCCTTATGCATTAACATGGCCTATGTATAGAGAAAACACAGAATTTTGATTGCAAAATTTTGGGTTTTACTGCTCATAGCGTGCTAGGTGGATTAGATAGTGTGCTAACTCTGATTAGCTCGCTAGATCTTGATTGGTAGCGTGCCAAAGTGTCATTAGGACGTTAACCCTTGTCATTAGCTCTATAGGTCTATGATAGCATAAAATCTGCAATTTTCAAGAATTCCTTAAACACTATAAAAAAAGTATAATACCCTAAGTAAACGTCTAAACACACTCAAAAACACATGATATGATATCATGAACCAAAGGAAGAGCTACGAGGATTGAAATACAAGTTTTGAGGTGTCGGAAAGCTAAAATAGCATAGGAAATTGCGTGGATTTTAAGTAATCGAATTGAGATATTTATATACATTTCATTCATGTTTACATGTTCATTTCCAGTCATTTGGACTGATTTACTTTTGTATTCATAATGCCCTGACTTGTTATTTCTCATTACATGTGGTTGCTTTCATGGTATAATTTGTCGATCAAACGATTTCATCGACTCCAAATCATGTGCAATGTCATTGTTGATTGTTAATACATCTGGCCAGTGAAATAGCATGCTATTAGGTAGTTGTTGCATAATATTATAATTTATTTCCTTTGTACGTTAGATATGTAAATGCTTTATAGGATTCTCAAACCTTATTATTTCTTGAAATATGAAAGTGGTTCATGTATCTAGGTCATTACATTATAGAGGTTCGTCGAATATACGAGGTCACTAGACATGCAGGGTGATCAGGATTCTCTCCACTATCTTGCGTGCACACATGAGATAAGTCCCGAGATTGTTGGTAAGCATAATTTGCGCAACACACACACTGGGTATGGGACCCGGGGTAGTTGGAAATTTTATATCACAGGTGAGTGGCACCAGCAAAAAGTTATAAAAGCAGTAGCATTGCTCAGACTTTCACATTGATGTAGAGCTCATCTCCATCCTAATATGGTGGAAAGGCTGATGTGATAAAGAACATGGTCGACCGGCCCTATATCATTACTACTTAGCCATGTGTCAGTTTCATGTTGTTTAGCTCAAGTATATCTTTGCATGTTCTCTTTTCAACATAGTTGTTATTATCATGCTTTTCAATGCTTGTTGCATATTTGGGAATACGAACAAATTTCTCTCAGTATTACTTTCTACTTTCCAATACTCACCATTTAGTTTGTCACGGTGGGTGTAGATCCATTGAGTAGCAGGCCAGGCAAATAGAAGATCGACGGCTACATCTGAGCCAGTTGAGTGCTACTACGCCAGATTTTGTAGTTTTTATATTTAATGTATTAATTTTATATGCCTATCATATACTTTTGGGGTTGTATATTATGGGTTGAGTAATTAGTACCTTGACTAGACACATATTGTTATATATATCGCCGTTTTCTTATATATATGCGTGTGATCTTTATTCCCTGATTTTTTCACAATTGTTAGGCCTCATGTTATAAGCTTCCGCCAGATTGTTAAAACTTCCACTGAATAAACTTTTAAGTAAAGAAAATTTTAACTAACTCTGATTTATGAATTAACATAGGATAAGTATTTATTTATATTCATTTTAAAAAAATTAATTGGTACGTAACAAGGTTTTGGAAAGGTTGACTAGTCCGTTATTAGGTTCTATATGGTGAGATTAGGGCTTAATAATAGGATTAGATTGGGTGGTGCTCTAATTTGAGATTGGGGTCATCATAGTTGGTATCGATGCATAAGTTCTAGAATATTATCGATAGTTTATGAATTTTCAGAAGTTGAGATACCATAGTCACATGTGGTATCATATTCTATGTTTATAAAGCTTAGAAGAGCCTAAATTTCTAGAGCTTAGGATTGTGTAAAATAATCATTGCACAAGGTGAAACTTAAGCTACGATGTGTGGCAAAACGCCTAACTTTTTTAATGAGTAACAAATGAAAATTTAAACAAAAATATATTAATCTTAGTTGTGGAAAACCATATGATCCTTGCCTAGAAATCATTAGTTGGGAAGTGAGTGAAACTATGATCGGGATGTCTTATATGTATACATTTTCGTTTTCTATATGTATATGTGTTATCTACATAGTAGCTTATTCGCGTTCGCTATCAACACTACATATATCGATGGCCGACTCACGCGGTAGCGAGGACGTAGGTGCGAGTGGCAGCCAGCCTCCCATTCTATCAGCAAATGATTTTCAAAGGCTATCCGATCGAGTAGTTGCTCAGGGACAATAGTTGGCGGAGTTCATTGCCATGATGAATTCACGTTTCACTCCACCAGCAAAGACACTAGCCCCTACTACTACAACGACTTCCACATTACCGATAGTAATGTCGATAGTACAAACTATAACGGTAGTGACACCTCCAGTCGTAGAGACAGTTTTTACACCATCATTTACACTTCTATCTTCTAGTTTGACAGCAGAGGTTCTGCTGGTGAAGGATTTCATCAGACTGAAGTCAGTCTACTTTGATGGTCAGAGAGACTTCGAGAAGATCGAGAAGTGGGTACTGTCTTAGGAATAGTTGCACTGAGTCTTGAGCATTAAGGATAGACTCCAAGCCGAGATTTCTTCATACACTCTACAAAGAGATGCTGATGTATGGTGGCATGTGATGATAGCTTCTGAGGGAGAGTTTGAGTCATTAGATGCCTTCAAGATGAAGTTTTACCAGTAATATTTCCCATTTGCAGTAATGAAAAAGTTAAGGAAGGAATTCATGAACCTGATACAGGGAGCTGATGAGTTAGTGATGAGCTATAAAGATAGATATGGCTATCTGAGGCAATTTGCTAAAGATTTAGTGAGAGAGAATTCAGATGATGTGTACCACTTTGGAGATGGACCGAGGCCAGATATTGGATTTTACATGGTTCGTTCAGGTGTCAAGACTTTGGGTGAGATTTACAAGCATGCACGCTCTCACGAAAAATATTATTTGGGCAGAGTTACCGATGGGACAACGTTAGTACCAGTGTTGACACCTGACCAGGTTGCGAATTTTGAGAGGAGGAGATAGAAAGGCAAGGGACCGAGGATATGGGATAGAGGTACCCAGGGTTCGGGGGCATCTAAAGCAGTTGTACTATTTGTATCATCCCCTACACCATTGTAGACTACTGTTGGTAGACATCCCTTGCCACCACCATTTAAACCAGCACTATCATCTCCTTTAACTACTTTCCAGCTCTACCAGCACCACCGGCACGTAAGCAGCAGAAAGGTGGTAGAGGCCGAGGCGATTAAAGGTAGAGGTCGAGATAGTTCTTGACGGGGGGAGAGACATGCACAAACCTTGGATCAAATTCTTGGTCAGCGTAGACCTATAAAATGTTATAGGTGTAGTAGGTTGGGCATGGGATTAGATATTGTCCACAGCCAGCAGCCATGTTTCCATCGCAAAGTTGAGGAGGTGTACAAATTGTAGCATAGCCCGATACAGATGCCACACAAAAACTCATTAAGGGTATGGTTTCCATTTGTGGTAGACAATTATATGTTTTGTTTGATTCGGGTTCTACTGTATCTTTTACTTTTGGTCGCATGATAGATATTTTAGGGTTAACACCGGATTGAGTTAGCGTACATTTAATTTTGAGTACCGCAATTGGTGATAGAGTTTACCCTGATTTTCTTGTTGGGGGATGTCTAGACTTCGAGGTTCTCAAGTTTTTAGATTTCGACGCATTGTTATTGATGGATTGCCTAGTAGCATATCATGCTCATATCGATTGTTTCAGTAAGACATTGATATTTGAGATCCCAGGGCATCCGATATTTATGTATAGTTGTAGTACATCAAGAGTTGAGGGCATTAGAGGTTGACTTGAGACTAGTAGAGAGATGGAGATGATAAGTCGGTATTTATAGCTTTTTAGTAGTTTGTCTTAGTATATCTAATGTAGAAAGTCTCTAAAATATATATTCAATTATATATATTGGTCATTTTCAGGTGAAACGGAGTGCGTGGTTGAATTTAGGGCGAGAAAATACTCAAAATGGAGTATTTATATGTAGTGATCAGCTACTATAAGATCTACCTTGAGACACGTATTCCATAATGAGTGTGGTAACGGACAACAGGTTAAGTGATGCAGAAACCGGACTTGTTTAAGCCACCGTGCAACAATAGCCATTGATCAAGCTTCAAGATGTGTGCAGTAAGGACTACCATATTGACACACAGCTCGTATGTCTCCTCATCACACCAATGTGTCACTTCATTTGCTTAGCCTTCCACGTGTCACTTCTCCATTGGTTGAGCTTGTCCTCACAACCAACAATTCTCTCATCGCTTACTACTCTCAAATTTTCCTCGAGATGCGGTTCTGCACAACCTCCGAGAACTTCGATCTACTTGTGCAATTCTTTCCGCCTCCCTTGCATCCCACGTTTCGAAGCCTCACGCATACACAACGTCACCAACAATAAATCCAGCCTATCAGCTCGCGATACGTTAGCGATCTTCAGCTCTTTCCACCAATCCACTTCTGCCACGTGGCAGAACCTGCAGAAAAAACCCAAAATAGCTCTTTGATGCTCCTCGATGCACGAGTCACGAGACCAACCCACAAAATTACTTTTTGTCACCTCCCGGGACTAATTTTATATATAAGGAACCAAGGGTATTATATCTTGAACACCGACTATTATATTTTTAGAATCAACTTCTCTCGAGGACGATGTGCAGCTAATTAAATCCTTGCCTAGGTCGGAGGGGAAACAAGTCGGGATCATGGATTCATGGCATATTATGTGAGATCTTTTATTTTATTTTTATAATTTAATTTAATTATCTTATTTCATTGTTGTTGATTTTAAGGAATATGGTTTAGATCTAGGGTGTGTATATGGCCGGTGCATGCTTTTAGGTGGACAATCTATAGTTATTTGGACTGACAGTATCTGTGTAATTATACTTTTGGACCAATAAAGTGACAAACACTCACCCGTTTGCCATAAAATCCTTTCGATTCTTGAGTGTGCAACAATTGAATCTAGGTTAAATCGGAAGCAGATGCGATCCGGAAGCGAATGTGATCCGGTTATTTAGTACAAGTTTTCCCACATACCAATATTACTGAGGTTAGTGTGTTAAACTCGATTAGCGGATGTCTAGGATTATGAATTAATTAGGGAAGTAGTTAGTGGCGGACGTCCTGGCTATCGAGATTAGGGGAATGAAGAATTTCTAGCAAATATCGATTTTCAATAGCTAATCTAGGAGAATCTAAATTAATAACATTTTGGGAATGATTGAAGACCATGATGTACAATTAAATCTTGATCCCGATTTGTGGAATTGTGGACCTAGGTGTTACCTTGGTGATTAATTAATTGTTTTGAAAATTATTTTAATTATTTTGTTTATTTAGTTTTGTTAGATTAGTTAGTTAAATTATTTACTTAAAACCCCCGATTTATCTTTTCGTTGTTTTTAACCTTACAAAGACCACCAATCTCTGTGGGATCGACCCTTTTGCCACTATTCTAAAAAATAGTTGGTTTAGGAATTTCATTTTATTGATGCGTCGGCGCACGTCAAGAGACTTTAGTGTCATTATACACCATAATAGAGAGTAGGGACCCAGACTTGATGAAATTCGGTTGTGTGAGAGTTTCCAGAGTGTTTTGAAAGACTTACCTGGTTTACCACCACCGAGAAAGATAGATTTTATCATTGAGTTAGTACCAGGCACCAGACCTATATCTATACCACCATATCGCATGGCTCGAGAGAGTTGGAGAAGTTGAGGAGTCAGTTGCAGGATTTAGGACAGAAGGAACTCAACGCACCTTTTGTGTCACCATGGGGAGCATCGGTCCTATTTGTGAAGAAGAAGGATGATACTTTGAGATGGTGTATCGATTATATACAGTTTAAAGGGTCACAATTAGAAATAAGTATCCCTTACCACGGACTGATGACTTATTTGACTTCTGAGAGGAGCACTATATATGTCCAAAATAGACCTACGATCAAGGTATCATCAGCTTAAGATCAAAGATGAGGATAGGTCTAAGACGACATTTAATATGAGATATGGACACTATCAATTTGCAATTATGTTTTTTGGTTTGACTAATGCTCCTGCCATATTTATGGATTTGATGCATCGAATGATGATACCATTTTTTGACCATTTCGTGAGAGTTTTTTTCTATTATATATTGATATATTTGAGGACTAGAGAGGATCACGAGCAGCACCTCAGAGAGACGTTACAGACCTTAAGGGAGCATCGATTTTATGCCAAGTTCAACAAGTGTGAATTTTGGCTATCAGAAGTCTAGTTTTTGGAACATGTTCTTGGAGCATCAAGCATTGTTGTAGATCCGGCCAAGATTCAAGTTATTATGGATTGGCTAGCGCCGATGTCAATTATAGAGATCAAGAGTCTTCTGGGATTAGCGGGATATTTGTGACAACCCCTTCTCAAATTAGGGCACCGCCCATCCTAATCCCGTTATTAAGCCCGAATCTCACCATATAGGACCTAACAAGGGATACTCAACCTATACAAATGAGTACAAACCTATACAAATCCTATGTCAATTCATAAATCAGAGTTAATTAAAATCTTGTTTACTTAAAAGTTTATTCAGCGGAAGTCTTAACAATCCAGCAGAAGCTTATAACATGAGTCCTAACAATGGTGGAAAAACTAGGGAATAAAGATCAAATGCATATATATAATGAAACGGCGATACATAATATCATGTGTCTGGTCAAGGTACTACTCACTCGACCCATAATATATAACCCCAAAAGTATATCATATACATATAAAATCAATACATCAAAAATCGAACCTTCAAAATCGGGTGTAGCAGTGCTTCACTAGCACAGCATAGAGGTAATCGTCGATCTTCTCTTTGCCTGGTCTGCTACTCAATGGAACTGCACCTACCGTCAAAAACTAAATTGCGAGTACAAGAAAGTAGAAAGTAATACTGATAGACATTTGTTCACATTCCCAAATATGCAACAAGTATCTAAAAGCATGATATTAGCAACTATGCCGGAAAGAGAACCTGCAAAGAGATACTTTAGCTAAACAACATGAAACTGACACATGGCTAAGTAGTAATGATCTAGGGCTGGTCAACCACGATCTTCATCACATCAACCTTTCCATTATATGAGGATGGAGCTAAGCTCTACATCAATGTGAAGATCCGAGCAGTGCTTTTGCTTTTATAACTTTCGCTAGTGTCAGTCACTGACGACATATACTTGCCAACAACCTCGAGTCTCATACCCCATGTAATGTGCAATTGTGCTTGCCAACAACCCCATGACTCATTTCCCGTGTGCGTACAAGATAGTGGAGAAACCCCAATCACCCTAGAAAGTCAGTGATCCCCGTATGTCTGCTGAATTTCTATCATAAAGTGGTCCTAAATACAAGAATTACTTTCATATTCAAGAACAACAGAATAATGGAATCCAACAAAACCATAGCATACTAATGCACAAAGGAAATAGATTACAATAATATGTAACACCAACCTAATAGCATGCTATTTCACTGACCATATGTATTAACAATCAATAATGACATAGCACGTGAATTGGAGTCAATGAAATCATTTTATCAATAAACTATACCATAAAAACAACCTCATGTAATGAGAAATAACATGTCATGGCATACGGAGTATAAAGGCAATTCAGTCCAAATGACCGGAAATGAACATATGAATAGGAATAAAATGTAAAGAAGTATCTCAATCGGTTTAATTACAAACAATGCAATTTCCTATGCTACTCCGGCCTATCGACACCTCGAAACTCATACTTGAATCCCATAGTACTTACCTATGTTCATCATATCATATTATTGGTTTTTGAGTGTGTTTGGACCTTTACTTAGGGTATTAGACACTTTTATAATGTTTAAGGAATTTTGAAAATTGTAGTTTTTATGCTGTCGTAGACCTAACATGCTAATGTATGGAGTTAGAGTGCTACCAATCTAGATCTAGCATGCTAATTTGGATTAGCTCGCTAGCTGATACACCTAGCGCGCTCTGTGTAATAAAACTCAAATTCTGCAATTAGAATTTCGAGTTTTCTCTACACATAGGCCACGTTAATGCTTAAGGAACCTTCATACACACTTCTTGAGTTCCATGACATCAACCACAACATAAAACAACAACCCTACATAATATTCATAAATTCATTTGAATTGAGCTAACTCCATGGTGTAGAGGAGTTACCTAACTTGATGAATACTAGCTTGAACTTGATCTCTCCTTAATTCAATCCACTATTTTTGTTGATCTCTTCTTGTCCAGTAGCTCACATTTTTCTCTAGCAACTTTGCTTCTCTCTTAAGAAAATGAAAATGAAAGAGTTGAGTTGGTTGAGTTGACCAAAAGCTTACATTTATGAATTGGATATGGTTGATTGATAGCCATTAATCATAATGTGCACACGTATCTCGAGACCTACCTAATGGTATACATATTTTCATACGTCCAATGACACCAATAAGTAACTCAACTTGGTGTTAAGATAGGTCAATACAAGTCTCGAGACGTCTCGAGAAAAATCAAGTGGCTATTGTTTTAACTTACTAACTTAAGTGTATTTGATACTTAATCAACCATAGCCCCACTTATATCACTTTCAAAACCAATATAAAGGTTATATCAACTCATTATATTGTTATCCACCTCTCGTCCCACGCTGTCACGCACCTCGAGGCACGTTCCTACAGACCTCTCGACACCGATTGACAAGTAGGAATGACATTAGTAGTCAACACATATACAATACACTAGGCATTCATCATTACAAATATAACATTTACCTCACCCATTTAGCGTCGATCGCGACACATATATCGAAGCAGATCCCATATCACGGTCATTTGATCCGATTACAATGTTAAAGTCAAATTATAGATTTTGGCCATGACAATATTATTGCAGGTTCATGAAGGATCTCTCAAAAATCACTTCACCAATTACCCGATTGACTCAGAAAGACGTCAGGTGTAATTGGTCTTAGGAATGCGAGAAGGCATTTGCTCAGTCAGAAGACATTGTTGACTACCGCGCCAGTGCTGATATTGCCAAAGGTCGGACAAGGATTTTAGGTAGATATAGATGCTTCTCATACGGGTCCAAGTGTGTGTTTATGGAAGATACAGACACAGTGGCTTATGCATCTAGACAACTGAATATACATAAGAAGAATTATCCCACTCAAGATTTAGAGTTGCAGCGATCGTATTTACACTAAAGATATAGAAAGATCATCTGTATGGAGAGAGGTTCCACTTTATACTGACTATAAGAGTTTGAAATACCTCACACACGAAAGAGCTGAACATGAGACAACACTGATGGTTAAAGTTTTTGAAAGACTACGACTTTTCTATGGAATATAACCTAATAAAAGATAATGTTGTTGTCGATGCATTGAGTAGTATACCAACTTGTGATGCTAAGGTGGTTAAATGTCATATGACGCGTTAATATGAATTACTTAAGGCAGGAGTGATGATGACTCAATCTGATATTCCTACTGACACTCGAATAATGATTTGTGCAGAGATGAAGCTTCAGATAGTGTCAACACAAAAAGTGTAGGAGGGTCAAGAAGTCGGTATCTTATACCCGAGATTCAATGAGTTAGCCTAGAGTACCAATTGTACCGACTGGATTAAGATGAGGGATCATTGTTTGAGATTTTGAGGCTAATTGTGGATACATGCGGTGCAGAGCTGATAGATGAGATTCTTCAGGATTCTCACAGTTCTCGGTTCATTGTTCATCCAGGTAGGACCAAGATGTACCATGGCATGAAGAGATATTTTTGGTGGCTTGGGATGAAAGCGAACCTATCAGAGTTTATAAGGAATTATGGGATATGCCAATAGGTGAAGGCAGAGCATCGTGGACCTGGAGGATTATTACAACCACTTCCCATTTGATGATGGAAGTGGGAAGACATAGCCATGGATTTTGTTAGAGGATTGTCGAGAACTGCCCGTCGACACGATTATATTTGGGTGATTGTGGACAAACTGACAATATTTGCCCATTTCATACTAGTTGCAGCTCATTACACGTTTGACCGGTTGAGTGTATTGTTCGAGAAGGATATTATTAGACTGCATGGGGTACCATTGACTATTACGTCAGAAAGAGATGCAATGTATACTTCCAGGATGTGGCGGAGTATGTAGGAGCAGTATGGTACGCACCTAAAATTTAACATAGCCTTTCACCCTTAGACTGATGGACATACTTATAGGTAGATTTAGACTCTTGAGGATATGCTCAGGGCTTGTGTACTTGAGTATGTAGATCATGTGAGAATTACCTACAATTGCGTGAGTTTGCATACAACAATAGTTATCTGGCTAGCATTGAGATGACGCCATTTGAGGCAATATATGGTAAACCGTGTCACTCTACATCTTGTTGGGCTGAACAGAGGACCGAGACATTATAGGGCCTGAGATTGTTGTTGATCACACAAAGAATGTTCGACAGATTTGCCAAAGCTTAAAGGAGCCCAAGAGAGGTAAAAGAAGTATGCGAACACATATCGCACTGCTCTCACGTATGACGAGGGAGCCTTAGTGTATCTAAAGGTTTCTCCTAGGAAGGGTTTTCATAGATTTGGTTTGAAAGGCAAGTTAGCACCGAGATTCATCAGGCCTTCAAGATTTGGGTCAAAAGGTTGCTTTTAAGATGGATTTACCTCCAGAAATGTCGGGGACTCATCCAGTGGTTCATATTTCTATGCTTCAACTAGCAAAGTTAAAAGGCAGGTGAGAGATCGATAGTTGACTTAAGTCAAATTGATTTGAGTGAGGACGTATCATATGAGGAGCAGCCGGTATAGATTCTAGATTGTAGGGTACAAAAGTTGAGAGGCAAGTCTATTCCGAAGGTGTTGGTAAAGTGGCAGTTCTTTGGCGACTCGAGAACTCATTGGGGAACGATAAGACAATATGCGAGACAGGTGTTCGTACCTCTTCGAGTCAAGTATAACTTTAGGTTAAGTTTAATTTCAAGGATGAAATCTTCATTACTTGGAAAGAATTATCATGGCCCGAATCTTTAATTTAACTTTATTCTTTTAATTAGGATCAAATGACCTATGACGTGGGACCTGCTTCGATATATGTGTCGGGATCGAGGCGAGATGGTCGAGGTAAATATTATATTTGTAATGATGTATGCCTAGTGTATTGTACATGTGTAGAGTACTAAGTCATTCATACTTGTGAATAGGTGTCGAGACATGTGAGGGAACGCACCTCGAGTTGCATGTCGACATGGGACTAAGGAGGAAAGCAATATGGGGAGTTGGTATAAGCTTTATATTGTTTTTATAAGTGAGATAAATGATGGTTTATTAAGTACACTTAAGTTAGTAAGTTAAAACAATAACCACTTGATATTTCTCGAGACACGTATTAACATATCTTAACACCAATTGAGTCACTTATTGGGGTCATTTGGCATTAGTTAGTGGGATATGTGTTAATAGGTGTACCATTACTTAGGTCTCAAAATACGTGTGCACATTAGGCTCAATGGATATCAATCAACCATATCCAATTCATGTTTATAAGCTTTTGGTCAACCCAAGCAACTCAACTCTTTCATTGCATTTGCTTAAGAGAGAAGCAAAGTTGCTAGAAAAGGAGAGCTACTGGCGAACAAGAAGAATAGTAAAAACTTGATGATTTAGTGAAGAAAATATCAAGTTTAACAAGTGTTCATCAAGTTAGGTTACTTATCTACACCATGGAGTTAGCTCAATTCAAATGAATTCATGAATTTGATGTATGTGTTGTTGTTTTATGTTCCAGTTGATGTCATGGAACTCAAGAAGTGTGTATGAAGGTTCCTTAGGCATTAATATGACCTATGTGTAGAGAAAACTCGGAATTCTAATTGCAGAATTCTGATTTTACTGCACATAGTGCACAAGGTGGATCAGCTAGCGCACTAACTCTGATTAGCGCACTAGATCTGGATTCGTAGCACGCTAGTATGTCATTAGTGCGCTAACCCAGTCATTTGCACGCTAGGTCTATGACAGCATAAAAACTGCAATTCTCAAGAATTCCTTAAATGTTGTACAAAAAAGAGTCTAAAACCCTAAGTAAAGGTCCAAACACACTCAAAAACCTATGATATCAGGAACCTAGCGAAGAACTATGGGGATTCAAATACGAGTTTCGAGATGTCATGAGGCCGAAATAACATAGGAAATTACGTAGATTGTAAGTAAACTGATTGTGATATTTAATTTACATTTCTATCATGTTTATTTGTTCATTTACAGTCATTTGGACTGATTTACCATTGTATTCAATATTTCATGACTTGTTATTTCTCATTACATGAGGTTGCTTTCATGGTATACTTTGTTGATCAAATGATTTCATTGACTCTAAATCAAGTGTAATGTCATTGTTGATTGTTAATACATGTGGTCAGTGAAATAGCATGCTATTAGGTAAGTGTTACATAGTATTGTTATCTATTTCCTTTATGCATTAGATAAGCAAATGCTTTATTGGATTCTCAAACCATGTCATTTCTTGAAGTTTGAAAGTGGTTCTAGTATCTAGGATCACTACATTATAGAAGTTCGTCGGACATACAAAGGTCACTAGACTTCCAGGTAATCGGGATTCTCTCCACTAACATGCACATCGCACGGGAAATGAGTCCCGGGTTTGTTGGCAAGCATAATTTGTGCAGTACACGGGGTATGGGACCCGGGGTTATTGGCAAGTTTATATCGTAGGTGACTAGCACCAGCGAAAGGTTATAAAGACAAGAGCATTGCTTAGACCTTCTCATTGATGTAGAGCTCAACTTCATCCTCATGTAGTGGAAAGGCTGACGTGATGAGATCATGGCCAACCAGCCCTAGATAATTATTACTTAACCTTGTGTCAGTTTCATATTGTTTAGCTAAAGTATCTCTTTGCATGTTCTCTTTTCAACATAGTTGCTATTATCATGCTTTTAGATACTTGTTGCATATTTGGGAATGTGAACAAATGTCTCTCAGTATTATTTTCTATTTTTCTGTAGTCACCTTCTAGTTTGTGATGGTGGGTGCAAATCCATTGAGTAGCAAGCCAAGAAAGACAAGATCGACGACTACCTCTAAGCTAGCGAAATATTGCTATAACTAATGCACAAATGATATAGATTCACAATACTATGCAAAAACTACTTAATAGCATGCTATTTCATTGACCACCAATAATAACAATCAATAATGACATAGCACATGAATTGAACTTAATGAAATCATTTTATCAATAAACTATGCCATGAAACAACCTCATGTAATGAGAATGAACAACAAGTCATGGGACATGAAGTACAAAAGCAATTCAGTCCAAATGATTGGAAATGAACATATGAATAGGACTTAAATGTATAGAAATCTCTCTATCAGTTTACTTACATATCATGCAATTTCCTATGCTACTCCGGCCTCCCAACGCCTCGAAACTCATATTTGAATCTCCGAAATTCTTCTTTAAGTTCATGACATCATATCATGTGTTTTGAGAGTGTTTGGACCTTTCTTAGCATATTAGACTCTTGTGTAGTGTTTAAGGACTTCTCGAGACTTGTAGATTTTTATGCTGCTATAGCAAGTGGCGCGCTAATGACCATGTGTGGCACTCTACCTATCATACATATCGCGCTATGTGTTGCAAAACCCAGAATTCTGAAATCAGAATTCTGAGTTTTCTCAACACATAGGCTATGTTGATGCCTTGAGAACCCTCATACACACCTCTAGAGTTCAAAGACACCATTCACAATATCAAACAGCAACCCATAGCATTAAATACATGAATATATGTAAAAGATTCAACACATAGTGGGTAGCAAATTTGGGTGTCGATGTATGGTTGGTGACTGGTGTGGGGGAGAATCGATGTAATTTTTTTTTCATTTTTATAATCTTAACGGTACAATTACGGGTCCAATCTAATTGGTTCGATTATAGTCGTGAGACTAGAGTACCTATTATTCGAACGAGTTTACAATATTGGTTCATTACCAAAGTGGGGGGCTTTGAGGTTTATTCACTGTACGACACGTTTCCCCTTTTACACTAATAGGAGTTTTTACGGACTTATTTTGAGTGAAATATATTGTTTCTCGTCATGTACATATATTTTTTACTATATGGTGAGTGTGACGACCCCTTCTCAAATTAGGGCACCGCTTGGCCTAAACTGTTATTAAGCCGTAATATCACCATATACACAACCTAACAATGAATTAGTTAGCCTTTCCTAAACCCTATTACTTACCAATTATTATTATATACATTTTTTAAATGATTATAATCCTATACCTATCCTATGTCCAATCATAAATCGGAGTTAATTAAAAATATTAATTATTTAAAATGTTATTCAGCGGAAGTCTAAATCTAACTAGTCTAAGCTTATAACATAATGCCTAACAATTGTGGAAAACCAAGGAATAAAGGTCACATGCATATATATATATATATAATGATATATAACATCGTGTGTCTGGTCAAGGTACTACTCTCTCAACCCATAATTTATAACCCATAAAGTATACCATATACATATAAAAATAATACATCAAAAATCAAACCTACAAAATCTGGTGTATTAGCTCAGAGGTAGTCGCCGATCTTTTCTTTGACCGGTCTGCTACTTGATGGATTTGCACCTACCGTCACAAACTAGACGGTGAATACAGAAAAATAGAAAGCAATAATGAAAGACATTTGTTCGCATTCCCAATTACGCAGCCAGTATCTAAAAGCATGATAATAGCAACTATGTAGAAAAGAGAACATGAAAAGAGATACTTTAGCTAAACAACATGAAACTAACGCATGTCCCACTGGCTCATGCCAAGTGATGTCAATGAATGACTTAATTTGTGTTGAGATGTGCCAGCACGTGTCTCGAGAGATATCAAGTGGCTATTGCTTCAACTTACTAACTTGAGTGTATTAATACATAACCAACCAAAGCCCCATTTATCACTTATGAAAGCACTATAAAGCTTATACCAACTCACTACCTTACTTTCTAACTCAATCCCACACCGGTACGCATATCAAGGCGCGTCTCCGCTCATGCCTCGACACCTATACGTAAGTAGAAATGACTTAGTAGTCTATACATATACATCACACTAAGCATACACCATGGCAAATATAATATTTACCTCGACCACCTAGCGTCAGTTACGACACGTATCTCGTTGTGGGTCCCACATCAGGGATCTTTTAATCTTGATTAAGAGATTAAACTAAGATTAAAAATTTGGGTCGTGACAGTGAGTACAAGAAAATAGAAAGTAATACCGAGAGACATTTGTTTAAATACCCAATTATGTAATAAGTATCAAAAAGTATGATAATAGCAACTATGCCTAAAAAAGAACATGCAGAGAGATACTTCAACTAAACAACATAAAACTGACACATGGCTAAGTAGTAATGATCTAGGGTCGATCGGCCGTGATCTTCATCACATCAATCTTTTCCGCTATATGAGGATGGGGCTAGCTCTACATCAATATGAAGGTCTAAGCAGTGCTCTTGCCTTTATTACCTTTTGCTGGTGCCAGTCACCTACAATATATACTTGCCAACAACCCCGAGACTCATTTTCCATATGCCGCGCAAGATAGAGGAGAGATCCTGATCACCCTGGAAGTCCAGCGACCCCGTATGTTTGATGAACCTCTATAATGTAATGACCATAGATACAAGAACCACTTTCATATTTCAAGAAATAACATGGTTTAAGAATTCAATAAAGCAATTGCATATCAAATGCACAAAATAAATAGATTACAATACTATGTAACACCTACCTAATACCATGCTATTTCACTGGCCACATCTATTAACAATCAACAATGACATTGCACATGATTTGGAATCAATGAAATCATTTGATCGACAAATTATAGCGTGAAAGCAACCTCATGTAATGAGAAAGAACAACAAGTCATGGCATATTGAATACAAAGATAAATCAGTCCAAATGACTGGAAATAAACATGTAAATAGTAATGAAATGTAAATAAATATCTCAATCAGTTTACTTACAATCCACGAAATTTTTTAAGCTACTCCGATCTCCCAACACCTCAAAACTCGTATATGAGTCCTTGGAACACTTCCCTAGTTTTCCGATATCAAACTAATCCAAATAAGTTGGGTTTAAGTCAGGTCGAATGGGTTTAGGAACTTTAACCTAAAATAGTCCTTTAACACCAAACACCACTGGAACTTTAGACTTAAATTGCAACGCGATTTTAGGCATGAAATTATCTAAATATCAAAATCTTCCACCAATACAAAGATTTTTGTCTTTATCTCACCCTACCAGCGGAATTAGAAAATCTATTTCTCTTAACAAATACTTTCAAAAAATGTGAATTTTGGCCACAAGGCAGCAACAATATCCAATAACAAAATACTAAAAGATCTGCTCATTTGGATAAGTAGGTAAGGAGTTATGCCTTTAATAACTTTAGTTTTAAAAATCTTCTAATGCATTTGAGCACCTATTTGTAGTGCACTTTTGGACATGAAAACATTTGAATTACAACATTTCTAGTTAAACAAAGTTGTTCCCCTTTGAGTAAGCTTCAGATGCCACCAGTTTGAGCTGATTGGATCTAAAATGAGTATGTTATGACCAAATCACATAGACTAATCCCTAATACAACATGCAGAAATTCAGTTTTGGTCTTAGAACTTCAAGAATTCATATCGTTTTCATTTCAAAATCAAATTAAGAACTTTAATATAGATGGATTATCAGCTTGAAATAAGGAATCGGAATATATAAGCCAATTACAAAATCTTAATGATCTAAACTCTGAATCCGACAAAAAACCAAAACGGGTTTTAAGTAAATAGGGAGATATGTATCTAGTTTGATGAACCCCTAGCTTAACTTGATCTCTCCTTCATCAAACCCGCTTTGGTTGCTAGTCTTCTTCTTCCTCCAACTTTTCTCCATCTCTCCAGCAAGTTTCCTTCTCAGTTAAGCAAGTGAAATGAAGTTGACTTGGTTGTATGAATTGATTATTAGCTTTACATAGTAAGTGGATATGGTAAATTAATAACCATTGATCTCATTGTACACATGTGTCTCGAAGCTCATCTAGTGATACAACTATTAACACATGTCCCACTAACTCATGCTATGCGACACCAATATGTAACTCCATTAATGTTGAGATGAGTCAATACGTGTCTAGATGAAAATCAAGTGGCTATTGTTTTAACTTAGTAACTTAGTAACCATAGCCATGTATAAATCACTATTAAAGCTACATATAATCCTATGCCAACTTACCATATCACTCTTTACCTCAATCCCACGCTGGAACTCAACTCGAGGAGCATTCCTACACACGTGTCGACACCTATACATAAGTAGAAATGACTTAGTAGTCTACACATATACAATATGCTAGGCGTACACCACAACAAATATAACATATAATTTGGCCATCTCGCCTCGGTTATGACACATATCTCATTGCGGGTTCCACGTCACAGGTCACTTGATCCTAATTTAGGAGTTAAACTCAAATTAAAAGCTTGGGCCGTGACAAGAATTCTGCAGTCATAATTCCAAGTTTTCTCTACACGTAGGCCATGTTAATGCCTAAAGAATCTCCATACACACTTCTTGAGTTCCATGACATCAACCACAGCATAAAACAACAACCCATAAATCAAATTCATGAATTCATTTGAATTAAGCTAACTCTTTAGTGTAGAGAAGTTACCTAACTTGATGAACACTAGCTAAACTTGATCTTTCCTTCACTAAATCACCAAGTTTTTACTATTCTTCTTCTTCTCTAACAACTCCTCCTTCTCTAGCAACTTTGCTTCTCTCTTAAGCAAATGAAATGAAAGAGTTGAGTTGCTTGAGTTGACCAAAAGCTTATATACATGAATTGGATATGGTTAATTGATAGCCATTGATCCTAATGTGCACACGTATCTCGAGATATAACTAATGGCACACCTATTAACACATATCCCACTAACTCATGCCAAATAACACCAATAAGTTGCTCAATTGGTGTTGGATGGGTCATTACGTGTCTCAAGAAATATGAAGTGTTATTGTTTTAGCTTACTAACTTAAGTGTATTGGTACTTAATCAACCATAGCCCTACTTATATCACTTATAAAAGCAATATAAAGCTTATACTAACTCATCATATTGTTCTCCACTCGGTATATCACTTATAAAAGCAAGTAGGAATGACTTAGTAGTCTACACATATGCAATACACTAGGCAAACATCATTACAAATATAACATTTACCTCGGCTATCTAGCCTCGGTTATGACACGTATATTGAAGCGGGTCCCATATCACGGGTCATTTATGGCCCCAAACTTAGGATTTTATGGCAAATGTGTATTCCTTCAATAACTAGTTCTCATTCAATTTATAATGTTCATGGATTGTCCTTCAATTCACTAAGTTTCAAGTTAATAATCCACTCAAGAATTTTATTTTATTTTTGTAACAACTTGTAATTTAAAACATAGATAACTTCACTTTTGAAACACCAAAGTAGATCACAACAAAAAACCATCACTATTCACAAGTGTGTTTCATCTCGATGATTTCCAATTAAACTTAGGAATTCACAAAAAAGCATAAATCAAACTAACTTTTTATATACTTTACCACTTCGAAAGTCTATAGGACTTCAACTTAAGTCAATTAGCTACTCATACTTAAGCTAAATCTTTTATTTGAAGAGTTTTAATTTGCTTCCTCCTTCTTTTGTCTATTTTTTGTGTCATTCTTCTTTTTCTTTTCATTTTTAATTTTACGGAACCTGCATATTTTCTGATGGACTTCATACTTCCTCACTTTTTCCAACCATCAAATCTCTGCTCCATTTCTTGTAGGACTTGTAGGATTCTCTCATTTTTTTCTTTTATTTGTAAAACTCTTTTTAGCACTTCTCACTTTCACTAAATCAAGTCAGTTAACTCCAACTTCTAATTTACAATGCTTATTTCTTCCTCCCTTTCAATAATTCTTTATTTACTTTGTATTATCAAGTAATATTTACACATATTATAGAATCCTCAAAGATCTATCTTTTTCAACAAGAAGTGTTACAGTTTCTAGCTTTTTTTCAAGTTCAAGGTGTTACCTAGCTCTAGGTTTCTAATCATTAAATCACACCATTGTTTGCTACATGTTATTGCATTCATCTTCAAAATTTAAAACACTCTCGTTAATTTCATATCAACAAGATACTTATAATTTACTTATCCACAATTAAACGAATGCGTAGGCAAATGAACTACTTATTCATTACATATTACTAATACATATATAAC
This sequence comes from Stephania yunnanensis, assembly GCA_039657365.1. Classification (NCBI taxonomy): domain Eukaryota; kingdom Viridiplantae; phylum Streptophyta; class Magnoliopsida; order Ranunculales; family Menispermaceae; genus Stephania; species Stephania yunnanensis. The sequence goes on from CM077580.1 coordinate 36,386,072, forward strand.
CAATCTATACAACTTAAACTTTCACACAGTAGGTAAAAATGAAAAATTTATTCACTTCCATGCTTTCCTCCTTAACTACTTCAAATTAAAATTTAAACAATCATATTTGTAGTGTTAATCCTGATATCATCCTATGTTACTACTTCATATAGTGTAGTATAGTGTCAATGCCCCAAAACTTAAACCAAACCTTATCCCCAAGGTTTAAAAGTAAGTCTGAAACATGGAAACACAAAAACACGCAAACATATAATAATAACACAATATATAAGCAGAAAATAAACATGAAGATTTTAAATAACTAATTAAATATAACAAAATATCCAAAATGTAATTCTTTGATATTGCATGACTATTAGCATAATTCTTAAGTCTTATCTATTCTGATGAATTATTACAAAGCAAATGGTCTTTTGTGCATGTCAAACACAAAATTTTTGAAAGTTATAACTATAACGTTTAAGTTTTAGTGAACTAAACAAAATAACTAATTGCTTGATGAAAATTTTAAAAACTCTAAGGATGCCTCCCAGTAGCGCTTAGTTTAACGTCATTATCCTGACACCTTTTTAGCACATTTAATTTGAGTCTAAGCCAAGATGCTCCATCCGCATATCAAAGATTAGGAATAATTTATCCTGAAAATACTTCGGTTACCCGCTTCCATGTATCACCTTCTTTATGAGGTAACCTAGATTGATGGTCTGCAACTAAATTTTTACTTCATTTCTTATCTTTGATTCTCAAGTCAAACTCTTGTAATAATAATACCCATCTAATCAAACATAATTTAGCATCCTTCATTGTAAAAAGGTAGCGAATTGCTACATGATCAGTATACATGGTGACTTTGGATCCTGCTATGTAGGCCTGAAACATGTCACACACAAATACCACTACCAATAACTCAATTTTTGCGGTAGTATGATTTTCTTGTGCTTGATCCGGTGTTCTACTTCCATAGTATATAGCTCTAAACACTCAATCTCTCCGTTGGCCTAACAGTGATCCTACTGCCTAATTACTTGCATCGCACATTATTTCAAATAGAGAATCCCAATTTGGTACTACCACTATTGATGTCGAAATCAAAGCTACTTTAAGGTCTCAAATGCTTCTATGCATGGTGGGCTCATTTCGAATGGGACATTTTTTCTTAAAATGTGCACAATGGTTTAGTGATTTTTGAAAAATCCATAATAAACCTTCTTTACAAAACCCGCATGCCCTAAAAAACTCCTCGTGTCTCTAATGTTCCTTGGTATAGGAAGTTTCTCAATTGGTGCTATTTTTGCTTTATCAATCTCCAATCCATGAGCATACATTATGTCCCAAAACAATTTTTTCTTGAACCATAAAGTGATACTTCTTCCAGTTAAGTACTAAGTTTATATCTTGACATCATTTCAATACCAAAGCCAAAATTTTCAAGCATAGACAAAAAGAAGCCCCAAATACAAAAAATTCATTCATAAATACCTCCATAATATCCTGGATCATATCTAAAAACAATTGCCATCATACATCTTTGAAATGTTGCTGGTACATTGCATTATCCAAATGGCATGTCTCAATGCAAATTTTCCATACTAAAAGATTAACGTCATTTTCTCCAAATTTTCTGGAGCTATAGCAATTTGATTGTATCTTGAATACACATGTAAAAAACAATAATATTCATATCCTGCTAGTCTGTCTTACATTTGATCAATGAATTTTAAAGGTAAGTGTTCATTTCTCTTAGCTTTATTTAACTTTCTATAATCAATGTAAGCTATCCATACCGTTACTGTTCTCATTGAAAAAGTTTCCTCACTATCGGTTTGTACAATAGTCATTCCTTTTTTTCTGTGGTACTACACGTATTGGTTAAACCCATGAGCTATCAGAAATGGCGTAAATGATTCTAGCATTTAACTTTATTTCAAGATCTCTTTTTACCACTTCTTTCGTTACTCAATTCAGCTGCCTTTGAGCTTTAATTAATTTGTTTATGTTTTCTTCCATTAAGATCATTTGCATGCATACTTTTGGGCTTATCCCTTTTAAGTCTTTGACCATCCATCCTAATGCTAACTTATGCTCTCTCAAAACTCAAGTAATTTTTCTTCTTCTAACTTCTTCAACTTTGTTGAAACAATCACATGATATGTTGAGTTTTCTATAAAATACGCATACCTCAAATGCTCTAGTAAAGGCTTTAATTCCAACATTGGTTCAAAAACTGCACTTTCCATTTCCACTTCTTTCGTAGCATTTACTACCTCCAAAAGTTCATTCTTTTTTGCATAACTTGTTATGTTTTGGACTAAACATTGCTCAAATAGATCATCTGGTGTATACTCCTGGGATATCTCGGTAATACAATCAGAAATTACATCTCTAACTTAGATGTTCTTTCAGTACTCTCCCTCATTCAGAAATTTTAAGGTTTTGTAGATATTGAAAAACAATTCTACCTCATTTACTCTTAACCTTAACTTTCCATCTTAAACGTCTATGTTTCAGCACGGTTCTTCAAAACAACAAAACCTACAACTGGCCTTCTCCAACACCTTGCACCCCCTACAACGACTCCTTAAGGGAGCTATAACATCCTCCAAAACCAGATTTCATACCATTTCATTCACACAAAATATCAAATATTTATACGAAATGGAACCCAAAAGAGAATTCAATCTCAATATGAAGAAAACATTGTTTGTAATTTGTTTACAAACCCAAAAACTATACAAACCAAACTGAAATACATAACTCTCGTCACCAAGGTGCTCCTCATCTATCCAATCTTACATGTCCCCATCATCATCGTCGTGTTGCTGTTGTGGTGAACGAGCCGGATCTATCCCAATCTGCTGGTGATGCTCTTGAGGTGGTGGCGATGATGGTGCCGAGAGGTGCTCGCTCTGAAGTCCATGCGCATTCCCAACTGGCTCTGCACGAAAGCCTTGAACTGCGCAAGCCTCTGAACGACTGCATTAAACTATGAACGCTGCACCATCAACTTCTGGGACGTGCTGGCATCGGGATATTCATATCTCCTCTTCCTCTTTGCAAGTGACCCGAGCCCATAAACACGCCTTTTGGAATTCCCGCCGCATCATAGTAGAGTTGCTCATCTATCGGGTGGTCTAGTGTAGCCTAAGTGGCTCCTTACTCCTCTCTCATGAGCTCTGCCTACATGAAAACAAAGTCGTCAAATAAAAACAAAAAAATGAAAATAAATCATTGAAAAAATGAAAAAAAAATGTAAATAGCCCAAAATCATTTATAGTGCTAAAAATTAGCAAAAGTCATGTAAGAAAAGAAGCAAGTAATTAATAGATAATAAAGAAGCAAGTAATTATTGGATATATTCCCTTCAATCATGTGCACACTATAAGTTAGGTTTTCAAGAACTCTAACAATTATGGTTTTATGACTTTTAAACTAAACATTGCCTATTTTTTGGTTGTAGGAAACCAAATGTTGTCTTAGCTTCTTCGCATTTGCAAATAATAACTAGACCAGTTGAAGCAATTTCTTGGCATTAATTTGCTTCTAGTTGTAGAACATCATATATACGGATTTCAGTACATCTGGGAGTGACCAGTCAAGATTGATTTTTGAGAATGCCATTTTATACCTTAGCCAATTCCATGTGGATTAAAAACCATTGCTTTCATAACAAATTAAGTGAGATATAGAATATTTATTCAATTCGAACCGCATATATGACTTTTATTTTCATTGAGATGCTGAATTAAAGGGGAAAAAATTAGCATAACTAGATCTTTTACGATGCAACTTGTTTGGCTCATCCAATGATTTTTTTCCCTAAATCGTCTCACCGGAAAGTTTGAAAACAATATCAAGTGAATCACATGGGATTAAGTTTGAAAACTACACGAAGACAAATTAGGAATCAAGATTTCTCTTGATCTGGATTTTCAAAAAGAATGGCATCAAGTCAAAGTTTAAACTTTCCTTTTTTTTCCCTCCTTGAATTATCTAAATCAATAACATTATTGCCACAACTTGCAGGAATTTGGGAGAGAACACTTAGAACAACTACGAAATTAAGATAAGCAAGCAATCTAGAACTGCAATAAATAGACAAGCACAAGTGTCGTATGCGTCTAGATCAATAACATTATGCACCAAGTTGTAGGAATTTGTGAGAAGACTACCAATTAAGGAATTAAGATAAGCGAACAAGCAATCATAAATTGCAAAAAATGGACAAGCATGAGTGTTAAATGCGCGATGGGCATTCATTCCCAAATTCTTATCTTATTCAGTTCTTTTAATTTGTTTTGTGAATTGGAATCATTTTATCTTATGACTATGTTTAGATTAACCATGGTGTCACAAGAACACATTAGCCATCTGATTAGGCCAGTGTGAATAACATATAGTAGCATATATTCTTCCACTCTTATCAAATTAGTCTCCCAAAATAGAAAGCAAGAAAAAAGAATAGGAATACGAAATACTCTGATTGGGTTATTCGGAAGGACTAGGGTTATTTTTCTCTTACTAGAGTGGACTATGAGAATGCAAATGGAAAAAGGTTTAGAGATTTTTTAACACTTAAAGATTATCATGAAGTGAAGAGCTTTAAAAGCATTTTTAATGCACGAGAGGGGTGAGATGTGGAAAAATATAGTTGCTAAAAATTAGCAGATAAACTTACACTTTAAATGCTAGATGAAAACAGTGAAGCAAAAATGGGCAAAAGGCAAAAACAAGGCCATAACAATCATACCTTAAAAACGAAACAACTGAGATATTTTTGTCTCATACTACTACTAGTTCCATAAAAACAAGTTGTTGTTGAGATGCATTACTACAAAAATTTGGTTGTCTACATTTTTATTTCTTTTTGGATAACCATGGGTATACCAGCTTTTAGACAGACTAATCCTTAGGTTAGTAGGTGACAATCTGGCACTCCAGCCTCATGACTAAGAAGAAACCAACCTATCTAGACTTATATTTGATCCCATGACCTATTGTTGATGAGACACATTTTAGCAACCTCGCATTTCACTGATTTAAATGGGGAAAGCTATATACAACATTCAAACACGAAATCTTACAAGTCAAACAATCCTATAGGAATTTGTCAAATGGTGGTATACATACCATTACGATTCAGATACAATTAAAGAGACTCACTACAGCAACTGCATTATCACAAATTACAATAGGGTTTGTAGAGAGCAGCTCCTTCAAACAGAACTAGACGGCTACACAGTTTATATTATAATGAGTACAAGCTGTTGAAGAAACTTAGAACCGGATGAAGAGGAAGGGCTATGTGTTGGCAGCCTCAAATGAACAATATCAAAGAAACTAATGCGAAACAACTCTATTAATGACTAAGCTCATCTCATGTTCAATAGAAGATCGACTCTATATGTAAACATTATGGAAAAAAAGCTAAATTTCAGCAGCATCTTATTCTTGTTTACCTTATGTCCAGATATGCAAATTTCCAAGTATTAAGAATGTTTATATTCTTTGACCAACAAATATAACAATTACAAAACAAGCTAAAATCACGATTCAAGCATGATGGAAGATATCTCATTTTATGTATAATCATAGCATTTATTTATAAGCAATTATAAATTCTATATTAACAAGACACTTACATGAAACCGCGTTGATCTTTTATCAATGAATGTCACTCCATCATGATCTTTCGTATGAACATAAAGGAAATACATCATTAGGAGTTACCTCATCTTCTTCATCCTTATATAAAGCCTACACACAAAAGATCAAAGTTTACAACATATTAGTCGCAACAAACTTATAAATTCTAAGGAAACGTCAAATAAACATGACACTTACTAATATCTCTTTATAGGTTCGAAAAGACAGCGAGCCACCAGTGTGCTTCGAAGGGCCTATACCAAGGCCATCCTTTTCGTTCTTTCTATTCTGTGAAGCCTTCTCAAACTTGGCTTTGAAATCTACACTTGCCTAACGCTCAAGGTATCTATTCCATGCCTCGTTAGTTACAAATTCCGACCTTATGCCAAAGGCGCGGAGCTCATTCATCAACGCATCATACCTAACACGCGCCTTTACATCATAGGCGGCTCTCATGATAGCCTCATCAATCAATGGGTCCCATCAAAAGTATGGATGAAAAAGATGAACATAATTAATTATGATTTTTCTCGAAGAAATAATATATTTAATCATTTATTCAATCGTTAATTTAGTGTCATTTACTTACTTTCCATCTCTCCAAATATATATCCTTTTGATGATCTGGTACTGACTTCCAACAATACCCCTCAGTATTCATCACCTGCTTGAAGATTTTGGTCATCCTCCGAGCACAAACTTCAGATGGATGTAAAACCCAGTGGTTTCGCTTGTTCTTTTTCAACCTGATGAAGTTAGTCAAATGTTCTTCTTGCTCTACTTCTAGTTAGGGTATGTATAATTAATTAGTCATTTATAATGAAATGATAACTTACCCGATAGACTCAATAATAATAGGGAATCTAATGATGTAGGGTGTGCCTCCTCCGTCCCGAGGTGTTGTTGAGGAGAGGCCGGGAAGGGGCCGCGGGGCGCGGGGGCGCGGGGAGCTCCATTGTGCCTTCGAGGCACTCGAACGAGGGCTCCCATGGCCTCATAGGACTCACCGAATGGTGCAGTTGATGCAGTGGAAGGTGGAGCAGATACAATAGGCGATGGAGTGTCATGCCAAGTCGAACTAGCAGAATGATTAGAATGCAACGATGGTGCGTGATTGGATGATGACGGGCTCATTGGTGAAATAATGGGAATATGTGTCATCGAAGTCGGCCTCGTTGATGACGACGGTGAAATAATGTCGAGACCTCGGTCGGACGTCCATGCACCAGAAACGATGGGCCTCGTCCGACCTTCTCGTTGTGATCCTCTATCTCCTGATGCAGCTTAACCCTTTCCGAATGGGCCTTGACCTCGCAGTCTTCTACCTCGTGCTGCAGGAGGGCGTGCTCCACCACCTCCTATCGGAGGTTGATCGTCAAGGTCACCATCTATCGGAATCATGTCTGGAGGTGTGTGTGTCATGCCTGCTAAAATACGTCACGCACAATCTTAAGTAATCAGAGTTAAGAAAGAGAACCTCCAACACGTCAAAATACAAGTAAATACGCAGACGTTACTAAAGTCAAAATACAAGTAAATCAACATACGTCACTCATTATTGTTTGTTTCAAATTCACTATCACTACTAGAATCAGACACTTGTTGTTCCTCGTCATAGTCATTATCCTCTAGTACACTGATCATATTGGAACTCGTTCGATTAACTACCAATGCAGTGTCATTTGTCGAATCAGTGACGATGTACATGGCTGGTTTTTCTGCTTGGAATGTCGTATTTGTCGAACGAACAATCTCATAATTGACAATGGTTCCCTCATCGGTGAACTTTGGTGACAACAACAACAAATTGACTAACCACTCTTGTCGTTCATGCTTAGTAGAAGAGTATGGAAGATAGAAGACCTAGCAGGCTTACATCGCCAAAATGAAAGGCTCGTATTTGTTATACCGTCGAGTTCGATGAACCTCGACCAACTTGAGTGAAGGGTGAGTCCATGATGCAGTACAGGGTCAAACCATTGACATTTGAACCACACAATGCACTTAAAGCCGATATTCAATCTGGATAACCTCTTGTAGTCTTTTGTAAAAATCTTGGGATGTATCAGCGTAGTTGGAGCCTTTCACACAAACTCCGCTGTTCTGTGTCGCTCTATTAGCACCATACACCATGGTGTGAAATTTGTATCCATTAACAACATATCTCGGGTATACGACACAAGATCATATAGGATCGATTGCAAGATGACGAAGTGTCTCATCTGTGACGTTAACACGTGGAGCTTACAAACATACAATGGTTATAAGACAACGTTAAGAGAGAAAAATCTTTCTAAATAACAAAATTTCACATTACATATGTTTGAAACCACTTAGCAGAATTTTGCTCAAGATTATAATCGACATCCGTCTCTTCCCCGTCCGACATATGTAATTCGTCGATGAAAAAGCTACATTTCATACTCGTCCGTTAGAAGAAAAAATGGCAAGATCTGTTACAATATGAACATAATAAATTGACATTTAGAGTGACTTATGAGTTGTATGGCACGACTTCAAGACAATTGAGTAAGATGTAAGTGTGGGCGCATCGTACTCTTGTTCCGTCAGAATTTTTCTTTTCCAATACCTACATTACGTCCTGGGTGAGTAAAAATAGAGAAGTTGCCAACGAAATGAGGAATGGGACCGACACAATCGTCTACATTGCGTTGACCTCGATTGTGCAAGGTGGCAATTTGGTCTTCGAAATAATAAGAACAAAACGAGGTTGTTTCCTCTACCAAATATGCGTTGCACATCGATCCTTCGACCTTTGCTTTGTTCTGCACTTTATTTTTCAAGTGTTTAAGGTACCTAAAGGGTTCATGTTGATGATAAACAATATTTTGATTGTTGACGAATGACATAATTAATTATTTTGTAATTAAGAATGAGCGAGATTACCTCTCAAATGGGTACATCCAGCGAAATTGTATTGGGTCAGCAAGCCGACCCTTATAAGGCAAGTGGATTGGCAAGTGTTCCATTGAGTCGAATAAACTTGGAGGAAATATTTTCTCCAGTTTACAAATTATTAGAGGTATTTTAGACTCTAAATGAGCCATATCCTGGACTGTTGTACTTTTAGCCGCTAGTGATCGAAAGAATAGACTAAGCTAGCTAATGGCGACCCAAACATCGTCTGGAAGAAGTATTCGGAATGCGATTGGAATTAGTATTTGCATGAAAACATGACAATCGTGACTCTTCATCCCGAACAACATTTTACCCTTTTGGTCTACGCAACGCTCAAAACTAGAATCATATCCGTCAAGAAAAAACAAAGATCGTATCCACTCGCATAATTTCTATTTTTTTAGAGTTATTAAGAGCATAAAATGCTAGCGGATACTTCTTTAACACTTCATCCATATGTAGAGAAGTACGGTTGACAAAGTTTGTGAACATCTCGACTTCACATTGTCCTTAGTCTTTCCCGGCACACTCATAATAGTGTTGAATATGTTGTCGAACACATTTTTCTCTATGTGCATTACATCCAAGTTGTGTCTGATCAAGTTCGTATTCCAATAGGAAAGTCCTAGAAGATTGCTCCGTTTCCTCCATCCCGAACTCTTACCAATCTTTGCATTTTTCGAATCGGCACCGATTTTCATCATTTTCATTAAACCCAAGGACTCGATTTCCATCAAGAATTCTTTGCCAGATCGTATCAGTGGAGGTTCATCATTTATTACTGTTTTGCCAATCAGAAACCCTTTTTTGTCCATTAGTATGGACAAGCCATTTTTCTGTGTATGCTCAAACCTGACAACATGCCATATGTGAGGAGGTCACTTGTTGTCCATAATAAGGTTGCTCGCATCTGGAAATTCGATTTTGTTGAAACATTGTACAAAACATTTTGCCATAACTCTTGTAGTTCTCTCATGAGCGGTTGCAAGAATACATCTATTTTCTGGCTAGGGTTGGTCGGTCCAGGAACAATAACCATCAAGAACATAGATTCTTCTTTCATGCACATCAATGGTGGAAGGTTCTATGAAGTCAAAATCACAGGCCACGAAGAGTAAGGCCTCCTATTTAATCCAAACGATTGAAAACCATCTGTGCATAGCCCCAAATGAACATTTCGAACCTCTGCGCTGAACTCTTTATTCACTTCGTTAAAATGACACCATGCCATCGAATCTGAAGAATGTTGCATAACATCGTTTGGAGAAACGTATTCCCTGTGCTAGCGCATATGTCTAGTTGTTGATTCGGAAGCGAACAAACGTTGCAATCGAGGGCCTAAGGGAAAGTAATATATTTTTTTGCAAGGTCGTGTTTTTGTGTTTTTATCGCAATCTCATCATTGTATCATGTACTAAGATTGCCTACAAATTTTGCATGATGCTAACTCAAAGTCATCTCCCCAATAAATCATACACTAATTTTCACAATAATCTATCTTCTCGACAGGTAGACCTAATTCTTGCATAAGTCATTTTGTTAAGTTGAAATTATCGACCAATATGTTGTTGTTAGGCAACGCTTTATTGATAAATTGCATGAACCCATCGTAATAGTTCTCAGAATCGTGCACCAATTTCAAAGAAAGCAATATAGCCATGGCAGACAATTTCGTCATGTTCTCACAACCCGGCCACAATTGCTTGCTACCAGCACCAATCATGTCATATAGTTGTTGTGCTTGGGGGTTGGGCTCCTCTTCCATGTGATTCCAGTCAAAATTAGGCCCCGCCGCGTTGTGTAGCATCTCTTGATAAGTCAAAATTGGTTGCCCATAGTCGATGTTGATTTCTTCATCGTAATTGTTTTCGAAATCTTTGAAAGTGGATGTTGTATCCTGACCTTCTTTCTCACCGTGTTCGTACCAACAATAGTATCCAGGAACGAACCCGTACTTACATGTGGCACTCAACAATCTGAACGTCGAAGTAGCATAGAAGTCGGCATTTATTGCGATTACATGGGCACCTAATCCTACCCTCATTGTGATAAGTGGTACAATTTGCCTTCGCGAATTCTATGAATTTTTTTACCCTTACAACAAACTCCCTTCGAATAAGCCCGTTATCAAGGAAATTGTACATCCAGTCTCTATTTGCTATCGACATTCCCTACAGAATACGATGACTTAATTTAGATGCAAATGTCGACAATTCAACTTTTTATTTTGTAATTGTTGGACTAATCAATGCTTCAGGATACATTTACAAAAAGTTTGCCTAAGGTTTACTGCAATGCATTTAGCTAGACCATGAATATATGTTACTTCTATAAAAACTTTGGCAAAGCTTCCCTACAAAATAAACTACCGAAAATTTTAGAACCTAATAAACATCAATGAGAGAATGCGTACAAGATCTCACATCTCCTCGACATTTCACATTATCAAATGTATCATTGAGCATAATCAAACACAATATATCAAAACACGACGAAATTATGCCGACTCCTTTTTTCAATGAGACATAGACTACTTGAGTAAAAAGAGTTCGAAACAAACTAAACATCGACAAAAACAACTACTAAGTGAAAGAAAAATTGAAAAACCTGACCTCAATTAGGGATGAAAATGAAGGACTCGGTGGTGGTGTTGATTGGGGAAGATGGTGGAATTAGGGATGAAGAGGAAGGACTCGGTGGTGGTGTTGTTGGTGGACAAGACTCAATGGTGGTATTTTGAGAGAGAGAGAGAGATAAAAAACAAGAGCATTTTCCTTTGCCTTAAAACAACCTAAACAATCTCCACAAGTTAGGACAACAACCTACTTGTGATTTAAAGTATTTGGGGCAACAAACCAACACACACGAGTTGTTGTTCGCTCGCTCAAAAAACTTACAATAATCCACAAAAGCAATGACACCAAACCAAGCATTCAAAAATGAACAACATACAATTGATCAATCAAACAAAAATCCACAAAACACAAGTTTCTTCAAAACATCTAGCAACACCAAGTGTTAGAATTGATTCCCTTCTTTCCATCATCCAAGTCTGAATGTCATAAACAAATAACATGGCCTTTTGGGTTCCAAAGAGCCGAATGATACAAGTGGATGGTACATTAGTAGAGTTGTGTTCTAAATTTCTAATAGAGTGTAATTGAAGATCTAATAAACCATTATATGGGTCTAAACTTAGAATTTATGTATTTAATTAGATAACTAAAACTTGCTCGTTATTGTCAGAAGGACGAGGTTTGAAAGGTTGTGGATTTAACCCCATTTACACAACAATTCAATGAAGAGAGTGGATTACTAGTAGTTACAGTGTGAATTGAAGTAGAGCACCAATAACATTAAAGACATCATACCATTACTATTGCATATATTACAAAACGTTTGACAGAGTTTCCCCTATAAAATAGAATACCAAAAATTTCAAAACCTACTAAACATCAGTGGGAAAATGCCTAGAAGGTCTCACATCTCCCTAACATTTCACAATATCATTTTAACATGAATTAAAAAGCTAAATTCAAGTCATATATTAACATTTCAAGATATTCAAAAAGGATTGAAATCGCGAGTTGTAACCGAAATGAATGCATTGAACAATTACAAAACAAACCTAAATTTAGTTTATTGCCTCAACCTCAACTCTTGCTTGTATGCATTGAACCTAGTTCACATGAAATGCATAAATTCAATTTAGAAAAATCAATTAGAAATTTTGAGGGTAGATTTAATTATCTTCCTTTGTACAACAAGATGTCATATAATACTAAAAAGGGAAAATAAGCTTTAAGAAACAAATTACATAAAACAAGAGATCAAATAAATTTAAATAGGTTGAATCATACTCCAATGCAAAAATAATAGTAATTTGGTCTAAAGAGAAGTATCAAATTGTCTTGATATCGTAGTCCTAATTTTACCTCGATTCGACTGATCTAAGCTACCAACAAATCTTGGGCATAGTAGTAATTGTCAAGTCTTAATGATACAAAATCATTTACTAAGACAAAAAGAAACTAATTTGATTCTCTTGATATAGAGTCTAGTATAAATAGCATAATAATCTTGCAACTTTGGTTGACATGCCACTAATCAAACCACATACTATACTTAACCACCCAAAAACAAACTTACATTACTTCAAAGATAAAATTAAAAGAAATCACATAATCTTTAAAGTGGAATGCCAAAAGGAATAGGAAATCTAACTTCCCTTCAAATGTTATATAGATTTAAAGTGGGTTTGGAGGAAGGTGGAAATCCAATGTAGGGAGGTTAGCTTGATGATGAGATTCGGGTCGAGGAGGAGGACCTCGCGGACTAAGTGGAACTAACCATTGGCAATAGCCCAGTCATATGGGGCTAGCATACCACCATTGGTCCCCTATTCCCTCCATCTCAAAGTAACGTAGACATATGAATACTAATTAGATAAAAAAAAATAACAGTCATCATTGATAAATGGCACAATTCCATTCTGCAAACTTATAATGCTTTTATATATAGTTTTAGAGTCATTGAAACAAATATAAGAGACATTGATAAATTTTCCCACAAAAAACTTCCTCAATTTATTGTATAAACAAATTTTTCATCAAGCACATTGTTAAGGTTCTTTCTAACCTATATATTTTAATATCCAATTCAGCCGGATAGATTCTATCAAGGCCAATGCTAGAATACAACCTCAAATCACACCCTGAGATTAGATAACACTTCTCGGGAATCTTAATCATGCATCAAGATGTTTCCACACAAACTTCGATGGGTATTGTATGCCTAATAAGAAGCGTGACCTTAAATGTGACTTTAGGGTGTTACTGTGTTACTATTTCATTTATCTTCTGTAAAAGTGAGGTCCGAGTCATCTCAAAGGCAAGTGTGGAGGAGGTATTCAGCCAAAAATAGAAAGAAATTGAACTATAGCAAATCTATGATACCCATCATAAATAACTAACTCCAAGAGTGAAATTAGGAAAAAAAAGCATTATATGACAGATCAAGCTAAATGAAGTCTCACCCAGTTGTGTTTAGACAAAGGAAACATAAGAAAAAGCACAATTTAACAAAGTAAGTTTTGAAAGAAAGCATTCAAGTCAGTTTACTATGTACATTCAACAAACCAGAAACACATTTAGCGGACAAAGTGGAATTCAATAAGAGTAAAAAATAGAAGATAAGAAACATAACTAATACACAAAAACAAGAAAACTTGGAAACAAAGACATAAAGAGTGCAAGAAAAGTACCCACAACTAATCAAGCAAAAGCAATAACAGGCATTAAAGCTAACCAAAATTAGATGAAGTAAAAAAGAAAATCTTTACAAATATATGGAAAAATAGAGAAAACCTAGAAGAGCAAGGACAGAAGAGGGTACGAATCAACCAAATTGAAGAAAAGAAGGTGAGATGGGCTAGTTTGAATGATTTAAAGCACCAGATTAGTTCAAATTTAAAGCAAGAATCAAACAAAGACATAAAAAGTGCAAGTAAAGTACCTTCAATATTAATAAGGGTGTGTTTCATGATTTCACTATGTGTACTATTCATGTCTTTGATTGATCATGATTTGCTTGGAACCTAAGATGGTGACCAACAATAAAGTGAAAATCATTGACCTTTTTGAGCTATAACGGTGAAGTGATTCACATAGAACCCAATCTCAAAATCCATCCCCAACCAAGAATACCCAACCACCAGAAATAAACATTCGGGGAAAAGGAAGATCATAATAAAAGGCAGGTTTAAAGATGACAATAATAAAATTCAAGAATATAATTTTTTCATGAGGAAGAAATGCATTTTCCCAATAAGCAATCGTTTAAACCAAGTTTTCCTAATAAAACCCTAATTACACAGTTAAGATTTTAAAGACAAACATGGAGCTGTGAAAAAAAAAGACAAACATGGAGAGTTAAATTTCTAACTGAATGACAATAAGAGTGACTAATTTTGCAGCCCTTTACATATCATGAATCCAGTTCACATGAGATCATGTGCCAATGCAGGAACAAACATTCAAGTATTCTAAAGTTTGGTTTTATAAATGCAGATACCATGGATTGGAAATCTCATAATAAACAACCTCCCTCTTGGCAGGACAACTTGTTCAATGGAACTAAACCGTCTCAAATTGCACATACTAAAAGACTACCAACGGAAGCTAACCGTGGTAAAGGATTCCTTCTCCTCCCTTCATAGTAGCAATATCATTACGATAACAATTGTGAAGCATTACATACCAAGGATATAATTATATTGAGCAAAGTGGATACAACAAAATAATTGTAATTTAAACAAAAGAATAAAAAGAATTTGTAATAGTTTCAAAAAATTTCATGAACAACAAACGTCATAAACCCTGTGAAGCAAAAACTACCCAAATTCCCAAAGGAGGCCCATAAAAAGCCAACTTAGATTTTAGAATGACATATTTGCTGAAGGAACGAAAGGAATCATAAAGTAGAAGAACTTCACTTCAAGCTCAACATTGACAAGATAAACATCATTTTCCACACTGGGAAAATATGAGATATTTTGCAGAGAGAGAGAGATAAGCTCTAAATATGACCAAATATGCGAAGTGTATTATTCGAAGCATCTCTGTTGAAGCCAAAGCTTTCATAGGGCAAACCAAATATGTAAGAAAGAGAGAGAGAGAGAGAGAGAGAGAGAGAGAGAGAGAGAGAGAGAGAGAGAGAGAGAGGAGAGAGTGAAAATGATGAAGCGATCATTCTCTCCTCTCCTCCCACAAACTAATATACAAAGAAAAGCCACTGCGCGGGAAATCGCTACAATTGCGCTAACAAACAGGTTCAACAAAGATCACCAAAACCTAGGTTTTCTCCTCAACATTAACGTAATTCAAAGCACCAAAACAACCTAATCACAAACACTCACAAACAAGCAGTACACATCACACAGAGATTACATAAAAACCCAAACATGAAGAAACAACCAAACATCAACACCAAGAGGTTTGAGATGAATGACTTACTGAGAACGAGAACCGGAGCGTATTGATCGAGATAAGTCTAATCGATCGAGTGGAGGAAGGTTTGATTAATTCGGATTTCGATTTCGATGAGTTTTGGGGTTTTGGAGTTGGGCGAGTTCGGTTTGTAGGGTTTCGGCAGTTTCGGGAGTTCGGGGTTTCAGGTGAGGGTGGGGTTGATGAGGAGTGTGGCGTGTTTTTAGTTTTATTGATGGAGGAGAGGAAAGGAGTTGAGGAGGGAGTTATAGAAGACCAACAAGAGTAGCATGGGTTCAATCTATTAGGGAATGGCATCTCGTGCCTTTTCACAATTTCGTTTACCGGTTTAACAACGTAATAGAAACGGATAAAGAGTTTCCGTTGGTACTGTCTCATACAATTTAGCGTTTGCAACAGATTAGCAGCGAATTACAAATTAGCATTAGATTAGCAACGAATCTAGACTAATCTATTGCTATTAAGTGGGTATTCTGTTGCAAATTATAGTTTGCAACATATTCGCAACAAATTAGCAACGAACTAGTTGCTAATCCGTTACTAATTTGTAATCCGTTGCAAACACTAAATTGCAACGGATTAGCAATGAAATATTATGCGGGATATTTTCGCAGGGTTTTTACCAACGAAATTTATTTTCGTTGCTAAATTCCATCTTTAATCCATTGGTAATCCATTTCTAGATGGTCAAATAATTTCCCACCCACATGACTTTGTTATTTCGTTGCTAATTTCTTTTCTCATTTACTTTTTTTTTGTAGTGTCATAAATATCGTTGAATTTATCTTGGTTAACTAATTCAAAATTTCCTATAGATTTTTCATAAGCTTCGACTTTGGCTAAATACTATGAGTATAGCCTTTCAGGAAAAAGTCTATATTTTGTTGTTCAACCATCCATTCCCTAGTGGGAATGACATTTTTCATCATCTCTTCTTCTTCTTGTTATATTTTCTTATGTACTTTGATTTTCTTTTTACATCTTTTTGGTGTCTTTTCTTGCGTATTTGTTTCTTTTCCATTTTCACAAAATAAAGCGTTAACTTGTGCTTGATTAGTAGTTTTTGTAGTTTGAGTAGTTACTTTAGTTTGATCACTTAACTTATTAATTTGTAAAGTCGTTAATAGACATATCTATTTTAATTTGGTTTTGAGAAATTTAAGTTTTGATGACTTTAGGTCATAAAGTTATGTAATATTTGTTCTAAATTTGGTTGCGTATGTTGAATAGTTTGTTGAAGTTGTTGCATTAGCGTAGTTTGTGTTGGTGTTGTCGGTCTATAAGTGGTATAATTTTGATTTTTAGGACCGTAGCTAAGATTTGAATTTGGTTTTTCAATGTAATAATTGTTGTTATTACATTAGTTTCTAGGAAATATTGGTTCATAACCACATTGACTTCTTCATTGTTATCTTCTAATAAAGTGAGACACGCATCCATATGATGTGTAACTACATTACAAAACTCACATAGTTTAACTTGATTTGATCTATCTTTTAGGAGTAGGTTAACCATGTTAGATAATTCATCTACTTTTTCTTCAAATTTATTACTTGTTTTATTATTAACTTCATAAACTTTCTTTCTTGATGTGTTGTTCTTTTCATCATATTGTTTAAATTGTTTGGACATCTTGATAATAACTTCTTTTGCTCTTGTTGGTGTAACATCGAATAATGATTCACCACATACGGTATCTAATAGTCTTTAGTCAAAGTGATTTAGTCCTTCATAGAAGTATTCTAATAAATCTCTTTGAGTGTGTCTATGTTGTAGACAAGATGAAATTAATCTTTGAAATCTATTTGAAGATTCATTAAGATTTTCATCATCATTTATTTTAACGACTGTGATTTGTTTGTGGTGACCCTCGCCGCCCCGGGGTGACTTGTCTCCATGTACTCCTCGCCAGCTGGGCCAACTATACGTGTGCGGCACCTACCCATCCTATCCTTGTCTCGAACTTCATATCCACTTGAGTATGTTAATATATATTCAGCGGAAGTCGTATTTTAAATGCAAAATTTTCATGAATCAATTTAACAAAACCTAGTGTGGAAAAACCCTGAACATTTCAAAGTAAACAATCGTACCTTATTAAACTAAGCATGTACACTGTCATGTCACTCCCCAGTTCCCAAAAGAATCAAAATATCAAAATAATCACACGTACAAGTACTCCTCAAAGGTAGGCAGCCAAGGTATTCGCCTAAGATCCCCTTGCCTTGTACACGGATCTGCACTCAATCATCACGGAAGAAAATGGATTCTGATACCAACTGTGGCGACCCTCGCCTCCCCGGGGTGACGTGTCTCTGTGTACTCCTTGCCAGCTGGCCCAAATACACATGTACGGCACCTGCCCGTCCTTACTTTGTCTCGAGATTCGCATCCACTTGTGTTTGTATGGTGTATAAATGACAAATGCAGTGGAAGTTGTACGTAAATGTAAGAAATATTAATCAAGTTAACAAATCATACTGTAGAAAAACCCTGAAAAGAACAAAGCAAAATAAATACTCAAGAGTTTTTCCATTTGGGTTTTACAAACCTCACAACGCGTTTCACTACCCCGTAATCAATCCCCAGGTCCAAGTCTACTGAGTCCTTAGTCGCCAATTGATCAATGTGTCAACCTATGTCTATTTATTAATAATTTAGGTTAGCATACTAATTTACAATAATTTTCTAACATTTTTAGGCCAAATTGCCCATTTCACGCTTTTCGAAGCAAAATCTGGCAAAAAGTCGCATCCGACATTCTCACGTATTTTCTTTTCATAGAATTTTATCAATTTCTATTTATTTTATTAAAATATCTTTTTTCGAAATTTTTCCAATTTTTTTGGAATTTTCCCAAATTTTCTTTCATTTTTGTTTTTTCTCTTTTCTCCTTTTCTTTTTTTATTATTTTACTGTTTTTACCGTTTGGGTATGGGTTGGGTTAACCCAGACGGGTCGGACCCGACCCGGCCCGGCCCTGGCCCATTCTGGGCTTGGCCCGCGTCGCGCGTCATCTCCTTCCTCCCGATCGACTGGTTTGATCGGGAGCAACGAAATTTTTTTTCTCCTCTCCTCTTCTCCGGTGATGGGTTGGGTGGCTCTCCACCCCAACCCCGGTGGAGCCGATGGCAAGGGAGGCACCCCGCCATCACCACGAGGTTATGGGGTTCGGCCATGGAGGCCGAACCCCCACTCTGGCCACCCACCGCCAACACCCCAACAACGACCACAACGACTCACCTCAACCGTGACGTCTCCACACTCTTTCTGTCGCGTCTTTGGTTTTCCTCTTCCTCTCCTCTTCTTCTTCCTCGTTCTCGGCCTTTCGTTCTCTTTGTGTTTGTGGTGTGTGTGTGTGTGTGTGTGTGTGTGTGTGAACGATGTGTGTGTGAGTGTGTGTGTGATGTAAAAGAAAATGGGTGGACAGACACGTGGTGGGGAAAAATGGCCAAGTGTTATGTAGCTTTGACAAATGGTGATGATGTTAGGTGTGTTGACACCTACTTGTGACACAGCTAAAACACTCGCCCACATTTATGGGCGTTTTGACGCCTGCTTTCACGTCTGAACCGTGATATCCGCGTACCGACACATAACTAGTCACTCATTATCTATTCCATATTATTTACTTGACAATTTTTTATTTAATTTGTGAGTTTTAGTTTCTCCGACCTAATATTCGGTCCCGTCAACTACCGGTACTCGCGTCGACACGCATATCGAGGTGAGTAAGTTCACACAATCTCGCACATATTTTTGTGCAACATACACACATGCGATGTATTTCAATAAATTTCACCTCAAATAAACAACCAACACACCATAAACATCCATACCTAAGTCTCGTGTGTCCAAGCCTACCGTGGCGTTCACGTAGATCCGAGATGGCGTCTACGTTTGTAAATTTAATATGGCCCGTTACATGTCTCTTATAAGTACTATTTTTTTGCATGCATATATTGATCTAAGAAATGTACTAAACATTTAAGCCCATGTGGTTATCGAATCTTGAAGAAGATAAAACAACCAATCTAGTGATTGATCTTTCAAATTAAAAGGAAAAGCTTTAAGTTTGACTTGTTCTAACATGCGGTACTCTTTAGGCTTCATCCCATTGACTTTATCTTGGTGTTCCTTTATAAATTTTTGTAGGTCTTCATTTTCTTACCATAGAAGTTATGTAGAGCACTAATAAATCCATATCTAAGTACTGATTTTAGGAAATCCCTTAGGATAGAGAATACACATCTCTTCATAGGCATTGATATTTTGAATAGCTTGCCTATAAGTAAGTTCTCTACTATCCGGTACCGCGTCAATACGCATATCGAGGCGAGTATAGTTCACATAATCTCGCACGTAATTTTATGCTACATATACACACATGCGATGTATTTAATAAGTTTCACCGCAAATAAACAACCAACACACCATAAACATCCATACCTAAGTCCCGTGTGTCCAAGCCTACCGTGACGTCCACATAGATCCGAGCTGACGTCCACGTCTGTAAATTTAATATGGACCGTTACAATTCTTCCCAACTAAATAAAATTTCGTCCCGAAATTTAACTGTAACGAAAGTTTTATACCAGAGAATAGTTGAGGGTATTGCGTTCTCATCGTCGACTCGAGCTCCCAGTGTAAGTCCCTTCGTTTATGATCGCCAATGAACTAGGACCTTATTGAGTTCCCTGTTTCAGAGAATCTGTACTCGACAGTCAACGATCTCTATCGATCTCTCCTCATATCTTACGTCAGGCTGTATCGCCACCTATCCCAACTCACTAATTGGTCTCGGCCCTGACCAAGCTTGTCTCAACATGAAAATGTGAAAGATCGGATGAACCCCATCTAACTCGGTAGGTAACTCTAACCGATATGCAACAGTGCCTACTCTTTGTGCAATCCAGTATAGCCTAATGTATCTCGGCGCCACCTTCCCCTTAATGCAAATCTGTGTTGACTTTTCCAATGAGAAACCTTTAGAGACATCATAACGCCCTCGTCATAGCTCAGACCATCACGATACCTATCCGCGTATTTCTTTTGTCTATCATGTGCGGCTCGCAGTTTTTGACGAATTTGACGAATTTTTTCTGTTTGATCAGCAACTATTTCAGGCCCTACCGTCACTGTATATTCTGACTCTGCCCAACAAGCGGTGTTCTACAGGGCCTCTCATACGGTGCCTCCTCCAAAATCCGTATCTTACAGTATCAATCTCGATCGTATGAGATATCAATGTATTCCAAATTTCATCCCTCATAGAACCCATCACCCTCTAACACTCGACAACCCGTTCAATCGATACGATCGGTATCCTCAACCGATAACAAATGTGTTGTTCTGCTATAGTCGACAACTCGGCCATGCAAATAACTGATGCTACTTGTAATAAACCATGCTCATGTATCATCTGCTGCGAATAGATCATTGTCATGTCCACTCTTGCTCGATGTAATGTCCGCTACGACGTTCGCTTAGCTAGAGTGATACTCAATAGCGACGTCGTAGTTATTCAAGCAACTCCACCATCTCTTGCGCATATTCGAGATCCCTTTGAGTGAAAATGTATTGTAAACTCTGGTGATTTGTATACAACATGAATCGCTCTCCATAAAAATAGCGCCTCCAAGCCTTTAGTGCAAAGACGCCGCGCAAGCTCCGGGTCGTGCATTGGATAAATAAATCGATGAAATCCCAAACCAGGAACGTCTTCAATCCAAATAATACGAACTCCAAAGTATTCCAGGAATATGAAACTCTATCGTTTTGCTTAACAATCTATCCGTGCACGATAGGATGCTAACCAATCCATCCTGAGCAGTATGTCAAACTCTAAATACTCCAATACTCGAAGATCCGCTAGTAGCTGATGTCCATCCACCTCCATCATCACGTCTCGACATATTCGGTTAGGGTATGTCTTATCCCCGGTAACCGTATTGAGAACAAGATGTGGCTCTAGTGTCTGTGTAACTAACCCTAACAATCCAACAATACGTTCGGCAAGAAACAATAAAGTACTACCAGAATCAAACATAGCATTATGGAGACCAAATATCGGTAATGTACCTTAACAAGTTGCCTAATCGCCTCGTTATCGGCTATGCTAACACATGTACTCTATCTCGACTGGTCCGATCCTCGTCGTGGCGATGGTGTTGTCGATAGTCGGCCCTCAAGTGTCCCATCCGCCCACACTGTGTTGGTGGCATCTACGGCTCTCCAATCTACCCATCTCGTTAGTCTCCGGATCTCGGACCACGACCTCGGTCTTCTCGACCCCCTGTCATGTCCCCCCGATCTCGACCCCCGAAGGTACTCTGTGGTTGTGCCTCTCGTCGATCCTTGGTGCTTGAGATGATAGCATGAAGCGGCTATGACTCCTCATATCGGAACTAATCGCCCGAAAATCATCCCGGATGCCCTATCATGTCTATCATCTCTCCGGCCTCTATCAGGACGCTCCATCGATTTTTTCTACCTGAGTCGACCCAAAACTATGCCCCCTCGTACGCTCCATCGATTTTTTCAAACGTTTGCCGCCCTCTCCATTATATACGTCTCATGAGCCAATGCCCTGTTAAAGATCTCCTGCAAAGTCATGGCTCGGTCGAGACAATCTGCGACGCAATCTGTCATCAACCCATCTGGTGAAATAATAGATCTACAAAGCGCTTTGTCCGGCAAGATCTAGAGAGAATTGCAACAAATGTTGGAACCTCTCCATGTCGCATCAAAGTCCAACTTCCCCGTCGTAGGGTCAAGAACTTCTCCCTCGGTCTTAACCTAACCTCCATCGGTATGTGGTTATCGGAGAATAGCTCCCTAAACTCAGCCCATGTCGTTAGTTTCGAATGAGTATCCATATGTCGTCCATTAGGCGCGCATTCCCTCTCAAACAGCTCCCGAAAGTCGCACTTATACTATCTCATCGTTCCTCATCGAACTTATGGAAATGCCGATGGGACACTATCCATCTCCCTGCTGACCTCGGGATCACCGTTGTTGTAAAAGAATACAGTTGGAACTTCATAAACTCTCTCAATAACTTCTTCGCCTCTAGCGCCATAACAAATGCACATGTCGAAAGAGTGTCAGCAGCGAGGGTTGCAGTAACCTGGTCCGTCGTCATGTGTGGAGGCACGAGAGTCGACGTCCTCAAAGGAGTAACTGCAGTAGTTGTATCTGTGGGTGCCTCTGCTGCTATCCCATTAACTGGTGTCTGTGGTATCCCCTGAACATCAGTTGTCTCCACCGTGAGTACGATCATAGCTACGAGCTCTCTTTAAGTGAAGTGAGTGCCGCCGCATGCGTGGTCTGCTCGCGTAATAGCCGTAATGCCTCAGCCATCCGTGTCTCCCGAGCCGAAGTTTATCCTCCACACTCGCCCTAATCGGGACATCCCTAGTCGCATCGCAAGTCTGTACAGATCTCAAACGGTGTACCGGATCGTCCGTCCATAATCTGTATCGAGAACGTGCTTCGGATCGTCTCGAGTATATACGTATATCTTATAGTAACATGAAAATATAACATCGATATAAGTTCTAACTCTACCCACCTCACATCACTTCCCAACTAAAGTTCTAAGGCAATTACTTCGGGTTTCCACATCTAAATTCATTAATTAAGTTTTATTGTCATATGACTTCTTCTTTAATATAATACCAACTGTGGCATTGGCGTCACAATATCTTAAGCCAACCTGGTCTCTGATACCAACTGTGGCGGCCCTCGCCGCCCCGGGGTGACGTGTCTCCGTGTACTCCTCGCTAACTGGCCCAACTACACGTGTACGACACCTACCCGTCCTATCCTTGTCTTGAACTTCGTATCCACTTGAGTATGTTAATATATATTAAGCGAAAGTCGTATTTTAAATGCAAAATTTTCATGAATCAATTTAACAAAACCTATTGTGGAAAAACCCTAAACATTTCAAAGTAAACAATTGTACTTTATCAAACTAAGCATGTATATTGTCATGTCACTCCCCAGTTATCAAAATAATCAAAATATCAAAATAATCACACGTACAAGTACTCCTCAAATGTAGGTAGTCAGAGGTATTCGCCTAAGATCCCCTTGCCTTTACTTGTACTCGGATCTACACTCAATCATCACGGAAGAAAATGGATGACGAGTCCAGTCAGTAAAATCCCAAAGAACTCCTCCGAGCATTCATATAAATAAGTGGAAGTCAATAAATAATGTTAAATAAACATACAGAATGTAAACAGACAACTGTAAGTAGGTCATCGAATGCATAGATAACAATAAAGCTCAAATATGTGTGCCTGTTCCAATCAGACTAAACCATACTTCGGGATTTCCTTCCAGGATCCCACTAGTGGGCGCACCCAACTAGCTATCACCTGATCCCTCTTGGTGGCCGGCGTAGACCTACGGTGCACCGACATATGTAGCAGTTCCTTAGCTCGGGTCATTATCCACCGAGAACTCCTGATACACATGCTGTGGTATAGAATGCATAAACACACAACGGAAAATTCGGTGGGAATAACTAACAAACCGTGCAAACAATGACAACATAAAATATAGGAAAAATCACAAGGAAATACTGGAATTAAATGGAATTACAAAGCAAAATAAATACTCATGAGTTTTTTCATCGGGTTTTACAAACCTCACAACGCACTCCACTACCCCGTAATCAATCCTCCGTTCCAAGTCTACTGAGTCCTTAGTCGCCAATTGATCACCGTGTCAACCTATGTCCATTTATTAATAATTTAGGTTAGCATGCTAATTTACAATAATTTTCTAACATTTTAGGCCAAATTGACAATTTCACATTTTTCGAGGTATAATCCCGCAAAAAGTCGCGTCCGACATTCTCACGTATTTTCTTTTCATAGAATTTTATCAATTTCTATTTATTTGATTGAAATATATTTTTTCTGAAATTTTTCCAATTTTTTTGGAATTTTCACAAATTTTCTTTCATTTTTTTTCTTTTCTTTTTTTTTTTATTATTTTACTATTTTTACTATTTGGGTATGGGTCGGGTCCGACCCGTCTGTCGACCCAAATGGGTCGGACCCGACCTGGCTCGGCCCGAGTTTGGCTAGGGTCTGGTAGACCTAAACGGGTCGGACAGGCTCGGCCCTAGCCCATTCTCGGGGCCGGCCGCGTCGTGCGTCATCTCCTTCCTCCCGATCGATCGTATCGATCGGAGCAACGAATTCTTTTTTCTCCTCTCCTCTTCTCCGGTGATGGGTTGGGGTGGCTAGAGCCACCCCAACCCCGGTGGAGCCGATGGCAGGGGAGGCACCCCTGCCATCCCCACCGCGACTATGGGGTTCGACTTACATGGCCGAACCCCCACTCTTGGCCACCCACTACCAACACCCAAACAACAACCACAACGACTCACCTCAACCGTGACGTCTCCACACTCCTTCCCGGCGCGTCACTGCTTCTCCTCTTCCTCTCCTTTTTTTCTTCCTTGTTCTCGGCCTCCCGGTTCTGTGTGTGTGTGTGTGTGTGAATAGTGTGTGTGTGAGTGTGTGTGTGTGATGTAAATGAAAATGGGTGGACAGACACGTGGTGAGGAAAAATGGCCAAGTGTGATGTAGCTTTAACAAATGGTGATGTTGTTAGGTGTGTTGACACCTACTTGTGACAAAGCTAAGACACTCGCCGTGTTTTCGGAAGTTTGACGTCGGTTTCGCGTCCGAACTTTGATATTCGTGTACCGCCGCGTCACTAGTCACTCATTATTTATTCTATATTATTTACTTGACTAATTTTTATTTAATTTGTGTGTTTTAGTTTCTCCGACCTAATATTCGATCCCGTCAACTACCCGGTACCCGCATCGACACGCATATCGAGGCGAGTACAGTTCAAACCATCTCGCACATATTTTTATGCAACATACACACATGCGATGTATTTCAATAAATCTCACCGCAAATAAACAACCAACATCCATACCTAAGTCCCGTATGTCCAAGCCTACGTAAAGTGGCGTCTACGTAGATCCGAGCAGTGGTGCACGTTTGTAAATTTAATATGGGTCGCTACATGTCTCTTATAAGTACTTTTTTTTTGCATGCATATATTGATCTAAGAAATGTTTTAAACATTTAAGCCCATGTGGTTATCAAATCTTGAAGAAGATAAAACAACCAATCTAGTGATTGATCTTTCAAATTAAAAGGAAAAGCTTTAAGTTTGACTTGGTCTAACATGCAGTACTCTTTAGGCTTCATCCCATTAACTTTATCTTGGTGTTCCTTTATAAATTTTTGTAGGTCTTCATTGCCCTTACCATAGAAGTTATGTAGAGCACTAGTAAATCCGTATATAAGTTCAAATTTTAGGAAATCCCTCAGGATAAACAATATACGTCTCTTCATAAGCATTGATATTTTGAATAGCTTGCCTATAAGTAATAAGTTCTCTACTATCATTATTGTTATTAATATCAAGGTTATTATTGTCTTCCATTGTGGTAGATTGGTGTTCTCTACGTTGTTGTTTTCTTAAGTTATGATTAAAAGTCCTATCTACCTTTGGATCAAACGGATGTGAGGATTCGTAGAATTAGAACGATGAAGTGGATAAACCATACGATGTCTAAAACTCTTAAGAAGTTATGTTTAAATTCATGGCAACGATGCAAAAAAGCGACAAATGTCGAGCATGTACAATAAATTTTCCTATTATATTATACTTTTAACATTTTGTAGTAGTGATAAGTGGGAATCATCTCAACATGGATTTATCAAACTTCTCTAGGAAAAAGAACTTTTAATGGTTTTATTATTTTTACTTTAATTTAATTAATTTAATTAAAGTTTTAATTAAACTCACGCTATAATTAACTAATTATACTAACTTAACTAACACAATCCAAATTCATTATAAATCAAATAAATTCAATTCAATTATATATAAATATCTAAACAAACATCCATAACAATGAAACATCAATTTGTTTTACATCTAAACATGTTACTTCAATCATATAGTCATGAGCATACTTTATAAAATATCATAGATCATTAAACTCTAATCATAAGTAAATAGCCTTTAACTTGACCATTAGTTCTCCTTATCTTGATGGAAAAGCCACGTTCTAATTTTATTGAGCTAACCCCTACAAAGATATTAACTTCACGTAATAAAACCGCATTATATTTTTGATAAGTCAATAATTAGACATGTTTTATAATGTAATTTAAGTTGATTTTATATATAAATGATGATATTACACTACATATTCTCTTGTTTTTGTGATTTTAGGTTTTAAATAGGAAAATGAAGAAATGAAAGAAAAAGATGAAGAAAAGCAAAATAATCAACTAGAGAATAAGTCCAGCGATTAGCCACTAATTTGCATTTATATTAGGAATCGGCACCTAAATCGATAGTAGGAAAGTTCAACGAATCCACATCGAATTGAAGAATATACTAGAAATCGCAAGTTGAGTCGGTGGAGAACAGAGATAGACAAATCTAATGATTAACTTAACGATTTGTGTACAACCTAGGAATAGCTGACAAATCGCTGGTCAGTTATGGGTTTTTTTTTAGATTAATATGAAATACCTGAGTTTATCTAGGATATGTATACTTAGGGAGACTATAAATAAGGCCAGATAGCTTTGAAATAACTCTTTTTTTCTTTTTAATTCTCTCTTAAAACCTATTTCTTAAGTTTTTATTAGTTTTCGTTGATGTTTGAAGCTACATTGGAGCTTTGAAATATTTAAAGAGGTATTTATATATTTATTAATTATGTATTTCAATTATATTTGCATTGTTTATTTCAAAGCATGATTGAGTAGTCTATCAATATAAACAAACCTTAGATATGTATATACTTTAGATTGTTAGATAGTTATAATTAAGGAATTATGAACTAATTGTTTTAAATCTATTCATACACGTCAATCACATATTTAACAAGTTGTTTTTACATATTACAACTAATGAAGATTAATATTGCATGCATAGTTTCAAATGTGTATTGTGGTATTTTGGTTTTGAATCTATGTCTATAATTATTGACAACAATTATAGAAGTAGTAACTAAGATTAATCTATAGGGCTTTTCCCGAGTGGATGTTGTAGGTAATCGCATTATAAGTTGTTTATTATGCGGATTCGATTAATACTGGCTTAGATTAGGCATAATTTTTACTGAGTGTTAATGCTATTTTTTTTATGTTGTTGTGTTTTATCCAATGGATAGATTTACAATGATAAGAATTTGACTTTTCCATTGAATTTAGGAAACTCGATGGCTGGCTAAAGGTTATCAACCTATTACGAATTAGGATTTGATAATTCAAAGATTTCGTGAGTTATAATTATAACTATAGTATGAAGTGATGTTATGTTCTAGTGTTTGAATTCAATCTAAGTATATTACATTGTTTAGTGTTTGTTTAAGATATTTATATTATATTGAATTTGAGTATTTTAATTCCCATTTAATTAGATTAACTAAGTAAATAAAAAGAAAAAAAAATATTTTCCTTAGAGATTTGAAAAATCCCTATGGAGATAATATCTCATTTACCACTACTACAAATAATAGTAAAATACGAAAAACTATTGCACACGTGTCAACTTTATGAAAACGTCTAACTACTAAATCTAATACCTTCGGAAAGCCACTTCAACATTAGATTTAGATCTCAAATTCACCCAGGGCATCTAAACGGACATACCTTTTAAACAATCATAGTTAATACTTTAAATTAGATAATGAATCCAAATATCACAATACACATTTTAGACTATGCATGCAATACAAAGATCATGATTAAAATCATGAGATAATAATCTATTAAATCATTGAATCAAAGAATACGATTGGTTTAAAGCATTAAGCACATATCCATCTCATTATAACTACATAGCAAACTGGATTTAGTTCATGTTCGGACTTTGTTTAGATTGATAAACTACTTACTTATAATCATATATATTATTGAAATAATATAAATAAAAGACATAGATAAATATCTCTGGAATAAATACTTTAAATCTTCAAATCTTCTTCAAAAGCAATGAACAATAAAGCAATAAATAAAGAATAGCTCTTAGAGCAATGAGATATTGATTTAAGTACTCAAGGGCAACTAATTTTATAGTCCATGGATCGTATTTATAATATTCTAGGTAGTAGACACCCCAACCTAACTTAAATGTCTCGTAGTTATCTAAAACTCTCGACATATATCCCAACCATTCCTTAATGATTCAGCTTTAAATTGAATCACTTGAAAAATCTTTGGAATTATTGTCTCTATTTCCACCGATTTGAGTGGCGATTCTGCGTGTATAAGAATCGCTAGAGAATTGTTTGTTAAAACCTAGTTTCCTTTATTCCTTGGTGAATCGACATGCAACCTTTTCACTCGGTCAAATCCTTCATTTTATTCCTTTTTTCATTTATTTCTTCAAATATTTCAATTATTACTATAAATAACAAAAATGAGAGAAAACCCCCATCTAATATAATCTCTTACATCTAAATTCGTCCTAAAATATATTATAAAATATGTCTAATTATTGACTTATCACGGGGTACACTATTCGCAGTAAGGGGCATAAGGGTTATTTTGAAGTAGAATTTACCTTTTTTAAGTTCGACTTTTTTTCACTTGGGTGACCTAAGTAAAAGGTGGAGTGCTTATAGCCAAGCTCATACTTTTTGACAAAAATAAACCGAAGGAAGACGAAGTATTTCTACTCACCCCACATTAGCAGGTGACACATGTCGAGCGTGCACGATAATTTTTCGTATTTTATTATTAACTTGTAGTAGTGGTAAATGACATATCGTCTCCACAAGGATTTTTGAGATCTCAAAGGAAAGAAACTTTTTCTTGTTTTAATTAACTTGATTAATCTATTTAAATGAGAATTAAAATATTAAATAACTAACAATTATGATTACGAACTTAAATAACCAAACTAACTAAATTGATCTTAACAATGCAAATTCAAACTAAATAAACAATATTCAAACGCAATACAATATAAATAAATAAGCATCTAAACAAACCCTCACTAAACACTATAATATATTTGGGTTACTTTCAAACACTAAAACATAATATCAATTCATATTATAGTTATAGTTATAAAACAAGAAATCTTATAATCATTAAACCCCACTTCATAATAGATTGATAGCCTTTTAACCAACCACCGATTTTCTTTATTTTAATAGAAATATCATATTCTTATCATTGTAAATCTACCCATTAGATAAAACGCAACACCATATAAATACGATAGCATTAAGTTCAGCGAAAATGAGTCTAATCTAAGCCAATATTATCGAAGCCGCATAATAAACAACTTAGAATACAATCACCTAGAACATCCACTTAGGAAATGCCCTATAGAATAATCCTAGTTACTACTTCTATAATTGTTGTCAATAATTATAGATATAGATTCAGAATATTAATACAACAACACAATTGCAACTATGCATGCAATACTAATCTTCTTTAGTTGTAATACGCAAGAATAATTGTTAATTTGGTGATTGACGTATATGAATAGATTTACCGCATTAAGCACATGATTCCTTAATTATAACTATCTAGCTATCCAAAATATACTACATTGTCTAAGGTTTGTTTGGATTGATAGACTACTTCACTCATGCTAGAAATAAATAATGCATAAATATAATTAAAATACATAATGAATGAATAAATACCTTAATATAAATCAAAGCTCCGAAGTATCTTCAAACATAGACAATAAAACTAACCTAGAGCAAAAGGAAAAAAATTAAAAGCAAAAGGAGAGAGTTATTTCGAAGCTCTCTGGCCTTTTTATACTATCCCTATGTTTACATATCATTGATAAACTCAAATTCTTCAACTAATCTAAAAATCATGTAACCAACCTTAGCGATTTCTTAGCGATTCCTAACTTATACACAAATCATTGAGCAAATCACTAAGTTTAGCTCTTAGTGTTTCACCGATTTATTTGGCAATTTATAGTTCATTCTCCAAATGGTTGTGGATTATTGGCCTTCTCGGCATTCGATTTAGATGGCGATTCCTAATGTCATTCCA
Source organism: Stephania yunnanensis (assembly GCA_039657365.1). Lineage (NCBI taxonomy): Eukaryota > Viridiplantae > Streptophyta > Magnoliopsida > Ranunculales > Menispermaceae > Stephania > Stephania yunnanensis. The sequence goes on from CM077580.1 coordinate 36,416,739, forward strand.
AATCGTTGGTGTATTTTTCAAGTTCACTATTTTGCTTTTCTTTCTTTTTTTCATTCATTTCTTCATTTTCTTAATCAAAATCTGAAATCACAAAATAAGAGAATACCTAGTGTAATATCATCATTTATACCTAATATCAACCTAAATTACACTATAAAATATGTCTAATTATTGATTTGTCAAATATTCTCAAACTCAACATTTTCTTTGTTCCGAGAGCATAAGAATACTCTCAATCATATTATCTTTTCATGCTTTATAAACTGATTTTAATCTAATTCATCTTAACTTTAAATAATATAAATTTTTAAATAGAAGTAATTTTTAAATGGAAATATATTACCCACAAGTAAATGAAAATTATGATAGAATATAAATATTGAATCAAATAAAAACATCCCTTAATGATAACTCAACCACCAATGTAGCACTTCTTTAGAATTTAAAGTTCATTGCCAAGGCTAATGCACATCCTAAGTTTTCTCAATCTCCACTGACAAGGATCAAGCTTATGATTACTAATATAGAATCTCAAAACACAAAAGCCATTAGATTAATCTTAGCTTTAGAAAATACTTTATAATAGTATCATAATCAAAATCAATAAGAATTTTTCCAAATACCAATGAATATGTCATTTAAAAATGTTAGATTAAAAAAATACTTCATTCAAATCTAACTTTAAGTACTCGAGTTAAGTCTTTTTATTTGAAGATTTTAAAAACATCCATTTTTTCATCTCTCATTATTTTTTTTTACTCCATTCTAATTGTTTCTTTTTAACATATTTCTTTTACTTTTGCTTTAGAGTCCCAACTCCATTTCCCTTAAAAACTCTCACTTTTTTCCCACTATAGATTCCATGCTCCATTTCCTTTGGAATCTATATTACTCTCTATATATTAATTTTCATAAACTCTTGTTAACACTACTCATTTGTTCACTAAAGTTGAAGAAAATATTATTTTTAACTTGTAGAAATTAATCGATTTCTAACACATTTCTTCTTTCGACTGTGGCATAATGACTTTTTATATATATATTATAAAAATAATTAATCAATGGCTTTTGTATCATAAGATTCATAGAAATCTGTCTTGTTCATCTTGCACCATTATTTCGATTTTTTACCCATTATCATGACTAATACAAAACATTCAATTTAATGTTTACATCGACTATCAAAGTTAACCAAAAAAGGTATAAAATTAATTCCTTCTATCATAAAACTCACTTGGGTGATAAAATATTACTTCAATTCGAGATCTATTATATTTTCATTTTCATTATTTTCGTAACTAAGAAATTTAATGTTAACAAAGAAAAATGTATACTTGATTTCGAAAGAAATTTGAAAAAATTCGACTTACTTGAATATAAGATTAAAAGTAATTCTGAACTTTTCTTCTACTTTCTTTGCTTTCATTACCATCAATTCCATACTTCACCTAAAATACCCCCAAACGCATTCTAAATCTTATCCTCAAGGTTTAAAATTAATTCCAGATTTCAACATAACAAACATACCATGTGAGTACAAAAGAATTGATAAAATAAAATAAATATGACAATCAAGAAATTAAGTAAATTTAAAATCATAATAAGACACAGTGCATAAACATTTAATGAATAAACAACAACATTATATAACAAGTGAATTAAATATCATACCACAACATTGAATAGAATATATCACAAAGTGTATCACCATTAACAAAATATATCATCACGAAATCCAAAGTATATCACCACTATCAGAATTACATAGATGAATTCTCACAATATCACTCAGGGACAAAGAAAATAAAATGGAATAAGGGAATCAATGTCGGCATCTGAAAGTCGCGTCTTCATCATCCTCTACTTGATCAATCCTCTGAGACTGGTAGCTCTACGCGGGGTCGTATAGGTGGTATTCCTCATCTGGCAATGTCGGAACATCAATATTACTGCTAAGTGGTAATCTCATCTATGTAGATGGTACAGGAAGCTCTGCACCTCCTTGATATTTGTTTCTCTTGAGCATCGTAAGCTCCACTCTTTAGATGCTCCTTGCTAAAGCTCTCTGGTTCTTAAACACTAGGCCTTAATTACGAAGAATGGTCATCTGATTCCGCAAGATTACACCCATGAAAGCCAACTCCGATTCTTCCATGTATAATCATTCATAATCTCTAGCAGGTTGCTCCACGTTTGGAACATTTCAAGCTTTCGACATTTCTTCCAAGATTCTCTTCGTGTCATCTCTAATTTTCCTTCTCTACTCGATCCCTCTTCTCGCTATCTTAGCTCTCTCTCTCTCTCTCATCCTTTGTGTCTTCATAACCATTCACTTTGCCATATCTTTGTATAACCTCATCAGTGATGGTCTTCTCAAGTAAAACATCTATCTCGAGGCATCCCATGTTCACTTGGTCCATCCTACAAAAGGTCACAATCATCAAGGGGAAAGGTAGTCCATCGTTCTTCTTGGTGGAGATAGCACTCATAATAGATTCATAAATGATTTTGCCAACATCCAAGTACCCTAACTCCATGATAATGTGGTAAAGTAGGACGACCTTGTAATTCACTATTTCATAGTATTGTAGGCTCGGCTGTAAGCTGGTGTTGATAAAATAACACTAAGCTTTAGTGGTCTTCCTAAAATTTTTGTGGTTATGTGTTTGAGATACCCCTCCATATCAAAAGTAAATCCATCTCCATAGATTACCTCTAAAACACCCCTTATTATCTCAGTGAGGAACTGGTACTTAATTCCATATTCGGGTTTGCAGTATTCCTCTAACTCAGGACTCGGTCTTACTTTCACTTCTATATGCATTGGAGTAAAATTCTCTCACTTAAGCTTCACAACCCTGTTCACTAGGGGCATCCTCTAGGTTTAAGTGGTTATAATCCCTAGTTAATAAACTCTAGTTTCATATCTCTATGATATCTAGAATCATAGGCCTATACTTCAATTCCTTCTTCAAATTAAATCCCCTCTCTTGGATTAGCTTCCTATCCTTAATTTACATCATTCCTAAATTTCTCGTATGCCTTTTCACTGACAAGATTTTCTTTCATCGGTTCATAGTTTTTCTCCCCCCATTAGTATCTCTCATTCAACTTCCTTTACGTCTTCCACATCTATATAATCATCCTCAGTGTTGTAACTAAATGAAGAAGGTAGAGTAGGTTTTTTCTACGGTCTAATCCTATGAGTGTTGAAAGATATGAATGTGGGTTGGATATGAAAACTTTGGATTTTGTTTTTGACTTTTCTACTTTCCCTTCCCTTCTTTTCTCATGAATTTCTACTTTTACCACCTAGGCCATTTGGAATATTGTAAGTAAAAGAATTAACCTATAAAATCATTTGGAACCAAATTTGTTGGAAAAGTAGTTGATAAGTTCAACTTATCTATCAAGAATAAGAAATCATCGGGAAAAACATTTTAAAATTTAGAGTTTGAAATTTATATGAAAGTTGTTGATAAAATAGCATTGGGAAAATAAACTTTGTATGTCATTCAAATCAATCGATGAATATTCACACCCCCCCCCCACTGAACTTGTTTAAAACTTAATCTCAAATGATTTTGCGTAAAAAAATTCAATCTACTCACCATATATGAAAAATAGTTCAAAAATTCGAAAGTAATAAATGAGTTATCACTTCAGCATCACACTAGTATTATAATAGAAAGCATTCGATATTGAAGCCATTTTAAAATAAAAATTCCAAAATTGAGTTCCTATCCTAATAATCATTCCAAAACCAACAAAAAACCAAAAATCTAATCCATAAGAGGTTATGGTTTTAGTTGATTACCTTCTTGAAATTGATACTTTAAGTATAGAACTAAAGATTTGTCCAGCGACTTCTAGTTGTAAACGGGAATCGATGAGAAATCATTGAATTCAGATTTACACTGAAAACTCTGCATACTGCTGCCGATTTTCGCAGTGATTTCCAATATAAACTGAATCGCTGGGAAATCGCCAGCCTAATTTTACTATTTTTTTAATTAAATTGATTTTCCCTTTTTGTTATCACATATATATTAATAAAGGTAGAAATATTTGAAATTTCAAGATTTAACTAAGATATGTATTAAATAATCAATTTCATTGCCATAAATAACTAATTAACATTAACTTAATGCATATAACTATTTAGTACTGAAATAAATTGGCTCAATCAACCCCCTTTTTACACGAAACTATTCCGAAATTGAATTCCTAAAATACTCCCATTATAAGAGTCAAAAGTTGAGAGAATATAAAAATAACTAACTAATCATAATACTAAAACAGAAAATAAAGATAGAGTATGGGTTGCCTCCCATAATGCGTGTTTGTTTACTATCGTCGGCTCGATTGAACCACGCAGTTCTAGGCTGGTTCTATAAAATTAAGTGTATGTTTATCCATTCTTGTGCCATTCCAAAAAGTGATTGCTCAGTCATGCACTTGAAAAGTAATTGTCTTGTTTAGAGTATCCATAACAGCTTGTGAAGTGGCTAGGAAAGGTCATCTTAATATCAATGGAAGATCTTCGTTGATATAGTGCGGTGTAGTCAAAAAATCTATGGAAATAATATACTTGTAAATTTGGACTGGTACATTAGTAACCACACCTATCGACTTTACTAAATATCCATTGTGTAGAGCAACTTTTTCGGAGGCAAATGCATCCAATTCTAATTGAGTGTGAAGGAAAAAATGAATTGGCATGTAGTTTTCCCTAGAACCCGTATCACATATAGCTTTAAAGTACCAAGCTCAATTAACCTTTATGTTTATGTATATATCTCCCTGGGTCATCGAGCTTGATAATTGTTGGATTCTTCTTATTTTCATAGGTTAAACTCATCCATGTTATTATTCTCCATATTGTTTGATTGCTTAAACCTTCATTCTTTGGTTATTATCTTTTTTATTAGTATTGTCTTCACCTTACTTATTCGTGGTCTTAGGATTTTCATCTTCCATTGTTATTTGCATTAATAACATATATTTTATATTCATGATGATTTATTTCTAAAAATTCATTATCTTTAGTTTGTTCAAGATCAAATTCATCGATTTTCCATAGATATCTTCATGATTAAAACAAAAAGTGACAACTTTATTTTCAAACTCCATATACATTGTCCTACAAAGATATCTAGTTTCATTTTAGCTATTTTGAGGAATTGTCTTCCTAAAAGTTAGATGAGGAATTAGACGATATTAAGTCTCCCATTTCCATGACATAGAAGTCACGAGAGAATATTAAGTCATTTACTTTGACTAAGATATCTTCTAGTAAACCATAAAGTTTAATAACGGTGTTGTCAACTAAAGTAAGGTTAATTGGTGTATTGGTCAATGAACCTATATTCATTAACTCATATAACTTAAGTGACATAACGTTTATTGACGCTCCGAGATCACACATAGAAAAATCTATGAAAGAAGTTCCTATTGTGATAAAAATTCCAGACACCCCTAGGTCGGAACATTTCTCAGGTATTTTCTTTTTAATTAAAGCATACACTTTTTGTCCTAAGTTTTCTTTAAATTCTTCTAAAAGTATGTTTTTTTATTTAGAGAATTCTTTAAAAACTTCATCATAATTAGAAAATTGCATAATTGATTCTATCAATGGTTTATTGATTTCTATTTTCTTAAATGACTCAAGAATGTCTTCATTGATTTTTTTCCTCCCTAACATCTGCTAATCGTTGTGGAACGGTGGAATATGAACACATATCTTCATTCAAAGTATTAGAAATCTTATCATGTTTATCCTTATTAATTAATTTATATTTTTTAAAAGTTTTTTTCATATGCTTCAACTCTAGCTAAATACTATGGGTACAACTTTCTAAGAAAAGGTGTACGTTTCAATTGTTCAGCCATCCATTCTCTAGTACAAATGACATTAGCCATAATTTTTTCTTCTTCAATAGTCTTTGAACCTTCTTTTTATTACTTTATTTATGTGACTTACCAATTATAGATGTATGTTTCGTATCACTCAATATAGCATTAACTTGTGCTTGATTAGTAGGAACAACATTGGTCTGAGTAGGTGTTTTAGCTTGACTATTCTATTGAGTATTTAACCTTTTTTTTTGCAAATTCATTTGACTTAATTGGTTTTTCAATTCATTAATGATAGTATCAATCTTAATTTGATTTTAAGAAATATGTGTAAAGTTTTGATGACTTTGAATCATAAAGTTAATGCAGTATTTGCTATAGATTTGGATTCATAGACCGAGTTTTTGTCACGGCCTAAATCTTTAATTTGACTTTAATCTTTTAATTAGGATCAAATGGCCCGTGACATGCCCGCTTCGATATATGTGTCGCGACCGAGGCGAGATGGTTGAGGTAAATGTTATATTTGTAATGATGTATGTGTAGTATATTGTATACTACTAAGTCATTCATACTTGTGAATAAGTATTGATACGTGTGTGAGAATGCGTCTTAAGTTGTGTGCCGACGTGAGACCGAGGTAGAGAGCAATATGGTGAGTTGGATAAGCTTTATATTGCTTTTATAAGTGATATAAATGGGGCTATGGATGATTTAGTATTAAATACACTTAAGTTAGTAAGTTAAAACAATAGCAACTTGATATCTCTCGAGACAAGTATTGACATATCTCAATAATAACTGAGTCACTTATCGATATCATTTGGCATAAGTTAGTGGGACATGTGTTAGTAGGTGGACCATTAGTTAGGTCTCGATATATGTGTGCACATTAGGGTCAATGGCTATCAATCAACCATATCCAATTCATGAATATAAAGCTTTTGGTCAACACAAGCAACTCAACTCTTTCATGTTGATTTCTTAAGAGAGAAGGAAACTTGCTGGAGAAGGAGAAGATGCTGGAGAAGAAGAAGATTAGTAAAAACTTGGTGATTTAATGAAGGAGAGATCAAGTTTAACTAGTGTTCATCAAGTTAGATAACTTCTATACACCATAGAGTTAGTTCAATTCAAATAAATCCATGAATTTGATGTACGGGTTGTTGTTTTACGTTGTGGTTGATGTCATGAAACTCAAGAAATGTGTATGGAGGTTCTTAGGCATTAACATGGCTTATGTGTAGAGAAAACTTGAAAATCTGATTTTAGAATTTTGGGTTTTACTGCGCATAGCGCGCTAGGTCAACTATCATGCTAACTTGGATTAGCGTGCAAGATGAGGATTGAAACCTCGCTAATGTGTCATTAGCGTGCTAACCCTAATCATTATAGCGCTAGGTCTATGATAGCATAAAAACTACAATTTTCAAAAATTTCTTAAGCAATATAAAAGAGTCTAATACTTTAAGTAAAGGTCCAAACACACTCAAAAACCTATAATAGGATATCAGGAACCTAAGGAAGAACTACGAGGATTCAAATACGAGTTTTGTTGTGTCGGGAGGCTGAAATAACATAAGAAATTGCGTGGATTGTAAGTAAATTGATTGAGATATTTCTTTACATTTCATTCCTATTCATATGTTTATTTCCAGTCATTTGGACTGAATTGTCTTTGTACTCGATATGCCATGACTTGTTGTTCTTTCTCATCAGATGAGGTTGCTTTCATGACATAATTTGTTGATCAATTGATTTCATTGACTCCAAATCATGTGCAATGTCATGGTTGATTACTAGTACATGTAGTGAATGAAATAGCATGTTATTAGTAGGTGTTACATAATATTGTAATCTATTTTCTTTGTGCATTAGTATGCAATAGTTTTGTTGGATTCCATTACTGTGTTGTTCTTGAATATGAAAGTAGTTCTTGTATCTAGGACCACTATATGATAGAAACTTGGCAAACATATAAGGTCACTAGACTTTCCAAGGTGATCGGGATTTCTGCACTATCTTATGTAGCATGCGATAAATGATGTTATTGGCAAGCATAACTTACGCAACATACGGGGTATGGGACCTGAGGTTGTTGGAAAGTATATATTGTAGGTGATCGACACCAGCGAAAGATTATAAAGGCAAAAGCACTACTCAGACCTTCACTTTGATGTAGAGCTCAGCTCCATCCTCATATAGTGGAAAGGCTGATGTGATGAAGATCGCGGCTGATCGGCCTTAAATCATTACTACTTAGATATATGTCAGTTTCATGTTGTTTAACTAAAGTATCTCTTTGGATGTTTCTCTTTACAACATAGTTATTATTATCTTGCTTTTAGATACTTGTTGCATATTTGGGAATGTGAACAAATGTCTCTCAATATTATTTTCTACTTTTCAATACTTACCGTCTAGTTTGTGACGGTGGGTGCAGATCCATCAAGTAGCAAGCCAGGCAAAAAGAAGATCGACAACTACCTCTAAGCCAGTGGAGTGCTGCTAAGCCAGATTTTGTAGGTTTTATTTTTGATGTGTTACTTTTATATGTTTATCATATACTTTTGGGGTTGTATATTATTGGTTGATTGATTAGTACATTGACCAGACACAAGTTATATATATCGTCGTTTTCTTATATATGCATGTGATCTTTTTTCCCTAGTTTTTCCACGATTTTTAGGTATCACATTAATGCTTTTGTCAATTTGTAAGACTTCCGTTGAATAAACTTTTAATCAAGCAAAATTTTAATTCACTCTGATTTATTATATGACATAAGACATTAAAACTCAAATTGAACTTATAATTTGTAAGTAGGTAAATGGTTCAGAAAAGGCTGACTAGTTCCATGTTAAGTTCTACGAAGTGAAGGTAGGGCTTAATGACAGGATTAGGTAAGGCGATGCTCATCACAGTTGGTGCCAAAGCCTAAATTCTAGAATATTATGGACAATTTATGGATTGTCCAAAATTTGGATATCATAGTCACATGTGATTTCATATTCTATATTTATAAGAATTAGGAGAGCCTAAGTTTATAGAGCTTAGGATTGTGAAAAATAGTCATTCCACAAGGTGATACCAAAGCTACAATGTGTAGTAAAAAGGCTTAACTTTTCCAATAAGTAACAAATATAAACAAGAAAAAAATATTAGTTGTGGAAAACTAGATGTTCTTTGCATAGAAATCATTAGTTGGGAAGTGAGTCAAATTGAGATGGAGATGTCTTATATGTATACAATTTAGTTTTCTATATGTATATATGTGTTATCTACTTAGTAGTTGATTCGTGTTCGCTATCAACCTCGCAAATATATTAATGGTTGATTCATGCGATAGCGAGGATACAGGTGCGAGTGGCAGGTAGCCTCATATTCCATCAGCAAATGATTTTCAAAGGCTATCCGATCGGTAGCTGCTCAGGGACATCATGTTTTGCTCCACAAGCATATACATCAACCCCTACTACTACGATTACTTCGACATATCAATTGTTGTGCCAGTAGTACAGACTATACTGGTAGGAACACCTCAAGTCGTAGAGACTATTTTTACATGTCTTTTACACCTCCATCTTCTAGTTCGAAAAGAGAGGTTCAATTTGGTTAAGGATTTCATCAAAGCTGAAGCTAGTCTACTTTGATGATCAGAGAGAGTTTGAGAAGATCGAGAAGTGGGTATTGTTTAGCGACCCCAAATCCCAGGTCGCCTTGCTACTGCCACGTTGCATCCCACCTCACCTAGCCTTGCCACATCATAGCCCTCTTATCCTGACGCCTCGCAACCCAACAAGTTGCTTACTTCTTTTCCAGCAAACCATAGTTACGCTAACTAATCTTTACTTAAATATTAATAGTTAATTAGCCAATTACTCGATTTATCAAGTTATCTTATAATTTTACAGCAGAAGTCTTTAAATGGGTAATTTATGCAATATTTAAAAATTCTAAGTAGTGGAAAACCCGACGAAAGATACCATGTATATGTATCAAGGCGAGATAGGTATAACAAAAGTTCCATATACATGTAATCAGTGTTCTATAGTCCCTAAAACCCAACAAAAATAAATAAATATATACATATTATAGTCAAACACGAGCTGGCTCCACTATCTCAAAGGTAGTCACCCTGTTCCTCCTCGGTCTTGCCCCTGCTCGTAGAAGGATCTGCACTTAGTCACCCAACAAATACAGTGACGAGTCCAATGAGTAAAACCTTGAGAGAAGTCCACACAATATTCATGAAATAAAACGGATAAACTACGAGACATGCGAATATAACTCTTGGCAACAGTACGTTATATTCCCATGAATGTAGGCAACATACGACAAGCAAAAGCAATAGCGTGAAATAAATAAAAGCATGTACCAATTAAATAAGCTTGAAAATAAAGCAATAATCAGTAAACATCCTTCTAATCGTGAGAAAATCATGACCTACACCAAACCAAGTAATTGATAAATCAAATAGGAACCACGTATATACTTAAAGGCTTACAGTGACTAAACCCTAACTTCCGTTACTGGATGAACCCCTCCAGACGCTATTTGAAGTCAAAGGAACACCCTAAATCTCTATCAACAGTCGTAGATATATTCTAATGCCATTGACACGAGCACTAAACATAAGTAACTCATGCAAGCGATTTAGCCACAACCAATATATGCGCAAACCGAATAGGAGTGAAAACTCAAGTGTACCCACTAGTAGTCACACATGAAATTCAATATTTATAAAACCAAAACCATGAGTTATGTGAAGCATTCTCATTGGGTTTATGCACCTCAATCAGTGCTTCGACTTCCCCGGACTCTGTATCCGACTCGACTAGCTCTCCGATACCCGAGCTACGGTCCTATAAGTCTCTAAGGTCTAATTTTACATGTTTAGTATGTTTATAGGTGTTTGGGATATGTATTAAGTCATGAAAAATGAAGAAACAACCTTCAATTTCAGTTTTAATTTGTCATTAGCGCGCTAGGTGAAGTTAGCGTGCCAGGGGATCTATCTAGCCCGCTACCGTTTTTCATTTTGAAAAATAGTTAAGTGCCCAAAATTATTAGTGCGCTAATTGGTCTAGTTAGCGCACTAATTACCCTTATGACAGAATTCTCAACTCGAGAATTCTGTCCCAAACTCCCCATTTAGCTACCTAGAACCTACAATCATACCCTCCACACCAAAATGACTTCAAAACATCATTTACATCAACCTCAGAATATCAATTAGATCAAATTAATCAATTCCATGAAATCTATTAACTTCTCCCTAATTGTTTAAAACCCAATTCAAACAAAACCAATGATAAATCCTTATTACAAATGGTCATTTAACATATAATTCATCAAACTATCACAAAAAACCAGGGATCTAACCCTTAAATTCGATTTTCCATCAAAACTCCCAAAAATGGGTTCATTAGATAGATGAGAAGATGGAGAAGATTATTACCTTACTTGCTTCTGTTACTTTGGTCTCTGAGGCGATGACTCTCCAGCTCAAATCCTTTTCTCTTAATTGAATTTCTTTGGTTTTGCATGTAGTTGCAAGTGGTTTAAATTAGAATTCTACTAACTTTGGTTTATATATGTTTAGTTGGAATCAAATATGCGTATGTATCTCGAGGATTATCTTGTGGTTCATAACCATGTTGTCCCACATCGCCTAATGACTCAAATGGCACACTCCTTTCCTAGTACCCCTCACTATGCTCATCTATATGTCAATCTCATGGTCCTCCTTAATAAGTGCAAACTATAGACTTTTATTTATTTTGATTTGATCACACTAACCTACGCCCATTTTACTTACATATGGCTAGTGTTTTATTTATCAAAATTAACCAACTTATGGTCCCATTAACCTTTGACTACCCAGTACCTAGTGCCCGCGTTGAGACACGCAGTTCGAGGCATGCCATAGCCTATTGTTTTAATTAAATTAACTTAGCTTATACTTACATTACCTATTTTAATTCATCAATTAATCATCTTAATGTTAATTTATGGAGTTTACTAGTGTATCCGTAGTTCACCTACTCGACACCCGCGTCGACACGCCTTTCAATGTGAACATCGGTCACATAACCTCGCCCGATATCAATATACACACATGCAGTGCAATATAATAATTATAAATTTAAACACCACATTTACACAACCACCATTCCATAAATAACATATTTCCTCGGTTCTCGTGTTCGAGCCAATTGAGTTATCCACGTAACGCTCAAATTATGTCCATTAATCCCCGAGATTAATGCTAATCCTAGTTTAATTAATTTGGTTTGTTACAATTCTTCCCAACTATGAGAAGTTTTGTCCTCCAAATTTAGATCTCGAGTAAACTCTGGTGCCACCATCTTATCCCCGTGTGACGACTCCTCACACCCTGGTAGTCCATTCTACAATCCCCTGAACACCCCACTACCCCTATAGCCGGGAAAATAGTGTTACCCCGAGACATAGGCGCATGTTGCCGAGGTAGTCAAGATTAGCCACTTTCTTCCAACATCTCTACAACCTACTCTCGTTCGATTTTTGTGTTCAAGTTTCTCTAACCCAGTTACCTAACGCCCGTAATTGTAAACTTCTCCTATCATGTATCCTTACTCACCATGACAATCCCATGTCATGCCACGACCTATGACAATCCCACGTCATAACATAATCATCTACCATCGCACCACTATAATCTACCATCATAATACTACTATGTATGCATAAAATTTAACCGGAATTATTCATAACTTTAAAATCACGTACCCTAAACCCATTTCGCTGGGACGTCTCCCAACCTAGCTCAATCACAACATGCACTAGCTCTCAAGTCCGCAGGTGTAACCTTTGTTGGAGTCGTTGATCTCTACTTACAAATCCCTCTCCCGATGTGACCCTCTTGTCCACATCGCCAACATGTGATCCTCTATCCCGGTCCTGCTCGCTGACTCCTTGCCCCTATGATCTCCAATCTCGGCCTCCCTAGTCCTGAGTCTACTCTGCGGCGGCGCTGGTAGTGGCGATACAACATACGCTTTGGCTACCCGATCATCATCTCTACGACCTCGATCGTACCCACTGTCCTCTTTGTCATCTCAGTCTCTCGGTATCTTATACCCATAACTATATCTAGTCTGTCCCTCCGACTCAGTAGATGAAACACCTTTCAGCCCTCTGTATCAGATGTGTCTCATGGGTAAGCACTCTATCATACATCTCCTGTAGTGTCTTTGCTCCAGAGGAAACTATGGCGCCGCCAGCTATGTCCTCAATCAACCCTCAAACGAAGTAATAAATTTGCAGCCTCTCAATACCTACGACGTCCGTGGCAAATTGTATCAAGTACCGGTATCTATCTATGTACTGTAACACCGACCGGCTACCTACCTCAAGGCCAGAAACTCCTCTCTTAGCCTCAACCTCACCTCCATAGGTATGTATTGTTCATAAAATAAATCTCTGAGCTCTCCCCATGTCATCGGCTCTGGGTGAGTATATGTATACACTATCCACCACACAATATGTTGTCCACCACACAGTAGCATCCCCTCTCACTATATGCCCTGATATCCTAGCCTATATGCTTTGAAGAATCCGTAGTAACTTGTGTAATCTTTGATATGCAATCAGCCACTTCCTGGCTGCCTACGTGTTTCCGCCCCCATGAAAATATTCGGGATCAAACTTGATGAACTCTCACATCAACTTGACCTCTGACGTCATCGAAATCTCAAACATGTCTGCCTGTGCCGGTGTAATAGTCGGCGTCTCAGTGTATGCTACAGAAGGTGTAGCAACTGCTGTCGAAGTGTCATGTATCACTACATGCGTCAGTACAGTCTGGATAGTCGATGGAACTCTCAGAGCAACTATCATCTCGCTTATGCTCAGACCCTGGCAGCGGTGAGTGATGCAATCGTTGTTGTGCGTGTGCGCATCATCTCCATCAATAGCTCGAATTGCCTATCATGAGAGCTGCTAGTCGCATGGCTACTACCGAATCCAAACCCTCTTTTCTAGTCCGGTCACTCGTCTAACCAACATTTGTAGTCGGTGAAGTCGGTTGGCCATCCCTCGTGATCTGCATTAAAAAACGTCCGTCGGATCACCTTCCATATATGTATATATAATATATAATCCAAAAAATAACACGTATATAACCTTATCACTACCCGTCTCAAGTTGCTTCCCAACTAAGGTTCTAACGCCCGATCACTGGGTTTCCACATCTAATGTTTGTTTGTTTAAATTTTATTCAATTCCATTAAACTTATCTCGAGGCTTCCTTGAAACCTCGTTCTGATACCATAATGTAGAGGCCCCAAATCTCGGGTTGCCTTTCTATCGCCACGTCGCATCCCACGTCACCTAGCCTTGCCATGTCATGGCCCACTTATCCTTGACGCCTCGCGACCCAACAAGTTACTTACCCTTTTTCCAGTAAACCCTAGTTACGCTAACTAATAATTACATAAATATCAATAGTTTAATTAGCCAGTTACTCGATTTATCAAGTTATATTATAATTTTATAATGGAAGTCTTTAAATGAGTAACTTATGCCATATTTAAAAATCCTAAGTAGTCAAAAACCCGGCGAAAGATACCATGTATATATCAGGGCAAGATAGGCATAACAAAAGTTCCATATACATGTAATAAGTGTTCTACAGTCCCCAAAACCCAACAAAAATAAATAAATATATACATACTATAGTCACGCATGAGCTGACTCCACTATTTCAGAGGTAGTCGCCCGGTATCTCATTGCTCTTGCCCTTGCTCGTAGAAGGATCTGCACTCAGTCACCCAACAAATATAGTGATGAGTCCAGTAAGTAAAATCCCAAGAGAAGTCTACACAATATTCATGAAATAAAACCGATAAACTAAAAGACATGCGAATATAACTCGTGGCAACGGTGCGTTATATTCCCATGAATGTAGGCAACATACGACAAGCCAAAGCAATAGAGTGAAATAAATAAGCATGTACCAATTAAATAAGCTTAGAAATGAAGCAATAATCAGTAAAAATCCTTCTAATCATGAGAAAACCCTTACCTACACCAACCAGTAATCGATAAATCAAATAGGAACCACATATATACTTACAGGCTTACAGTGACTAAAGCCTAACTTAAGTTACCGGATGAACCCCTCCAGACGCTATGTCAAGTCAAGGGTCCTAAATCCCTTTCGACAGTCGTAGATATATTCTACTGCCATCAACACAAGTACTAAACACAAGTAACTTGTGTAAGCGATTTAGCCACAATCGATATATACACAAACCGAATAGGAGTGAAAACTCATGTATGCCCACCGACAGTTACACATGAAATACGATATCGATAAAACCAATACTATGAATTTTGTGAAGCATTCTTATTGGGTTTATGCACCTTAATCTGCGCTCCGAATTCCCCAAACTCCAGTATCCAACCTGACTAGCTCCCTGATACTTGAGCTATGGTCCCATAAGTCCATGTTTATAGGTGTTTAGGATATGTATTAAGTCTAAAAATCCCGAAACAGCCTTTTAATGTTAGTTTTAATATGTCGCTAGGTGAATTTAGTGTGCTAGGGGATCTGTCTAGCGCATTATTGCTTATCATTTTGAAAAACAGTTAAGTGTCCAGAATTATTAGCGCATCAATCATCAGCTTAACGCATTAATTACCTTCTGTGACAAAATTCTCAACTCGAGCATTCTGTCCTAAACTCCCCAATTAGCTATCTAGACCCTACAATCATACCCTCCACACCAAAATGACTTCAAAAATTATCAATTAGATCAAATTAATTAATTCCATGAATTCCATTAACTCCTCCCAAATTGTTCAAAACCCAATTCAATCAAAACTAGTGATAAATTCTTATTGGAAATGGTCATTTAACATATAATTCATCAAAATATCACAAAAAACCAGGGATCTAACCCTTAAATTTGATTTTCCATCAAACTCCCAAAAATGGGTTCATTAGATAGAGGAGAAGATGGAGAAGATGATTACCTTACTTGCTTCCCTTAATTTGATCTCTAAGGTGATGAATCCCCAGCCCAAGTATTTTTCTCTTCACTAAATTTCTCTTGTTTTGCCTGTAGTTGTAAGTGGTTTAAATAAGAATTCCGCTAACTTTGGTTTATATATGTTTAGTTGGAATCAAATGTCCATACATATCTCGAGGATTATCTTGTGGTCTACAATCATGCTATCCCACACCACCTGATGACTCCAATGACACACTCCCTTCCTAGTACCCTTCACTATGCTCATCTGTATGTCCATCTCATGGTCCTCCTTAATAAGTGCAAACTATAGATTTTTATTTATTTTGATTTGATCACACTAACATAGGCCAATTTTACTTACATATGGCTAGTGTTTTATTTATCAAAATTGACCAACTTATGGTCCCACTAACCTTTGACTACCCAAGATCACTGTCACGTGTCTCGACACACATTTCGAGGCACACCATAGCCTATTGTTTTAATTAAATTAACTTAGCCTATGGTCACATTACCTATTTTAATTCATCAGCTAATCATCTTAATGTGAATTAGTGGAGTTTACTAGTTTACCCGTAGTTCGACTACTCGACACCCGCATCGACATGCCTTTCGATGCGAATACCCACCACATAACCTGTTGGGTTTTTAGGGTTCATATGCAGCGGAAAATTCAAAACAAAGTTCGAAAAACCCTAACAGGATCGAAAATAAGTTCAATTAAATTAAATCTACAAAAGTAAATCATACCTTATTCCGTGATTTCCTTTTTGATTGTTCGATTTTCAAGACGTTCAAGTTCGCGTCTTCTATCAGAAATCTATACACATACGGTGACCACAATTTGGAGTGCTAACCCCAAGTGAGATTGAAAACAATTTTTATTTCTCTCCTTAAATCCAAAGATTTCGAAAATTGTAAAACGAAAATATTATTTCGCTTTTAAGGTTCCACTCTTTATTTATATGTGTAGATAAACCCTCACTTAAAATCTCATTCGTAATACAACTATTTTATTTAGGCAAACTTAAGCAAATTACACTTATCATATAACAAATTGTAAGGGCTTTTATGTCATGAATTTTATCATATAAAATTCATTACTCTTGACCAATTGAGATTGTGCAAAGCCATTCTTCGTGTGCGACCCAATAAGTTCATGCGACGTTAAATGAACCAAAAACCATTTTGGTATACAAGTCATAAGCGTCTCTAGCAAGGCATTATGACTATCCAAGTAGCATGAATATCAACATCGATACAACCTAATTAATAACGTATATCATATCCTTTTATCGTGCGACATCCTTTGGTTAAACATAAGGCATGGAAAGTCACCCTTAATGTTCAATCATCCTAGTCTCGATCTTTAGGTAAACCGAAAAACTTTCTAGTGACATTAATCGTATCAATTCACATGGACTTGGCCATTATCAGCCTATTTTATCAACGGATCCACTGATATCTCTCTCTATACAAGAGTGACAAATTCTATCTTGATTACACACTTTCACATATTATTCTCACGATAACCAATCACAATCTTTATAATTGTCCAGTTAAAGATGACATGTGATTGTGTCAAATTATCATGCTCCCAATATTGAAGTCTATGGTAATCTCAAGTCGAAGGTCTAAATGATATACCTATCATGAGTAACACCTACGACTTAATCCATGTGGTGTTCTCATAGCCTGGTCCAAGACCTTATTCCTTAACAAGTACTCATGATCTTGATTTGCATCCTTATACACATGATCATCACATGATCACCAATCAAGATTCATACTAGTCTTAATTCATTATAGTTCTCAGTATAATGACCGACTAGGGATATTTTAGATATTTCAATAAATACCCATGGATCTTACTATAAGGTAAACATGCAATCACTTATAATAAAACAGCAAATAAAACCTATATTTTATTAACTAAAATTATAAGATAAATAATGTTTGTAGATTGATCTAGGGTACATGCCCTAACACAACCTCGCCCAATATCAACATATACATATGTAGTGTAATATAATAACAATTAATTCAAGCACCACATTTACACAACCACCATTCCACAAATATATCGGTTCTCGTGTTTCAGCCAATCAAGTTGTCCATCTAACACTCAAATTATGCCCATTAATCCCCGAGATTAACGTTAATCCTGTTTTAATTAATTTGGGTCGTTACATACTATCTCAGGAAAAGTTGAACCGAGTCTTGAGGATTGAGGACAGACTCTGAGCTAAGATTTTGTTGTACACTCTGCAAACAGATGTTGATGTATCGTGGCATGCGACAATAACTCATAAGGGAGAGTTTGAGTCATAGGATGCCTTCAAAATGAAGTTTTATCAGCAGTATTTCCCGTCTACCGTGAAGAAAAGTTGAGGAAGGAATTCATGAACCTGAGAAAAGGGAGTTGATGAGTCAGTGAGCTATAGAGATAGATATGGCTATCTGAGGCAATTCACTGGAGATTTAGTGAGAGAGGATTCAGATAATGTATACAACTTCAAATATGGACTGAGGCCAGATATTAGATTTTATGTGGTCAATTTAAGTGTTAGGAGTTTAGGTGAGATTTATGAGCGTGCATTCTCTTACGAGACATATTATTTGGGCAGAGTTGCCAATGGCACACTGTTAGTACCTGCGTTGACACCTGACCAGGTTGCAGAGTTCGAGATAGGTTGTGGAGTTTGAGAGGAGGAGAAGGAGGGGCAAAGGACATAGGAGATGGGATAGAGGTACCCAGGGGTCTGGGGCATCTACAACAGTTATACCCTTTATATCATCCCCTACACTATTGCAGACTATTGTTAGTAGACCTCCCTTGCCACCACCATTTAGACCTACACTACCAGCCTACTACTACTATTTTACAAATTTCTACCAAGCACCACCAACACGTCAATAGCAAACAGGTAGTAGAGGTAGAGGTAGAGGTCAAGATAGTTCTCGATGGGGGAGAGACATGCACAAGCCCAGGATCGTGTTCGGGGTCACGTAGACCTATCACATGTTGTAATCTGTGGTCAAGTTGGGCACGAGATTAGAGATTGTCCATAGCCGCAATCGTGTTTCCACCGTAGAGTCAAGAAGGTGTGCACATGGTAGCACAATATGATACAAATGCCACACGGAGACTCATGGAGGCTATGGCTTCCATTTGTAATAGACAGTTATATGTTTTATTTGATTCGGGTTCTACAAAGATCTTTCATTTATGGTCGCATGATAAGCATTTTAGGGTTGACACCTGGTTAGAGTTAGAGTACATTTGATTTTAAGTACCGCAGCTGGGGATGTCCCGTAGAGATTGGTGGGGTAGAGTTACCTGCATACTTCAAGGTTCTCAAGTTCTTAGATTTCGATGCGTTGTTAGGGATAGATTGGCTAGCAATGTATCACGCACATATCAATTGTTTCAAGATAAGACAATGATATTTGAAATCCCTGTGGCGTCCGATGTTTATGTATAGTGGTTGTATACCAAGAGTTGAGTGCATTTGAGGTCAACTTGCGACTAGTGGTGAGATGGAGACTCTAATATCATTATACATCGTAGTAGAGATTCAGGGATCTAGACTTAAGGAGATTTTGGTTGTGTGCGAGTTTTCGGACGTGTTTCCGGAAGACTTACCTAGTTTACCATCATCGAGAGAGATAGATTTTATCATTGAGTCAGTACCATGCACCAGACCAATATTTATACCATCATACTGCATGGCTTCGAGAAAGTTGGAAAAGTTGAGGAGTCAGTTGCAGGATTTGGAACAGAAAGGATTCATCACATCTTCTATGTCACCGTGGAGAGCACTGGTCTTGTTTATGAAGAAGAAAGATGTACTTTGAAACTGTGTATCGATTATAGATAGTTGAATAGGGTCACAGTCAAAAATGAGTATCCCTTACCACGGATTGATGACTTATTTGAACAGCTGATAGAGGCACAGTATTTCTCCAAGATAGACCTATGATCAAGGTATTCATCAGCTTAGGATCATAGATGAGGATGGTCCAAGACGACATTCAGTACGAGATATGGTCATTATCAATTTACGGTTATGTCGTTTGGTTTGATTAATGCTCCTGTCGTATTTATGGATTTGATGCATCGAGTGATGAGGCCATTTCTTGACCGTTTCGTAATAGTTTTCATTTATGATATATTAATATATTCGAGGACTAGAGAAGATCACGAGCAACACCTCGTAGAGACGACGTTGCGGTCCTTGAGGAGCATCGTATCTACACCAACTTCAAGTAAATGTGAATTTTGTCTATCGATGTCAAGTTTTTGGGAGATGTTGTTGGAACGGCGGGTATTTTTGTAGATCCACTAAGATTCAAAGCTATTATGGATTGCCAAAGACCAATGTTAGTTACGGAGATTAGGAGTTTTCTAGGGTTAGCAGGATATTACCGCATGTTTGTTAAGGATTTCTCGAAGATCACCGCAACAATGACCAAATTGACTCAAAAAACGTTAGGTTTAATTGGTCCGAGGAATGTGAGGAGGCATTTGCTTAATTGAAGAAATTATGCACTATTGCACCGTTGTTGATATTGCTAGAGGCCTGATAGGGATTCGTTGTATATACTGAGATGCTTTTTAAATGGGTCTAGGTTGTATGTTGATGCAAAATAGAGGCACAAAGTGGCTTATGCATCCGACAAATGAAGATACATGAGAAGAATTATGCTATTCATGAGTTAGAGTTGGCAATGGTAGTATTTACTCGAAGATATGGAGACATCATCTCAGTATTGAGAGAGAGGTTCATACTCTATACCGACCTTAAGAGTTTGAAATACGACTTTTCTCTCGGAGTATCACCTTGGAAAAATTAATGTTGTTGTCGATGTGTTGAGTAGGATATTGAATGGTGATGCCCAGGTGGTTAGATACCATATGATGCATGAGTATGGATTACTCGAGGCAGCGTCGATGACTTAGTCAAATATTCCTACCGACATTCGGATGATGATTTGTGAAAAGATAAAACTTTGACAAGCTGTCTACACAAAGAGTGTTAGATGGTCAAAAATATGATATCTTATTCCCTAGATTCAACGAGTTAGCCCAGAGTGCTGATTGTACTGACTAAACAGAGACAACAGATCAGTGTCTGAGATTTAGAGGCAGATTATAGATACCAGCAGTGGGAGAGCTGAGATATGAGATTATTTAGGATTCACACTATTCCAGGTTAATTGTTCATCCAGGTAGGATGAAAATGTACAATGACATGAAGAGACATTTTTGGTGGCCTAGGATGAAAGCGGACGTATTGAAATTTATTAAGAACTGTGGGGTCTACCAAACAGTGAAGGCAGAGTATCGTAAACCGGGAGGATTATTATTACAGCCACTTCTAATCCCACGATGGAAGTGAGAAGACATAGCCATGGATTTTGTTAGAGGACTATCGAGAACTACCCGTCGACATGATTCTATCTGGGTGATTATGGTTAGGCTAACAAAATCTACCTATTTCATGCCGTTGTACTCATTACACGTTTGACCAATTGAGTGTGTTGTTTGAGAAGGAGATTATTAGGTCGCATGAAGTATCATTGACTATTACATCATATAGAGATGTTATGTGTATACGTACAGATGTGGCGGAGTATGCGAGAGCAGTATGGTACGCGCCTACGTTTAGCACAACTTTTCACCCTCGATCGATAGTCGACTAAGAGGTTGATTCAGACTCTCGAGGATATGCTCAGGGCTTATGTACTTGAGTTTGACGGATTATGGGAGGAGCACTTACCATTGTATGAGTTTGTATACAACAACAGTTATCAGACTAGTATTGAGATGGCGCCATTTGAGGCATTGTATGGAAGATCGTGTCGCTCTCCATCTTGTTGGGCTGAGCCAAAGGACCGAGACATTATGGGCCTGAAATAGTTGTTGATTACACATAGATGGTACAACAAATTCGCCAGAGGCTTAAAGGAGCCTAGGAGAGGCAAAAGATGTATGCAAACACATATCGCAACGATCTCATGTATGACGAGGGAGCCTCAATGTATGTAAGAATTTCTCCTCGGAAGGGTCTTCGCGTATTTGGTTTGAAAGGCAAGTTAGCATCGAGATTCATCGGGCATTTTAAGATCAAGAAACAGGTCAGAAAGGTTGCTTATGAGCTGGATTTACTTCCACAGATTTCGAGGATTCATCCAGTGTTTCATATTTCTCTGCTTCGACTAGCCAAGTCGAAGGCAAGCGAGAGACCGATAATAGACTTAAGTCAGATTGACTAGAGTGAGGACATATCATATGAGGAGTAGCCAATACATATTCTAGATCGTAAGGTACAATAGCTAAGAGGCAAGTCTATTCGAAGGTGTTGGTCAAGTTGCAGCTCCATGGAGACTCGGAACTCACTGGGAATGGGAAGATTATATGCGAGATAGGTTTCCGTACCTTTTTAACTCAAGTATAGCTTTAAGTTAAGTTTGATTTCGAGGACGAGATTTCTATTAGTTGGGAAGAATTGTCATAGCCCAAATCTTTAATTTGACTTTAATCTTTTAATTAGGATCAAATGACCCGTGACGTTCCCGTTTCAATATACGTGTCGCGACCGAGGCGAGATGGCTGAGGTAAATGTTATATTTGTAATGATGTATGCCTAGTATATTGTATATGTATAGACTACTAAGTCATTCCTACTTGTGAATAGGTGTCAAGACGTGTATGGGAATGCGCCTCGAGTTACGTGTCAGCGTGAGATTGAGGTGGTGAGCAATATGGTGAGTTGGTATAAGCTTTATATTGCTTTTATAAGTGATATAAATGGGGCCATGGTTGATTTAGTATTAAAACAATAGCCATTTGATATTTTTTGAGACACGTATTAACATATCTTAACACTAATTGAGTCACTTATTAGTGTCATTTGGCATGAGTTAGTAAGATATATGTTAATAGGTGTACCATTAGGTAGGTCTCGAGATACATGTGCACATTAGAATCAATGGCTATCAATCAACCATATCCAATTCATGAATATAAAGCTTTTGGTCAACAGAAGCGACTCAACTCTTTCATGTTGATTTCTTAAGATAGAAGGAAACTTGCTAGAGAAGGAGGAGATGCTGGAGAAGAAGAAGATTACTAAAAAATTGGTGATTTAGTGAAGGGGAGATCAAGTTTAGCTAGTATTTATCAAGTTATGTAACTTCTCTACACCATAAAGTTAGCTCAATTAAAATAAATCCATGAATTTGATGTATGGGTTGTTGTTTTATAGTGTGGTTGACGCCATGGAACTCAAGAAGTGTGTAAGGCAACTATGTGTAGAGAAAACTCGGAATTCTGATTTTAGAATTATAGGTTTTCCTATACATAGTGCATCAGGTGGAAATATATATATACGTAAATACAAACACCTACGAGTAAGCTAGTGGACGCGCTCCAAATCAGAGGTAGTCGCCAATCACCGCCTTCCCCCGGCTAGCCGTAGGAACTGCAACTTGCCACGAAAAACAATGACAAGTTCGAGGTAAGTAAATCCCAGAGGAATTCAGTTAGTATTCACAAGAAATCTAAGAAAATGGCTACAACTCATGCATATAAAGAAATGAACAGGAATGTAAAGCATGAATATAAGTCATGAGATAATCAAGAATGTGGAACGCCAATGTGGTGTATAGCTGTCGAGCCCTGGGACAAAATCTAAACCGAGAAGGCCCTGGAGGTGAGGAAATCCACACCCCCTCTTCACGGTCGAAATGAGGAACTCTGTTGGTCGAAAGGTAGACTTCCGCCTAACGCCTCAAAAGAGAGGAAATCTGTGACGGAGGTGGTCCTCACGTCAACTCGCTCTCGAGATCATCGACTCGCTGAGAGAAATCTCACGCGTAGTCTAGGGTATGACCAACACCGTAGCAACTATCGGATCGTCATCATCAAGAGAGCCAGAAAGGGGTCACACCGTCCCTTCGACGATACACAGACACACGCGGGAATAGAGTAAACATGAAAACTGAACTGACGAAAAGTAATGTGAAATAAATAATTTACAAGGAAAATAAGTAAATTCTAAACCGACTTTCTCGTAGGTTTACTTACCTCATACGCTTTCGAAACGTCCCACACTTGCCTCGAGATACGTACTCGACACTCGACTATGGTAGCCTAAATCCCTGGTGTCCAATTATACAATTTTTATCATTTTAAAGTTTTATTAAATGAATTATAATGTGATACCGAAATTTGAGATAATAACTTTTATTCCAAAAATCTAATATTTTGCACACTTTTCGAACCATACCGGGGGATCGATTATTCCGGCAACGCGCCATCGTTGTCCGCCAGCCGGCGCCCCCATCTGCGCCGCTGCCGGCATTGCCACCGCTCGCCACCATCGTTGTCGCGCCACGCGTCGCCGCCGCCTCGCTCCGTGCATTGCCGCTTTGCCTCGCGTTCGGGCGAGTCACCGCCGCTTTCTGCAATGCCGCTGCTGCGCCGCCACAAGACCGCTCAGTGCACGGCATCGCACGGCGAAGTTGCCATCGCTGACCTCCATCGCCACGCCGGCAGCCATCGCTGGCGGCCGTCCGCCACTAAAACGCCGGCGCTCCGGCTCGGCGTCCGCGTCTGCCGCGCCTTGCTAAGGCGCCGTCGCGCCTTACCACAGTTCGCACTTCCGTTTGCCGACACCGTCCGCACTGTGTTGTCCGCCGCCGTGTCGACCGCCGTGGTTGCAAGTGCATGCCACGCTCGCTCCTCCCCGCTGCCTTCTTTGCCGACTCTCCTCGCGCTGCTTGCATCAGGAGCCACCATGGAGACACTCGCTGTCCGCGCCGCGAAGCCGCCGCCATCGTTGCCTTGCCGTCCGCAGCTCGTTCCCACGTCGCAGCCGCTTAAAGCAACCGCTCGCCGTCACCGTCCACGACCTTTCGCCACCGCCGCCATATCTCTTTTCTTCTCTCTCTCTCATCGCCTCCCTCTTCCTCTCTTTTCCACTCTCTCCCTCCTCTTTCTTCTTTTCTTTTCTTTCTCTCTTTTCTTTCTCTCTCTCTTTAACTGATTTAAACAAAAACATTTTTTTTTAATTTTGGAGAAAAAGACAAAATAGCATGATGAGGGATGGGTTGACGTGATGTGTGATGTGATGTGACACTCAACCTCATACTACCCCGTACACCCGCGTTACGCACACATCGCGACGTGCACACTCTCGTCACTACCCGCGCATAACGCGACCAAGCGAAATTCTCAATTAACGCGGCACGAGTTATTAAATAATAATAAAGTAATTAAATACTTGCCATACAAAAATAACATATTTCCCGATTAGACGTGCAATAAACTTTTCCACGACGTCCACGTGGGTCTGAGCTTATGATATTAACCCGTAATTTATCAGTTAATCGGGATCAATTAAAACGGGTCGTTACAATCTTCGCAACTAAAAGGAGTTTCGTCCCAAAATTCAGATCTAATCCAATTTCTACCTTGAAACAAGTGGAGTATCGCATTCGCACGGTAGACTTTCTCCCAAATGAGGCCCTTCAAAGGAGAAACCTTCAAGTAGACTAAATCATCCACTTCATAGCTCAAGACCATTGTGGTACTTATTCGCGTACTTCTTTTGTCTATCATGAGCAGCTTGTAACTTCTGACGAATCAGCCAAATTTTTTGTGTGATTTACAACAATCTCAGGCCCAACGGTAGCTACGTCATCAGGCTCTGCCCAGCAAGCTAGTAATCTGCATCGTCTCCCGTATAGCGTCTCGAAAGGTGGCATCTCAATACTCGCTTGATAACTATTGCTATAGGTAAACTCACCAAGTGACAAAAACTTATTCCATGATCCTCCAAATTGTAGCACACAGGCTCTAAGCATGTCCTCAAGGATTTGAATAAGTCTCTCAGACTGCCCGTCAGTGTACGAATGAAAAGTCGCGCCGAACCGCAATCCGGTACTATACTATTCCTGCATGGCCTGCCAAAGTTGCGAAATAAGTCGACTGTCTATGTCTTACACTATAGATACCGGCACTCTGTGCATTCTGATGATTGCTCACCCGAAGAGCATGCTCAGTGGTGGAAAACTACATTTCATGGAGGTTGGGATAAAATGCACTAATTTCGTCAGTCGATCCACGACTACCCAAATGGCATCGTGCTTAAGCAAAGTCGTCGGCAACCCACTGACGAAGTCCATAATGATGCGTTCCCATTTCCACTGTGGGATAGGCAGTGGCCAGAATAGTCTTCCTGGCTTCCTGTGCTAAGCCTTAACCGACTGACGCACCTCAAATCTCCTCACATATCTTGGTCGACATCTCGCTCCATCCCTAACCACCAAAATAACTATCACATATCCCTGGTACATTTTGGTCATGCCGGTGACTGGGGACCAAAGTGTTGGACCCTCACAATAAATGCGCCTTTTTGTGAAGGCCCAGCCCCTACTCTCGCAGATCTCCGACCTCGTGGGTCTAATCCCACTTCGCCAGTCTCTTTCCGACCTCGCAGGTCGGTGGGACCTCCAGGCAATGTGGGTGCTAGTGCACCTCCCACACCATCCACACCATCCACAGTCCCCGACTAACGCGATAAATGAGTTATCACTTGTCTCCCTGCATCAGTACACGTCCCAATCTGGTGTCACAAGCATCGTAAGAATAGTCAAGTCATTGGCTGGCTCGGGCAACACCAACAACGGTGCAGAAGTCAACTTTTTCTTCGTCTCGATGAAAGCAGCTTCACATTCACTGGACCAATGGGAAGTCACATCCTTCTTGGTCAATCTAGTCATCGGCGATGCGATTTTGGAGAAGTCCTGTACAAAGCGTCGATGATATCCTGTCAATCCTAACGGTTTCTGATGTCTGGCGCGCACTCTGGTGTAGGCTTGTCGATGACAACGTGAATCTTTCTCGGGTCCACTGAAATACCTTTATTGCTGATCATGTGTCCCAAGGGCTTTACCTCCGAACACCCAAAACTCGCAATTACTAGACTTGGCGTACCATTTGTGCTCTCTCAACCTCTAGTCGGAGTCCTCGAATAAATTAATGAACCTGAAGTCGCTCGTTCCAGCTATGTCCATCGCAAGGTAAGCAGTGTGTGAATCTCTCCATGTCTTACGTCACCGTCCGATCATCATGCCTTAGCGTCAAGAACTTATCTCTCAGTCTCGGCTGAACCTCGATTGGGGTATACAGATCATAGAAAAGTTTCTCGAACTCTGCCCAAATGCTCAGCTCTCCGTGGGCGGCTGTGTGGGCGATTCACCATACTGCCGCATCTCCCCTTAAGCATGAATCCGGAAACTCTATGTCGTATGTTGTTGTGAATCTTCAAAAGCCCGTGACGTTTCTCGTGTGAACGAATCCACTTCCCAGCCACCTATGGGTCTCTGCCTCTATGATAGTAGCCTGACTGAACACGAACGAACTCCTTGATCAACTTCATCTCAACTGATAAGATTGCTTCGAATGTGATCTTCAACGGTGGAATCAGCGTCGGTGCTACGGTCGACATAATCAATTGTGTAGTGACTGCTGGCAGTATCTCGGTAGTAGTGGTCGTGAGCGAGGTCGCCGGAATAGTCGGATGCGACAACTGTCTGCTCTACAGTAGTGGTGGCGGCGAGTGTGGCAGGGGCCGGTATTGCCGCTGCCTACGCTCGAAGCAATCGAAGAATCTCATCGAACTGCAAACTCTGGAGTGCGACCGTGTCGCACAATATTTGATCCGAGTTTACAAGTGTCGAGCCACTCGGCTGGCCTCCATCGTCCGTATGAAGAACTGGTCGTCCATCCATGTCGAATTTGCAAATCGCGAACGTCCGTATCAGCATTGTATACGCATATATACTATTACACATCAAAATATATAACATATAATTCTTGGCACTTCCCGTCCCATGTTCGCTTCCCAACTAAAGTTCTAAGTTAGGATCTTCGGGTTTCCACATCTAATGTTTGTTGTTAAGTTTTATTCGGTTGTATTAAAGTTTCCCCTAGGTTCGCCTGAACCTAGGCTCTGATACCAACTGTGACGTTGGTATCACAATGTCTTAAGTCATAAAAATTTCCCTTAGGTTCACACGAACCTAAACTCTTATACCAACTGTGACGGCCCCAAATTCCAAAGCAAACCGGGCACCGCCACGTCTCTGGACACGTCACCAAAGCATGTCACGTCACCGACATGCCTGTCTATGACGGCCCGCGAACTTACCACCTAATACACCAACTTAGTAAATTTTGATGTTTAAATGATTATTTTAGCAAAATATACTAAGTTATAAAGTTTTATAACTTAATTCATTTGTTTCGATTTATTTAAGTTATTTTAGTAGCGGAAGTCTTAATAACATGCATATAATTAATGTAAACAAGTTATACAATATTTAACAACTTATGGGGTGGAAACCCAGCAAAAAGATACCATGTATATCAGTTACGGCGACAAAAATGTATAATAGGTGTCGATATACATGTATCAGGTAAAAGTATCTCTAAAAAGATCCCAAAAATATAAATATACATAAATACAAACACCTACGAGTAAGCTAGTGGAGGCGCTCCGAATCAGAGGTAGTCGCCAATCACCGCTTCCCGGCTCGCCATAGGAACTACAACTTGCCACCAAAAATAAAGATAAGTTCTAGGTGAGTAAATCCCAGAGGAATTCAGTTAGTATTCACAAGAAATCCAAGAAAACGGCTACAACTCATGCATATAAACCAAATGAACAGGAATGTAAAGCATGAATATAAGTCATTAGATAATCAAGAATGTGGAACGCGAATGTGGTGTATAGCTGTCGAGCCCTGGTACAAAATACTAAATCGAGAAGGCCCTGGAAGTGAGGAAATCCACACCCCCTCTTCACGGTCGAAATGAGGAACTCTGTTGGTCGGAAGGTAGACTTCCGCCCAACGCCTAAAAAGAGAGGAAATCTATGACGGAGGTGGTCCTCACGTCAACTCGCTCTTGAGATCATCGACTCGTTGAGAGAAATCTCACGCGTAGTCTAGGGTATGACCAACACCGTAGCAATAATTGGATCGTCATCAACGAGAGAGATGGAAAGGGGTCACACCGTCCCTTCGACCTTATACAAACACACACGTGAATAGAGTAAACATGAAAACTGAACTGACGAAAAGTAATGTGAAATAAATAATTTACAAGGAAAATAAGTAAATTCTAAACTGACTTTCTCGTGGGTTTACTTACCTCAAACGCTTTCGAAACACCCCGCACTCACCTCGAGATACGTACCGAAACCCGACTATGGTAGCCTAAGTCCCCGGTGTCCAATTATACAATTTTTATCATTTTAAATTTTCATTAAATGAATTATAATGTGATACCAAAATTTGATATAATAACTTTTATTCCAAAAATCTAATATTTTGCACACTTTTTGAACCATACGGGATCGATTATTCGGCAATGCGCCATCGTTGCGTCGTTGTCGCCGCTGCCGGCGCTTCCCCACCGCATTCGCCGCTGTCGCACAGCCTCGCCACCATCGCTGCGCGCCGCGCGCGTCGCCGCAGTGTGTCAATCGCGGAGTCGCCGCTACCGGCGCCGCCAGCATCTCTCTAGTGCGTTGCCGGCGTCGCACAGGTGAAGCCGCCGTTGCCGACCTCCACTACAGCGCCGACAGCCACTGCTAACCGTCCACCGCTGCCGCGCCGCTGCCGGCCAGCTCCGCGTTTGCGTCACGCCGCTATAGTGCGCCGTCCGCGCCACTGCCGTTTGCCGACACCGTCCGCAACCATGTCGTCCGCCGCCATGCTGACCGCCGTGGTCGCGAGCTGATGCCACGCCTCTACTCCTCGCCGTTGCTACCGTCGACTCTCCTCGTCGCCGCTACACCGGGAGCCACCGTTGAGTCACTGCTGGTCTCCGCGTCCAAGAGCCAGCTGCCGCCGCTGCCGCCGTCGTCCGCGTCCGCGACTCGTTCCCAGTGTCGCAATCGTCGAACCGCCTCGCCGTCACCATCCACGCCTTCCGCCACCGCCGCCATCTCTCTTCTCTTCTCTCTCTCTCATCGCCTCCCTCTTCCTCTCTTTTCCACTCTCTCCCTCCTCTTTCTTCTTTTCTTTCTTTCTCTCTTTTATTTCTCTCTCTTTAACCGATTTAAACAAAAAACAATTTTTTTAAAAAAAATTGGAGAAAAAGACAAAATAGCATGATGAGGTATGGGTTGATTTGATGTGTGACGTGATGTGTGATGTGATGTGACACTCGACCCCATACTACCCCCGTACACCCGCGTTACACGCACACCGCTACGTGTACACTCTTGTCACTACCCGCGCACAACGCGACCAAGCAAAATTCTCGATTAACGCGACACGAGTTATTAAATAATAATAAAGTAATTAAATACTTGCCACGCAAAAATAACATATTTCCCGATTTGACGTGCCATAGACTTTTTCACGACGTCCACGTGCGTCTAAGCTTATGATATTGACCCATAATTTATCGGTTAATCGGGATCGATTAAAACGGGTTGTTACACGTGCTAACTTGGATTAGCGCGCAAGATGAGGATTGGTAGTGCGCTAACCCCAGTCATTAGTGCTCTAGGTCTATGACAGAATAAAAACTGCAATTTTCAAAAATTCCTCAAACACTATAAAATAGTCTAAAACCCTAAGTAAAGATCCAAATACACTCAGAAATCTATAATACAATATCAGGAACCTAAGGAAGAACTATGAGGATTCAAATACGAGTTTCGAGGTGTCGGGAGGTCGAAATAGCATAGGAAATTGCATGGATTGTAAGCAAATTGATTGAGATATTTCTTTACATTTCATTCATATTCATATGTTCATTTCTAGTCATTTGGACTGAATGGCCTTTAATCTCCATATGTCATGGCTTGTTCTTTCTCATTACATGAGGTTGCTTTCATGGTATAATTTGTTGATCAAATGATTTCGTTGACTTCAAATGATGTGCAATGTCATTGTTGATTGTTAGTACATGTGGTCAGTTAAATAACATGCTATTAGGTAGGCATTACATAGTATTGTAATCTATTTCCTTTGTGCATTAATATGCAATGGTTTTGTTGGATTCTATTATTGCGTTGTTCTTGAATAGGAAAGTAGTTTTTGTATCTAAAACCACTTTATGATAGAAATCCAGCGGACGTATGGGGCCATTAGGCTTTCCAGGGTGATCAGAATTTCTCCACTATCTTGCACAACACACGAAAAATGAGTCCCGAGGTTGTTGGCAAGCATAACTTGCGCATCACATAGGGTATGGGACCCAGGGTTGTTGGCAAGTATATAACAGGTGACTAGCACCAGTGAAAGACTATAAAGGAAAGAGCACTGCTCAAATCTTTACATTGATGTAGAGATCAGTTCCATCCTCATATAATGAAAAAACTGATGTGATGAAGATCACGACCGACCGGCCCTAGATCATTACTACTTAGCCATGTGTTAGTTTCATGTTGTTTAGCTGAAGTATCTCTTTGCATGTTTCTCTTTACAATAAAGTTATTATTATCATGCTTTTAGATACTTATTATATATTTGTGAATGTGAACAAATTAATATTACTTTCTGCTTTCCTGTACTCACCGTCTAGTTTGTGACGGTGGATGCAGATCCATCGAGTTACTGGTCATGCAAAGAGAGGATCGCCGACTACCTTTGAGCTAGTAGAGTGCTGCTACGCCAAATTTTGTAGGTTTTAATTTTTGAGGTATTACTTTTATATGCTTATCATATACTTTTGTGGTTGTATATTATTGGTTGAATAATTAGTACCTTGACCAGACACATGTTATATATCGTTGTTTTCTTATATATTCATGTGATCTTTTTTCCCTAGTTTTTCACGATTCTTAGGTATCACATTAATGTTTTTCGTTAATTTGTAAGACTTCCGCTTAATAAACTTTTAATCAAGCAAGATTTTAATTCACTTTGATTTATTATATGACATAAGACATTAAAACTCATATTGAACTTATAATTTGTAAGCAGGTAAATAGTTTTGAAAAGACTGACTAGTTTCGTGTTAAGTTCTACGAGGTGAGGTTAGGACTTAATGATGGGATTAGGTCAGGCGGTGCCTTAATTTGAAAAGGGTCATCACAGTTTTTTGTTGAGACTGTTGATTATGTGCAGGTTGTATCTGAGCTTCTGGTATATAAATGTTATAATTTTGATTGTGAGGACCATAGCTAAGACTTATATTCGGTCTTTCAGATAATAAGTATTAGTAGTATATTGATTTCTTGGGGGACCAAAAAATTGATTCATTATTGCATTAACCTCTTCAGTATTTTTCTCATGTAGAGTAGGACACACATCCGTAGGATGTGTAACCTCGTCACATAATCCACAAGCCTTCACTTGATTAGATCTATCATTAACTAGCAGTTTAACTATCTTAGATCGTTCTTCAATTTTATCGCAGGTTGCATTATTTTTCTTACTATCCACTTTATAGAGTTTCTTTCTTGAGGATTCAACCTTTTCACCATATTGTTTGGATTGTTTTGCCATTTTAGTAATTACTCCTTTCGCTAAAGCAGATGTTATTTTCAAATAAAGATCCATCACATATCGTGTCTAGTAATCATTGTTCAAAGTGATTGAGTTCTTCATAAAAATATTCTAATAAAGCTCTTTGAGTATATCCATTTTGTGGACAAGAAAGAATGTCTTTAAAACCTACCCCAAAATTCATTAAAGTCTTCATCATATTTAAACTTAGCAATTGTTATTTGCTTTCTATAGAAACTAATTTTTCTAGCTGTTATAGATTCATCCAGGAAAACTTTTAACATTTGAGTCTATGTAATTGTCGAATCTTGTGGAAGATAGAACAACCAATCTTGTGCTTGATCTTTCAATGCGAAAGGAAAAAGCCTTAAGTTTTACTTGTTCTAAAGTTTATTTTTCGGTTTCATTCCTTAACTTTATGTTGATACTCCCTTATGAATTTACATGGTTCTTCATTGTCTTTATAGTAAAAGTTAGGTAATACACTAATAAATCCATATCTAAGTTCAAATTAAGAAAATCCATCGGGGTATACTATACACGTAGGCCCATATGCTGTAACATTTTGATTTGCTTATCTAAAAGTGAGTTCTCTATTATCATTTATAACTCTATTACCATTATTATTAATAACATTGTCATTATAATCATTATTTTTGTCTTCTATCCTATTAACTAAATTTTCCCTAAGTTTGTTGTTGTCTTAAACTCCGTTTAAAAAGTTCTATCAAATTCAATATCAAACAGATGTAGAGATCATGTTGAATTAACATGATGAAGTGCGTAAACCATATAACGTCTATAATTCTTTAAAATTATCTAAAAATCCCCGGTAGTGGCACCAAAAATTAACAAGTGTCGAGCGCGCCCAATAATTTCTCGTATTTTACGATTAACTTATAGTAGTGGTAAATGAGATATCGTCTCCACGGGAATTTTCAAAATCTCAAAGGAAAGTAACTTATTCCTATTTTTATTAACTTAATTAATCTAGTTAAATGAGAATTAAAATATTAAATAACTAACAATTATGATTACTAACTTAAATAACCCAATTAATTAAATTAATCTAAAGAATGCAAATTCAAAGTAAATTGAACAATATTGAAATGCAATTCAATATAAATAAATAAACATCTAAACAAACCCCCACTTAATAATATAATATATTTGGATTACTTTCAAACACTAGAACATAATATCAGTTCATACTATAATTATAATTATAAAACATGGAATCTTAGAATCACTAAACCTCTCTTCATAATAGATTAGCCTTAGCTAGCCACCGGTTTTCCTTAATTCAATGAAAATGTCCCATTCTTATTATTGTAAATCTACTCATTGTATAAAATGCAATACCATAGAAATACGATCGCATTAAATTCAGTGAAAATCATGTTAATATAAGCCTATATTACTGAAACCGCATAATAAACAACTTAGAACACAATCACCTACAACATCCACTCGAAAAATGCCTGATAGATCAATCTTAGTTACTACTTTTATAATTGTTGTCAATAACTATAGACGTAGTTTCAGAATCTTAATACTACATAACATACTTGCTACTGTGCATGCAATACTAATCTTCTTTAGTTGTAATATACAAAAACAACTTGTTAATTTTGTGATTGACGTGTCTGAATAGATTTAAAACATTAAGCACATGATTCCTTAATTACAAATCTAGCAATCCAAAATATACTACATTGTCTTGGGTTTGTTTAGATTGATAGACTATTCACAAATGCTAGAAATAAACAATGTAAAAATGTAATTAAAATACAAAATGAATGAATAAATACCTTACTATAAATCAAAGCTCCAAAGTATATTCAAACATAGACAATAAAACTAACCTAGAGCAAAAGGAAAAAGTTAAAAGCAAAAAGATAGAGTTATTTCGAAGCTCTCTAACCTTTTTATAGTCTCCCTACACTACATATATATATATCATACATAAACTCAAATTCTTCATACAAATCTAAAAAACATATAACTGGGTGATTCTTAACTTACACACAAATCGTTGAGCGAATCACTGTGTTTAGCTCTTAGCGCTCTACCGATTCAATCGGCGATTTATAGTTCATTCTTCATTTCATTGTAGATTTGCGACCTCTTCTATCGTTGATTTAGATGGCAATACCTAGTGTTATTTCAAATCGCTCGATGTATTTTTCCAATTGACTATTTTGCTTTTCTCTCTTTTTTCTGTCATTTCTTCATTTTCCTAATTAAAACCTGAAATCATAAAAATAAGAGAATACCTAGTGTAATATCATCATCATTTATGCCTAAAATCAACATAAATTATACTATAAAATGTGTCTGATTATTGACTTATTAGCATGGACGTATTCAATCGAGATTTTAATGGACCTTTTGTTACTCTTAGTGACTAAAAAGTTTAGGTACATTCAAATAAAACTATGAGAGAGTTTATAAAATTAAGGTGCATTCAATGTGGACTTTTATAGATTTTTTAGAGGTCTATAAATGTTTTTGGGTATTCAGTTTAAACTTTTAAAGAGTTTATATAAGGCGGACTCGATTTTTGGCGACTTTTGTGGATTGGTTACAAATCTTTACTTTCATAGATTTTTTATATTAAAATACATAGAAAGAATTTTTCGACTTCTCCTCACCCCAACCTAGAAACATTTGGAGACTTCTATTTTTGTTGGTTCCTTTCTTCAATAAGAACTTTATTGTTCACAAGGTCTTTTCTTGATCAATTTGTCAATTGTCTTTATCAACTTCTCCAATTGTTCCACAACTAGATAGATTTCATTGCTCACCTACTATCCTTGACGCGTTCCAAAAATTGACGCGCGCCGAACGCGTTAATAAAATAAAATTCCTAAACTAATTATTTTGTAGAATAGCAGCAAATGATCGATCTCACAGAGATTGGTAGTCTTCCTTAGGTCAAAAACAACAAAAAGGAAAAATGAGGGTTTTGAGATAAATTAATTAGCTAAACTAACTAAAAATAATAAAAATAACTTTCAAATTGTTTCAAGAAAACACCTAAGTAAAACTAGATCTACAGTTCCACAAATCATGATCAAGATTCAATATCAATCATGGTCTTCAATCTTTCCCAAAAAGTCATTAATTTAATTTCTTCTAGATTAGCTATAGAAAATTGACATCCGCCAAAAATTCCTCGTTCCCCTAATCTTGATAGTCAGGATGTCCGCCACTAACTACTTCCCTAATTAATGCATAACCCTAGATATCCGCTAATCAGATTTAACACACTAACCGCAGTAATATCGACCTGTGGGAACACTAATCCTAAATAACGGGATCACATCCGCTCTCGATTCAATGTAGATTCAATTGTTGCACACTCAAGAGCCGAAAGGGTTTTACGACAAACGGGTGAGTGTTTGTTACTTTATTGGTCCAAAAGTACAATTACACGGATACTAATGGTCTAAATAACTATAAGTTGTCAACCTAAAAGCATGTATCGGTAGTATACATACCCTAGATCTAAACCATAATCCTTAAAAGCAACAAAAATGAAATAGGAGAATTTAAACTAAATTAAATAATAAAATAAAAAAATCTCACATAATATGCCATGAATCCATAATCCCGACTTGTTTCCTCTCCGACCTAGACAATGAGTAACTAGCCGGACATCGTCGTTGAAGAAAGTTGATAACAAAACATTAATAGTGGTGTTCTCTAATAATACCCTAAGGTTCTTAATATATAAAACTACTAAAAATTAATTTCGGGAGGTGAAAGAAACTAATTTTGGGGATTAGGGAGGTGACTCATGCGCCGAAAAGCATCGTATGGCTATTTTTGGCTTGAAATCACTTTCTGTCCACGTGTCCACGCCTGATTGGTTCGTCTCTTGCCGTGCGTTGACGTGGCAACGTATGATTGGTGGAGAGCTGCTACTGTGACGTCCCGAGTGGTTGAGAGTGCAACATGTGGTGGGCAAGGAGGCAGTGGCTAAAATCTGGGAGACAGTGCCGACGCGCATCCTTAGGAAGAACTGATGGAGGCTGAAGCGAGTGAGCAGTTGTTGGTTTGTGACGTGTTGCAAACACCGATGTGGCGGCTCTTGATTAGAGAAGAAAATGGAGACGATGATGTGGTTGTCCAATGGTAGCGGTCTACTTGGTCTGCTGTTTCCTTTTCTACCTACCGCGCAACACGTAACTGGAGGCAAATTGTCCGGTGTCTGACCATTGCGAGTAAATACTCCATTTTGAGTATTTTCTCGACACGAATTCAACCGCGCACTCCGTTTCACCTGAAAATGACCAAAAATATAATTAAATATATATTTTAGAGACTTTACATAATTAAATATATTTTTTAGAGACTTTACATAATTAAATATACCAAATTAAACTAATAAAAACATATAATAACCAACTTATCAAATACCCCCAAACTTAAGACTTTGCACGTCCTGAGCAAAGGTGTAAATGACAACACGAACTAAAATAGACTCCTAATATAATAATGCACTGACTCACTAATCCTATACCCGACTCAAATTCATGGAGTTCCTCTTATTTATATAGCCACCAAATTAACAAGCCACTAAAGAAATTTTGGAGTTATGATATGTCAAGAATCACAACTCAAATACAATTAAGATCACACTTTCAAGACATAGATTCGGTCAAAACAATGGTCATCAGCGACTCATAAATTTTCTTGGTCTGTACATTAAAGCACGTAAGTTTAAATCTCGCTTAATATAGTGAAAGCACTCGAACTAAATCTTTTATTTGAGGAGTTTCATAACTTCCGCCTTTATTTATTATATATTTTATTTTTTATATTTTTTTCTCCAAATTGTTTTTCAATTAATATGATTTTTGCTCCTTTTCCTATAGACCAATTTTCACACTTTTCCTACCACAAATTTCCCTGCTCCATTTCATATGGAGACTTGTAGGACACTACACTAAGAAAACTTCTGTTAGTACTTCTCACTTTCACTATAATCAAGCAAATCCTTCTAATATGGGTTAAAATAATATAACTTGCACAAATTTGACCATGTACTCATTTTCGTTATCTAGCACAAAGTTTAACCATCATACTAAGTCCCTAATCATGAAATCATAAAAATGCAAAGCTACGAACTCGATTGAGTGTTTCTCCTAAATTTTCTTAAGTTTCAAGTTAAAAAGGCAACTATAAATTACTCATCCATAGCCAAAGGCATGAAGAAAGTCTCGGGTGACTCTAAATACCATAAAAATATAAAAACCTATAATATATATATATATGCATGAAAGTGTATCAAATCCTAGTGAAATGAGAGAGAAATACGAAGCGACAAGAAATGAAAGAAATGGAAGAAATTATATAAAACGCCTCCATTACAATCCACAACCGCATATAACCGCATAAAATTAAAAAATAAACGATCCAACCTGCTGTCTTTGGCAAAGAATCGATCCAAACTCAATCCACAATCCCTAAAATACCCTCAGACTTATTCTGAACCTTGTCCTCGAGGTTTAAAACAAGTTAAGGTATCTATCCAACAAAAAAAATGACCGTAGTAAAGAAGAACATGAATAGGAAGATGATACAAAAGCATGCATAACAAAAAGTCTCTAAAAACAGTTAACGCGCAAAATCTATCATATCTAGTGTAGCCTGAGTGTGCTCCTTACTCCTCCTCATGAGCTCTGCCTACATGAAAACAAAGTCGTCAAAGAAAAACAAAAAAATGAAAATAAATCATTGAAAAAATGAAAAAAAATGTAAATAGCCCAAAATCATTTATAGTGCTAAAAATTAGCAAAAGTCATGTAAGAAAAGAAGCAAGTAATTAATAGATAATAAAGAAGCAAGTAATTACTGGATATCTTCCCTTCAATCATGTGCACACTATAAGTTAGGTTTTCAAGAACTCTAACAATTATGGTTTTATGACTTTTAAACTAAACATTGCCTATTTTTTGGTTGCAGGAAACCAAATGTTGTCTTAGCTTCTTCGCATTTGCAAATAATAACTAGACCGCTTGAAGCAATTTCTTGGCATTAATTTGCTTCTAGTTGTAGAACATCATATATACGGATTTCAGTACATCTGGGAGTGACCAGTCAAGATTGATTTTTTGAGAATGCCATTTTATACCTTAGCCAATTCCATGTGGATTAAAAACCATTGCTTTCATAACAAATTAAGTGAGATATAGAATATTTATTCAATTCGAACCGCATATATGACTTTTATTTTCATTGAGATGCTGAATTAAAGGGGAAAAATTAGCATAACTAGATCTTTTACGATGCAACTTGTTTGGCTCATCCAATGATTTTTTTCCCTAAATCGTCTCACCGGAAAGTTTGAAAACTATATCAAGTGAATCACATGGGATTAAGTTTGAAAACTACACGAAGACAAATTAGGAATCAAGATTTCTCTTGATCTGGATTTTCAAAAAGAATGGCATCAAGTCAAAGTTTAAACTTTCCTTTTTCTCCCCTCCTTGAATTATCTAAATCAATAACATTATTGCCACAACTTGCAGGAATTTGTGAGAGAACACTTAGAACAACTACGAAATTAAGATAAGCAAGCAATCTGGAACTGCAATAAATAGACAAGCACAAGTGTCGTATGCGTCTAGATCAATAACATTATGCAGCAAGTCGTAGGAATTTGTGAGAAGACTACCAATTAAGGAATTAAGATAAGCGAACAAGCAATCATAAATTGCAAAAAATGGACAAGCATGAGTGTTAAATGCGCGATGGGCATTCATTCCCAAATTCTTATCTTATTCAGTTCTTTTAATTTGTTTTGTGAATTGGAATCATTTTATCCTATGACTATGTTTAGATTAACCATGGTGTCACAAGAACACATTAGCCATCTGATTAGGCCAGTGTGAATAACATATAGTAGCATATATTCTTTCACTCTTATCAAATTAGTCTCCTAAAATAGAAAGCAAGAAAAAAGAATAGGAATACGAAATACTCTGATTGGGTCATTCGGAAGGACTAGGGTTATTTTTCTCTTACTAGAGTGGACTATGAGAATGCAAACGTAAGAAGGTTTAGAGATTTTTTAACACTTAAAGATCATCATGAAGTGAAGAGCTTTAAAAGCATTTTTAATGCACAAGAGGGGTGAGATGTGGAAAAATATAGTTGCTAAAAATTAGCAGATAAACTTACACTTTAAATGCTAGGTGAAAACAGTGAAGCAAAAATGGGCAAAAGGCAAAAACACGGCCATAACAATCATACCTTAAAAATGAAACAACTGAGATATTTTTGTCTATACTACTACTAGTTCCATAAAAACAAGCTGTTGTTGAGATGCATTACTACAAAAATTTGGTTGTCTACATTTTTATTTCTTTTTGGATAACCATGGGTGTACCAGCTTTTAGACAGACTAATCCTTAGGTTAGTAGGTGACAATCTGGCACTCCAGCCTCATGACTAAGAAGAAAGCAACCTATCTAGACTTATATTTGATCCTATGACCTATTATTGATGAGACACATTTTAGCAACCTCGCATTTCACTGATCAAATGGGGAAAGCTATATACAACATTCAAACACAAAATCTTACAAGTCAAACAATCCTATAGGAATTTGTCAAAGGTATACATAACATTACGATTCAGATACAATTAAAGAGACTCACTACAGCAACTGCATTATCACAAATTACAATAGGGTTTGTAGAGAGCAGCTCCTTCAAACTGAACTAGACGGCTACACAGTTTATATTATAATGAGTACAAGCTGTTGAAGAAACTTAGAACCGGATGAAGAGGAAGGGCTATGTGTTGGCAGCCTCAAATGAACAATATCAAAGAAACTAATGTGAAACAACTCTATTAATGACTAAGCTCATCTCATGTTCAATAGAAGATCGACTCTATATGTAAACATTATGGAAAAAAAGTTGAATTTCAGCAGCATCTTATTCTTGTTTACCTTATGTCCAGATATGCAAATTTCCAAGTATTAAGAATGTTTATATTCTTTGACCAAAAAATATAACAATTACAAAAACAAGCTAAAATCACGATTCAAGCATGATGGAAGATATCTCATTATATGTATAATCATAGCATTTATTTATAAGCAATTATAAATTCTATATTAACAAGACACTTACATGAAACCGCGTTGATCTTTTATCAATGAATGTCACTCCATCATGATCTTTCGTATGAACATAAAGGAAATACATCATTAGGAGTAACCTCATCTTCTTCATCCTTATATAGAGCCTACACACAAAAGATCAAAGTTTACAACATATTAGTCGCAACAAACTTACAAATTCTAAGGAAACGTCAAATAAACATGACACTTACTAATATCGCTTTATAGGTTCGAAAAGACAGCGAGCCACCAGTGTGCTTCGAAGGGCCTATACCAAGGCCATCATTTTCGTTCTTTCTATTCTGTGAAGCCTTCTCAAACTTGGCTTTGAAATCTGCACTTGCCTAACGCTCAAGGTATCTATTCCATGCTTCATTAGTTACAAAGTCCGACCTTACGCCAAAGGCGCGGAGCTCATTCATCAATGCATCATACCTAACACACGCCTTTACATCATAGGCGGCTCTCACGATAGCCTCATCAATCAATGGGTCCCATCAAAAGTATGGATGAAAAAGATGAACATAATTAATTACGATTTTTCTCAAAGAAATATTTTATTTAATCATTTATTCAATCGTTAATTTAGTGTCATTTACTTACTTTCCATCTCTCCAAATATATATCCTTTTGATGATCTGGTACTGACTTCCAACAATACCCCTCAGTAATCATCACCTGCTTGAAGATTTTGGTCATCCTCCGAGCACAAACTTCCGAGGGATGTAAAACCCAATGGTTTCGCTTGTTCTTTTTCAACCCGATGAAGTTAGTCAAATGTTCTTCTTGCTCTACTTCTAGTTAGGGTATGTATAATTAATTAGTCATTTATAATGAAATGATAACTTACCCGATAGACTCAATAATAATAGGGAATCTAACAATGTAGGGTGTGCCTCCTCCGTCCCGAGGTGTTGTTGAGGGAGCTGGCCGAAGGGGGGCCAGGGGGCCGCGGGGGAGCTCCATTGTGCCTTCGAGGCACTCGAACGAGGGCTCCCATGGCCTCATAGGACTCACCGAATGGTGCAAGTGATGCAGTGGAAGGTGGAGCAGATACAATAGGCGATGGAGTGTCATGCCAAGTCGAACTAGCAGAATGATTAGAATGCAACGATGGTGCGTGATTGGATGATGACGGGCTCATTGGTGAAATAATGGGAATATGTGTCATCGAAGTCGGCTTCATTGATGACGACGGTGAAATAATGTCGAGACCTCGGTCGGACGTCCGTGCACCAGAAACGATGGGCCTCGTCCGACCTTCTCATTGTGATCCTCTATCTCCTGATGCAGCTTAACCTTTTCCGAATGGGCCTCGACCTCGCAGTCCTCTACCTCGTGCTGCAGGAGCGCGTGCTCCACCACCTCCTATCGGAGGCTGATCGTCAAGGTCACCATCTATCGGAATCATGTCCGGAGGTGTGTGTGTCATGCCTGCTAAAATACGTCACGCACAATCTTAAGTAATCAGAGTTAAGAAAGGGAACCTCCTACACGTCAAAATACAAGTAAATAAGCAGACGTTACTAAAGTCGAAATACAAGTAAATCAACATACGTCACTCATTATTGGTTGTTTCAAATTCACTATCACTACTAGAATCTGACACTTGTTCTTCCTCGTCATCGTCATTATCCTCTAGTACACTAATCATATTGGAACTCGTTCGATTAACTACCAATGCAGTGTCATTTGTCGAATCAGTGACGACGTACATGGTTGGTTTGTCCGCTTGGAATGTCGTATTTGTCGAACGAACAATCTCATAATTGACAACGGTTCCCTCATCGGTGAACTTTGGCTGACAACAACAAACAACTAACCACTCTTGTCGTTCATGCTTAGTAGAAGAGTATGGAAGATAGAAGACCTGGCAGGCTTACATCGCAAAAATGAAAGGCTCATATTTGTTATACCGTCGAGTTCGATGAACCTCGACCAACTTGAGTGAAGGGTGAGTCATACACCCGCAGTCTGTGTAGGGTCAAACCATTGACATTTGAACCACACAATGCACTTAAAGCCGATATTCAATCTGGATAACCTCTTGTAGTCTTTTGTAAAAATCTTGGGATGTATCTGCGTAATTGGAGCCTTTCACACAAACTCCGCTGTTCTGTGTCGCTCTATTAGCACCATACACCATGGTGTGAAATTTGTATCCATTAACAACATATCTCGGGTATACGACACAAGATCATATAGGATCGATTGCAAGATGACGAAGTGTCTCATCTGTGACGTTAACACGTGGAGCTTACAAACATACAATGGTTATAAGACAACGTTAAGAGAGAAAAATCTTTCTAAATAACGAAATTTCACATTACATATGTTTGAAACCTCTTAGCGGAATTTTGCTCAAGATTATAATCGACATCCGTCTCTTCCCCGTCCGACATATGTAATTCGTCGATGAAAATGCTACATTTCATACTCGTCCGTTAGAAGAAAAAATGGCAAGATCTGTTATAGTATGAACATAATAAATTGACTTTTAATGTGACTTATGAGATTTATGGCACGACTTCAAGACAATTGAGTAAGATGTAAGTGTGGGCAGCATCGTACTCTTGTTCCGTCAGGAATTTTTCTTTTCCAATACCAACAATACGTCCTGGGTGAGTAAAAATGG
Source organism: Stephania yunnanensis (assembly GCA_039657365.1). Taxonomy (NCBI): domain Eukaryota; kingdom Viridiplantae; phylum Streptophyta; class Magnoliopsida; order Ranunculales; family Menispermaceae; genus Stephania; species Stephania yunnanensis. Next base: position 36,459,931 of record CM077580.1, read on the forward strand.
AGAAGTTGCCAACGAAATGAGGAATGGGACCGACACCATCGTCTTCATTGCCTTGACCTCGATTGTGCAAGGTGGCAATTTGGTCTTCGAAATAATAAGAACAAAACGAGGTTGTTTCCTCTACCAAATATGCGTTGCACATCGATCCTTCGACCTTTGCTTTGTTCTGCACATTATTTTTCAAGTGTTTAAGGTACCTAAAGGGTTCATGTTGATGATAAACAATATTTTGATTGTTGACGAATGACATAATCAATTATTTTGTAATTAAGAATGAGCGAGATTACCTCTCAAATGGGTACATCCAGCGAAATTGTATTGGGTCAGCAAGCCGACCCTTATAAGGCAAGTGGATTGGCAAGTGTTCCATTGAGTCGAATAAACTTGGAGGAAATATTTTCTCCAGTTTACAAATTATTAGAGGTATTTCAAACTCTAAATGAGCCATATCCTGGACTGTTGTACTTTTAGCCGCTAGTGATCGAAAGAATAGACTAAGCTAGCTAATGGCGACCCAAACATCGTCTGGAAGAAGTATTCGGAATGCGATTGGAATTAGTATTAGCATGAAAACATGACAATCGTGACTCTTCATCCCGAACAACATTTTACCCTTTTGGTCTACGCAACGCTCAAAACTAGAATCATATCCGTCAGGAAAAAACAAAGATCGTATCCACTCGCATAATTTCTATTTTTTTAGAGTTATTAAGAGCATAAAATGCTAGCGGATACTTCTTTAACACTTCATCCATATGTAGAGAAGTACGGTTGACAAAGTTTGTGAACATCTCGACTTCACATTGTCCTTAGTCTTTCCCGGCACACTCATAATAGTGTTGAATATGTTGTCGAACACATTTTTCTCTATGTGCATTACATCCAAGTTGTGTCTGATCAAGTTCGTATTCCAATAGGAAAGTCCTAGAAGATTGCTCCGTTTCCTCCATCCCGAACTCTTACCAATCTTTGCATTTTTCGAATCGGCACCGATTTTCATCATTTTCATTAAACCCAAGGACTCGATTTCCATCAAGAATTCTTTGCCAGATCGTATCAGTGGAGGTTCATCATTTATTACTGTTTTCCCAATCAGAAACCCTTTTTTGTCCATTAGTATGGACAAGCCATTTTTCTGTGTATGCTCAAACCTGACAACATGCCATATGCGAGGAGGTCACTTGTTGTCCATAATAAAGCTGCTCGCATCTGGAAATTCGATTTTGTTGAAACATTGTACAAAACATTTTGCCATAACTCTTGTAGTTCTCTCATGAGCGGTTGCAAGAATACATCTATTTTCTGGCTAGGGTTGGTCGGTCCGGGAACAATAACCATCAAGAACATAGATTCTTCTTTCATGCACATCAATGGTGGAAGGTTCTATGAAGTCAAAATCACAGGCCACGAAGAGTAAGGCCTTCTATTTAACTCAAACGATTGAAAACCATCTGTGCATAGCCCCAAACGAACATTTCGAACCTCAGCGCTGAACTCTTTATTCACTTCGTTAAAATGACACCATGCCATCGAATCTGAATAATGTTGCACAACATCGTTTGGAGAAACGTATTCCCTGTGCTAGCGCATATGTCTAGTTGTTGATTCGGAAGCGAACAAACGTTGCAATCGAGGGCCTAAGGGAAAGTAATATATTTTTTTGCAAGGTCGTGTTTTTGTGTTTTTATCGCAATCTCATCATTGTATCATGTACTAAGATTGCCTACAAATTTTGCATGATGCTAACTCAAAGTCATCTCCCCAATAAATCATACACTAATTTTCACAATAATCTATCTTCTCGACAGGTAGACCTAATTCTTGCATAAGTCATTTTGTTAAGTTGAAATTATCGACCAATATGTTGTTGTTAGGCAACACTTTATTGATAAATTGTATGAACCCATCGTAATAGTTCTCTGAGACGTGCACCAATTTCAAAGAAAGCAATATAGCCATGGCAGACAATTTCGTCATGTTCTCACAACCCGACCATAATTGCTTGCTACCAGCACCAATCATGTCATATAGTTGTTGTGCTTGGGGGTTGGGTTCCTCTTCCATGTGATTCCAGTCAAAATTAGGCCCCGCCGCATTGTGTAGCATCTCTTTATAAGTCGAAATTGGTTGCCCATAGTCGATGTTGATTTCTTCATCGTAATTGTTTTCGAAATCTTTGAAAGTGGATGTTGTATCCTGACCTTATTTCTCGCCGTGTTCGTACCAACAATAGTATCCAAGAACGAACCCGTACTTACATGTGGCACTCAACAATATGAACGTCGAAGTAGCATAGAAGTCGGCATTTATTGCGATTACATGGGCACCTAATCCTACCCTCATTGTGATAAGCGGTACAATTTTCCTTCGCGAATTCTATGAATTTTTTTACCCTTACAACAAACTCCCTTCGAATAAGCCCGTTATCAAGGAAATTGTACATCCAGTCTCTATTTGCTATCGACATTCCCTACAGAATACGATGACTTAATTTAGATGCAAATGTCGACAATTCAATTTTTATTTTGTAATTGTTGGACTAATCAATGCTTCAGGATACATTTACGAAACGTTTGCCTAAGGTTTACTGCAATGCATTTAGCTAGACCATGAATCTATGTTACTTCTATAAAAACTTTGGCAAAGCTTCCTCTACAAAATAAACTACCAAAAATTTTAGAACCTAATAAACATCAATGGGAGAATGCGTACAAGATCTCACATCTCCTCAACATTTCACATTATCAAATGTATCATTGAGCATAATCAAACACAATATATCAAAACACGACGAAATTATGCCGACTCCTTTTTTTCAACAGACATAGACTACTTCAGAGTAAAAAGAGTTCAGAAACAAACTAAACATCGACAAAAACAACTACTAAGTGAAAGAAAAATTGAAAAACCTGACCTCAATTAGGGATGAAAATGAAGGACTCGGTGGTGGTGTTGATTGGGGGAAGATGGTGGAATTAGGGATGAAGAGGAAGGACTCGGTGGTGGTGTTGTTGGTGGACAAGACTCAACGGTGGTATTTTGAGAGAGAGAGAGAGAGATAAAAAACAAGAGCATTTTCCTTTGCCTTAAAACAACCTAAACAATCTCCACAAGTTAGGACAACAACCTACTTGTGATTTAAAGTATTTGGGGCAACAAACCAACACAACAGTTGTTGTTCGCTCGCTCAAAAAACTTACAATAATCCACAAAAGCAATGACACCAAACCAAGCATTCAAAAATGAACAACATACAATTGATCAATCAAACAAAAATCCACAAAACACAAGTTTCTTCAAAACATCTAGCAACACCAAGTGTTAGAATTGATTCCCTTCTTTCCATCATCCAAGTCTGAATGTCATAAACAAATAACATGGCCTTTTGGGTTCCAAAGAGCCGAATGATACAAGTGGATGGTACATTAGTAGAGTTGTGTTCTAAATTTCTAATAGAGTGTAATTGAAGATCTAATAGACCATTATATGGGTCTAAACTTAGAATTTATTTATTTAATTAGATAACTAAAACTTGCTCGTTATTGTCAGAAGGACGAGGTTTGAAAGGTTGTGGATTTAACCCCATTTACACAACAATTCAATGAAGAGAGTGGATTACTAGTAGTTACAGTGTGAATTGAAGTAGAGCACCAATAACATTAAAGACATCATACCATTACTATTGCATATATTACAAAACGTTTGTGAGTTTCCCTATAAAATAGAATACCAAAAATTTCAAAACCTACTAAACATCAGTGGGAAAATGCCTAGAAGGTCTCACATCTCCCTAACATTTCACAATATCATTTTAACATGAATTAAAAAGCTAAATTCAAGTCATATATTAACATTTCAAGATATTCAAAAAGGATTGAAATTGCGAGTTGTAACCGAAATGAATGCATTGAACAATTACAAAACAAACCTAAATTTAGTTTATTGCCTCAACCTCAACTCTTGCTTGTATGCATTGAACCTAGTTCACATGAAATGCATAAATTCAATTTAGAAAAATAATTAGAAATTTTGAGGGTAGATTTAATTATCTTCCTTTGTACAACAAGATGTCATATAATACTAAAAAGGGAAAATAAGCTTTAAGAAACAAATTACATAAAACAAGAGATCAAATAAATTTAAATAGGTTGAATCATACTCCAATGCAAAAATAATAGTAATTTGGTCTAAAGAGAAGTATCAAATTGTCTTGATATCGTAGTCCTAATTTTACCTCGATTTATGACTGATCTAAGCTACCAACAAATCTTGGGCATAGTAGTAATTGTCAAGTCTTGATGATACAAAATCATTTACTAAGACAAAAAGAAACTAATTTGATTCTCTTGATATAGAGTCTAGTATAAATAGCATAATAATCTTGCAACTTTGGTTGACGTGCCATTAATCAAACCACATACTATACTTAACCACCCAAAAACAAACTTACATTACTTCAAAGATAAAATTAAAAGAAATCACATAATCTTTAAAGTGGAATGCCAAAAGGAATAGGAAATCTAACTTCCCTTCAAATGTTATATAGATTTAAAGTGGGTTTGGAGGAAGGTGGAAATCCAATGTAGGGAGGTTAGCTTGATGATGAGATTCGGGTCGAGGAGGAGGACCTCGCGGACTAAGTGGAACTGACCATTGGCAATAGCCCAGTCTATAGGGCTAGCATACCACCATTGGTCCCCTATTCCCTCCATCTCAAAGTAACGTAGACATATGAATACTAATTAGATAAAAAAAAATAACAGTCATCATTGATAAATGGCACAATTCCATTCTGCAAACTTATAATGCTTTTATATATAGTTTTAGAGTCATTGAAACAAATATAAGAGACATTGATAAATTTTCCCACAAATAACTTCCTCAATTTATTGTATACACAAATTTTTCATCAAGCACATTGTTAAGGTTCTTTCTAACCTATATATTTTAATATCCAATTCAGCCGGATAGATTCTATCAAGGCCAATGCTAGAATACAACCTCAAATCACACCCTAAGATTAGATAACACTTCTTGGGAATCTTAATCATGCATCAAGATGTTTCCACACAAATTTCGATGGGTATTGTATGCCTAATAAGAAGCGTGACCTTAAATGTGACTTTAGGGTGTTACTGTGTTACTATTTCATTTATCTTCTGTAAAAGTGAGGTCCGAGTCATCTCAAAGGCAAGTGTGGAGGAGGTATTCAGCCAAAAATAGAAAGAAATTGAACTATAGCAATCTATGATACCCATCATAAATGACTAACTCCAAGAGTGAAATTAGGAACAAAAAAGCATTATATGACAGATCAAGCTAAATGAAGTCTCACCCGGTTGTGTCTAGTCAAGGGAAACATAAGAAAAAGCACAATTTAACAAAGTAAGTTTTGAAAGAAAGCATTCAAGTCAGTTTACTATGTACGTTCAACAAACCAGAAACACATTTAGCGGACAAAGTGGAATTCAATAAGAGTAAAAAGTAGAAGATAAGAAACTTAACTAATACACAAAAACAACAAAGCTTGGAAACAAATACATAAAGAGTGCAAGAAAAGTACCCACAACTAATCAAGCAAAAGCAATAACAGGCATTAAAGCTAACCAAAATTAGATGAAGTAAAAAAGAAAATCTTTACAAATATATGGAAAAATAGAGAAAACCCAGAAGAGCAAGGACAGAAGAGGGTACGAATCAACCAAATTGAAGAAAAGAAGGTGAGATGGGCTAGTTTGAATGATTTAAAGCACCAGATTAGTTCAAATTTAAAGCAAGAATCAAACAAAGACATAAAAAGTGCAAGTAAAGTACCTTCAATATTAATTAAGGGTGTGTTTCATGATTTCACTATGTGTACTATTCATGTCTTTGATTGATCATGATTTGCTTGGAACCTAAGATGGTGACCAACAATAAAGTGAAAATCATTGACCTTTTTAAGCTATAACGGTGAAGTGATTCACATAGAACCCAATCTCAAAATCCATCCCCAACCAAGAATACCCAACCACCAAAAACAAACATTCGGGGAAAAGGAAGATCATAATATTGTTCAAGTTTCATGAGCAGTTTAAAGCTTTCATGACAATCCCTGCACAAAAGAATAAAAATTGCGAACCGAATATAATTTTTCTCCCACTTCCTCCTCACTCGTTGAGGAAGAAATGCATTTTCCCAATAAGCAAACTGACAAAACCAAGTTTTCCTAATAAAACCCTAATTACACAGTTAAGATTTTAAAGACAAACATGGAGCAGTGAAAAAAAAAGACAAACATGGAGAGTTAAATTTCTAACTGAATGACAATAAGAGACTAATTTTGCAGCCCTTTTACATATCATGAATCCAGTTCACATGAGATCATGTGCCAATGCAGGAACAAACATTCAAGTATTCTAAAGTTTGGTTTTATAAATGCAGATACCATGGATTGGAAATCTCATAATAAACAACCTCCCTCTTGGCAGGACAACTTGTTCAATGGAACTAAACCGTCTCAAATTGCACATACTAAAAGACTACCAACGGAAGCTAACCGTGGTAAAGGATTCCTTCTCCTCCCTTCATAGTAGCAATATCATTACGATAACAATTGTGAAGCATTACATACCAAGGATATAATTATATTGAGCAAAGTGGATACAACAAAAAAATTGTAATTTAAACAAAAGAATAAAAAGAATTTGTAATAGTTTCAAAAAATTTCATGAACAACAAACGTCATAAACCCCGTGAAGCAAAAGCTACCCAAATTCCCAAAGGAGGCCCATAAAAAGCCAACTTAGATTTTAGAATGACATATTTGCTGAAGGAACGAAAGGAATCATAAAGTAGAAGAACTTCACTTCAAGCTCAACATTGACAAGCTAAACATCATTTTCCGCACTGGGAAAATATGAGATATTTTGCAGAGAGAGAGAGAGATAAGCTCTAAATATGACCAAATATGCGAAGTGTATTATTCGAAGCATCTCTGTTGAAGCCAAAGCTTTCATAGGGCAAACCAAATATGCAGTAAGAAAAGAGAGAGAGAGAGAGAGAGGGAGAGAGGAGAGAGTGAAAATGATGAAGCGATCGTTCTCTCCTCTCCTCCCCACAAACTAATATACAAAGAAAAGCCACTGCGCGGGAAATCGCTACGATTGCGCTAACAAACAGGTTCAACAAAGATCACCAAAACCTAGGTTTTCTCCGCAACATTAACGTAATTCAAAGCACCAAAATAACCTAATCACAAACACTCACAAACAAGCAGTACACATCACACAGAGATTACATAAAAACCCAAACATGAAGAAACAACCAAACATCAACACCAAGAGGTTTGAGACGAATGACTTACTGAGAACGAGAACCGGAGCGTATTGATCGAGATAAGTCTAATCGATCGAGTGGAGGAAGGTTTGATTAATTCGGATTTCGATTTCGATGAGTTTTGGGGATTTGGAGTTGGGCGAGTTCGGTTTGTAGGGTTTCGGTAGTTTCGGGAGTTCAGGGTTTTAGGTGAGGGTGGGGTTGATGAGGAGTGTGGCGTGTTTTTGGTTTTATTGATGGAGGAGAGGAAAGGAGTTGAGGAGGGAGTTATGGAAGACCAACAGTAGCATGGGTTCAATCTATTAGGGAATGGCATCTGTGCCTTTTCACAATTTCGTTTACCAGTTTAACAACGTAATAGAAACGGATAAAGAGTTTCCGTTGGTAATCTGTTGCAATTTAGCGTTTGCAGCAGATTAGCAACGAATTACAAATTAGCATTAGATTAGCAACGAATCTAGACTAATCTGTTGCTATTAAGTGGGTATTCTGTTGCAAATTATAGTTTGCAACATATTCACAACAAATTAGCAACGAGCTATTTGCTAATCCGTTACTAATTTGTAATCCGTTGCAAACACTAAATTGCAACGGATTAGCAATGAAATATTATGCGGGATATTTTCGCAGGGTTTTTACCAACGAAATTTATTTTCGTTGCTAAATTCCATCTTTAATCCATTGGTAATCCATTTCTAGATGGTCAAATAATTTCCCACCCACATGACTTTGTTATTTCGTTGCTAATTTCTTTTCTCATTTACTTTTTTTTTGTAGTGTCATAAATATCGTTGAATTTATCTTGGTTAACTAATTCAAAATTTCCTATAGATTTTTCATAAGCTTCGACTTTGGCTAAATACTATGAGTATAGCCTTTCAGGAAAAAGTCTATATTTTGTTGTTCAACCACCCATTCCCTAGTGGGAATGACATTTTTCACCATCTCTTCTTCTTCTTGTTATATTTTCTTATGTACTTTGATTTTCTTTTTACATCTTTTTGGTGTCTTTTCTTGCGTATTTGTTTCTTTTCCATTTTCACAAAATAAAGCGTTAACTTGTGCTTGATTAGTAGTTTTTGTAGTTTGAGTAGTTACTTTAGTTCGGTCACTTAACTTATTAATTTGTAAAGTCGTTAATAGACATATCTATTTTAATTTGGTTTTGAGAAATTTAAGTTTTGATGACTTTAGGTCATAAAGTTATGTAATATTTGTTCTAAATATGGTTATGTAGGTTGAAAAGTTTGTCGAAGTTGTTGCATTAGCGTAGTTTGTGTTGGTGTTGTCGGTCTATAAGTGGTATAATTTTGATTTTTAGGACCGTAGCTAAGATTTGAATTTGGTTTTTCAATGTAATAATTGTTGTTATTACATTAGTTTCTAGGCAATATTGGTTCATAACCACATTGACTTCTTCATTGTTATCTTCTAATAAAGTGAGACACGCATCCATATGATGTGTAACTACATTACAAAACTCACATAGTTTAACTTGATTTGATCTATCTTTTAGGAGTAGGTTAACCATGTTAGATAATTCATCTACTTTTTCTTCAAATTTATTACTTGTTTTATTATTAACTTCATAAACTTTCTTTCTTGATGTGTTGTTCTTTTCATCATATTGTTTAAATTGTTTGGCCATCTTGATAATAACTTCTTTTGCTACTGTTGGTGTAACATCGAATAATGATTCGCCACATACGGTATCTAATAGTCTTTAGTCAAAGTGATTTAGTCCTTCATAGAAGTATTCTAATAAATCTCTTTGAGTTTGTCTATGTTGTAGACAAGATGAAATTAATCTTTGAAATCTATTTGAAGATTCATTAAAATTTTCATCATCATTTATTTTAACGACTGTGATTTGTTTGTGGCGACCCTCGCCGCCCCGGGGTGACGTGTCTCCATGTACTCCTCGCCAGCTGGGCCAACTACACGTGTGCGGCACCTACCCGTCCTATCCTTGTCTTGAACTTCATATCCACTTGAGTATGTTAATATATATTCAGCGGAAGTCGTATTTTAAATGCAAAATTTTCATGAATCAATTTAACAAAACCTAGTGTGGAAAAACCCTGAACATTTCAAAGTAAACAATTGTACCTTATCAAACTAAGCATGTACACTGTCATGTCACTCCCCAGTTCCCAAAAGAATCAAAATATCAAAATAATCACACGTACAACTACTCCTCAAAGGTAGGCAGTCAAGGTATTCGCCTAAGATCCCCTTGCCTTGTACAAGGATCTGCACTCGATCATCACGAAAGAAAATGGATTCTGATACAAACTGTGGCGACCCTCGCGTCCCCGGGGTGACGTGTCTCTGTGTACTCCTTGCCAGCTGGCCCAACTACACATGTACGGCACCTGCCCGTCCTTACTTTGTCTCGAGATTCGCATCCACTTGTGTGTGTATGGTGTATAAATGACAAATGCAGCGGAAGTTGTACGTAAATGTAAGAAATATTAATCAAGTTAACAAATCATACTGTAGAAAAACCCTGAAAAGAACAAAGCAAAATAAATACTCAAGAGTTTTTCCATTGGGTTTTACAAACCTCACAACGCGTTCCACTACCCCGTAATCAATCCCCAGGTCCAAGTCTACTGAGTCCTTAGTCGCCAATTGATCAATGTGTCAACCTATGTCTATTTATTAATAATTTAGGTTAGCATACTAATTTACAATAATTTTCTAATATTTTTAGGCCAAATTGCCCATTTCACGCTTTTCGAAGCAAAATCTGGCAAAAAGTCGCATCCGACATTCTCACGTATTTTCTTTTCATAGAATTTTATCAATTTCTATTTATTTTATTAAAATATCTTTTTCCGAAATTTTTCCAATTTTTCTGGAATTTTCCCAAATTTTCTTTCATTTTTGTTTTTCTCTTTTCTCTTTTCTCTTTTTTTTTTTATTTTTTCTCGTTTTTACCGTTTGGGTATGGGTTGGGTTGACCCAGACGGCCTGATTCGGACCCCGACCCTGGCCCATTCTGGGCCTGGCCCGCGTCGCGCGTAATCTCCTTCCTCCCGATCGACTGGTTCGATCTGGAGCAACGAAATTTTTTTTTCTCCTCTCCTCTTCTCCGGTGATGGGTTGGGGTGGCTCTCCACCCCAACCCCGGTGGAGCCGATGGCAAGGGAGGCACCCCTGCCATCATTACCGAGGTTATGGGGTTCAGCCATGGAGGCCGAACCCCCACTCTTGGCCACCCACTGCCAACACCCCAACAACGACCACAACGACTCACCTCAACCGTGACGTCTCCACACTCTTTCCTGTCGCGTCACTGCTTTTCCTCTTCCTCTCCTCTTCTTCTTCCTCGTTCTCGGCCTTTCAGTTCTCTTTGTGTGTGTGGGTGTGTGTGTGTGTGTGTGTATGAACAGTGTGTGCGTGAGTGTGTGTGTGATGTAAAAGAAAATGGGTGGACAGACACGTGGTGGGGAAAAATGGCCAAGTGTTATGTAGCTTTGACAAATGGTGATGATGTTAGGTGTGTTGACACCTACTTGTGACACAGCTAAAACACTCGCCCACATTTATGGGCGTTTTGACGCCTGCTTTCACGTCTGAACCGTGATATCCGCGTACCGACACATAACTAGTCACTCATTATCTATTCCATATTATTTACTTGACAATTTTTTATTTAATTTGTGAGTTTTAGTTTCTTCGACCTAATATTCGGTCCCGTCAACTACCCGGTACTCGCGTCGACACACATATCGAGGCGAGTACAGTTCGCACAATCTCGCACATATTTTTGTGCAACATACACACACGCGATGTATTTCAATAAATCTCACCGCAAATAAACAACCAACACACCATAAACATCCATACCTAAGTCTCGTGTGTCCAAGCCTACCGTGGCGTTCACGTACATCCGAGATGGCGTCTACGTTTGTAAATTTAATATGGCCCGTTACATGTCTCTTATAAGTACTATTTTTTTGCATGCATATATTGATCTAAGAAATGTACTAAACATTTAAGCCCATGTGGTTATCGAATCTTGAAGAAGATAAAACAACCAATCTAGTGATTGATCTTTCAAATTAAAAGGAAAAGCTTTAAGTTTGACTTGTTCTAACATGCGGTACTCTTTAGGCTTCATCCCATTGACTTTATCTTGGTGTTCCTTTATAAATTTTTGTAGGTCTTCATTTTCTTTACCATAGAAGTTATGTAGAGCACTAATAAATCCATATCTAAGTACAGATTTTAGGAAATCCCTCAGGATAGACAATACACATCTCTTCATAGGCATTGATATTTTGAATAGCTTGCCTATAAGTAAGTTCTCTACTATCTGGTACCCGCGTCAATACGCATATCGAGGCGAGTATAGTTCACATAATCTCGCACGTAATTTTATGCTACATACACACATGCGATGTATTTAATAAGTTTCACCGCAAATAAACAACCAACACACCATAAACATCCATACCTAAGTCCCGTGTGTCCAAGCCTACCGTGACGTCCACATAGATCCGAGCTGACGTCCACGTCTGTAAATTTAATATGGACCGTTACAATTCTTCCCAACTAAATAAAATTTCGTCCCGAAATTTAACTGTAACGAAAGTTTTATACCAGAGAATAGTTGAGGGTATTGCGTTCTCATCGTCGACTCGAGCTCCCAAGTAAGTCCCTTCGTTTTATGATGCTGCCAATGAACTAGGACCTTCTTGAGTTCCCTGTTTCAGAGAATCTGTACTCGACAGTCAACGATCTCTATCGATCTCTCCTCATATCTTACGTCAGGCTGTATCGCCACCTATCCCAACTCACTAATTGGTCTCGGCCCTGACCAAGCTTGTCTCAACATGAAAATGTGAAAGATCGGATGAACCCCATCTAACTCGGTAGGTAACTCTAACCGATATGCAACAGTGCCTACTCTGTGTGCAATCCGGTATAGCCTAATGTATCTCGGCGCCACCTTCCCCTTAATGCAAATCTGTGTTGACTTTTCCAATGAGAAACCTTTAGAGACATCATAACGCCCTCGTCATAGCTCAGACCATCACGATACCTATCCGCGTATTTCTTTTGTCTATCATGTGCGGCTCGCAGTTTTTGACGAATTTGACGAATTTTTTCTGTTTGATCAGCAACTATTTCAGGCCCTACCGTCACTGTATATTCTGACTCTGCCCAACAAGCGGTGTTCTACAGGGCCTCCCATACGGTGCCTCCTCCAAAATCCCTTACCGTATCTTCTGATCCGCAGATATCCACAATCTCCCTCATAGAGCCCATCAGCCCTCTAACACTCGACAACCCGTTCAATCGATACGATCGGTATCCTCAACTGACAACAAATGTGTTGTTCTGCTATAGTCGACAACTCGGCCATGCACATAACTGATGCTACTTGTAATAAACCATGCTCATGTATCATCTGCTGCAGAACAGTCTGACTGTCATGTCCACTCTTGCTCGATGTGTCTGCTACGACGTTCGCTTAGCTAGAGTGATACTCAATAGCGACGTCGTAGTTATTCAGCAACTCCAGCCATCTCTGCTGACGCATATTCAGATCCCTTTGAGTGAAAATGTATCGTAAACTCTGGTGATTTGTATACAACATGAATCGCTCTCCATAAAAATAGCGCCTCCATGCCTTTAGTGCAAAGACGACCGCTGCAAGCTCCAGGTCGTGCATTGGATAAATAAATCGATGAAATCCCAAACCACCGGAACGTCTTCAATCCAAATAATACGAACTCCAGTATTCTAGGAATATGAAACTCTATCGTTTTGCTTAACAATCTATCCGTGCACGATAGGATGCTAACCAATCCATCCTGAGCAGTATGTCAAACTCTAAATACTCCAATACTCGAAGATCCGCTAGTAGCTGATGTCCATCCACCTCCATCATCACGTCTCGACATATTCGGTTAGGGTATGTCTTATCCCAGTAACCGTATTGAGAACAAGATGTGGCTCTAGTGTCTGTGTAACTAACCCTAACAATCCAACAATACGTTCGGCAAGAAACAATAAAGTACTACCAGAATCAAACATAGCATTATAGAGACCAAATATCAGTAATGTACCTTCAACGAGTTGCCTAATCGCCTCGCTATCTGGCTGTGCTAACACATGTACTCTATCTCTGACCTGGTCTGATCCTCGTCGTGGCGATGGTGTTGTCCGACAGTCAGCCCTCAAGTGTCTCATCTGCCCACACTGGTGGCATCTACGGCTCTCCAGTCTACCCATCTGTCAGTCTCCAGATCTCAGACCCTGACCTCGGTCTTCTCGACCCCTGTCATGTCCCCTTTGATCTCGACCCTGACGGTACTCCTGTGGTTGTGCCCTCTGTCGATCCACTGGTGCTGAGATGATAGCATGAACTGGCTATGACTCCTCATATCGGAACTGACTGCCCTGAAAATCGTCCAGGATGCCCCTATCCTGTCTATCATCTCTCCAGCCTCTATCCGGACGCTCCATCGATTTTTTCTACCTCTGAGTTGACCCAAAACTATGCCCTGACTGTACCTCCCTGCCAGTCAAACGTTTGCCAGCCCTCTCCATTATATACGTCTCATGAGCCAATGCCCTGTTAAAGATCTCCTGCAAAGTCATGGCTCCGGTCGAGACAACTACTGACGCAATCCTGTCATCAACCCATCTGGTGAAATAATAGATCTACAAGCGCTTTGTCCCGGCAAGATCTAGAGAGAACTGCAACAAATGTTGGAACCTCTCCATGTACTGCATCAAAGTCCGACTTCCCCGTCGTAGGGTCAAGAACTCCTCCCTCAGTCTCAACCTAACCTCCATCGGTATGTGGTTATCGGAGAATAGCTCCCTAAACTGAGCCCATGTCGTTAGTTTCGAATGAGTATCCATATGTCGTCCATTAGACTGCTGCATTCCCTCTCAAACAGGCTCCGAAAGTCACGCCGGTACTGTCTCATCGTTCCTCATCAGCTTATGGAAATGCTGATGGGACACTATCCATCTCCCTGCAGCCTCGGGATCACCGCTGCTGTAAAAGAATACAGGCTGGAACTTCATAAACTCTCTCAATAACTTCTTCGCCTCTAGTGCCAGAACAAATGCTCATGTCGAAAGAGTGTCAGCAGCGAGGGTGGCAGTAACCTGGTCCGTCGTCATGTGTGGAGGCACAAGAGTCGACGTCCCCAAAGGAGTAATTGCAGTAGATGTATCTGTGGGTGCCTCTGTCGCTATCCCCCGAACCGGTGTCTGTGGTATCCCCTGAACATCAGTTGTCTCCGCAGGTACAGTCATAGCTACAGGCTCTCTAGCTGAAGTGAGTGCCGCCAGTACCGTGGTCTGCTCGCGTAATAGCCGTAAAGCCTCAGCCATATGTGTCTCCTGAGCCGAAGTTTATCCTCCACACTCGCCCTAATCGGGACATCCCTAGTCGCATCGCAAGTCTGTACAGTCTCAAACGGTGTACCAGACCGTCTGTCCATAATCTGTATCGAGAACGTGCTTCGGATCAGTCTCGAGATATATACGTATATCTTATAGTAACATGAAAATATAACACCGATATAAGTTCTAACTCTACCCACCTCACATCACTTCCCAACTAAAGTTCTAAGGCAATTACTTCGGGTTTCCACATCTAAATTCATTAATTAAGTTTTATTGTCATATGACTTCTTCTTTAATATAATACCAACTGTGGCATTGGCGTCACAATATCTTAAGCCAACCTGGTCTCTGATACCAACTGTGGCGGCCCTCGCCGCCCCGGGGTGACGTGTCTCCGTGTACTCCTCGCTAACTGGCCCAACTACACGTGCACGACACCTACCCGTCCTATCCTTGTCTTGAACTTCGTATCCACTTGAGTATGTTAATATATATTAAGCGAAAGTCGTATTTTAAATGCAAAATTTTCATGAATCAATTTAACAAAACCTATTGTGGAAAAACCCTAAACATTTCAAAGTAAACAATTGTACTTTATCAAACTAAGCATGTACACTGTCATGTCGCTCCCCAGTTCTCAAAATAATCAAAATATCAAAATAATCACACGTACAAGTACTCCTCAAATGTAGGCAGTCAGAGATATTCGCCTAAGATCCCCTTGCCTTTACTTGTACTCGGATCTACACTCAATCATCACGGAAGAAAATGGATGACGAGTCCAGTCAGTAAAATCCCAAAGAACTCCTCCGAGCATTCATATAAATAAGTGGAAGTCAATAAATAATGTTAAATAAACATACAGAATGTAAACAGACAACTGTAAGTAGGTCATCGAATGCATAGATAACAATAAAGCTCAAATATGTGTGCCTGTTCCAATCAGACTAAACCATACTTCGGGATTTCCTTCCAGGATCCCACTAGTGGGCGCACCCAACTAGCTATCACCTGATCCCTCTTGGTGGCCGGCGTAGACCTACGATGCACCGACATATGTAGCAGTTCCTTAGCTCGGGTCATTATCCACCGAGAACTCCTGATACACATGCTGTGGTATAGAATGCATAAACACACAACGGAAAATTCGGTGGGAATAACTAACAAACCGTGCAAACAATGACAACATAAAATATAGGAAAAATCACAAGGAAATACTGGAATTAAATGGAATTACAAAGCAAAATAAATACTCATGAGTTTTTTCATCGGGTTTTACAAACCTCACAACGCACTCCACTACCCCGTAATCAATCCTCCGGTCCAAGTCTACTGAGTCCTTAGTCGCCAATTGATCACCGTGTCAACATATGTCCATTTATTAATAATTTAGGTTAGCATGGTAATTTACAATAATTTTCTAACATTTTAGGCCAAATTGCCCATTTCACATTTTTCGAGGTATAATCCCGCAAAAAGTCGCGTCCGACATTCTCACGTATTTTATTTTCATAGAATTTTATCAATTTCTATTTATTTGATTGAAATATATTTTTTCTGAAATTTTTCCAATTTTTTTGGAATTTTCACAAATTTTCTTTCATTTTTTTCTCTTCTTTTTTTTTTATTTTACTATTTTTACTATTTGGGTATGGGTCGTGTCCGACCCGTCTGTCGACCCAAACGGGTCGGACCCGACCTGGCTCGGCCCGAGTTTGGCTAGGGTCTAGTAGACCTAAACGGGTCGGACCCGACTCGGCCCCAGCCCATTCTGGGCCTGGCCGCGTCGTGCGTCATCTCCTTCCTCCCGATCGACTGTATCGATCGGGAGCAACGAAAATTTTTTTTCTCCTCTCCTCTTCTCCGGTGATGGGTTGGGGTGGCTAGAGCTACCCCAACCCCGGTGGAGCCGATGGCAGGGGAGGCACCCCTGCCATCCCCACCGCGGCTATGGGGTTCGACTTACATGGCCGAACCCCCACTCTTGGCCACCCACTACCAACACCCAAACAACAACCACAACGACTCACCTCAACCGTGACGTCTCCACACTCCTTCCCGGCGCGTCACTGCTTCTCCTCTTCCTCTCCTTTTTTTCTTCCTTGTTCTCGGCCTCCCGGTTCTGTGTGTGTGTGTGTGTGAATAGTGTGTGTGTGAGTGTGTGTGTGTGATGTAAATGAAAATGGGTGGACAGACACGTGGTGAGGAAAAATGGCCAAGTGTGATGTAGCTTTAACAAATGGTGATGTTGTTAGGTGTGTTGACACCTACTTGTGACAAAGCTAAGACACTCGCCCGTGTTTTCGGAAGTTTTGACGTCTGGTTTCGCGTCCGAACTTTGATATTCGTGTACCGCCGCGTCACTAGTCACTCATTATTTATTCCATATTATTTACTTGACTAATTTTTATTTAATTTGTGTGTTTTAGTTTCTCCGACCTAATATTCGATCCCGTCAACTACCCGGTACCCGCATCGACACGCATATCGAGGCGAGTACAGTTCAAACCATCTCGCACATATTTTTATGCAACATACACACATGCGATGTATTTCAATAAATCTCACCGCAAATAAACAACCAACACACCATAAACATCCATACCTAAGTCCCGTATGTCCAAGCCTACCGTGGCGTCCACGTAGATCCGAGTTGGCGTGCACGTTTGTAAATTTAATATGGGCCGCTACATGTCTCTTATAAGTACTTTTTTTTTTTGCATGCATATATTGATCTAAGAAATGTTTTAAACATTTAAGCCCATGTGGTTATCAAATCTTGAAGAAGATAAAACAACCAATCTAGTGATTGATCTTTCAAATTAAAAGGAAAAGCTTTAAGTTTGACTTGGTCTAACATGCAGTACTCTTTAGGCTTCATCCCATTGACTTTATCTTGGTGTTCCTTTATAAATTTTTGTAGGTCTTCATTGCCCTTACCATAGAAGTTATGTAGAGCACTAGTAAATCCGTATATAAGTTCAAATTTTAGGAAATCCCTCAGGATAGACAATATACGTCTCTTCATAAGCATTGATATTTTGAATAGCTTGCCTATAAGTAATAAGTTCTCTACTATCATTATTGTTATTAATATCAAGGTTATTATTGTCTTCCATTGTGGTAGATTGGTGTTCTCTACGTTGTTGTTGTCTTAAGTTATGATTAAAAGTCCTATCTACCATTGGATCAAACGGATGTGAGGATTCTGTAGAATTAGAACGATGAAGTGGATAAACCATACGGTGTCTAAAACTCTTAAGAAGTTATGTTTAAATTCATGGCAACGATGCCAAAAACTGACAAATGTCGAGCATGTACAATAAATTTTCCTATTATATTATACTTTTAACATTTTGTAGTAGTGATAAGTGGGAATCATCTCAACATGGATTTATCAAACTTCTCTAGGAAAAAGAACTTTTAATGGTTTTATTATTTTTACTTTAATTTAATTAATTTAATTAAAGTTTTAATTAAACTCACTATAATTAACTAATTATACTAACTTAACTAACACAATCCAAATTCATTATAAATCAAATAAATTCAATTCAATTATATATAAATATCTAAACAAACATCCATAACAATGAAACATCAATCTGTTTTGCATCTAAACATGTTACTTCAATCATATAGTCATGAGCATACTTTATAAAATATCATAGATCATTAAACTCTAATCATAAGTAAATAGCCTTTAACCAGCCATTAGTTCTCCTTATACTGGTGGAAAAGCCACGTTCTAATTTTATTGAGCTAACCCCTACAAAGATATTAACTTCACGTAATAAAACCGCATTACATTTTTGATAAGTCAATAATTAGACATGTTTTATAATGTAATTTAAGTTGATTTTATATATAAATGATGATATTACACTACATATTCTCTTGTTTTTGTGATTTTAGGTTTTAAATAGGAAAATGAAGAAATGAAAGAAAAAGATGAAGAAAAGCAAAATAGTCAACTAGAGAATAAGTCCAGCGATTAGCCACTAATTTGCATTTATATTAGGAATCGGCACCTAAATCGATAGCAGGAAAGTTCAACGAATCCACATCGAATTGAAGAATATACTAGAAATCGCAAGTTGAGTCGGTGGAGAACAGATAGACAAATCTAATGATTAACTTAACGATTTGTGTACAACCTAGGAATAGCTGACAAATCGCTGGTCAGTTATGGGTTTTTTTTTAGATTAATATGAAATACCTGAGTTTATCTAGGATATGTATACTTAGGGAGACTATAAATAAGGCCAGATAGCTTTGAAATAACTCTTTTTTCTCGTTAATTCTCTCTCAAAACCTATTTCCTAAGTTTTTATTAGTTTTCGTTGATGTTTGAAGCTACATTGGAGCTTTGAAATATTTAAAGAGGTATTTATATATTTATTAATTATGTATTTCAATTATATTTGCATTATTTATTTCCAGCATGATTGAGTAGTCTATCAATATAAACAAACCTTAGATATGTATATACTTTAGATTGTTAGATAGTTATAATTAAGGAATTATGAACTAATTGTTTTAAATCTATTCATACACGTCAATCACATATTTAACAAGTTGTTTTTACATATTACAACTAATGAAGATTAATAATTGCATGCATAGTTTCAAATGTGTATTGTGGTATTTTGGTTTTGAATCTATGTCTATAATTATTGACAACAATTATAGAAGTAGTAACTAAGATTAATCTATAGGGCTTTTCCCGAGTGGATGTTGTAGGTAATCGCATTATAAGTTGTTTATTATGCGGATTCGATTAATACTGGCTTAGATTAGGCATGATTTTTACTGAGTGTTAATGCTATTTTTTTTATGTTGTTGTGTTTTATCCAATGGATAGATTTACAATGATAAGAATGTGACTTTTCCATTGAATTTAGGAAACTCGGTGGCTGGCTAAAGGTTATCAACCTATTACGAATTAGGATTTGATAATTCAAAGATTTCGTGAGTTATAATTATAACTATAGTATGAAGTGATGTTATGTTCTAGTGTTTGAATTCAATCTAAGTATATTACATTGTTTAGTGTTTGTTTAAGATATTTATATTATATTGAATTTGAGTATTTTAATTCCCATTTAATTAGATTAACTAAGTAAATAAAAAGAAAAAAAAATATTTTCCTTTGAGATTTGAAAAATCCCTATGGAGATAATATCTCATTTACCACTACTACAAATAATAGTAAAATACGAAAAACTATTGCACACGTGTCAACTTTATGAAAACGTCTAACTACTAAATCTAATACCTTCGGAAAGCCACTTCAACATTAGATTTAGATCTCAAATTCACCCAGGGCATCTAAACGGACATACCTTTTAAACAATCATAGTTAATACTTTAAATTAGATAATGAATCCAAATATCACAATACACATTTTAGACTATGCATGCAATACAAAGATCATGATTAAAATCATGAGATAATAATCTATTAAATCATTGAATCAAAGAATACGATTGGTTTAAAGCATTAAGCACATATCCATCTCATTATAACTACATAGCAAACTGGATTTAGTTCATGTTCGGAATTTGTTTAGATTGATAAACTACTTACTTATAATCATATATATTATCGCAATAATATAAATAAAAGACATAGATAAATATCTCTGGAATAAATACTTTAAATCTTCGAATCTTCTTCAAAAGCAATGAACAATAAAGCAATAAATAAAGAATAGCTCTTAGAGCAATGAGATATTGATTTAAGTACTCAAGGGCAACTAATTTTATAGTCCATGGATCGTATTTATAATATTCTAGGTAGTAGACACCCCAACCTAACTTAAATGTCTCGTAGTTATCTAAAACTCTCGACATATATCCCAACGATTCCTTAATGATTCAGCTTTAAATTGAATCACTTGAAAAATCTTTGGAATTATTGTCTCTATTTCCACCGATTTGAGTGGCGATTCTGCGTGTATAAGAATCGCTAGAGAATTGTTTGTTAAAACCTAGTTTCCTTTATTCCTTGGTGAATCGACATGCAACCTTTTCACTCGGTCAAATCCTTCATTTTATTCCTTTTTTCATTTATTTCTTCAAATATTTCAATTATTACTATAAATAACAAAAATAAGAGAAAACCCCCATCTAATATAATCTCTTACATCTAAATTCGTCCTAAAATATATTATAAAATATGTCTAATTATTGACTTATCACGGGGTACACTATTCGCAGTAAGGGGCATAAGGGTTATTTTGCAGTAGAATTTACCTTTTTTAAGTTCGACTTTTTTTCACTTGGGTGACCTAAGTAAAAGGTGGAGTGCTTATAGCCAAGCTCATACTTTTCGACAAAAATAAACCGAAGGAAGCCGAAGTATTTCTACTCACCCCACATTAGCAGGTGACACATGTCGAGCGTGCACGATAATTTTTCGTATTTTATTATTAACTTGTAGTAGTGGTAAATGACATATCGTCTCCACAAGGATTTTTGAGATCTCAAAGGAAAGAAACTTTTTCTTGTTTTAATTAACTTGATTAATCTATTTAAATGAGAATTAAAATATTAAATAACTAACAATTATGATTACGAACTTAAATAACCAAACTAACTAAATTGATCTTAACAATGCAAATTCAAACTAAATAAACAATATTCAAACGCAATACAATATAAATAAATAAGCATCTAAACAAACCCTCACTAAACACTATAATATATTTGGGTTACTTTCAAACACTAAAACATAATATCAATTCATATTATAGTTATAGTTATAAAACAAGAAATCTTATAATCATTAAACCCCACTTCATAATAGATTGATAGCCTTTTAACCAACCACCGATTTTCTTTATTTTAATAGAAATATCATATTCTTATAATTGTAAATCTACCCATTAGATAAAACGCAACACCATATAAATACGATAGCATTAAGTTCAGCGAAAATGAGTCTAATCTAAGCCAATATTATCGAAGCCGCATAATAAACAACTTAGAATACAATCACCTAGAACATCCACTTAGGAAATGCCCTATAGAATAATCCTAGTTACTACTTCTATAATTGTTGTCAATAATTATAGATATAGATTCAGAATATTAATACAACAACACAATTGCAACTATGCATGCAATACTAATCTTCTTTAGTTGTAATACGCAAGAATAATTGTTAATTTGGTGATTGACGTATATGAATAGATTTACCGCATTAAGCACATGATTCCTTAATTATAACTATCTAGCTATCCAAAATATACTACATTGTCTAAGGTTTGTTTGGATTGATAGACTACTTCACTCATGCTAGAAATAAACAATGCATAAATATAATTAAAATACATAATGAATGAATAAATACCTTAATATAAATCAAAGCTCAAGTATCTTCAAACATAGACAATAAAACTAACCTAGAGCAAAAGGAAAAAAATTAAAAGCAAAAGGAGAGAGTTATTTCGAAGCTCTTTGGCCTTTTTATACTATCCCTATGTTTACATATCATTGATAAACTCAAATTCTTCAACTAATCTAAAAATCATGTAACCAACCTTAGCGATTTCTTAGCGATTCCTAACTTATATACGAATCATTGAGCAAATCACTAAGTTTAGCTCTTAGTGTTTCACCGATTTAGCTGGCGATTTATAGTTCATTCTCCAAATGGTTGTGGATTCGCTGGCCTTCTACGGCTACTGATTTAGATGGCGATTCCTAATGTCATTCCAAATCGCTGGTGTATTTTTCAAGTTCACTATTTTGCTTTTCTTTCTTTTTTCATTCATTTCTTCATTTTCTTAATCAAAATCTGAAATCACAAAATAAGAGAATACCTAGTGTAATATCATCATTTATACCTAAAATCAACCTAAATTACACTATAAAATATGTCTAATTATTGATTTGTCAAATATTCTCAAACTCAGCATTTTGCTGTCCCGAGCAAAGGAATACTCTCAATCATATTATCTTTTCATGCTTTATAAACTGATTTTAATCTAATTCATCTTAACTTTAAATAATATAAATTTTTAAATAGAAGTAATTTTTAAATGGAAATATATTACCCACAAGTAAATGAAAATTATGATAGAATATAAATATTGAATCAAATAAAAACATCCCTTAATGATAACTCAACCACCAATGTAGCACTTCTTTAGAATTTAAAGTTCATTGCCAAGGCTAATGCACATCCTAAGTTTTCTCAATCTCCACTGACAAGGATCAAGCTTATGATTACTACTATAGAATCTCAAAACACAAAAGCCATTAGATTAATCTTAGCTTTAGAAAATACTTTATAATAGTATCATAATCAAAATCAATAAGAATTTTTCCAAATACCAATGAATGTGTCATTTAAAAATGTTAGATTAAAAAAATACTTCATTCAAATCTAACTTTAAGTACTCGAGTTAAGTCTTTTTATTTGAAGATTTTAAAAACATCCATTTTTTCATCTCTCATTATTTTTTTTTACTCCATTCTAATTGTTTCTTTTTAACATATTTCTTTTACTTTTGCTTTAGAGTCCCAACTCCATTTCCCTTAAAAACTCTCACTTTTTTCCCACTATAGATTCCATGCTCCATTTCCTTTGGAATCTATATTACTCTCTATATATTAATTTTCATAAACTCTTGTTAACACTACTCGCTGTTCACTAAAGTTGAAGAAAATATTATTTTTAACTTGTAGAAATTAATCGATTTCTAACACATTTCTTCTTTCGACTGTGGCATAATGACTTTTTATATATATATTATAAAAATAATTAATCAATGGCTTTTGTATCATAAGATTCATAGAAATCTGTCTTGTTCATCTTGCACCATTATTTCGATTTTTTACCCATTATCATGACTAATACAAAACATTCAATTTAATGTTTACATCGACTATCAAAGTTAACCAAAAAAGGTATAAAATTAATTCCTTCTATCATAAAACTCACTTGGGTGATAAAATATTACTTCAATTCGAGATCTATTATATTTTCATTTTCATTATTTTCGTAACTAAGAAATTTAATGTTAACAAAGAAAAATGTATACTTGATTTCGAAAGAAATTTGAAAAAATTCGACTTACTTGAATATAAGATTAAAAGTAATTCTGAACTTTTCTTCTACTTTCTTTGCTTTCATTACCATCAATTCCATACTTCACCTAAAATACCCCCAAACGCATTCTAAATCTTATCCTCAAGGTTTAAAATTAATTCCAGATTTCAACATAACAAACATACCATGTGAGTACAAAAGAATTGATAAAATAAAATAAATATGACAATCAAGAAATTAAGTAAATTTAAAATCATAATAAGACACAGTGCATAAACATTTAATGAATAAACAACAACATTATATAACAAGTGAATTAAATATCATACCACAACATTGAATAGAATATATCACAAAGTGTATCACCATTAACAAAATATATCATCACGAAATCCAAAGTATATCACCACTATCAGAATTACATAGATGAATTCTCACAATATCACTCAGGGACAAAGAAAATAAAATGGAATAAGGGAATCAATGTCGGCATCTGAAAGTCGCGTCTTCATCATCCTCTACTTGATCAATCCTCTGAGACTGGTAGCTCTACGCGGGGTCGTATAGGTGGTATTCCTCATCTGGCAATGTCGGAACATCAATATTACTGCTAAGTGGTAATCTCATCTATGTAGATGGTACAGGAAGCTCTGCACCTCCTTGATATTTGTTTCTCTTGAGCATCGTAAGCTCCACTCTTTAGATGCTCCTTGCTAAAGCTCTCTGGTTCTTAAACACTAGGCCTTAATTACGAAGAATGGTCATCTGATTCCGCAAGATTACACCCATGAAAGCCAACTCCGATTCTTCCATGTATAATCATTCATAATCTCTAGCGAGTTGCTCCATATTTGGATCATTTCAAGCTTTCGACATCTCTTCCAAGATTCTCCTTGTGTCATCTCTGATTTTCCTTCTCTACTCGATTTCTCTTCTCGCTATCTTAGTTCTCTCTCTCTCTCTCTCATCCTTTGTGTCTTCATAACCATTCACTTTGCCATATCTTTGTATAACCTCATCAGTGATGGTCTTCTCAAGTAAAACATCTATCTCGAGGCATCCCATGTTCACTTGGTCCATCCTACAAAAGGTCACAATCATCAAGGGGAAAGGTAGTCCATCGTTCTTCTTGGTGGAGATAGCACTCATAATAGATTCATAAATGATTTTGCCAACATCCAAGTACCCTAACTCCATGATAATGTGGTAAAGTAGGACGACCTTGTAATTCACTATTTCATAGTATTGTAGGCTCGGCTGTAAGCTGGTGTTGATAAAATAACACTAAGCTTTAGTGGTATTCCTAAAATTTTTGTGGTTATGTGTTTGAGATACCCCTCCATATCAAAAGTAAATCCATCTCCATAGATTACCTCTAAAACACCCCTTATTATCTCGGTGAGGAAGCGGTACTTAATTCCATATTCGGGTTTGCAGTATTCCTCTAACTCAGGACTCGGTCTTACTTTCACTTCTATATGCATTGGAGTAAAATTCTCTCACTTAAGCTTCACAACCCTGTTCACTAGGGGCATCCTCTAGGTTTAAGTGGTTATAATCCCTAGTTAATAAACTCTAGTTTCATATCTCTATGATATCTAGAATCATAGGCCTATACTTCAATTCCTTCTTCAAATTAAATCCCCTCTCTTGGATTAGCTTCCTATCCTTAATTTACATCATTCCTAAATTTCTCGTATGCCTTTTCACTGACAAGATTTTCTTTCATCGGTTCATAGTTTTTCTCCCCCCATTAGTATCTCTCATTCAACTTCCTTTACGTCTTCCACATCTATATAATCATCCTCAGTGTTGTAACTAAATGAAGAAGGTAGAGTAGGTTTTTTCTACGGTCTAATCCTATGAGTGTTGAAAGATATGAATGTGGGTTGGATATGAAAAACTTTGGATTTTGTTTTTGACTTTTCTACTTTCCCTTCCCTTCTTTTCTCATGAATTTCTACTTTTACCACCTCCGGCCATTTGGAATATTGTAAGTAAAAGAATTAACCTATAAAATCATTTGGAACCAAATTTGTTGGAAAAGTAGTTGATAAGTTCAACTTATCTATCAAGAATAAGAAATCATCGGGAAAAACATTTTAAAATTTAGAGTTTGAAATTTATATGAAAGTTGTTGATAAAATAGCATTGGGAAAATAAACTTTGTATGTCATTCAAATCAATCGATGAATATTCACAACCCCCCCCCCCCCACGAACTTGTTTAAAACTTAATCTCAAATGATTTTGCGTAAAAAATTCAATCTACTCACCATATATGAAAAATAGTTCAAAAATTCGAAAGTAATAAATGAGTTATCACTTCAGCATCACACTAGTATTATAATAGAAAGCATTCGATATTGAAGCCATTTTAAAATAAAAATTCCAAAATTGAGTTCCTATCCTAATAATCATTCCAAAACCAACAAAAAACCAAAAATCTAATCCATAAGAGGTTATGGTTTTAGTTGATTACCTTCTTGAAATTGATACTTTAAGTATAGAACTAAAGATTTGTCCAGCGACTTCTAGTTGTAAACGGGAATCGATGAGAAATCATTGAATTCAGATTTACACCGAAAACTCGCATCTTTATCACGCCGATTTTCGCAGTGATTTCCAATATAAACTGGAATCGCTGGGAAATCGCCAGCCTAATTTTACTATTTTTTTAATTAAATTGATTTTCCCTTTTTGTTATCACATATATATTAATAAAGGTAGAAATATTTGAAATTTCAAGATTTAACTAAGATATGTATTAAATAATCAATTTCATTGCCATAAATAACTAATTAACATTAACTTAATGCATATAACTATTTAGTACTGAAATAAATTGGCTCAATCAACCCCCTTTTTACACGAAACTATTCTGAAATTGAATTCCTAAAATACTCCCATTATAAGAGTCAAAAGTTGAGAGAATATAAAAACAACTAACTAATCATAATACTAAAACAGAAAATAAAGATAGAGTATGGGTTGCCTCCCATAATGCGTGTTTGTTTACTATCGTCGGCTCGATTGAACCACGCAGTTCTAGGCTGGTTCTATAAAATTAAGTGTATGTTTATCCATTCTTGTGCCATTCCAAAAAGTGATTGCTCGAGTCATGCACTTGAAAAGTAATTGTCTTGTTTAGAGTATCCATAACACTTGTGAAGTGGCTAGGAAAGGTCATCTTAATATCAATGGAAGATCTTCGTTGATATAGTGCGGTGTAGTCAAAAAATCTATGGAAATAATATACTTGTAAATTTGGACCTGGTACATTAGTAACCACACCTATCGACTTTACTAAATATCCATTGTGTAGAGCAACTTTTTCGGAGGCAAATGCATCCAATTCTAATTGAGTGTGAAGGAAAAAATGAATTGGCATGTAGTTTTCCCTAGAACCCGTATCACATATAGCTTTAAAGTACCAAGCTCAATTAACCTTTATGTTTATGTATATATCTCCTGGGTCATCGAGCTTGATAATTGTTGGATTCTTCTTATTTTCATAGGTTAAACTCATCCATGTTATTATTCTCCATATTGTTTGATTGCTTAAACCTTCATTCTTTGGTTATTATCTTTTTTATTAGTATTGTCTTCACCTTACTTATTCGTGGTCTTAGGATTTTCATCTTCCATTGTTACTGCATTAATAACATATATTTTATATTCATGATGATTTATTTCTAAAAATTCATTATCTTTAGTTTGTTCGAAGATCGAATTCATCGATTTTCCATAGATATCTTCATGATTAAAACGAAAAGTGACAACTTTATTTTCAAACTCCATATACATTGTCCTACAAAGATATCTAGTTTCATTTTAGCTATTTTGAGGAATTGTCTTCCTAAAAGTTAGATGAGGAATTAGACGATATTAAGTCTCCCATTTCCATGACATAGAAGTCAGCAGAGAATATTAAGTCATTTACTTTGACTAAGATATCTTCTAGTAAACCATAAAGTTTAATAACGGTGTTGTCAACTAAAGTAAGGTTAATTGGTGTATTGGTCAATGAACCTATATTCATTAACTCATATAACTTAAGTGACATAACGTTTATTGACGCTCCGAGATCACACATAGAAAAATCTATGAAAGAAGTTCCTATTGTGATAAAAATTCCAGACACCCCTAGGTCGGAACATTTCTCAGGTATTTTCTTTTTAATTAAAGCATACACTTTTTGTCCTAAGTTTTCTTTAAATTCTTCTAAAAGTATGTTTTTTTATTTAGAGAATTCTTTAAAAACTTCATCATAATTAGAAAATTGCATAATTGATTCTATCAATGGTTTATTGATTTCTATTTTCTTAAATGACTCAAGAATGTCTTCATTGATTTTTTTCCTCCCTAACATCTGCTAATCGTTGTGGAACGGTGGAATATGAACACATATCTTCATTCAAAGTATTAGAAATCTTATCATGTTTATCCTTATTAATTAATTTATATTTTTTAAAAGTTTTTTTCATATGCTTCAACTCTAGCTAAATACTATGGGTACAACTTTCTAAGAAAAGGTGTACGTTTCAATTGTTCAGCCATCCATTCTCTAGTACAAATGACATTAGCCATAATTTTTTCTTCTTCAATAGTCTTTGAACCTTCTTTTTATTACTTTATTTATGTGACTTACCAATTATAGATGTATCTTTCGTATCACTCAATATAGCATTAACTTGTGCTTGATTAGTAGGAACAACATTGGTCTGAGTAGGTGTTTTAGCTTGACTATTCTATTGAGTATTTAACCTTTTTTTTTTGCAAATTCATTTGACTTAATTGGTTTTTCAATTCATTAATGATAGTATCAATCTTAATTTGATTTTAAGAAATATGTGTAAAGTTTTGATGACTTTGAATCATAAAGTTAATGCAGTATTTGCTATAGATTTGGATTCATAGACCGAGTTTTTGTCACGGCCTAAATCTTTAATTTGACTTTAATCTTTTAATTAGGATCAAATGGCCCGTGACATGCCCGCTTCGATATATGTGTCGCGACCGAGGCGAGATGGTTGAGGTAAATGTTATATTTGTAATGATGTATGTGTAGTATATTGTATACTACTAAGTCATTCATACTTGTGAATAAGTATTGATACGTGTATGAGAATGCGTCTTAAGTTGTGTGCCGACGTGAGACCGAGGTAGAGAGCAATATGGTGAGTTGGATAAGCTTTATATTGCTTTTATAAGTGATATAAATGGGGCTATGGATGATTTAGTATTAAATACACTTAAGTTAGTAAGTTAAAACAATAGCAACTTGATATCTCTCGAGACAAGTATTGACATATCTCAATAATAACTGAGTCACTTATCGATATCATTTGGCATAAGTTAGTGGGACATGTGTTAGTAGGTGTACCATTAGTTAGGTCTCGATATATGTGTGCACATTAGGGTCAATGGCTATCAATCAACCATATCCAATTCATGAATATAAAGCTTTTGGTCAACACAAGCAACTCAACTCTTTCATGTTGATTTCTTAAGAGAGAAGGAAACTTGCTGGAGAAGGAGAAGATGCTGGAGAAGAAGAAGATTAGTAAAAACTTGGTGATTTAATGAAGGAGAGATCAAGTTTAACTAGTGTTCATCAAGTTAGATAACTTCTATACACCATAGAGTTAGTTCAATTCAAATAAATCCATGAATTTGATGTACGGGTTGTTGTTTTACATTGTGGTTGATGTCATGAAACTCAAGAAATGTGTATGGAGGTTCTTAGGCATTAACATGGCTTATGTGTAGAGAAAACTTGAAAATCTGATTTTAGAATTTTGGGTTTTACTGCGCATAGCGCGCTAGGTCAACTATCATGCTAACTTGGATTAGCGTGCAAGATGAGGATTGAAACCTCGCTAATGTGTCATTAGCGTGCTAACCCTAATCATTATAGCGCTAGGTCTATGATAGCATAAAAACTACAATTTTCAAAAATTTCTTAAGCAATATAAAAGAGTCTAATACTTTAAGTAAAGGTCCAAACACACTCAAAAACCTATAATAGGATATCAGGAACCTAAGGAAGAACTACGAGGATTCAAATACGAGTTTTGTTGTGTCGGGAGGCTGAAATAACATAAGAAATTGCGTGGATTGTAAGTAAATTGATTGAGATATTTCTTTACATTTCATTCCTATTCATATGTTTATTTCCAGTCATTTGACTGAATTGTCTTTGTACTCGATATGCCATGACTTGTTGTTCTTTCTCATCAGATGAGGTTGCTTTCATGACATAATTTGTTGATCAATTGATTTCATTGACTCCAAATCATGTGCAATGTCATGGTTGATTACTAGTACATGTAGTGAATGAAATAGCATGTTATTAGTAGGTGTTACATAATATTGTAATCTATTTTCTTTGTGCATTAGTATGCAATAGTTTTGTTGGATTCCATTACTGTGTTGTTCTTGAATATGAAAGTAGTTCTTGTATCTAGGACCACTATATGATAGAAACTTGGCAAACATATAAGGTCACTAGACTTTCCAAGGTGATCGGGATTTCTGCACTATCTTATGTAGCATGCGATAAATGATGTTATTGGCAAGCATAACTTACGCAACATACGGGGTATGGGACCCGAGGTTGTTGGAAAGTATATATTGTAGGTGACTCGACACCCGAAAGATTATAAAGGCAAAAGCACTACTCGGACCTTCACTTTGATGTAGAGCTCGGCTCCATCCTCATATAGTGGAAAGGTGATGTGATGAAGATCGCATGGTGATCGGCCTTAAATCATTACTACTTAGATATATGTCGGTTTCATGTTGTTTAACTAAAGTATCTCTTTGGATGTTTCTCTTTACAACATAGTTATTATTATCTTGCTTTTAGATACTTGTTGCATATTTGGGAATGTGAACAAATGTCTCTCAATATTATTTTCTACTTTTCAATACTTACCGTCTAGTTTGTGACGGTGGGTGCGAGATCCATCAAGTAGCAAGCCAGGCAAAAAGAAGATCGACAACTACCTCTAAGCCAGTGGAGTGCTGCTAAGCCAGATTTTGTAGGTTTTATTTTTGATGTGTTACTTTTATATGTTTATCATATACTTTTGGGGTTGTATATTATTGGTTGATTGATTAGTACATTGACCAGACACAAGTTA
The DNA here is from genome assembly GCA_039657365.1 of Stephania yunnanensis. Lineage (NCBI taxonomy): Eukaryota > Viridiplantae > Streptophyta > Magnoliopsida > Ranunculales > Menispermaceae > Stephania > Stephania yunnanensis. The sequence goes on from CM077580.1 coordinate 36,490,836, forward strand.
TATATATCGTCGTTTTCTTATATATGCATGTGATCTTTTTTCCCTAGTTTTTCCACGATTTTTAGGTATCACATTAATGCTTTTGTCAATTTGTAAGACTTCCGTTGAATAAACTTTTAATCAAGCAAAATTTTAATTCACTCTGATTTATTATATGACATAAGACATTAAAACTCAAATTGAACTTATAATTTGTAAGTAGGTAAATGGTTCAGAAAAGGCTGACTAGTTCCATGTTAAGTTCTACGAAGTGAAGGTAGGGCTTAATGACAGGATTAGGTAAGGCGATGCTCATCACAGTTGGTGCCAAAGCCTAAATTCTAGAATATTATGGACAATTTATGGATTGTCCAAAATTTGGATATCATAGTCACATGTGATTTCATATTCTATATTTATAAGAATTAGGAGAGCCTAAGTTTATAGAGCTTAGGATTGTGAAAAATAGTCATTCCACAAGGTGATACCAAAGCTACAATGTGTAGTAAAAAGGCTTAACTTTTCCAATAAGTAACAAATATAAACAAGAAAAAAATATTAGTTGTGGAAAACTAGATGTTCTTTGCATAGAAATCATTAGTTGGGAAGTGAGTCAAATTGAGATGGAGATGTCTTATATGTATACAATTTAGTTTTCTATATGTATATATGTGTTATCTACTTAGTAGTTGATTCGTGTTCGCTATCAACCTGCAAATATATTAATGGTTGATTCATGCGATAGCGAGGATACAGGTGCGAGTGGCAGGTAGCCTCATATTCCATCAGCAGATGATTTTCAAAGGCTATCCGATCGGTAGCTGCTCAGGGACATCATGTTTTGCTCCACAAGCATATACATCAACCCCTACTACTACGATTACTTCGACATATCAATTGTTGTGCCAGTAGTACAGACTACACTGGTAGGAACACCTCAAGTCGTAGAGACTATTTTTACACTGTCTTTTACACCTCCATCTTCTAGTTCGACAGTAGAGGTTCAGCTGGTTAAGGATTTCATCAAACTGAAGCTAGTCTACTTTGATGATCAGAGAGAGTTTGAGAAGATCGAGAAGTGGGTATTGTTTAGCGACCCCAAATCCCAGGTCGCCTTGCTACTGCCACGTTGCATCCCACCTCACCTAGCCTTGCCGCATCATAGCCCGCTTATCCTGACGCCTCGCAACCCAACAAGTTGCTTACTTCTTTTCCAGCAAACCATAGTTACGCTAACTAATCTTTACTTAAATATTAATAGTTAATTAGCCAATTACTCGATTTATCAAGTTATCTTATAATTTTACAGCAGAAGTCTTTAAATGGGTAACTTATGCAATATTTAAAAATTCTAAGTAGTGGAAAACCCGACGAAAGATACCATGTATATGTATCAAGGCGAGATAGGTATAACAAAAGTTCCATATACATGTAATCAGTGTTCTATAGTCCCTAAAACCCAACAAAAATAAATAAATATATACATATTATAGTCAAACACGAGCTGGCTCCACTATCTCAAAGGTAGTCACCCTGTTCCTCCTCGGTCTTGCCCCTGCTCGTAGAAGGATCTGCACTTAGTCACCCAACAAATACAGTGACGAGTCCAATGAGTAAAACCTTGAGAGAAGTCCACACAATATTCATGAAATAAAACGGATAAACTACGAGACATGCGAATATAACTCTTGGCAACAGTACGTTATATTCCCATGAATGTAGGCAACATACGACAAGCAAAAGCAATAGCGTGAAATAAATAAGCAGCATGTACCAATTAAATAAGCTTGGAAATAAAGCAATAATCAGTAAACATCCTTCTAATCGTGAGAAAATCATGACCTACACCAGCCAGTAATTGATAAATCAAATAGGAACCACGTATATACTTAAAGGCTTACAGTGACTAAACCCTAACTTCAGTTAGTGGATGAACCCCTCCAGACGCTATTTGAAGTCAAAGGAACACCCTAAATCTCTATCAACAGTCGTAGATATATTCTACTGCCATTGACACGAGCACTAAACATAAGTAACTCAGGCAAGCGATTTAGCCACAACCAATATATGCGCAAACCGAATAGGAGTGAAAACTCAAGTGTGCCCACTGGTAGTCACACATGAAATTCAATATTTATAAAACCAGAACCATGAGTTATGTGAAGCATTCTCATTGGGTTTATGCACCTCAATCAGTGCTTCGACTTCCCCGGACTCTATATCCGACTCGACTAGCTCTCCGATACCCGAGCTACGGTCCTATAAGTCTCTAAGGTCTAATTTTACATGTTTAGTATGTTTATAGGTGTTTGGGATATGTATTAAGTCATGAAAAATGAAGAAACAACCTTCAATTTCAGTTTTAATTTGTCATTAGCGCGCTAGGTGAAGTTAGCGTGCCAGGGGATCTATCTAGCCCGCTACTGTTTTTCATTTTGAAAAATAGTTAAGTGCCCAAAATTATTAGTGCGCTAATTGGTCTAGTTAGCGCACTAATTACCCTTATGACAGAATTCTCAACTCGAGAATTCTGTCCCAAACTCCCCATTTAGCTACCTAACCCTACAATCATACCCTCCACACCAAAATGACTTCAAAACATCATTTACATCAACCTCAGAATATCAATTAGATCAAATTAATCAATTCCATGAAATCTATTAACTTCTCCCTAATTGTTTAAAACCCAATTCAAACAAAACCAATGATAAATCCTTATTACAAATGGTCATTTAACATATAATTCATCAAACTATCACAAAAAACCAGGGATCTAACCCTTAAATTCGATTTTCCATCAAAACTCCCAAAAATGGGTTCATTAGATAGATGAGAAGATGGAGAAGATTATTACCTTACTTGCTTCTGTTACTTTGGTCTCTGAGGTGATGACTCTCCAGCTCAAATCCTTTTCTCTTAATTGAATTTCTTTGGTTTTGCATGTAGTTGCAAGTGGTTTAAATTAGAATTCTACTAACTTTGGTTTATATATGTTTAGTTGGAATCAAATATGCGTATGTATCTCGAGGATTATCTTGTGGTTCATAACCATGTTGTCCCACATCGCCTAATGACTCAAATGGCACACTCCTTTCCTAGTACCCCTCACTATGCTCATCTATATGTCAATCTCATGGTCCTCCTTAATAAGTGCAAACTATAGACTTTTATTTATTTTGATTTGATCACACTAACCTACGCCCATTTTACTTACATATGGCTAGTGTTTTATTTATCAAAATTAACCAACTTATGGTCCCATTAACCTTTGACTACCCAAGTACCTAGTGCCGCGTTGAGACACACGCAGATTCGAGGCATGCCATAGCCTATTGTTTTAATTAAATTAACTTAGCTTATACTTACATTACCTATTTTAATTCATCAATTAATCATCTTAATGTTAATTTATGGAGTTTACTAGTGTATCCGTAGTTCACCTACTCGACACCGCGTCGACACGCCTTTCAATGTGAACATCGGTCACATAACCTCGCCCGATATCAATATACACACATGCAGTGCAATATAATAATTATAAATTTAAACACCACATTTACACAACCACCATTCCATAAATAACATATTTCCTCGGTTCTCGTGTTCGAGCCAATTGAGTTATCCACGTAACGCTCAAATTATGTCCATTAATCCCCGAGATTAATGCTAATCCTAGTTTAATTAATTTGGTTTGTTACAATTCTTCCCAACTATGAGAAGTTTTGTCCTCCAAATTTAGATCTCGAGTAAACTCTGGTGCCACCATCTTATCCCCGTGTGACGACTCCTCACACCCTGGTAGTCCATTCTACAATCCCCTGAACACCCCACTACCCCTATAGCCGGGAAAATAGTGTTACCCCGAGACATAGGCGCATGTTGCCGAGGTAGTCAAGATTAGCCACTTTCTTCCAACATCTCTACAACCTACTCTCAGTTCGATTTTTGTGTTCAAGTTTCTCTAACCCAGTTACCTAACGCCCGTAATTGTAAACTTCTCCTATCATGTATCCTTACTCACCATGACAATCCCATGTCATGCCACGACCTATGACAATCCCACGTCATAACATAATCATCTACCATCGCACCACTATAATCTACCATCATAATACTACTATGTATGCATAAAATTTAACTGGAATTATTCATAACTTTAAAATCACGTACCCTAAACCCGCTGCTGGGACGTCTCCCAACCTAGCTCAATCACAACATGCACTAGCTCTCAAGTCTGCACCGGTGTAACCACTGTTGGAGTCGTTGATCTCTACTTACAGTCCCTCCTGATGTGACCCTCTTGTCCACATCGCCAACATGTGATCCTCTATCCCGGTCCTGCTCGCTGACTCCTTGCCCCTATGATCTCCAATCTCGGCCTCCCTAGTCCTGAGTCTACTCTGCGGCGGCGCTGGTAGTGGCGATACAACATACGCTTTGGCTACCCGATCATCATCTCTACGACCTCGATCGTACCCACTGTCCTCTTTGTCATCTCAGTCTCTCGGTATCTTATACCCATAACTATATCTAGTCTGTCCCTCCGACTCAGTAGATGAAACACCTTTCAGCCCTCTGTATCAGATGTGTCTCATAGGTAAGCACTCTATCATACATCTCCTGTAATGTCTTTGCTCCAGAGGAAACTATGGCGCCGCCAGCTATGTCCTCAATCAACCCTCAAACAAAGTAATAAATTTGCAGCCTCTCAATACCTACGACGTCCGTGGCAAATTGTATCAAGTACCGGTATCTATCTATGTACTGTAACACCGACCGGCTACCTACCTTAAGGCCAGAAACTCCTCTCTTAGCCTCAACCTCACCTCCATAGGTATGTATTGTTCATAAAATAAATCTCTGAGCTCTCCCCATGTCATCGGCTCTGGGTGAGTATATGTATACACTATCCACCACACAATATGTTGTCCACCACACAGTAGCATCCCCTCTCACTATATGCCCTGATATCCTAGCCTATATGCTTTGAAGAATCCGTAGTAACTTGTGTAATCTTTGATATGCAATCAGCCACTTCCTGGCTGCCTACGTGTTTCCGCCCCCATGAAAATATTCGGGATCAAACTTGATGAACTCTCACATCAACTTGACCTCTGATGTCATCGAAATCTCAAACATGTCTGCCTGTGCCGGTGTAATAGTCGGCGTCTCAGTGTATGCTACAGAAGGTGTAGCAACTGCTGTCGAAGTGTCATGTATCACTACATGCGTCAGTACAGTCTGGATAGTCGATGGAACTCTCAGAGCAACTATCATCTCAGTTATGCTCTGTACCCTGGCAGCGGTGAGTGATGCAATCGTTGTTGTCTGTGTGCGCATCATCTCCATCAATAGCTCGAATTGCCTATCATGAGCTGCTAGTCGCATGGCTACTACCGAATCCAAACCCTCTTTTCTAGTCTGGTCACTCGTCTAACCAACATTTGTAGTCGGTGAAGTCGGTTGGCCATCCCTCGTGATCTGCATTAAAAAACGTCCGTCGGATCACCTTCCATATATGTATATATAATATATAATCCAAAAAATAACACGTATATAACCTTATCACTACCCGTCTCAAGTTGCTTCCCAACTAAGGTTCTAACGCCCGATCACTGGGTTTCCACATCTAATGTTTGTTTGTTTAAATTTTATTCAATTCCATTAAACTTATCTCGAGGCTTCCTTGAAACCTCGTTCTGATACCATAATGTAGAGGCCCCAAATCTCGAGTTGCCTTTCTATCGCCACGTCGCATCCCACGTCACCTAGCCTTGCCATGTCATGGCCCACTTATCCTTGACGCCTCGCGACCCAACAAGTTACTTACCCTTTTTCCAGTAAACCCTAGTTACGCTAACTAATAATTACATAAATATCAATAGTTTAATTAGCCAGTTACTCGATTTATCAAGTTATATTATAATTTTATAATGGAAGTCTTTAAATGAGTAACTTATGCCATATTTAAAAATCCTAAGTAGTGAAAAACCCGGTGAAAGATACCATGTATATATCAGGGCAAGATAGGCATAACAAAAGTTCCATATACATGTAATAAGTGTTCTACAGTCCCCAAAACCCAACAAAAATAAATAAATATATACATACTATAGTCACGCATGAGCTGACTCCACTATTTCAGAGGTAGTCGCCCGGTATCTCATTGCTCTTGCCCTTGCTCGTAGAAGGATCTGCACTCAGTCACCCAACAAATATAGTGATGAGTCCAGTAAGTAAAATCCCAAGAGAAGTCTACACAATATTCATGAAATAAAACCGATAAACTACAAGACATGCGAATATAACTCGTGGCAACGGTGCGTTATATTCCCATGAATGTAGGCAACATACGACAAGCCAAAGCAATAGAGTGAAATAAATAAGCATGTACCAATTAAATAAGCTTAGAAATGAAGCAATAATCAGTAAAAATCCTTCTAATCATGAGAAAACCCTTACCTACACCAACGAATCGATAAATCAAATAGGAACCACATATATACTTACAAAGCTTATAAAGTGACTAAAGCCTAACTTAAGTTACCGGATGAACCCCTCCGACGCTATGTCAAGTCAAGGGTCCTAAATCCCTTTCGACGATCGTAGATATATTCTACGCCATCAACACAAGTACTAAACACAAGTAACTTGTGTAAGCGATTTAGCCACAATCGATATATACACAAACCGAATAGGAGTGAAAACTCATGTATGCCCACCGACAGTTACACATGAAATACGATATCGATAAAACCAATACTATGAATTTTGTGAAGCATTCTTATTGGGTTTATGCACCTTAATCTGCGCTCCGAATTCCCCAAACTCCAGTATCCAACCTGACTAGCTCCCTGATACTTGAGCTATGGTCCCATAAGTCCATGTTTATAGGTGTTTAGGATATGTATTAAGTCTAAAAATCCCGAAACACCTTTTAATGTTAGTTTTAATTTGTCGCTAGGTGAATTTAGTGTGCTAGGGGATCTGTCTAGCGCATTATTGCTTATCATTTTGAAAAACAGTTAAGTGTCCAGAATTATTAGCGCATCAATCAGTCCAGTTAACGCATTAATTACCTTCTGTGACAAAATTCTCAACTCGAGCATTCTTTCCTAAACTCCCCAATTAGCTATCTAGACCCTACAATCATACCCTCCACACCAAAATGACTTCAAAAATTATCAATTAGATCAAATTAATTAATTCCATGAATTCCATTAACTCCTCCCAAATTGTTCAAAACCCAATTCAATCAAAACCAGTGATAAATTCTTATTGGAAATGGTCATTTAACATATAATTCATCAAAATATCACAAAAAACCAGGGATCTAACCCTTAAATTTGATTTTCCATCAAACTCCCAAAAATGGGTTCATTAGATAGAGGAGAAGATGGAGAAGATGATTACCTTACTTGCTTCCCTTAATTTGATCTCTAAGGTGATGAATCTCCAGCTCAAGTATTTTTCTCTTCACTAAATTTCTCTTGTTTTGCCTGTAGTTGTAAGTGGTTTAAATAAGAATTCCGCTAACTTTGGTTTATATATGTTTAGTTGGAATCAAATGTCCATACATATCTCGAGGATTATCTTGTGGTCTACAATCATGCTATCCCACACCACCTGATGACTCCAATGACAATGACACACTCCCTTCCTAGTACCCTTCACTATGCTCATCTGTATGTCCATCTCATGGTCCTCCTTAATAAGTGCAAACTATAGATTTTTATTTATTTTGATTTGATCACACTAACATAGGCCAATTTTACTTACATATGGCTAGTGTTTTATTTATCAAAATTGACCAACTTATGGTCCCACTAACCTTTGACTACCCAGTACCCGGTGTCACGTGTCTCGACACACATTTCGAGGCACACCATAGCCTATTGTTTTAATTAAATTAACTTAGCCTATGGTCACATTACCTATTTTAATTCATCAGCTAATCATCTTAACGTGAATTAGTGGAGTTTACTAGTTTACCCGTAGTTCGACTACTCGACACCCGCATCGACATGCCTTTCGATGCGAATACCCACCACATAACCTGTTGGGTTTTTAGGGTTCATATGCAGCGGAAAATTCAAAACAAAGTTCGAAAAACCCTAACAGGATCGAAAATAAGTTCAATTAAATTAAATCTACAAAAGTAAATCATACCTTATTCCGTGATTTCCTTTTTGATTGTTCGATTTTCAAGACGTTCAAGTGCGCGTCTTCTATCAGAAATCTATACACATACGGTGACCACAATTTGGAGTGCTAACCCCAAGTGAGATTGAAAACAATTTTTATTTCTCTCCTTAAATCCAAAGATTTCGAAAATTGTAAAACGAAAATATTATTTCGCTTTTAAGGTTCCACTCTTTATTTATATGTGTAGATAAACCCTCACTTAAAATCTCATTCGTAATACAACTATTTTATTTAGGTAGCTTAAGCAAATTACACTTATCATATAACAAATTGTAAGGGCTTTTATGTCATGAATTTTATCATATAAAATTCATTACTCTTGACCAATTGAGATTGTGCAAAGCCATTCTTCGTGTGCGACCCAATAAGTTCATGCGACGTTGGCAGTGAACCAAAAACCATTTTGGTATACAAGTCATAAGCGGTCTCTAGCAAGGCATTATGACTATCCAAGTAGCATGAATATCAACATCGATACAACCTAATTAATAACGTATATCATATCCTTTTATCGTGCGGCATCCTTTGGTTAAACATAAGGCATGGAAAGTCACCCTTAATGTTCAATCATCCTAGTCTCGATCTTTAGGTAAACTGAAAAACTTTCTAGTGACATTAATCGTATCAATTCACATGGACTTGGCCATTATCAGTCTATTTTATCAACGGATCCACTGATATCTCTCTCTATACAAGAGTGACAAATTCTATCTTGATTACACACTTTCACATATTATTCTCACGATAACCAATCACAATCTTTATAATTGTCCAGTTAAAGATGACATGTGATTGTGTCAAATTATCATGCTCCCAATATTGAAGTCTATGGTAATCTCAAGTCGAAGGTCTAAATGATATACATATCATGAGTAACACCTACGACTTAATCCATGTGGTGTTCTCATAGCGGGTCGGTCCAGTACCTTATTCCTTAACAAGTACTCATGATCTTGATTTGCATCCTTATACACATGATCATCACATGATCACCAATCAAGATTCATACTAGTCTTAATTCATTATAGTTCTCAGTATAATGACCGACTAGGGACATTTTAGATATTTCAATAAATACCCATGGATCTTACTATAAGGTAAACATGCAATCACTTATAATAAAACAGCAAATAAAACCTATATTTTATTAACTAAAATTATAAGATAAATAATGTTTGTAGATTGATCTAGGGTACATGCCCTAACACAACCTCGCCCAATATCAACATATACATATGTAGTGTAATATAATAATAATTAATTCAAGCACCACATTTACACAACCACCATTCCACAAATATATCGGTTCTCGTGTTTCAGCCAATCAAGTTGTCCATCTAACACTCAAATTATGCCCATTAATCCCCGAGATTAACGTTAATCCTGTTTTAATTAATTTGGGTCGTTACATACTATCTCAGGAAAAGTTGAACCGAGTCTTGAGGATTGAGGACAGACTCTGAGCTAAGATTTTGTTGTACACTCTGCAAACAGATGTTGATGTATCGTGGCATGCGACAATAACTCATAAGGGAGAGTTTGAGTCATAGGATGCCTTCAAAATGAAGTTTTATCAGCAGTATTTCCCGTCTACCGTAAAGAAAAGTTGAGGAAGGAATTCATGAACCTGAGAAAAGGGAGTTGATGAGTCATGAGCTATAGAGATAGATATGGCTATACGAGGCAATTATTTGGAGATTTAGTGAGAGAGGATTCGAGATAATGTATACAACTTCAAATATGGTGAGGCCGGATATTAGATTTTATGTGGTCAATTTAAGTGTTAGGAGTTTAGGTGAGATTTATGAGCGTGCATTCTCTTACGAGACATATTATTTGGGCAGAGTTGCCAATGGCACACTGTTAGTACCTGCGTTGACACCTGACCAGGTTGCAGAGTTCGAGATAGGTTGTGGAGTTTGAGAGGAGGAGAAGGAGGGGCAAAGGACGTAGGAGATGGGATAGAGGTACCCAGGGGTCTGGGGCATCTACAACAGTTATACCCTTTATATCATCCCCTACACTATTGCAGACTATTGTTAGTAGACCTCCCTTGCCACCACCATTTAGACCTACACTACCAGCTACTACTACTATTTTTACAGCTCTACCAGCACCACCAACACGTCAATAGCAGCAGGGTAGTAGAGGTAGAGGTAGAGGTCAAGATAGTTCTCGATGGGGGGAGAGACATGCATAAGCCCAGGATCAGGTTCAGGGTCAGCGTAGACCTATCACATGTTGTAACTGTGGTCAAGTTGGGCACGAGATTAGAGATTGTCCATAGCCAGCAATCGTGTTTCCACTGTAGAGTCAAGAAGGTGTGCACATGGTAGCACAATATGATACAAATGCCACACGGAGACTCATGGAGGCTATGGCTTCCATTTGTAATAGACAGTTATATGTTTTATTTGATTCGGGTTCTACAGTATCTTTCATTTATGGTCGCATGATAAGCATTTTAGGGTTGACACTGGTTAGAGTTAGAGTACATTTGATTTTAAGTACCGCAGCTGGGGATGTCCCGTAGAGATTGGTGGGGTAGAGTTACCTGCATACTTCAAGGTTCTCAAGTTCTTAGATTTCGATGCGTTGTTAGGGATAGATTGGCTAGCAATGTATCACGCACATATCAATTGTTTCAGTAAGACAATGATATTTGAAATCCCAGGGCGTCCGATGTTTATGTATAGTGGTTGTATACCAAGAGTTGAGTGCATTTGAGGTCAACTTGCGACTAGTGGTGAGATGGAGACTCTAATATCATTATACATCGTAGTAGAGATTCAGGGATCTAGACTTAAGGAGATTTTGGTTGTGTGCGAGTTTTCGGACGTGTTTCAGAAAGACTTACCTAGTTTACCATCATCGAGAGAGATAGATTTTATCATTTAGTCAGTACCATGCACCAGACCAATATTTATACCATCATACTGCATGGCTTCGAGAAAGTTGGAAAAGTTGAGGAGTCAGTTGCAGGATTTGGAACAGAAAGGATTCATCACATCTTCTATGTCACCATGGAGAGCACTGGTCTTGTTTATGAAGAAGAAAGATGTACTTTGAAACTGTGTATCGATTATAGATAGTTGAATAGGGTCACAGTCAAAAACGAGTATCCCTTACCACGGATTGATGACTTATTTGAACAGCTGATAGAAGCACAGTATTTCTCCAAGATAGGCCTATGATCAAGGTATTCATCAGCTTAGGATCATAGATGAGGATGGTCCAAGACGACATTCAGTACGAGATATGGTCATTATCAATTTACGGTTATGTCGTTTGGTTTGATTAATGCTCCTGTCGTATTTATGGATTTGATGCATCGAGTGATGAGGCCATTTCTTGACCGTTTCGTAATAGTTTTCATTTATGATATATTAATATATTCGAGGACTAGAGAAGATCACGAGCAACACCTCAGAGAGACGTTGCAGTCCTTGAGGGAGCATCGTATCTACACCAACTTCAGTAAATGTGAATTTTGTCTATCAGATGTCAAGTTTTTGGGAGATGTTGTTGGAACGGCAGGTATTTTTGTAGATCCAGCTAAGATTCAGGCTATTATGGATTGGCCAGCACCAATGTTAGTTACGGAGATTAGGAGTTTTCTAGGGTTAGCAGGATATTACCGCATGTTTGTTAAGGATTTCTCGAAGATCACTGCAACAATGACCAAATTGACTCAAAAAACGTTAGGTTTAATTGGTCTGAGGAATGTGAGGAGGCATTTGCTTAATTGAAGAAATTATGCACTATTGCACCAGTGTTGATATTGCTAAAGGCCGGATAGGGATTCGTTGTATATACAGATGCTTTTTAAATGGGTCTAGGTTGTATGTTGATGCAAAATAGAGGCACAGTGGCTTATGCATCCAGACAAATGAAGATACATGAGAAGAATTATGCTATTCATGAGTTAGAGTTGGCAATGGTAGTATTTACTCTGAAGATATGGAGACATCATCTGTATTGAGAGAGAGGTTCATACTCTATACTGACCTTAAGAGTTTGAAATACGACTTTTCTCTGGAGTATCACCTTGGAAAAATTAATGTTGTTGTCGATGTGTTGAGTAGGATATTGAATGGTGATGCCCAGGTGGTTAGATACCATATGATGCATGAGTATGGATTACTCGAGGCAGCGTCGATGACTTAGTCAAATATTCCTACCGACATTCGGATGATGATTTGTGAAAAGATAAAACTTCAGACAGTGTCTACACAAAGAGCGTTAGATGGTCAAAAATATGATATCTTATTCCCTAGATTCAACGAGTTAGCCCAGAGTGCTGATTGTACTGACTAAACAGAGACAACATATCAGTGTCTGAGATTTAGAGGCAGATTATAGATACCATCTGTGGGAGAGCTGAGATATGAGATTATTTAGGATTCACACTATTCCCGGTTAATTGTTCATCCAGGTAGGATGAAAATGTACAATGACATGAAGAGACATTTTTGGTGGCCTAGGATGAAAGCGGACGTATTGAAATTTATTAAGAACTGTGGGGTCTACCAGCAGGTGAAGGCAGAGTATCGTAAACCGGGAGGATTATTACAGCCACTTCTAATCCCACGATGGAAGTGAGAAGACATAGCCATGGATTTTGTTAGAGGACTATCGAGAACTACCCGTCGACATGATTCTATCTGGGTGATTATGGATAGGCTAACAAAATCTACCTATTTCATGCCAGTTGCAGCTCATTACACGTTTGACCAATTGAGTGTGTTGTTTGAGAAGGAGATTATTAGGCTGCATGAAGTATCATTGACTATTACATCATATAGAGATGTTATGTGTATACGTACAGGATGTGGCAGAGTATGCAGGAGCAGTATGGTACGCGCCTACAGTTTAGCACAACTTTTCACCCTCAGACTGATAGGCTGACTAAGAGGTTGATTCAGACTCTCGAGGATATGCTCAGGGCTTATGTACTTGAGTTTGACGGATTATGGGAGGAGCACCTACCATTGTATGAGTTTGTATACAACAACAGTTATCAGACTAGTATTGAGATGGCGCCGTTTGAGGCATTGTATGGAAGATCGTGTCGCTCTCCATCTTGTTGGGCTGAGCCAAAGGACCGAGACATTATAGGGCCTGAAATAGTTGTTGATTACACATAGATGGTACAACAAATTCGCCAGAGGCTTAAAGGAGCCTAGGAGAGGCAAAAGATGTATGCAAACACATATCGCAACGATCTCATGTATGACGAGGGAGCCTCGATGTATGTAAGAATTTCTCCTCAGAAGGGTCTTCGCGTATTTGGTTTGAAAGGCAAGTTAGCATCGAGATTCATCGGGCATTTTAAGATCAAGAAACAGGTCGGAAAGGTTGCTTATGAGCTGGATTTACTTCCACTGATTTCGAGGATTCATCCAGTGTTTCATATTTCTCTGCTTCGACTAGCCAAGTCGAAGGCAAGTGAGAGACCGATAATAGACTTAAGTCAGATTGACTAGAGTGAGGACATATCATATGAGGAGTAGCCAATACATATTCTAGATCGTAAGGTACAATAGCTAAGAGGCAAGTCTATTCCGAAGGTGTTGGTCAAGTTGCAGTTCCATGGAGACTCGGAACTCACTTGGGAATGGGAAGATTATATGCGAGATAGGTTTCCGTACCTTTTTAACTCAAGTATAGCTTTAAGTTAAGTTTAATTTCGAGGACGAGATTTCTATTAGTTGGGAAGAATTGTCATAGCCCAAATCTTTAATTTGACTTTAATCTTTTAATTAGGATCAAATGACCCGTGACGTTCCCGTTTCAATATACGTGTCGCGACCGAGGCGAGATGGCTGAGGTAAATGTTATATTTGTAATGATGTATGCCTAGTATATTGTATATGTATAGACTACTAAGTCATTCCTACTTGTGAATAGGTGTCAAGACGTGTATGGGAATGCGCCTCGAGTTACATGTCAGCGTGAGATTGAGGTGGTGAGCAATATGGTGAGTTGGTATAAGCTTTATATTGCTTTTATAAGTGATATAAATGGGGCCATGGTTGATTTAGTATTAAAACAATAGCCATTTGATATTTTTTGAGACACGTATTAACATATCTTAACACTAATTGAGTCACTTATTAGTGTCATTTGGCATGAGTTAGTAAGATATATGTTAATAGGTGTACCATTAGGTAGGTCTCGAGATACATGTGCACATTAGAATCAATGGCTATCAATCAACCATATCCAATTCATGAATATAAAGCTTTTGGTCAACTGAAGCGACTCAACTCTTTCATGTTGATTTCTTAAGATAGAAGGAAACTTGCTAGAGAAGGAGGAGATGCTGGAGAAGAAGAAGATTACTAAAAAATTGGTGATTTAGTGAAGGGGAGATCAAGTTTAGCTAGTGTTTATCAAGTTATGTAACTTCTCTACACCATAAAGTTAGCTCAATTAAAATAAATCCATGAATTTGATGTATGGGTTGTTGTTTTATAGTGTGGTTGACGCCATGGAACTCAAGAAGTGTGTAAGGCAACTATGTGTAGAGAAAACTCGGAATTCTGATTTTAGAATTATAGGTTTTACTATACATAGTGCATCAGGTGGAAATATATATATACGTAAATACAAACACCTACGAGTAAGCTAGTGGACGCGCTCCAAATCAGAGGTAGTCGCCAATCACCGCCTTCCCCCGGCTCGCCGTAGGAACTGTAACTTGCCACCAAAAACAATGACAAGTTCGAGGTAAGTAAATCCCAGAGGAATTCAGTTAGTATTCACAAGAAATCTAAGAAAATGGCTACAACTCATGCGTATAAAGAAATGAACAGGAATGTAAAGCATGAATATAAGTCATGAGATAATCAAGAATGTGGAACGCCAATGTGGTGTATAGCTGTCGAGCCCTGGGACAAAATCTAAACCGAGAAGGCCCTGGAGGTGAGGAAATCCACACCCCCTCTTCACGGTCGAAATGAGGAACTCTGTTGGTCGAAAGGTAGACTTCCGCCTAACGCCTCAAAAGAGAGGAAATCTGTGACAGAGGTGGTCCTCACGTCAACTCGCTCTCGAGATCATCGACTCGCTGAGAGAAATCTCACGCATAGTCTAGGGTATGACCAACACCGTAGCAACTATCGGATCGTCATCATCAAGAGAGCCAGAAAGGGGTCACACCGTCCCTTCGACGATACACAGACACACGCGGGAATAGAGTAAACATGAAAACTGAACTGACGAAAAGTAATGTGAAATAAATAATTTACAAGGAAAATAAGTAAATTCTAAACCGACTTTCTCGTAGGTTTACTTACCTCATACGCTTTCGAAACGTCCCACACTTGCCTCGAGATACGTACTCGACACTCGACTATGGTAGCCTAAATCCCTGGTGTCCAATTATACAATTTTTATCATTTTAAAGTTTTATTAAATGAATTATAATGTGATACCGAAATTTGAGATAATAACTTTTATTCCAAAAATCTAATATTTTGCACACTTTTCGAACCATACCGGGGGATCGATTATTCCGGCAACGAACGCGCCATCGCGTCATTGCCGGCGCCCTACCGCGGCCCGGCGGCTGCCACCGCCTCGCACCACCATCGCTGCCGCGCCACGCGTCGCGTTGCTCGCGCCGTGCATTGCCGCCTCGCGTTCTTGGCGAGTCACCGCGCCCTACAATGCGGCGCATTGCGGCGCCGCAAAGACCGCTCCAGTGTGTTACGGGTGCATCGCACCGCGGCGAAGCCGTCATCGCCGCGACCTCCATCGCCACGCCGGCAGCCATCGCTGGCCGCCCGCCACTAAACGCTGCCGGCCAGCTTTCGCGTCGCGTCACGCCTTCATCTGCGGCGCGTCCGCGCCACTACAGGTCTGCCACTTCCGTTTGCTGACACCGTCCGCAGCTGTGTTGTCCGCCGCTGTGCTGACCGCCGTGGTTGCAAGCAGATGCCACGCCTCTGCTCCTCCCCATTCTTCTTTGTCGACTCTCCTCGCCATTCTTTGCACCAGAGCCACCATTGAGACACGCTTCTTGGTCCGCGTCATGAAGCCGCTGCATCGCTTGCGCCGCCATGCAGCTCGTTCCCACGTCGCAGCTGCCAAACCGCCTCGCCGTCACCGTCCACGACCTTCTGCCACCGCCGCCATATCTTTTTTCTTCTCTCTCTCTCATCGCCTCCCTCTTCCTCTCTTTTCCACTCTCTCCCTCCTCTTTCTTCTTTTCTTTTCTTTCTCTCTTTTCTTTCTCTCTCTCTTTAACTGATTTAAACAAAAACATTTTTTTTTAATTTTGGAGAAAAAGACAAAATAGCATGATGAGGGATGGGTTGACGTGATGTGTGATGTGATGTGACACTCAACCTCATACTACCCCGTACACCCGCGTTACGCGCACATCGCGACGTGCACACTCTCGTCACTACCCGCGCATAACGCGACCAAGCGAAATTCTCAATTAACGCGGCACGAGTTATTAAATAATAATAAAGTAATTAAATACTTGCCATACAAAAATAACATATTTCCCGATTAGACGTGCAATAAACTTTTCCACGACGTCCACGTGGGTCTGAGCTTATGATATTAACCCGTAATTTATCAGTTAATCGGGATCAATTAAAACGGGTCGTTACAATCTTCGCAACTAAAAGGAGTTTCGTCCCAAAATTCAGATCTAATCCAATTTCTACCTTGAAACAAGTGGAGTATCGCATTCGCACGGTAGACTTTCTCCCAAATGAGGCCCTTCAAAGGAGAAACCTTCAAGTAGACTAAATCATCCACTTCATAGCTCAAGACCATTGTGGTACTTATTCGCGTACTTCTTTTGTCTATCATGAGCAACTTGTAACTTCGACGAATCACCAAATTTTTTGTGTGATTTACAACAATCTCAGCCCAACGGTAGCTACGTCATCGAGGCTGCGCCGACAAGCTAGTAATGCATCGTCTCCCGTATAGCGTCTCGAAAGGTGGCATCTCAATACTCGCTTGATAACTATTGCTATAGGTAAACTCACCAAGTGACAAAAACTTATTCCATGATCCTCCAAATTGTAGCACACAGGCTCTAAGCATGTCCTCAAGGATTTGAATAAGTCTCTCAGACTGCCCGTCAGTTTACGAATGAAAAGTCGCGCCGAACCGCAATCCGGTACTATACTATTCCTGCATGGCCTGCCAAAGTTGCGAAATAAGTCGACTGTCTATGTCTTACACTATAGATACCGGCACTCTGTGCATTCTGATGATTGCTCACCCGAAGAGCATGCTCAGTGGTGGAAAACTACATTTCATGGAGGTTGGGATAAAATGCACTAATTTCGTCAGTCGATCCACGACTACCCAAATGGCATCGTGCTTAAGCAAAGTCGTCGGCAACCCACTGACGAAGTCCATAATGATGTGTTCCCATTTCCACTGTGGGATAGGTAGTGGCCAGAATAGTCTTCCTGGCTTCCTGTGCTCAGCCTTAACCGACTGACGCACCTCAAATCTCCTCACATACTGGCTGACATCTGCCTCCATCCCTAACCACTAAAATAACTATCACATATCCTGGTACATTTTGGTCATGCCGGTGACTGGGGGACCAAAGTGTTGGACCCCTCACAATAAATGCGCCTTTTTGTGAAGGCCCAGTCCTACCTCGCAGATCTCCGACCTCGTGGGTCTAATCCCACCTCGCCAGTCTCTTTCCGACCTCGCAGGTCGGTGGGACCTCCAGGCAATGTGGGTGCTAGTGCACCTCCCACACCATCCACACCATCCACAGTCCCCGACTAACGCGATAAATGAGTTATCACTTGTCTCCCTGCATCAGTACACGTCCCAATCCGGTGTCACAAGCATCGTAAGAATAGTCAAGTCATTGGCTGGCTCGGGCAACACCAACAACGGTGCAGAAGTCAACTTTTTCTTCGTCTCGATGAAAGCAGCTTCACATTCACTGGACCAATGGGAAGTCACATCCTTCTTGGTCAATCTAGTCATCGGCGATGCGATTTTGGAGAAGTCCTGTACAAAGCGTCGATGATATCCTGTCAATCCTAACGGTTTCTGATGTCTGGCGCGCACTCTGGTGTAGGCTTGTTGATGACAACGTGAATCTTTCTCGGGTCCTTTGAAATACCTTTATTCGATTGATCATGTGTCCCAAGGGCTTTACCTCCGAACACCCAAAACTCGCAATTACTAGACTTGGCGTACCATTTGTGCTCTCTCAACCTCTAGTCGGAGTCCTCGAATAAATTAATGAACTGAAGTCGCTCGGTTCCGGCTATGTCCATCGCAAGGTAGCGGTGTGTGAATCTCTCCATGTCTTACGTCACCGTCCGATCATCATGCCTTAGCGTCAAGAACTTATCTCTCGTCTCGCTGAACCTCGATTGGGGTATACGAGATCATAGAAAAGTTTCTCGAACTACGCCCAAATGCTCACTCTCGTGGTAATTTGTGTGGGCGATTCACCATACTTGCCGCATCTCCCCTTAAACATGAATCTGGAAACTCTATGTCGTATGTTGTTGTGAATCTTCAAAAGCCCGTGACGTTTCTCGTGTGAACGAATCCACTTCCCAGCCACCTATGGGTCTCTGCCTCTATGATAGTAGCCTGACTGAACACGAACGAACTCCTTGATCAACTTCATCTCAGCTGATAAGATTGCTTCGAATGTGATCTTCAACGGTGGAATCAGCGTCGGTGCTACGGTCGACATAGTCAATTGTGTAGTGACTGCTGGCAGTATCTCGGTAGTAGTGGTCGTGAGCGAGGTCGCCGGAATAGTCGGATGCGACAACCGCATCGCTCTATGTAGTGGTGGCGCGAGTGTGGCAGGGCCGGTATTGCCGCCTACGCTCGAAGCAATCGAAGAATCTCATCGAACCGCAAACTGCGGAGTGCGCACCGTGTCGCACAATATTTGATCCGAGTTTACAAGTGTCGAGCCACTCGGCTGGCCTCCATCGTCCGTATGAAGAACTGGTCGTCCATCCATGTCGAATTTGCAAATCGCGAACGTCCGTATCAGCATTGTATACGCATATATACTATTACACATCAAAATATATAACATATAATTCTTGGCACTTCCCGTCCCATGTTCGCTTCCCAACTAAAGTTCTAAGTTAGGATCTTCGGGTTTCCACATCTAATGTTTGTTGTTAAGTTTTATTCGGTTGTATTAAAGTTTCCCCTAGGTTCGCCTGAACCTAGGCTCTGATACCAACTGTGACGTTGGTATCACAATGTCTTAAGTCATAAAAATTTCCCTTAGGTTCACACGAACCTAAACTCTGATACCAACTGTGACGGCCCCAAATTCCAAAGCAAACCGGCACGCCACGTCTCTGGACACGTCACCAAAGCATGTCACGTCACAACACGCTTTGTCTATGACGGCCCGCGAACTTACCACCTAATACACCAACTTAGTAAATTTTGATGTTTAAATGATTATTTTAGCAAAATATACTAAGTTATAAAGTTTTATAACTTAATTCATTTGTTTCGATTTATTTAAGTTATTTTAGTAGCGGAAGTCTTAATAACATGCATATAATTAATGTAAACAAGTTATACAATATTTAACAACTTATGCGGTGGAAACCCAACAAAAAGATACCATGTATATCAGTTACGGCGACAAAAATGTATAATAGGTATCGATATACATGTATCAGGTAAAAGTATCTCTAAAAAGATCCCAAAAATATAAATATACATAAATACAAACACCTACGAGCAAGCTAGTGGAGGCGCTCCGAATCAGAGGTAGTCGCCAATCACCGCCTTCCCTCGGCTCGCCATAGGAACTACAACTTGCCACCAAAAATAAAGATAAGTTCTAGGTGAGTAAATCCCAGAGGAATTCAGTTAGTATTCACAAGAAATCCAAGAAAACGGCTACAACTCATGCATATAAACCAAATGAACAGGAATGTAAAGCATGAATATAAGTCATTAGATAATCAAGAATGTGGAACGCGAATGTGGTGTATAGCTGTCGAGCCCTGGTACAAAATACTAAATCGAGAAGGCCCTGGAAGTGAGGAAATCCACACCCCCTCTTCACGGTCGAAATGAGGAACTCTGTTGGTCGGAAGGTAGACTTCCGCCCAACGCCTCAAAAGAGAGGAAATCTATGACGGAGGTGGTCCTCACGTCGACTCGCTCTTGAGATCATCAACTCGTTGAGAGAAATCTCACGCGTAGTCTAGGGTATGACCAACACCGTAGCAACAATCGGATCGTCATCAACGAGAGAGATGGAAAGGGGTCACACCGTCCCTTCGACCTTATACAAACACACACGTGAATAGAGTAAACATGAAAATTGAACTGACGAAAAGTAATGTGAAATAAATAATTTACAAGGAAAATAAGTAAATTCTAAACTGACTTTCTCGTGGGTTTACTTACCTCAAACGCTTTCGAAACACCCCGCACTCACCTCGAGATACGTACCCGAAACCCGACTATGGTAGCCTAAGTCCCTGGTGTCCAATTATACAATTTTTATCATTTTAAATTTTCATTAAATGAATTATAATGTGATACCAAAATTTGATATAATAACTTTTATTCCAAAAATCTAATATTTTGCACACTTGATGAACCACACCGGGGGATCGATTATTCCGGCAATGCGCCACTGCGTCGTTAATCGCCGCCGCCTTCGGCGCCCCCAGGGCCCACGCGCATGCTGTTGCCGAGTCTGCCGCAGCCTCGCCACCACCATTGTCGCGCGCGCGCATGTCGTCGCGCTGGTGTGTCAATCGGCGGCGGAGTCGCCGCTACCGGCGCCGCCAGCATCTCTCTGGTGCGTTGCCGGCGTCGCACAGGTGAAGTCGCCGTTGCCGACCTCCACTCTGCCGAGCGCGAGCGACCAACGCTAGCGTCCATCCGCTACCGCGCGCCGCTGCCGGCCGGCCTCGCGTCGCGTCCACGCCGCTATAGTGCGCCGTCCGCGCCATACGCTGTTTGTCGACACCGTCCGCAACCATGTCGTCCGCCGCCATGCTGACCGCCGTGGTCGCGAGCTGATGCCACGCCTCTACTCCTCTCCGTTGCTACCGTCGACTCTCCTCGCCGCTGCTACACCGGGAGCCACCGTTTGAGTCACTGCTGGTCCGCGTCCAAGAGCTGCTGCCGCTGCTGGCCGCCGTCCGCGACTCGTTCCCAGGTCGCAACTGTCGAACCGCCTCGCCGTCACCATCCACGGCCTTCCGCCACCGCCGCCATCTCTCTTCTCTTCTCTCTCTCTCATCGCCTCCTCTTCCTCTCTTTTTCCACTCTCTCCTCCTCTTTCTTCTTTTCTTTCTTTCTCTCTTTTATTTCTCTCTCTCTCTTTAACCGATTTAAACAAAAACAATTTTTTAAAAAAAAATTGGAGAAAAAGACAAAATAGCATGATGAGGTATGGGTTGATTTGATGTGTGACGTGATGTGTGATGTGATGTGACACTCGACCCCATACTACCCCCGTACACTCGCGTTACACGCACACCGCTACGTGTACACTCTTGTCACTATCTACCGCGCACAACGCGACCAAGCAAAATTCTCGATTAACGCGACACGAGTTATTAAATAATAATAAAGTAATTAAATACTTGCCACACAAAAATAACATATTTCCCGATTTGACGTGCCATAGACTTTTTCACGACGTCCACGTGCGTCTAAGCTTATGATATTGACCCATAATTTATCGGTTAATCGGGATCGATTAAAACGGGTTGTTACACGTGCTAACTTGGATTAGCGCGCAAGATGAGGATTGGTAGTGCGCTAACCTTGATCATTAGTGCTCTAGGTCTATG
Source organism: Stephania yunnanensis (assembly GCA_039657365.1). NCBI lineage: Eukaryota > Viridiplantae > Streptophyta > Magnoliopsida > Ranunculales > Menispermaceae > Stephania > Stephania yunnanensis. Next base: position 36,512,840 of record CM077580.1, read on the forward strand.
ACAGAATAAAAGCGCAATTTTCAAAAATTCCTCAAACACTATAAAATAGTCTAAAACCCTAAGTAAAGATCCAAATACACTCAGAAATCTATAATACAATATCAGGAACCTAAGGAAGAACTATGAGGATTCAAATACGAGTTTCGAGGTGTCGGGAGGTCGAAATAGCATAGGAAATTGCATGGATTGTAAGCAAATTGATTGAGATATTTCTTTACATTTCATTCATATTCATATGTTCATTTCTAGTCATTTGAATTTGAATGGCCTTTAATCTCCATATGTCATGGCTTGTTCTTTCTCATTACATGAGGTTGCTTTCATGGTATAATTTGTTGATCAAATGATTTCGTTGACTCCAAATGATGTGCAATGTCATTGTTGATTGTTAGTACATGTGGTCAGTTAAATAACATGCTATTAGGTAGGCATTACATAGTATTGTAATCTATTTCCTTTGTGCATTAATATGCAATGGTTTTGTTGGATTCTATTATTGCGTTGTTCTTGAATACGAAAGTAGTTTTTGTATCTAAAACCACTTTATGATAGAAATCCAGCGGACGTATGGGGCCATTAGGCTTTCCAGGGTGATCGGAATTTCTCCACTATCTTGCACAACACACAAAAAATGAGTCCCGGGGTTGTTGGCAAGCATAACTTGCGCATCACATAGGGTATGGGACCCAGGGTTGTTGGCAAGTATATAACAGGTGACTAGCACCAGTGAAAGACTATAAAGGCAAGAGCACTGCTCAAATCTTTACATTGATGTAGAGATCAGTTCCATCCTCATATAATGAAAAAACTGATGTGATGAAGATCACGACCGACCGGCCCTAGATCATTACTACTTAGCCATGTGTTAGTTTCATGTTGTTTAGCTGAAGTATCTCTTTGCATGTTTCTCTTTACAATAAAGTTATTATTATCATGCTTTTAGATACTTATTATATATTTGTGAATGTGAACAAATTAATATTACTTTCTGCTTTCCTGTACTCACCGTCTAGTTTGTGACGGTGGATGCAGATCCATCGAGTAGTAGGTCATGCAAAGAGAGGATCGCCGACTACCTTTGAGCTAGTAGAGTGCTGCTACGCCAAATTTTGTAGGTTTTAATTTTTGAGGTATTACTTTTATATGCTTATCATATACTTTTGTGGTTGTATATTATTGGTTGAATAATTAGTACCTTGACCAGACACATGTTATATATCGTTGTTTTCTTATATATTCATGTGATCTTTTTTCCTAGTTTTTCACGATTCTTAGGTATCACATTAATGTTTTTCGTTAATTTGTAAGACTTCCGCTTAATAAACTTTTAATCAAGCAAGATTTTAATTCACTTTGATTTATTATATGACATAAGACATTAAAACTCATATTGAACTTATAATTTGTAAGCAGGTAAATAGTTTTGAAAAGACTGACTAGTTTCGTGTTAAGTTCTACGAGGTGAGGTTAGGACTTAATGATGGGATTAGGTCAGGCGGTGCCTTAATTTGAAAAGGGTCATCACAGTTTTTTGTTGAGACTGTTGATTATGTGCAGGTTGTATCTGAGCTTCTGGTATATAAATGTTATAATTTTGATTGTGAGGACCATAGCTAAGACTTATATTCGGTCTTTCGGGATAATAAGTATTAGTAGTATATTGATTTCTTGGGGGACCAAAAAATTGATTCATTATTGCATTAACCTCTTCAGTATTTTTCTCATGTAGAGTAGGACACACATCCGTAGGATAATGTAACCTCGTCACATAATCCACAAGCCTTCACTTGATTAGATCTATCATTAACTAGCAGTTTAACTATCTTAGATCGTTCTTCAATTTTATCGAGTTGCATTATTTTTCTTACTATCCACTTTATAGAGTTTCTTTCTTGAGGATTCAACCTTTTCACCATATTGTTTGGATTGTTTTGCCATTTTAGTAATTACTCCTTTCGCTAAAGCAGATGTTATTTTCAAATAAAGATCCATCACATATCGTGTCTAGTAATCATTGTTCAAAGTGATTGAGTTCTTCATAAAAATATTCTAATAAAGCTCTTTGAGTATATCCATTTTGTGGACAAGAAAGAATTTGTCTTTAAAACCTACCCCAAAATTCATTAAAGTCTTCATCATATTTAAACTTAGCAATTGTTATTTGCTTTCTATAGAAACTAATTTTTCTAGCTGTTATAGATTCATCCAGGAAAACTTTTAACATTTGAGTCTATGTAATTGTCGAATCTTGTGGAAGATAGAACAACCAATCTTGTGCTTGATCTTTCAATGCGAAAGGAAAAAGCCTTAAGTTTTACTTGTTCTAAAGTTTATTTTTCTAGGTTTCATTCCTTAACTTTATGTTGATACTCCTTATGAATTTACATGGTTCTTCATTGTCTTTATAGTAAAAGTTAGGTAATACACTAATAAATCCATATCTAAGTTCAAATTAAGAAAATCCATCAGGGTATACTATACACGTAGGCCCATATCTTTGTAACATTTTGATTTGCTTATCTAAAAGTGAGTTCTCTATTATCATTTATAACTCTATTACCATTATTATTAATAACATTGTCATTATAATCATTATTTTTGTCTTCTATCCTATTAACTAAATTTTCCCTAAGTTGTTGTTGTCTTAAACTCCGTTTAAAAAGTTCTATCAAATTCAATATCAAAGCAGATGAGATGTAGAGATCATGTTGAATTAACATGATGAAGTGCGTAAACCATATAACGTCTATAATTCTTTAAAATTATCTAAAAATCCCCGGTAGTGGCACCAAAAATTAACAAGTGTCGAGCGCGCCCAATAATTTCTCGTATTTTACGATTAACTTATAGTAGTGGTAAATGAGATATCGTCTCCACGGGAATTTTCAAAATCTCAAAGGAAAGTAACTTATTCCTATTTTTATTAACTTAATTAATCTAGTTAAATGAGAATTAAAATATTAAATAACTAACAATTATGATTACTAACTTAAATAACCAAATTAATTAAATTAATCTAAAGAATGCAAATTCAAAGTAAATTGAACAATATTGAAATGCAATTCAATATAAATAAATAAACATCTAAACAAACCCCCACTTAATAATATAATATATTTGGATTACTTTCAAACACTAGAACATAATATCAGTTCATACTATAATTATAATTATAAAACATGGAATCTTAGAATCACTAAACCTCTCTTCATAATAGATTAATAGCCTTAGCTAGCCACCGGTTTTCCTTAATTCAATGAAAATGTCCCATTCTTATTATTGTAAATCTACTCATTGTATAAAATGCAATACCATAGAAATACGATCGCATTAAATTCAGTGAAAATCATGTTAATATAAGCCTATATTACTGAAACCGCATAATAAACAACTTAGAACACAATCACCTACAACATCCACTCGAAAAATGCCTGATAGATCAATCTTAGTTACTACTTTTATAATTGTTGTCAATAACTATAGACGTAGTTTCAGAATCTTAATACTACATAACATACTTGCTACTGTGCATGCAATACTAATCTTCTTTAGTTGTAATATACAAAAACAACTTGTTAATTTTGTGATTGACGTGTTCGAATAGATTTAAAACATTAAGCACATGATTCCTTAATTACAAATCTAGCAATCCAAAATATACTACATTGTCTTGGGTTTGTTTAGATTGATAGACTATTCACAAATGCTAGAAATAAACAATGTAAAAATGTAATTAAAATACAAAATGAATGAATAAATACCTTACTATAAATCAAAGCTCCAAAGTATATTCAAACATAGACAATAAAACTAACCTAGAGCAAAAGGAAAAAGTTAAAAGCAAAAAGATAGAGTTATTTCGAAGCTCTCTAACCTTTTTATAGTCTCCCTACATATATATATATCATACATAAACTCAAATTCTTCATACAAATCTAAAAAACATATAACTGGGTGATTCTTAACTTACACACAAATCGTTGAGCGAATCACTGTGTTTAGCTCTTAGCGCTCTACCGATTCAACTGGCGATTTATAGTTCATTCTTCATTTCACTGTAGATTTGCTGACCTCTTCTACTGTTGATTTAGATGGCAATACCTAGTGTTATTTCAAATCGCTGATGTATTTTTCCAATTGACTATTTTGCTTTTCTCTCTTTTTTCTTTCATTTCTTCATTTTCCTAATTAAAACCTGAAATCATAAAAATAAGAGAATACCTAGTGTAATATCATCATCATTTATGCCTAAAATCAACATAAATTATACTATAAAATGTGTCTGATTATTGACTTATTAGCATGGACGTATTCAATTGAGATTTTAATGGACCTTTTGTTACTCTTAGTGACTAAAAAGTTTAGGTACATTCAAATAAAACTATGAGAGAGTTTATAAAATTAAGGTGCATTCAATGTGGACTTTTATAGATTTTTTAGAGGTCTATAAATGTTTTTGGGTATTCAGTTTAAACTTTTAAAGAGTTTATATAAGGCGGACTCGATTTTTGGCGACTTTTGTGGATTGGTTACAAATCTTTACTTTCATAGATTTTTTATATTAAAATACATAGAAAGAATTTTTCGACTTCTCCTCACCCCAACCTAGAAACATTTGGAGACTTCTATTTTTGTTGGTTCCTTTCTTCAATAAGAACTTTATTGTTCACAAGGTCTTTTCTTGATCAATTTGTCAATTGTCTTTATCAACTTCTCCAATTGTTCCACAACTAGATAGATTTCATTGCTCACCTACAATCCTTGACGCGTTCCAAAAATTGACGCGCTACTGCCGAAACGCGTTAATAAAATAAAATTCCTAAACTAATTATTTTGTAGAATAGCAGCAAATGATCGATCTCACAGAGATTGGTAGTCTTCCTTAGGTCAAAAACAACAAAAAGGAAAAATGAGGGTTTTGAGATAAATTAATTAGCTAAACTAACTAAAAATAATAAAAATAACTTTCAAATTGTTTCAAGAAAACACCTAAGTAAAACTAGATCTACGGTTCCACAAATCATGATCAAGATTCAATATCAATCATGGTCTTCAATCTTTCCCAAAAAGTCATTAATTTAATTTCTTCTAGATTAGCTATAGAAAATTGACATCCGCCAAAAATTCCTCGTTCCCCTAATCTTGATAGTCAGGATGTCCGCCACTAACTACTTCCCTAATTAATGCATAACCCTAGATATCCGCTAATCAGATTTAACACACTAACCGCAGTAATATCGACCTGTGGGAACACTAATCCTAAATAACGGGATCACATCCGCTCTCGATTCAATGTAGATTCAATTGTTGCACACTCAAGAGCCGAAAGGGTTTTACGACAAGCGGTGAGTGTTTGTTACTTTATTGGTCCAAAAGTACAATTACACGGATACTAATGGTCTAAATAACTATAAGTTGTCAACCTAAAAGCATGTATCGGTAGTATACATACCCTAGATCTAAACCATAATCCTTAAAAGCAACAAAAATGAAATAGGAGAATTTAAACTAAATTAAATAATAAAATAAAAAATCTCACATAATATGCCATGAATCCATAATCCCGACTTGTTTCCTCTCCGACCTAGACAATGAGTAACTAGCCGGACATCGTCGTTGAAGAAAGTCGATAACAAAACATTAATAGTGGTGTTCTCTAATAATACCCTAAGGTTCTTAATATATAAAACTACTAAAAATTAATTTCGGGAGGTGAAAGAAACTAATTTTGGGGATTAGGGAGGTGACTCATGCGCCGAAAAGCATCGTATGGCTATTTTTGGCTTGAAATCACTTTCTGTCCACGTGTCCACGCCTGATTGGTTCGTCTCTTGCCGTGCGTTGACGTGGCAACGTATGATTGGTGGAGAGCTGCTACTGTGACGTCCCGAGTGGTTGAGAGTGCAACATGTGGTGGGCAAGGAGGCAGTGGCTAAAATCTGGGGAGATCTTGTCGACGCGCATCCTTAGGAAGAATCGATGGAGGTGAAGCAGTGAGCGGTTGTTGGTTTGTGACGTGTTGCAAACACCGATGTGGCGCTCTTGATTAGAGAAGAAAATGGAGACGATGATGTGGTTGTCCAATGGTAGCGGTCTACTTGGTCTGTTTGTTTCCTTTTCTACCTACCGCGCAACACGTAATCGGGAGGCAAATTGTCCGTGTGTCGACCATTGCGAGTAAATACTCCATTTTGAGTATTTTCTCGACACGAATTCAACCGCGCACTCCGTTTCACCTGAAAATGACCAAAAATATAATTAAATATATATTTTAGAGACTTTACATAATTAAATATATTTTTTAGAGACTTTACATAATTAAATATACCAAATTAAACTAATAAAAACATATAATAACCAACTTATCAAATACCCCAAACTTAAGACTTTGCACGTCCTGAGCAAAGGTGTAAATGACAACACGAACTAAAATAGACTCCTAATATAATAATGCACTGACTCACTAATCCTATACCCGACTCAAATTCATGGAGTTCCTCTTATTTATATAGCCACCAAATTAACAAGCCACTAAAGAAATTTTGGAGTTATGATATGTCAAGAATCGCAACTCAAATACAATTAAGATCACACTTTCAAGACATAGATTCGGTCAAAACAATGGTCATCAGCGACTCATAAATTTTCAGTACGTACATTAAAGCACGTAAGTTTAAATCTCGCTTAATATAGTGAAAGCACTTTCGAACTAAATCTTTTATTTGAGGAGTTTCATAACTTCCGCCTTTATTTATTATATATTTTATTTTTTATATTTTTTCTCCAAATTGTTTTTCAATTAATATGATTTTTGCTCCTTTTCCTATAGACCAATTTTCACACTTTTCCTACCACAAATTTCCCCTCGCTCCATTTCATATGGAAACTTGTAGGACACTACACTAAGAAAACTTCATTAGTACTTCTCACTTTCGCTATAATCAAGCAAATCCTTCTAATATGGGTTAAAATAATATAACTTGCACAAATTTGACCATGTACTCATTTTCGTTATCTAGCACAAAGTTTAACCATCATACTAAGTCCCTAATCATGAAATCATAAAAATGCGAGCTACGAACTCGATTGAGTGTTTCTCCTAATTTTTCTTAAGTTTCAAGTTAAAAAGGCAACTATAAATTACTCATCCATAGCCAAAGGCATGAAGAAAGTCTCGGGTGACTCTAAATACTATAAAAATATAAAAACCTATAATATATATATATATATATGCATGAAAGTGTATCAAATCCTAGTGAAATGAGAGAGAAATACGAAGCGACAAGAAATGAAAGAAATGGAAGAAATTATATAAAACGCCTCCATTACAATCCACAACCGCATATAACCGCATAAAATTAAAAAATAAACGATCCAACCTGCTGTCTTTGGCAAAGAATCGATCCAAACTCAATCCACAATCCCTAAAATACCCTCAGACTTATTCTGAACCTTGTCCTCGAGGTTTAAAACAAGTTAAGGTATCTATCCAACAAAAAAAATGACCGTAGTAAAGAAGAACATGAATAGGAAGATGATACAAAAGCATGCATAACAAAAAGTCTCTAAAAACAGTGAACGCGCAAAATCTATCATATTTAGGTGATTAAGGAAACTATGAAAGAACAATCATAACGAGAGTAAGAACTAGTAAATATAGAAATTAACTCAAAAAAACTCAAATCAAGTCTTGCGAGCCTGAAGTCTTTCAACTAATGGTGAAATCAACAAGATGATGGAATGAAGTTTAGGGTTTTGGGTCTACTCAAAAACCCGTCACTAATGCAGCGACTTAAGTTGGGTATGCAGCGACTTAAGTTGGTTTTGCCCCAACCAAGTCTCGAAACACCTAGAATTCTATAAATATATTATTTCCAAAATAAAAAATGCTCAAATTATGCTAAAAAAATATAATTCATAGTCAAACTTGATAAAACTCAGCGGTGCTCCCACCCTCCAATGAACGTGAAACGTAACATATCACCTGTAAAAATAAAGATAGCAAATTAGAGTGTTATTAAACATAAAAAACGAAAACTAAACTGAAACTGAAATAAATGCAAGAAATAAAAAATAAAGCTGAGCTGTCTCCCAACGAGCCGCCTTTCTTTTAAATCTTTGGCTAGACTTATCGTGATTGATTACATGATGCCCTCTCCTTTAGAGATTTCAACAATGAATGGTGTATATACGTATTTGGGCAATGAAGTATGCACGCTCTCTTTCAGATTTAGGAGCTCATTCGGGACTTCCAACACGAAAGAATTTGTCGCATCAGGATCGTCCAACACAAAGGTGTCTGTGACGGCCCCAATTCCACAATCCTAAAGCTGGGCCCCAGGCCTAGACTTACGTGGACCCCGAAAGTCTCCGTTCGGCCGAGTCACACAAGCCTAGTCAGCCTTCCTTTACTATTTATCAAACAATTAAAGTTGAGTTAATCAATTAGTGAGTTATCTTAGTTATAGCGGAAGCAATTAAACTTCAAACTAACAGAAAAACCTGAAAGACAAAAGTTAAGACAACCTAGCTTGTGGAAACCCCGCATATGTATATCATCATCAATGGACAGTCAGTGGAAAGTAAACCCAAGATATACATGCCAAAATCTCTCAAAAAAACCCGAATCCCAGTGTTTCAAAACAAGTATATCTAATAATATAAAATAATCACCTACGTTAGACAAGTGGTAGGAACTGCTCCAGCATCCTCAAATAATATCTCCTAGCTGTGGAGCCTTTCCCTTGCCGGATTGTGGATCTGAACTCCGTCAAACATAAGAATAACGAGCCCAGGTAAGTAACGCCAAGCCGGACATATATACAGCATTTCGAAATAAATAAATTTGTCTAATTCATGCAAATAGAAAGAAAAGAACAGGGAACGCATGAATATAAAATACAAGTAAATAATTCAATCAATACGTGAGGGTCCGGAATACGAAAATCGAATAACAAGGAGTCCCGACCAAAAGGTCGCTGAGTCGCAAGCAAAAGCCCAAATTGACTCGGGTTCAAGACGAGACATACTGCTCACAACCCAACCCTTCCGACTATGAGATATCCACAAACCGGATAAGTGCCCCAACGTACACTCAATTGAGAGATATCAACAGCAACCATGACTCACTTGCCAATGACCACTCAACCAATAGAAATTTTAAAAGAAATGATGAACAGAGCAATAACAACAAATTTAAAGCTCAAAAAATAACTGTAAAATTTCCTAGTTGGTTTACTTACCTAAATTCAAACTACTACGCACTCAAATCGGCTCTGACACGCCTCCAACTCTGTACCCAATACCCGACACTAGTACTTGCCCCTGATAATCATATGGGCAAATTTATATGGTGTTAGAGTCTATTTGAGAAATTTTAGATTTTAATACCAAAAGTGTTCAAATTAGGAAAATCTTAGTGCTGACACACTTTTTCAATTTTTTTCCTAAATTTTCTTGAATTTTCCTGCTTTTTAATTGGATTTTCTATTAATTTTTTATTATTTTCTTATAAGTTTAAGGCCTTTTGGGTCCCATTTGCACTGAACCGGGTCGGCTGAACCGACCCTGTTCGCTTGATTCTTGCATGAGCCCAGCCTACCAACCCGTCATTGGGACCTGAGCTTACCTAGCCCATGGGTGGCCCACCACCTTCCCCCATCTCTTTCGATCACAAAAGAGGGAATGAAACATAGGCGTGAAACGCGCCTCTATTTCACCTCCATTTTTTCTTTTTGTTTTTTTTTACTTTCTTCTCTTCTTCCTCCCCTTTAATATACACAAAGGAGATGTACAATCAAATTCTAACCCAACATTACCTCACCCAAAATAAACATAAACATCAACCCAAACCTCCCTTAACACCCTCCAACTTGTATCAAACTATAATCATGAAAATAAAGGAGTTTACTTTGCTAGTGGCTTAAGCTCGCCAAAACCTACACTTGTTGATCTTCTCTTTATCAATCCACACCAGGAGCTCTCTTTCCTTCCTTGCTAACCGTTGTGAGTGTGTGAGTGAGTAAACAAATGGTGAGTTTTATATATTGGATAAAGATTGAACAATAGCCACACATCCATTTGTGCACACGCATCTCGAGGCATGTCTAAGGGAGCACTTTCACTCAATTATTAACCAAAAATAACATACCTCGGTGTCGACGCTCGAGATTACGACATGTGTATCACGACAAGTGGGTTAGCACATACGACCCCTAAAATGACACGTGGCACGAGGTGATTTTAGGATCGTTACATTTTCATGAGTGTAGAAGATCCGTGAATGCTCCTTTACTTCCACCCCTTATAAGGTGTACCAAATGTGCATGGGAGGGTGGGTGGTTGCAACAACACCGAGGTTGGTCTTCCTCGCTTTCTATCTCGCTGGCTCCGAAACTTGTCTCGAAATGACATCAATTTTCATCTCATTTTCCCCCTCATCTACTGCAATGACAATTTCTGGCTCAATTTGAAAGACTTCACGTCCTTCCGTTGTTTCTCTCAAATAGTCCTCCATCTGTGTAACCTCATTCACCTCAAAATTTTTCGATGTATCAACACTCACATCCTCCACTAGGTTAAAAATTGGTTGTGTACTACACAACTCTTCCTCGTCAGTCATATTCTAAAGCTGGCATTATATTGAATAAATTGAGTTTCCAAGTCCTTCAAGCATGGAATCTCAAAATCAATTTGTCGAAGCTCTTATAAAAGTCGTTGAAACTGTTGATGATTATCTATTAATTGCTTCATAATATCTTCCAAGGAGGTGCTTTGATGAAACTATTGATTCCCTTCATGTTGAGGATTTTGTGGGTTTGACATGAGCCCAAAGAAGTCAGATTGTGGCGATGCATAGCTAGAATAATGATAATTCTCATACCGTGGATAATAGGGACAGTCATGTGCGGAATGAGAATAGTCTACATAAATCTCGCAAACCTCGACCTATTGAACAAAAGAATGCATGTTAGAAAATTGATATCCATTATGCGACATACGTACCCAATTCATATTATGTGATAGTCATGTGCGGAATGAGAATAGTCTCCACAAATTTCACAAACCTTGACACTGTTGCACAAAAGAATACATATTAGAAAATTGATATCCATTATGTGACATACGTACCCAATTCATATTATAATAATGTGAGTCTTCGAATCGACCATAATTATCAGGGGGTAGGAGGAGTCCATTGGGGTTGCTTTCCGCATACATGTTAAGAGCAAAGGACTAGATAGGCAAAATAAAAATAAAAATAAAAATCAAAGCGAGAAAAATACCAATCCCGACAACGGCGCCAAAAATTGACGCGTGCAACTATTTTGTAGAATAGTGGCAACGAGTTGATCCCAGCATAAATTGGTAGTCTATCTTAGGTCAAAAACAACGAAAAGTGAAAATCTAGGTTTTGAAATAAATTAATTAACTAAAGTAACTAAATAAAATAATAAAAATAAATTTCAAATAGTTTCAAGAAAACACCTAAGTAACACCTAGTTCTACGAGTTCCACAAATCGGGATCAAGATTCAATAGTAATTATGGTCTTCAATCATTTCCAAAAAGTCATTAATTTAATTTCTCCTAGATTAACTATAGAAAATCGACATCCGCCAAAAATTCATTGTTCCCCTAATCTCGATAGCCAAGACGTCCGCCACTAACTACTTCCCTAGTTAAATCGACATCCCGCATTAAATTCATTGTTCACCTAAACATCTTTCAATCAGGTTTAACACACTAACCGCAAAGAATATGGATTGGGAGCACTAATCCCAAATAACTGTGATATCGCATCTGCTCCCAGATTTAACCTAGATTCAATTGTTGCACACTCAAGAACCGAAAAGGTTTTACGGCAAACGCGTGAGTGTTTGTCACTTTATTAGTCCAAAAGTACAATTACACGAATACTAATGGTCCAAACAACTATAAGTTGTCCACCTAATAAGCATGCACATCGGTCGTATATATATCCTACGTCTAAACCATAATCCTTAAAAGCAACAATAATGAAATAGGAGAATTTAAACTAAATTAAATAATAAAATAAAAGATCTCACATAATATGTCATGAATCTATAATCCCGACTTGTTTCCCCTCCGACCTAAGCAATGAGTAACTAAGCTAGCCGAACATCGCCGTCAAGAAAAGTCGATAACGAAAAGAATAATAGTGGTGTTTCTAATAATACCTTAAGTGTTCTTAATATATAAACTACTAAAAACTAGTCCTGGAGGTGAGAGATACAAATTTTTTGGGTCGGGGAGGTGACTCGTGCACCGAAGAGCATCATATGGTTGTTTTTGGCTTGAAATCACGTTTTGTCCACGTGTCTACGTCTGATTGATTCGCTTCCTGTCGTGGGCTAACGCAGCAATGTCTGATTAGTAGCTGATGCAGTGACGTCCCGGGTGGTTTAGAGCGCGTGACACGTGGTAGGGGAGGCGATGGTGGGAATCGCACAAACTCGACGAAAATTTGGGAGGCCGTGCTGACGCGCATCCCGAGGAAGAACTGTTGGAAGTTAAACGAGTGAGCTACTGTTGGTTTGTGACGTGCTGCAAACGCTAATGTGGCGGCTCCTGATTGGAGGAGAAAATGGAGACGGTGATGTGGTTGTCTAATGGTAGAGTGCAACATGTGGCGTCCTACTTGGTATGTTGTCTCCTTTTCTACCCACCAGAGAACACGTAATCAAGAAATTGTCTGCTAATATCGATCATCATGCTAGTAAATACTCCATTTTGAGTATTTTTCCGCTACGAATTTGATTTTGTACTGCTTCACTTGATAATGACCAAAAAATATAATTAAATATATATTTTAGAGACTTTACATAATTAATATACTAAATTAAACTAATAAAAACAAATAATAAACCAACTTATCAATCCTCTAATGTCTATGCTAAAAATGACGTCGTATATTAACTAGATCTCATTCTTGCATAATTGCAAAAAATACATTTTTGATAGGTTTTTTTTCTACAAAGTATTTTTGATAGCTATTTATTACAAGTGCGTTATCATAATCTCAAAAAGTGTATCAATATTATTTTTTGAGAAAATAAGCATATCAGTTTTTTTAAATGCAAGAAATGCATTTTTAAAAATTTAAACAATAATTCTTAAAGTCAAAAAGTATAATTTTTTTACTTAAGTAAAAAATAAATTGCAAAACTTTTTTGTTTCGTATAAAAAGTTCATGAAAACATACCAATATCTATTAAATTCATCATGTTTAAGAAGTCCACATAAGTAATGAAAATCTCAAGTCTATCGCGTTGTTAATTGTATTCATCAAAATAAAAATCTTTATAAAACTCTACCAAATTCTTCATCATTGGTTGGTTATAAAAATTCATTAAAACATGTTTTTTCTTTGTTATTTTCACACTAACATTTGCAATGATCTTACTTGGTTCTTTTCTATGGGCCAAATTCCTAATCTTAGTTTAATTTCTTAATTAGGATGATTGAACTTTGACGTGGGACAAGCATCGAGATAAATGCACTTAATGAGGCGATGTAGTCGAGGTATATATTAGATTTGTTGTGATGTATGTCTACTATATTGTATATGTGTAGACTACTAAGTTAACTCCTACTTGTGGTATTGATGTCAAGATGTGTCGAGGATGTGCCTCGAGATGCATACACGCTCGTCAGGACCGCAAAGAGAGAGTAATGTAGTAAGTTTAATATAAGTTAATGTGGTTTAAATAGTAAATTCGTTGTTGCTATAGTTTGATTTAAATTTAGTGAAGCCTAAGTTAGAAAGATAAAACATTAGTCATAAATGTCTCTCGAGATACATATGGACACATCACAAGACCAATTGAGTATAAATGTATATTATTAAGGATGAGTTAAAAGGAGGGTTAATGGATTTGAAATCAAGCATGTGAGCCATTAGATTAGCCTCGAGATGGGTGTACACATTAAGATTAATGACTATAAATCAACCTTTGATATTCAATTAATACCTTAGGAGAGAAGGAAAATCTGAGAGAAAGATCAAGAGGATCAAGAAAGGTGTAGAAATATTGGTGAATGTAAGAGAGATAGATCAAACTAGAGGAGTTGTACAACTTGTTAAGTTGATCTACACCTTTAGTTTTCAGTGTAGAATTATGATTTGGATGACATATATATATATATATATATATATATCTCGCGTGTGCGTGTGTGTGTGTGTGTGTGTGTGTGTGTGTGTGTAAAGCTGATTTTATGGTTGTGGAAGATGTATTGGGCCTCCTGGGTGGGAAAACAGTGGGATCTAAGGCTTGAATGGCTATGTGAAGGAAAAACTCATAATTCGAAGTGCATAATTATGAGTTTTCCTACATATAGTGCACTCAGTGGATGCTTGCTAACGCTACTACCTATGCGTAGTTTGCTAATAAGAGTGAGTAGCGCACCAAGGGAATTCCCTAGCGCTAGACATGCTACTCATCGCGCTAGGTGCTCTGGAAAGCACAATTTTTGCAATAATATTTATAAGGCTTTAAAAACCTATAACTTAGCTTTAACTTATACAAAACTATCTTAAAACACTCTACAAAACATATATAGTGACACCAAAACCCAGTTAAGGAGTCTCAAAAGGGTGTGTGGGTATGCATTTTAAAGGTGTCGGGGAGGATGGATTAGGCTAGGGAATTTATGTGATTTTGTAAGTAAAGCTGATTGAGATATTTATTTTCATTTCTTTTCTATTATGTTTCCCATTTATAGTCATTTAGACTAATTCATCCATTGTACTCTAAATGCCATGACTTATTATTTTATCTCATTTCATGAATTTGTAATCATGGTAATTGTTTGTCGTTTAAGTGGTTTCATTGATTCTAAACCATGAGCTATGTCGTTCTTGATTTTTGAGGAATTTAGTCATAGGAATTAGCATGTTATTAGATAAAGTTGATATATGGTATTGAAAATCTATTTCACTTCAGTGCATTAGTTATGCAATTACATTGTCGTGGGTTCCCAAACCGTGTCATTTCTTTAGTTATGAAAATAGTTATTGTATTAAGGACCATAATATGATAAAGATGTGGAAGTAAGCATACGAGGTCCTAGATTTTCGGGTTGTCGAGATCTCACCACTAGCTTTGTGCAAAGACACTGGATATGAGTAGTTTCCGGGTTGGTGACAAATATACATCACATGCGAAGGGCACTTGTGAGCATTTTATTTATGTGATGAACATCTCTGTGAGATGCTAAGGCATTCATGAGATTGTTTATGCCCATATATATCTTTGATTAAGGTTGACACGATGTAACTCACAAATATCGACTCCTAAATCATTATTGCGTAGTCTGAAGATTCTTCAGATTTCATATTATTTAACCTAAGTAATCGTATAACATGATTCTTTTCAAAGATAGTTGCTATTGCTATGCTTTCGGATACTTGTTGTACATTTGGAAGTGTAGATAAATGTCTCTTTAATGTTACTTTCTACTTTTTTTATACTCACCATCTTTTTTATGACGCGTAGGTGCGGATCCATGTAGGTGGCGGATCGGCAGAAAGAGAATATCGACGATCGCTTTTTAAGCCACTTTAGAAGAGTCTTTGCTTTACATTTGATATCATAGGTTTGACTTTTGTTGTATTACTTTATATATGTCTTTATACTCTTTGGGGAATGTGATATTATGAGTCATGGGAGATAGTTACTAGACCAAGCTTGATGTTGATATATTGTTATTGCCGTTTTTTTTATATATGTGTATGTGATATTTGTTTCCTCGTTTTTCACATATTTAGGATTTATATTAATGGCTTCCGCCGCCTTTTATCAAGTCTTCTCTCCAAATAAAGTTAAGTTGTAAACAATTTAATTAACTTTTTGGAATAATAAATACCATAATAATGGTGTAATGCTTATTTTGAAAAGTAGTCAATGAGGAGATAAGATTGAAAAGAGTGAGCTATTACGTTGTTAAGTCATATGTGATAGATTTTAGGTTTAATGATGGTATTAGGCCAGCGATGTGCCCTAATTTATAGAAAAAGTCACATATTGTTCTTTTATGTCGCTTAAAAGAAGATTTATTTACCTATTTATTTTGTTGATATTTATTTACTTAATTATTTGTTATGACATTTACTTGATAGCAATTCATTAATATGTCTCGTATAATTTTTTATTAAAATACAAGAAATGCATTTTTGAAATTAGTTACAATTTTAAGAAAAAGAAATATAATTTTTTTTTTAATAAAGTACAAAATATTTGTTTTATTAATAAAATCATAAAAATATATTGCAGATCAATCAAAAATCATTGTATAAAAAGTTCACAACAAATTTTATATAAAAAGTTTATGTAAGTTTGTTTACCCAAATCTACAAACTCTACAAAATTTATCTACTTATAAGACTATCTCAATTGAATCTAGATATGATTGCGATAGAAAGATGATTTAGATACTAAGATTTCAAGCTATGAGCTCCTAAAAAAAATGAATTTCTATGCATAGGCCAATTTTTTATGATAACACGCTAAGTCATATGTGATTTCGAGTCAAGACTCTGACGCCATTCTTACGATGGATGGGCCAGACTGACGAGCTGGCCACTCAGTGATCAATTATGCCTGTCATTCTCATACATTTTCCCCTAGTATTTCAACGAGGAACTCTCTTGCTCTGGCGGTAATTCCAGGTCTCTCTTCTCTCTCTCTCTCTCTCTCTCTCTCTCTCTCTCTCTCTCAATTTTGACTTCAAATGCGATCTCTTGCTCACGTTGTGGTGAGTGTGAACTATTGATCGTTCTGGGTTTGTGGGTTTGGGTTTGGAGATCGATCGTGCGAGACTGAGAGTGTGCAGTCCTGTTGCTGTTAGGGTATACTCGGTTGGATTTTAGTTCTACTTGTTTTGCTTTGATCTATGCTTCTGATATTGGGGGTGCGAGCCCTTGTTTTTCGTGCGGATTTAGCGATCCGATTGTGTACCCAATAGCTATGTTAAAAGCTAGTGAGAGATTTTCTTTTTGTTTCTACGATTGGGTCTTAGAAATATATATTTTTTTAATTATTATTACTGTGAACTGATTTCTCGGGATTGTTAGTTCATGTCGATTATGATTGGTTTCAGAGCGCTGTGGTAGGTGATTTTAGGTCATTTGGTTTTTCACTTTTCAGTTACTTACGGGGTTTGCGAGATAAGTTCGTGAATTTGTCAAGAGAAGTTCTGTAATTGACCCTTTTGGTCGATATTTAGTTATAATAATTGACTTTCAACTTTGAAGTTTGGAAGGGAAGGGTTTCGGGGAAGACAACTACTTACTTACTGCTAGTAGATCTGGTGTTGATCAAACAAAAGGTGAGATCTTGAAATTAGGGTTTGTTTGGGGCGGAGGAGCTGCTTGAGTTGGGGTATGGCTGTTGCCCATGGTAACGCCACGCCTTTGGTCATTACTCAGCGATTGTTACAGAGTTTGATTAATTCTGAACACGATTTTGGAGTCGCAACATATTGGAAAGTTGGAAGAACAGTATTGCTTGGGAGAGCAGTTGGGGTGGGGGCAATTCGGTGTCATAATACGGGCATGTTCAGATAAAGTTTTACTGGAGAGAAATTCGCGTGTAAGTCAATTGCAAAGGAGAGATTGATCACCCTTGATGATGTTCGAAGTGTCAAGCTTGAGATTGAAATCATGACAAGGTTATCTGGGCACCCAAATGTTGTTCATCTAAAGGCTGTTTATGAGGATGAGAATTTTGTGCATTTAGTTATGGAGCTCTGTGCTGGTGGGGAGCTGTTCCATCGGTTGGAGAAGCATGGTCGATTTTCGGAGTCTGAGGCCAGGATCCTCTTTAGGCATCTCATGCTGGTGGTGGTATATTGTCATGACAAAGGTGTCGTTCATAGAGATTTGAAGCCTGAGAACATTCTCTTGGCAACACGGGCGGTGTCGTCACCTATCAAATTGGCAGACTTCGGTCTCAAGCTACTTATATAAAGCCTGGTAGCGTTTTGATGCTTCTTTTTAAGAGTACTACAACAATATAGTCTATTAATTTGTGAGGATTGGACTATAAGTATTTGCACTTTGGTTTATAGGGCAGAGCCTACATGGGACAGTTGGAAGCCCATTTTATATAGCTCCCGAGGAAGCTTTCTGGAGGCTACGACCAGGCAGCCGATGTATGTGGAGTTCTGGTGTTATCCTCTACATTCTTCTCAGTGGGATGCCTCCCTTTTTTGGGGGAAGACTAAGTCTAGGATCTTTCGATGCTGTTAGAGCTGCTACTTTGCGGTGTTTCCATCAGATCCCTGGGATCGTATATCATCTTCTGCCAAGGACTTGATCAAGGAAATGCTCTGTACTGATCCAGCCCAGCGACTCACTGCCAAACAGGTTCTAGGTATGCAGTATTCTAAGCATCCATTTTAGTTTTAACTGAAGCTAACTACGATGGAAAGCCCATCCCAACCACACATACATGTGCATATGCACATGTACACAGATATATGAATATCACACTATCCTCATTCAAGTATGGGTAGGTCTCTATCTATCACAAGGGTATTTTTGAGTTGATGGTTTTGTATCAATCTTGCCAATTTGATTGCGTCATATAGGTAGCCAAAGACACTCAGACACCACACCAATTGACGTCTATGTTAATGAACACTTAATTATGCAGTTGATACATTACGTAGTTTTGAAATCTGATACATTCGACAAGATGCAGTTAGTCTTTATTTTGAAAAATAATTTGGCTGAGACTTTTCCCCACAAGTGGGATCCCTGTCTCCAAGTTAGTGCAGTGTTGAAAAGTGCCTGTATTTTCCTTTCAGTCATCTATGATGCAACTTTTTCCACTTATCCTTTTTTTGCACCTTTTTCTCTTGTGAGCGTGACACAATTCCTTCAACATTGTGCTGTCAACATAAGCAGTTTCTCCATGTCTTTTGTGAATTATGCAAAACAAGAAATTTAACCATCATATTGGATGCAAAACTTCTTCCATTTTTAAACTTAGATGCGTAAGTCGTGACTTAGTAATTGAGTAAATTCTTTTTGCTTCATTTGTTGGACCTTGGTTAGTGATAAAATTCACTTTGGCAGCTTTTGGACCTTGCTTAAGTCATACTACCAATAGAAGTCCGCTTAAGTCATACTACCAATAGAAGTCCTTGGAAATTTATTTCATCCACATGCTTTTGAGACCATGAAACCGTTTATGAGCTCATGGTATGAAAAATGCCACTTTCTAATCACTTTCCTAG